>CM053572.1:138331447-138494262 GCA_028646485.1 Cryptoprocta ferox
CCATATGTTTTCACTCATAGGTCTAACAGGAAAAACCTAACAGAGGACCATGGGGAGGGGAAGGTGGAAAAAGAGTTAGGGAGAGGGAGAGAGACAAATCATGAGAGACTCTTGAATACTGAAAACAAACTGGGGGGCGGAAGGGGGAGGGGGAAAGGGGAAGGGGGGTAATGGTCATGGTGGAGGTCACTTATGGGGAAGAGCCCTGGGTGTTATATGGAAACCAACCTGACAATAAACTATAAAGTTAAAATAAATAAAGAAATAAATAAAATCTTAATGTAGTATAAAAAAACAGGATTTTTTAAAATAAAATAAGCTTTTAAAAATTAACAACATCAACAAACGATCAGATATAAACTAGAGATTTAATGTATTTTGTTACAAGAGCTGATCTCTGTATGTCTTTATCTAGCTGTATAAATTTAATGGTTAACTCAGCATTTTGTATTCTCAAAGCTCTTATATTGGAAACTCTTTTTCCAGTTCCCATTTTCATTGTGAAATGTTTTCTAAATAAGAACAATCTATATAAATCACATATGCAAATAATGCAATAACACAGCATATGCTCACACACCATCCGCGCAATGCAATAGTTCGAAAATCTACCAAGTGCCTCCCCAATCCTATCCCCCTTCCTGCCTCCAGAGGGAGCAATCATCTTGAATTTTATGTTTTGTGTGTGTGTGTCTTTTGTTGCTGTTTAATTTTCAGTACATGGTAAATTTTAGTAATTTTCATATAATATATGTATCTGTGTACATATAGTTAAACATAATGTCTTGAAGGTTTTTGAATTTTACACACATATTCTTTTGGGATTTGCTTTATTCATTCTATACTCAATTTGTGACATTATTCATGTTGATGTGTATAGCTAGCTTTAATCACTCTTCTACAGAATTTCATACATGAAGAAATAAATGTTGATATTTTTCTATTTTACTGATAATTTAGGTTATTTGTCATTTTTGTTTGGTTTTGCCTCTCCAGTGCCCATATGAACTTGTTGTGTATGGGTCCTTGTGCAGGGTGCAAAGTCTGCCAGGGTATCTACTTAGAAGAATGGCCAGATTGTAGGCTCTGCTCCTCTTCAACTTGACCAGATAACAACATATTGTTTAACAAGTGGGTGTACCATCTAACACTTGTGGTTTCACACAACCAAAATTGGGGTTCTCCACTTCCCTTCCATCACTTGGAGTGACTTTAATTTGTTTCCATTTATTGGTCGTGAGATGGCTTCTTGTTATAAAATTTGTTTTAATTAATATTTAAAGAGGGCCAAACAATATATTTAGTCCACTATATTTCTTGAAATTGATTTTTTTTTTAATATTTGTGTTTGAGAGAGCACAAGTGGTGGGGGAGGGGAAGAGAGATGGGGACAGAGGATATGATGCGGGCTCAGCATTGACAAGCTGACAGCAGCAACACCAATATGGTGCTCAAACTCATGACAAACTATGGGATCATGACCTGAGCCAAAGTTGGATGCTCAACTAACTGAGCCACCCAGGTGCCCCTTGAAATTGAATCTTGATAGCTCCTACTCCTAGCTTCTGTCAAGATTTTTAAAAAACTAACTACTATTTGGGGGTGTCTGGGTGGCTCAGTCAGTTGAGTGACAGACTCTCAGTTTTGGCTAGGTCATGATCTCTTGGTTGGTGAGACAGGGCTCCATGCTGACAGTGTAAAGCCTGCTTAGAATTCTCTCTCTCCCTCCCTTTCTGCCCCTCCCCTGCTCTCTCTCTCTCAAAACAAATAGAGAAACATTAAAAAAAATAATTTTTATCTGTTTCTAGTTTCAACTAGAATTTCAACCAAGTTTGGATAAAAGATACTGAGATCTTATAATTTATTTTTGGACCACTAAGAACAATTTTTACCTTTAAGGGTGATGTGGTAAAGGACGTCAGGTGGCCACTTTATATGGAGAAGCAGAGGCCCACCTCTCTGAGGAGATCACATTTAACATGAGAACAAAATTAGAACAATTGACCTTGAGATTTCTGGGGAGCACCATGGAAATGAGAAAGAGCAAACACCCTCAGGCAACCGTGGCCATGGGGATTTGAGGTTCTCAGTGGAGGCCACTGCTGTAGGAGTTTCATGAGCAAAAGTAAGAATGGCTGGAGTTTGAGAAATTTCCACCAACAGCAGGGCCTTCTCTGTCAGTCTTTCTTCTCTCACCTTGACTATTTCCTTCAGAAACGTACAATTCCTGCAGTTGTATTCTTTGTTATTTACTGACTGGTTTGCGATCTGCTGCCTTCATGCCACTGTGATGGCTGGACTGTGTCTGCCCCGTTCACCTCCGTGTCCATCCCCAGAGCTTGTTTCAGTCCCGGCATACAGCAGTTGCTCAATAATTACTCTCTGAATGAAGAAATGGGACGAGAGCCTGTTGTGCCTGTCTTTCTCATTTGTTTAGTTGTGAAGAGTTTTGAATGAGTTCCTTCAAGGAGACTTAGTTTGCAAAAGATGGATGTGGGTCTGCAGCTGTGAGCAGGGGCCTCAGCAAGATGCTCGTGTGGGCTTCCTTTGAAGTGTCACTGGGGACAGTGATGGGCCAACAAGGACATGAGGCATGGGAACTGATCCAGGTGGGAAGACGACAGAGTGAGCTGAGTCTGGGGCATCTCGGGGAAGGTGAGCCCCAAGCCTTGGCTGCTGAGAGGGTCTTTGTGCCGCAGGTCACAATGCTCTGAGATCTTCCCCAAGGTGGCAGCCCTCAGGTGGAAAGGTCGCCCTGGTTATCTATTTAGCAGGGACAATGGTGAAGGACAGGGAGAATGTGCTGGTCAGTTAAGCCATAAAGAGGAGGCCTGAGGAAGAAATTTATGCTAAATATTCAACATTGTTGTGTTTCCACACATGAACAAATACTTTACCAATTCTTGGCCTCAGTGTTCTTTTCTGGTAAATAGGACACTGGACAGATATTATAAAAGTTTCTTTGCACATGAGCATTCTAGAACTGAAGGAAGACTTCCCTGGATGGAAGTCTGATGTGCTGAAAAGCTGACCTATCTGCTTTTAGGAGCTGGTGAGGTATTGGGGTTTAATGGCCTCTGAGATGTTGGCGCTCATACAGAATAGAAGGATAGGAGAAAGAGGCCCCAAGTCCGGTCCCGTGTGATAGAAAGAGGGAGCAGCGTGGTCTGCTTTTTTGGTTTTAATGCTACAGATTTGTGGACAGATGGAGGACATATACTACAGTCTAGTCAATACAAGGGGGTGGAGCTGATGAAAAGAGCACCTTTCTTCTGCTTTTCAAGGTAAAGAAAGTGTTGTGTGGTAGAGATTTGACGTATTTTGAGGGTGAAAATTCAGCTGCTTCTCACCAGGAAGATTATTTTCTATATGTTTAATGTGATCTTACATTCCCAGATAATGAATTTAAATTACATATTACACTTTGCTGAGAAAGGAAATCTATTTGCCTGTCAGTGATATACATTCTTGGTATTTGCCAGACAGCTTCGTGTGGACAAATGATAATGGATTCAGACAGGCAAAATCGCATTAAATAATTCCACCACTTAATTGCAATGAATTTATAGTAGATTAGCATCAAGGAACACATTAGCAGGAACATTAAATTATGATGCAAGCCCCATTTTACTTCGTACTCATATTTTTAAAAACCTTCAGTTGTAGAGATCTCAAAATAACATCAGCTTAGCTGGTTTGGAGATAAATAGAAATAATGAATGTGTCTGTTCTTATTCTTTCCACTTAAATGTATATTAGATTAAATTTCCATTTGACCTACTCTATCAATAAGTGCATAAATCTAGGGATATCTCCCATGAGAAGCCATTAAGTTGGATTATTTTCTAATGTGAAATGTAGATTTGTGGTAAAAGGACCAGAAGGGAAAGGACATATTTATGTTTTGTCTTCAAAGGGGCTGAGAGACAAATGTGAGAGCTTCCCAGATGAACTTGGGCCTGCTGAGTTCATGTCCACCAGCCTTAAAGCCAGGGCGGAGAGGTCCCACCGAACTCAGTTTTAGCCTGTTTTGGTACTGTTGTCACATTTGAGGATGACTATTAGTATTCTTTTTAGTTTCTCATAATAACTTTAGTGTCCCTTCGCAGTGTAAGAGCATGGGGTTTAGGCATGTGAATACATGTATAAGCATCCAACTGAGAGGTTGTGTGTGTATGTGGGGGTGGGGGTGGAGGTTGTGTGCCAGAAATTATGTACACAAGACTGTATGTATGTGGTGGCTATTTGAGTTTACTGTTTATTTAGAAGATTTAGATCTTCCATTCCCAAATCTACACATTAATGTACATTTTTATTTTTTTATTTTTTTAATGTTTTATTTATTTTTGAGAGAGAGAAGACAGCGTGAGCAGGGGAAGATCAGAGAGAGAGGGAGACACAGAATCCAAAGACAGGCTCCAGGCTCCGAGCTAGCTGTCAGCACAGAGCCTGACGCGGGGCTTGAACCCATGAACCGTGAGATCATGAACTGAGCCAAAGTCGGACCCTTAACTGACTTAGCCACCCAGGCACCCCTATACATTTTTATTTTTAACCATAAATTATACCTCCAAATCCCTTGGTCTTTGCAGAAAATATACAACCTCAAAAAACAAATGGGACTCAGTCACTGGTGCACCTTAGGCTGGCTCTGGTTGGATCCCATTCATTTGTACATGTCTGTAGTCAGTGGATTACGAACTGATTTTTGTCCAAATGCAGTTATTAAAAATCACAATCAGTCTAATTCGTTGCTCAACAATTATTTAGCTCCAAATATGCAATCCAGTTAAAGACAGCTCTAGGAGCTAGAGGGAAGCCACAGGAAATCCTTCATAAGATGGAGAACAGACACTGATATATCTGATTTTTAAAAATATTCCCACAAAATCTTTTTATGGTCACTGGCCATTCTCTATACCAGAAAAACAGAGACAATTTTAATTAATTTATTTCAAAGGCTGGTTTTGAGCAATGCAGGCATATGGGTTTTGTGTCATTAACTTTGATCAAGTAGTGATTCTCTTACCATCCATTCAGCATCAAGAGAGCGTCTTCGTCCTGCAAAGTTAGAGTTTTGAAGCCCGGATGGAGAGATCTGCAGTGCATCTGGTGACAAATGGGTGTCAGAGTAGAAGGATAAAAGTAACATTTCCGGTTTTGTCACTAATTAGCTGTAAGTGTTGAGGTAAAGCCTTTCCCTCAGTTTTATCATCTATTAAATGGAGATAGTTACGCCAATTTTCTAGAATCTGCATTAATCAGATGAATACCAGCTATCAGCAAGCGGGTCTGAGTATGTGGGTGGTTGGCGGGAGCAGGCTGTGAAAGTTAAGAGTCTGTAGGGGGAATGACTCCCAGTGCAGCGGGTGTACGGAAAGGGCAAGAGGTGGCTGGTCAAGAAGGGTGCAGTCGTAGGCAAAACTAGGAAACTTCTGGGGGGAAGAGAAAGAGTTACATAGATATGATACCACTCTGCCCCCATGCCCAGCCTGGCCATCGCGCACTCATGTTACAGGCAGTGGCGCAGTAGACCTGCCCAACAACATGTGATCAAGACTGAGGCACAGGTGGCCAGAGAGTTGAAAAGTTTCCATCAATCTGCAACCAGTTACATTGTAACAAAATGGGACTGCTGGCTAATACATTTTGCTTGAAGATATTGAGAAAATTAAAGTGGCAGACTCAAATTAAACATGCATAACGGATATAAAAGTAACTTAAGGCAGATTAAGATGAACCTCACTTAGCCCACAATTGCTTCTCACGCAAGGAGCTTGAACCTGTGTGAAGTCTGTCCGCCTCTGGTTACAGAGAGGGGCTGTGTTCTTCCAGTCTGCACGGCCGCTGTCTTCTTTCCTGATGATGTGGCCAGCGCTCTCACTGCATTAGACATGCTGGGGCTCACATGTGCCCCTGGGATTCCCTCAGTCTTTCCTTGTCTCCCAGCGTGAGGGGCTCCTTTGCTACCACTTTTTTCCTCTTCTTGTTTTTTTAATATGTTTCTTCATCGATGGAATTTTTTTAAACTTTATTTGTTTTGAGAGAGAGGTGGGGGGGGCAGAGAGAGAAAGAGAGAGAGAGAATCCCAAGCAGGCTCCACACTGTCAGCACAGAGCCTGACATGGGGCTCGAACCCACGAACCGTGAGATCATGACCTGAGCTGAAACCAAGAGTCAGATGCTCAACCGACTGAGCCTCCCAGGAGCCCTTCTTTGGATGACACGTTTAATGAGGGTCTGTGACTGCAGACATAGAGTAAGGCTGT
Source organism: Cryptoprocta ferox (assembly GCA_028646485.1). Classification (NCBI taxonomy): domain Eukaryota; kingdom Metazoa; phylum Chordata; class Mammalia; order Carnivora; family Eupleridae; genus Cryptoprocta; species Cryptoprocta ferox. The sequence continues at coordinate 138,337,717 of CM053572.1, forward strand.
GCATTTTCAAAGGCAAATAAAATGGGGTTTCTGCCTTCAGAATGGTCACAGTAACTCAGCTAAGGCAGGTAAAGGCAACTTGAGACCGGGAAATGTGAGAGAAAAAAATAAAAGAAAGGAAGACATTTCAAGGTCATCAGGATGGATGATTCAGACCCAAGTAAATGTGTAAGAGTGTAACACGGAGTAACTACTTATTATGAACGCAAGATTGCAGAAAACTAGAGAAAAGACTGTTGAGGTCTTGAGAGAAAGATTTTTAAAGATAATATTTGTAATGAAGAAGTAGAAAGAAACTGAACTTATGGATTTGCCATTTGGGGGAGGTTTGGTAGATTTGGGAGAACTTTAATTACAAAATGAGTCCAAAAAGTGGTTAATTTTCAGCTATTTTAAGGGGGCCAATGGCAGGCACTTTTTTCCCCTTCTAAGCATGGCACCAGCTGAAGACATGGTAACGTACGCCAACAGTCCCAGGAGCTGGAGAACATTCTCTTGGGGGGGGGGTCATGCCCATGGTTCAAAGTGGGGACCTGAGACACCAGGTGGACGGAGTGGCTGGTCTCTTTTCAAGGGTGCACGCTAGAGAAAGCCGAATATGGAACATACATCACGCAAATGCACTCTTGAGAATCCAGTAGCTTTTCTTTGGAGCCGCTGTGCCCTGAGATGCCCAGAATTATTTTCTTGGTGCACCTGAGTCTCGCTCTGATTCACGCTTGGGAGGACAGCCCTTTAATTTTTTATTAACCTCTATAAAGGTGACTTGACCACATACCATAAGAAATATTCATGGGAAATCCAGAATAGATAATTCAATTCACTCTGTGCCTGCTTATTAAGAATACCTTTCATGCCTATCATTCAATTTGATTTAGATAAATAGGTTTTGTGGACCAGTGTCCATGGAAATATGAACATTCATGCCTGCACAAAGTTCCTTTTCTTCGTATCTAAAGTTTAGAAAAGATAGCTGTGCCTGTGTATTAGAAATTTTTCTAACGTGGTCATTTTACTCTGCTTTGATGTTCATGAAAATGTATGACCCAATTGCTTTTGGATTAAAACCAGTAATTATAGGTTTTACCCACCAAGATACATTTAGAGGAAGAGAAAATTCCAAATTCGGAATAATAAGAAATAAAAATAGCTGCAGGCATTTTTAAAATTAAATTAAGAAAGGATCAATTGTCCTGAGAAAAAATTGACTTTCTCTCATTGCCTCTTTATTTCTATCTGAACATTCTGCATTCAAATGTAGACTTCATCTTGTCTACTGTGGTGCCTTGTTCTCATAGTTAAGTAAAAACTAAACCAGTAATGCCTTATATCATCAATTATGGTCGACATGGCCATCATGTCACAGGCATGAAAATCATAGGGTGAGCAGCGTGTCTTGTGCCTTACAGGTTTTTTCACTTAACATGTTTTCAAAGTTCATCCATGCTGGAAGGTATAAGGACTTTATTTCTTCTTATTGCAGAAAGGTATTCTTTTCTATAAATATACCACTTTTAATTTTTACACCTAGCACTTGACGGCCATTTGCGTTTCTTCTACTTCTTGGCACTTATAAATAATCCTGCTGTTAACTCACATGTAAAATTTTTGTGTGAACATATATTTCATGTCTCTAGGGTATGTATTTAGAAGTGAAACTTTGGGTCATACGGTAACTCTGTTTATGTTTTTGAGGAACTTCCAGACTATATCCCCAAGCAGCCTCAACATTTTGCATTTCCCCTAGCCCTGTAGGGGGGTCCCAGGTTTTCCCACATCCTCATCAATACTTGATATTATCTGTGTTGTTTTGTTTTGTGTTATTGGGTCTGAGTGGCAGTGACATATACTCAGCTGTGATTTTGGTCACATTTCCCTGATGACTAATACAGCGAATATTTTTTCATGTGCTTATTGGCCATTTGTATATCTTCCTCGAAGAAATAAGTACATCGATCCTTTGCCTATTTATACATGAGTCATTTACCTCTTTTATTGAGTTGTAAGAACTCTTTATATATTCAGGGCGCAGTCCTTATTAGCTAGACATATGTTTTGCAAATATTTTATCCCATTTTTTGTATTATTTGTTTACTTTCTTAATGGTATCCTTTGTAGCACAAAGTTTTTAATTTTGATGAAGTCTAACTTTGCTATTTTTTTCTTCTGTTTCTTGTGGGTTTGACGTAATATCTAAGAGTGCCTGGTGTAAGATCACAAATATTTACTCCTATACTTTTGCTAGGAGTTTTATAGTTTTAGATTTTCCATATAGGTCTTTCATTCATTTTATGTGTGGTGTGAGGTAGGGATACAACTTTGGGAACAATATCTCTTTCCTTCTTATAACTTATGTTATAACCTCAAATGGTGAAACAGTGCTCTTGGCTTTCCAAGATACCAGGCTAGTAACAAAATATCAAGCAAAATATTAGACAAGAGACAAATCATGATAAGATGATGCGGGAGGCTAGTTTTTACTTTAGGGTTGCCAGCAGAAGTTATAAAATAAAAAAAAAAAAAATAAAACCCAGCACAGCATTTGGGTCTCCAAAGCACATATTGTCAGTAAATCTCATGTTGTCACTGCTGGAGGATTTACACGTTTGACTTGACCGTGGGAGATGACATAACCAGCCTCACTCTTGATCGCTGCCTTTGATGGTTTTCCTATATGCATCATGCCATCTTCCACCTCTGTCTCTGCCCATGGAGTGATGGTACAAATTTCAGTAAGAAAAGATATGGGCCAAAAAATGTTAATTTTTCTTTGTCCATAGCTTACTTTGTGGTCCTGTTAAGCCTCATACCCAAAAGGCTTAATCTGTGACTAAAAAGCTGAGATCTTCATTTTATCAACAACTTTTTTTTTCAATTTTTAATATAATTTATTGTCAAATTGGTTTCCATACAACACCCAGTGCTCATCCCAACAAGTGCCCTCCTCAATGCTCATCACCCACTTTCCCCTCTCCCCTACCACCCATCCACCCTATTTGTTCCCTGTATTTAAGAGTCTCTTGTGGTTTCCCTCCCTCCCTCTCTGTTTGTAACATTTTCTCCCCTTCCCATCCTCCATGGTATTCTGTTAAGTTTCTCAAGATCCTCATAGGAGTGAAAACGTATGGTATCTGTCTTTCTCTGACTGACTGATTTCACTTAGCATAATACACTCCAGTTCCATCCACGTTGCTGCAAATGGCCAGATTTCATTCTTTCTCATTGCCAAGTAGTATTCCATTGTAAAAATATGAAATGCTTCACAAATTTGCATGTCATCCTTGCACAGGGGCCACGCTAATCTTCTCTGTATTGTTCCAATTTTAGTATATGTGCTGCCAATGGGAGCACGTATCAACAACTTAATTAGTTCAGACAGAAAGTGTTCAGTCTCTCTGAGGGCTGTCCCTCCCATTCTCTCTAGTCCAGGATCTAGGACACAGGATCTTTAACTCACATATTCTGTAGTGCTGGAGAAACGGTTTCCCTGCCTGGTCTTTCCAGATGTGGGAGAAACAGAACTGATACCCCCTTCTCTCCCTCTCCTTTCGACAATTCCTTGGCCAGAGGACCATAGACTTCTCTTTGACTTCCACTCTCATAAGTGGGAGGAGCAGTATATTTTCAAACGAGAGGGAAGTTCTGTAGATTAGATTATCCAAGTTTACTCCTTAATGTTTCTAAGGGGAGTTTCACAGAAATTTGACAATTTCTCTTCTTTTTTTAAGTTTATTTATTTATTTTAGAGAGACAGAGAGAGTGCAAGTGGAGGAGGGGCCGAGAGAGAGAGAGGGAGAACCCAAACAAGCAGCCGAGGGGCGGGGGGGGGGGACAGAGAGAGAGAAAGAGAGAGAATCCCAAGCAGTCTCTGCACTGTCAGCGCAGAGCCTGATGCCAGGCTCAATCTCACGAAACCATGAGATTATGACCTAAGCCCAAATCAAGAGTCAGATGCTCAACCAACTGAGCCGCCCAGATAGCCCTGGAAAATTCTCTTCTAAAATAACATTGCCAAGCTGTAATACTGCTGCCTAAGCACACTGAACATTCAGAAACTGAATTTTGATTCATTATTTTTTCTTTCTTACATTTCGCATCAAATCCTTCCATTGAAAAGATTTTTTTTTCAAAATTGCAATGGAGAAAAGCAGTGTACTAAGTCTTCAAATCTTATCCTGTTTCCCTAATGGCTCCATCCTCACATGGGAAACATCCCCCGCCTCCCTTCCAGACAGTTTCCCTAGTGCCTGAGCTGAGTTATAGTAACAATCTGGACCAACTGTTGTGTTTGTACACAGTGCCAGGTGCTGGGCTGACGATCACATTCATCCTCACAACCTTCCTACAATAGAGGTATTGTTAATTTCACCTTACAGAGGAAGGACCTGAGCACTGATACTAAGTAGGTAGAAATAATAAATGATAGAGCAGAGATTTAAATGTAGATGCATCAGACCCAAACCTATTATCACAGCACCGTGCTGAATTGTTTCCTCATTGAGTTGTACTTGCCTATTTTTATATGAATATTGGTTACTACATTGCAAGTGTCCTGGGCCAGGGTGTCTGCTGTATTTGTTCTACAACTCCAGCACCTAGCAGAGTGACTCTCCCACAATAAGTGCCTAATAAATGTATACTAAGCTAATGAAGTAGCATAAATCGGTGGTGATAATGAGTGGAAACTGTATTTCACAACCCTGGACAGAAACAGGACAGTCTGAGACCACCCGATGATGCAGAAAAGCTCATCTATGGGTCTATAGAAGCTACAAAAGCACAGAGGCATGACTGAAAAGGCCCGTTAATGGGGCAGACAATAATGTAGAGTTTCCAAGACGAGGACAATGGAGGGCTGGAAAATAGAGGCTATTCAAGATGAATAAACTTCTGAAGTGTGAACAAGATTAAGTTAAAAAATAATAAGAGGAGAAAGGCACAAAAGACTAGAGAATAGAATGAAGGAAAAACACCTGGTGTCTTGTAAGGGCCACAGATTAATCAATGAGCCTGAAGCAGAGGTTTGGTGGAAGGAAGAGGGAGGAAAGAAAGATAAAAATAAGTGCTGGCGCCATGTTGTTAAATGGTCCTAAATCTGTGGACATTAAACCGATGATCAGAGTGGATCAAGTGGACTGTAGCATGTTGGATAGACTGCATTAAGAAGTGAGGGGAGAGGGTTGGGATGTGAGGAGGGAGGAGAGCTGGAGGAATAAGGAGGAAGTTGGGGCTCATTAAGGAACCCCCACAGTGATCCTGGTAGCCGGATAAGTGTTGGGGTGGTGGGAGGGGCCAAAATTACAAGAAGAAAAAGAGAACATGAAGATTCTCTGGATACGGAGATCAGAAGTACAGGGACATGCGAAATCCTAACACTGACGGAGGAAATGACTAGACAGTTGGCAGATGGGGACCAGTAGGAGCACCTGGGTTTGATATGATGTGAGAGGGGGGTGAGAGTTCAACCATTAGTCTTGTAGGGTTGAGCTGGTTCCCACTGGGGGCAGGAATGTGCTGGAACTCATGATGCCGTACACAAGGATAAACTACCCTGCACAAAGATGTGCAACTACACAAGGGCGGTGTTCAAAACATATGTCTAGAATGATTACACAAATGCCATTACTTCTATATTCGAAGTCTTTCAGTGTATTAGGTGTGAATAAACAACATTGCTTGGGACTAGTGGGTTCCCCCTTCTATACAGTCATAAACACCCTAAGCACCAGTCATTGTGATTTCTAACACGCGATTTCCAAACGGTGACGGTTATCTACGGTGTGAAGTAACACCTTCCACTTTGATGTTCTTCTCGGATTAGCGCCAGGCCTGGCACATGGAAAAGCCAGACCCTGCTGCTATTTAATCACCTCACATGGGGACGTTCCTCTGGAACTTTCCATTCCACGCAAGGCAGTTTTCCACAAGCTAGGAGGGAACCACAAAAAATCGATTTTAAAAACTTGAGCTGCAATGGAATTTGACAATTGAACTTTACAGGGAAACAATGAGTCACCTTTATCTGATAATGTTATTACCTGTAAAGGTTGTTTGGCCACGGTCCTTTATTGAAATGGCAGTAGGTAAGGTTGCGATATTAAAAATAAATGAGGTGAAGTGTGTGTTCTTTGAAAGGACGCAGCAGAGACAAAGCCCTGCGAGCCTGAGGTGGGGCTGGGCCTGGCTGAGCTCTTGACAGGTCCCAAATCTTCTGCCTCCAAGGGCAGAGCTCCCCCTGCAGGCTTGGCGGGGCAGGGCCTGCGGGCTGAGAACCAGGAGGGCTGGGGACCCCGCGGCCTGGGGACTGGGACACTACATGCCCGGGATACTGCGGGCTGGGGACAGTGTAGGCCGGGGTCCTTGGGGGCTGTGGGCACCTCAGGGTGCAGAGACGGGGGTTCAGACGGACGCCAGGACTGAACTACCCAATCGGGACACACACCCGACCCTGCGCCACTTTCTCCCTGTAGCTAAAATTACGGGCCGGACAGCCCACAGCCCTGCTAATCCCCTCTCCGCCCCAGTTCTGGGAGCACATTTGCAGGGCAAGGCGCTGCAGCCACAGCCGGGTCAGAAGGAGACTGGCCTGCAAGGCCACACCTGGCCCCGGGAAGAAGCAACTGCCCACGTGACCGGGTGACGGGAACTTGAGTTAACTCTGCAAGTGTGTGCAAGTGGCAAAAATCATGCTATCTACAAAGGTTTAAGTCAGCCTTCTCTGTGTCTGCTCTCCTGTTAGCCAGTCAGGGCCCAGTGTATTTCTTAAAAATGCTTATTTATTGGGGGGGAAGGGGGGGGGGCGCGAGAGAGAAACCCAAGCAGGCTCCGTGCTGTCAGCGCAGACCCTGAAGCGGTGCTGGATCCCACCAACCGTGAGCTCATGACCTGAGCTGAAGTCAGGAATCGAGCACTTAACCACCGAGCTACGCAGGCACCCCATGGCCCAGTGTATTTCAAACCAGGAAAGAAAGTGCCCGTTATACTCAGAGCTGGAGGGCTGTGTCCACACCTGCCAGCAGACCCCCCAGCGCCAGCCCCTGCTGCCATACCCAATGTTCCCTAGAGGGGGCGCAGTCCCTGGGGCAGCGCTAAGATTCCACAACAGGGCACCCTGGTCTGTTTTATATATACATTTATGTAAACCTTAGACACCAATTTGTTGAGTGACTATAACATTCACAGAAATCGCATAGATTTTATAATTCAGCCAGTGAGATGAGTCATAAGAAGGATGACAGGAAAATAATCAGAAGTTGACTGACCCTGAGCATGAAAGCCGGTACCATTATTAGCATTGACTTGTTCATTCATGAGATAAACAGAGATTTAGTCTAAATTAACTTGGGAAAGCAAGTATTGGTCAGTATGGGGGCAATTATACGCACACTGGGGAAACCTGATAAGAGTAAAAATTTCAGCTATGATCATTATTACTGTATTGATAAGATAATAAAATAAAAACACTAAGCACAACTCCTGAAACGTAATTAGGGCAGAACAATTGTTAATGTTTTGTTTGTAATATGTGTCAACCTCTTATCGATGCCAGTGTGGAACTCTAAGAAAATGTTCTAGGAGCGGAGAGGGGGCAAAGATTGTAAGAGGCAATGCCAGACAAGGAAAAGTCAATGAAGGTCAATAAGCCCTTGGAAAAAGTTAACCCCCTAGTAAAATGTTATAAATTCTAAACAATGAAATATCAATTCCTCCTTACTGAGTAGGCAATTTTTTCTTAATTGCAACACGCAGAGTGAATTAGGGAGCATATAAGGACAAAGCCGATGCGAGGCAAACTGTCTAAATTACCTGTAGGCCATTTACCGCTATTCACCCAAATTCTCAAACAGTATGTATCTCTCATTCTGCCATTCAAGTACTAATAATTCACCCTAATAACATTATTAGAACGTTTTAAAGATATTATGTCTAGATCAATTATGGGATCTAGTCCCAAAGGAGGGATTGGTTGCAGATGGTAGGAAACACACATGATCTAGGTAACTGAAGGGAGAGATGCAGGTAAGGTTGGGGAAAGGGCAACTGAGGGCGTTCACTTCGGATGGCTTCTGCTTTCTCTGTGGGCTGAGAGTGAGGGGAACAGAGGCATCAAGGATTTGAAGATATTGGAAATGTTGGGACATAGATTCCCTGTGAAGGAGAAGAAAGAAACCAAATAGCTACGCTGAGTATATAATATGCAGGGATGGTGATGGCTCTGGTGAGTAAGCATGGTGGGGGGGGCATCTCAGGGGTTAGGGATTTCCTTATGGAACACCTCTTGAAAGAAAGACAACTCAGGGGCCCCAGGGTGGCTCAGGCAGTTAAGCCTTGGCCTTCGGCTCAGGTCATGATCTCACAGTTCATGGGTTTGAGCCGCGTGTCAGGCTCTGTGCTGACAGCTCAGAGCCTGGAGTCTGCTTCAGATTCTGTGTCTCCCTCTCTCTCTGTCCCTCCCTTGCTCATGCTCTGTCTGTATGTCTCTCTCTCTAAAATAAACATGAAAAAAATTTAAAGAAAGACAACTTGAAGCAGCATTGCTTGCTTCACGTGTGTACAAATCTTTTTCAGAGGACTTTTATGAATTTCTACAGACAAAACATCAGGCACCATTTTTCTGTATGTCCATTTAATGGCGACCCATCATGCCAAGGCTTTCTACGTGTGCAATATGATGTTCCCACACCGGAAATGAGATAAAGGCTGGACCAGGCTGTAGGATTCTGTCTCATTTGTGCTTCTAGAGGAATCTTATGAAGAGCAGTAAGTTAAGAAGCTTATATTTGTCTAGTGGTCTCAGATCATCTGAGTTGTACAAGGACTGACTAGAAAGGTAACAGCATGAGATGAGGAAGAAAATTGCGAGTATATGACTAAGCAAATTTATGTCATGTGCACGTTTAGCTCCATGGGTCAGACCCTGGGGACTAACGAGGCTCGGAAATCTGGATCCCATTAGTTTCTCAAAATGCTCAGTAGTCCACGTGCTGAGAGAGAAAGGGGCTCCTCCAAGGTTGGGATTTGTCAGGCAGACACCAACAAAGGACACTGGGAAGGAAATGAATCCAGCAAGGGCTTGTAAAGAAGGGTAGAGGGACCCCAGGGCCTGAGCCCTCCATGATGGTAAAGGACTAGGCAATGGGGAGTAATGGAGCACGGGGGCAGTCTACCATATTACGTGCAGCCTGTCTTGTATCTAGCATAGAACTAAGCCCTGAGAGATCCCAGGTTGACCCGAAGCCCGACTGCAACTCAAACTAGATACAAAGAGACAGCTGGGTGCCATGTTTGTCTACCTGACAGATGTGTTCCATTGTGAACGATCCAGTGGAATTTTCAACAAGAAACATCTGATGTTACTAATAGATCATTTCACTAATAAATCATTTCACGGACATGTACCTCTGGTCTTTATTATGGTTAGCGTGATGGATCAGGTTCCACTAACTCAGCTGCTCTGAGGAGGTGTTTCTGAGAAGGACAACTTCCATCTGCGCCGTCTTCTGGACTCATGCACCAGAAGTTGCGTCTCTGAGAAGTTCATTGATCCCTATGGGATTCCAATTTCAGAGCCCTGTTAGTGCCAGGCTCTAACCCACGTGCTATGATGTGACTAACTTGCTCAGAATTACTCTCGGAATTTATTTCTCTATCTTGTCTTATTACATTTCCTGTCAGCCCCTATACCACCCAGGTGATCTGAGACTAATGGAAAAATACAAGCTTGTGAATCTGATCCTTGGCATAATGTTCCTACATGAACATGAGTGAGAGTGAATATCACAGCCCGACTTTCAGTGGGAGCCCATTATATGGCACTAGCAGAAAGGCCTTGCCATGAGGGGTATGATGGACCGAATTGTGTCCCCCCTCCCAAACTCATAGGTTAAAACTCTCCCCCCCCAACCTGATTGTATTTGGAAATAGAGCCATTAGAGATGTAATTAAGGTTAAATAAGGATTTAAGATCAGGCCAGCGAGGACTGGTGTCATTATAAGAAGAGAAAGAGACACCAGGAGTGTGTGCTCACAGGGAAAGGGCCACATGAGGAAGCAGCAAGAAGTGAAAGTAGCCATCTGCAAGCCATGAAGAGAGACCTTGGGCAAACCAAGCCTGCTGGCACCTAGATCCTGGACTAACCAGGCTAAGACAAGACACCATGATTAAATGGGGCATATATCAAAAGTGAGTTTCTCCTTGTGTTAATTTGTATACATTAGTAAAAACCCTCTGCCTTTTTTTCCATTTCATAAAGGATTTGTGCACATCTGAAATGAGCAATCCTGACTAGCATTTTCTTTTCTTGACGAGATTTTCATAAGAGGAAGCATAAGCTTAACCTCGGGGTGGCTCACCCACCCTGAGTCCCACAAAGCTTGTTCTTTGTGAAAACGAAATATCCCTGCTTTCATTTTTTCCCAAGGCACAGGTTAAAGAATGCATCATCTGGAGCATGGTGAGAACACTCTTATGATCTCAAAACGCCAATGGCACTAAACTCGCAGGGCCCTGGTCCCGGCCCAGAACCTAAAAGTCTCCATGGACCACTTGGGGTCTGTCTTTCCCTGCCGGGGAAGATGGTGCCTCTGAGATCTGGATGACTTTGATCAGCAGGAGGGATAAGGTTCAGAGAAGTCCTGTATAGTGATCACTAAATCCCGTCCTTGGTGAGATTCTGGAGGATTCGCCTAAAAGAGAAAATAGGAATTTTTTTTTTAATTTTATTTAAATCCAAGTTAGGAAACATATAGTTTAATAATGGTTTCAGTTTCACAAGTAGAGTTTAGTGATTTATCACTTGCATATAATACCCAGTGCTTATCCCAACAAGTGCCCTCCATAATGTCTATCACCTACTTCCGCATCCCCCGCTCCCAACACCCCTCCAGCAACCCTCAGTTTGTTCTCTGTATTTAAGAGTCTCTTATGGTTTGCCTCCCTCTGTTGTTTATCTTATTATCCTTTCCCTTCCCTGTGTTCATTTGTTGTGGTTTTTAAATTTGACATATGAGTGAAGTCATATGATATTTGTCTTTCTCTGACTGACTTATTTTGCTTAGCATAATACACTCCAGTTCCATCCATATTGTTGCAAATGGCAAGATTTCATCCTTTTTCACCACTGAGTACAGTCTTTTGACCATCTCTTCCTTATCCATTGGTTGGTGGACATTTGGGTTCTTTCCATAATTTGGCTATTGTTGATAGTGCTGCTATAAACACTGGGGTACATGAGACTGGGAGATTTTACTCTGGATTTTTTTTAAAACTATTCTTCTGTAGATTAGAAAGCAAACCCTTTGACTTGTGTTTCATGGTCGCTAGTCTGTAATAATAACTACTAATCTCAGTAGGTAGAGGTATTACCGCATGCTGACTGATTATGTAAGCTAATATCTTGAATATCGTAATTTCTACACCCAACATGGCACTTGAACTCAGGACCCCAAGGTCAAGAGCCACATACTCTCCCAACTAAGCCAGCCAGCAGCCCCTGTTAATATTTATACTGCTATTGCTAAAATGGCCAAGATAATATGGGCAAGTGGGAAATTGATGACAATTTATTGAAAGGGTCCCATATATCTGTTCCAAGGCCAATTTAGTCACACACTAATCCATATCCCTCTAGCAGACCCCAGACCAAACCAACTATCCAGCTCTGTGACTGCCTTCCAGAAAGTACTTGCCCTGCCGTCAAATGGGGTTTCATTCTTCTTAGCTGGATCACAGGTAAAATTTGGTAATACTATAGCAAAAGTTGTCTCAGAATAGCTTCAAACAATTCAGTGAAACAAAACTCTTTATTACCAACTTCCACAGCTATTCTCTCAAAATGTGATTTGGTCCTTCTGTGTACCTGGTATATAAGGAAACAAATAAAGCAACATAAACTCATGAAGTCTTATTTTAACTCACATTGTAACTCTCTTTTATGTCTCATGTCAGATGTTATCTGTAGTCTTTGAAATCACTTTTATAAGGAAACAATTTAATATGAAACCATTGGCATTCTCTGTGCAAACTCATGCTTTTCTACATAATTGCATTAGTTTAATTCCTTCCTTTGTGAAGCCACAATGTTCCCCAGAACATTTCTAGGAGTTTCACTAGCCCTCAAAACCCAAGTGCTTTGGAGTACATTTTGGGTTAATTGAATGACACGGTATACACAATTGTTTACGTGGATGAGAGAATGTGAATCTCTAACAAGCAAAGACACTGGGGGAACTTTGAGATCAGACCCCAACTCTGCAGCCTTTCCCACCAAAGAGGCCTCTTGCAGGGGTGAAGACTATGACTGATTATTTTATGGACTAACAATAATTGTGTACAACTGTCTGCAGTCAGGGTGCTGCTGGACAGGGCAGGGTGGGGAGCTACTGGAGAGTATATCTTAGACGGGATAGCAAAATGGGCCTCCTAATACTGAACTCTTGAATTAGGTAGAATTTCCCACCCAATCACAGGCAGTACTGAACCTCCCCATGGTGTGGGTTGGGGAAGAAGGAGCTGTCTCCTTAAGCCCTTCAACCAAAAGCCCCTGTCTTAGCTGCACCTGCTTACTAAGCCCTCTGGGGGCCACCAAAGTCGATTCAAGTTCCCCATGATGGGTCAATGCTTTTGCCTTTGAAGATTAAAGTTAGGCCAACAACCATTAAAGTTAGGTATTCCCACCATTGCTTATGGCCACCCTCAAGATAAACCCAAGTGCTATTTTGGTTTCACTGAGAATGAGTAGTCTTTTCTTGGACCCACACCTTTATTACAGCCTGTGAACCATAGTGTTGACCCAAACACGTTGAGCCAGAACCTGTAGGAACAATTGGAAATAAAGTATCATGCAGCCTATGGCTTCAGACCTCTTGCACAGAGGTTTTAACCAACACGGTCAAAAGATCTACATGGCCGGGTCCTACCAAGAACCTTAATCCCAAGCACGGTTAATACTGGTCCTCTGTGGGATATATGGAAATGTGCAGAAATATTTTGGTTGTTATAATGCCTGAATGGGACACAATGTGCTATTTCAGAAAGGGGGGTAAGTTTGCTAAAAGTCCTACAACACGAGGGACAATAATCTACTAAGAAGAACATACCTCCCAAAATGTCAATAGCATTCCCACTGATTCCCACCATATCCTAATACATCTACCGATTGAAATCCTCCCTTCCCTGAACAAGTTACACTTGCATTTCTTAGAACTAATGCTTTCTCCCTCTGGGAGTTATGTAAGGGTAGCCTTTTCTAGATGGTAACATAAAACAAACAGCTCAAAAAATGCTGGCTCCTCAGGATGGAGAGTAAGGACCACTCAAGGCTGAGCATCTCATTTTCACTACAGTGTGCAATATTCTCCCAAAGGAGAAAATAACCAAATTGATTCCCTTCCCCCGTAATCTTAATGGATTTATGAAACCACCCACTCTAAATTAAATACTATGGCAACAGAGCCAATATTGCATCTCATTGAAATGAAAACAGATAGGAAATATCTGCTTAGGCAAGTTTAACATACAATTAAGTTTTTACAAAATCCCCAAATAACTGAAATCAAGAGTTCATGGCTGGATAATAAACCTATAAACCTTGTGACCTGACGGTCTCTAAGGCTTATAAAGGGTCTTTTTTCCCCTCCTTCCTTCCTTCTTCTTTCTTTCTTTCCTTCCTTCTTTTTTTTTTTTAAGTCTACAGTTTGGGACAGGTCTTTTGCATCTACTTAGATTAAAATCTCTTACTTAATTCATTGTTTGTTTCCTTTTGGATTAGTGGCATTTGCCATGGACCCTAATTACTAGGTTCTCTGTTGGTTTCATACCACTTGATCTCAATGTCAACTCTGACCAAAGATTGTTAATAATTGCTATACCACATTTTCTCATTAAGATTTATATCAAGTATTAGTGTTAGCAGCATCAGAGGACAATGCGACCAAATGAGGAGGCCATTTTCCCAATTGCTTCAAATTAGCCAAAGAAACCCCCAGTCCTTCTGATCCACAGCCCTGTTGGCAGTTGTTGGACTCCCTTCAGACCACATCCAGGACAACCTGAGCAACAGAGGAGTCAGTCCCCAGTGGCCTATGGCCTCATCAAAGGAGTGTGTGACCATAAGAAGTGTCTGCCAAGTGGAGGGGCACCTGGGTGGCTCAACTGGTTAAGTATCTGACTCTTGGTTTCATCTCAGGTCATGATTTCACAGCTGTGAGATCGAGCCCCGCGTCAGGCTCTGCGCTGACACTATGGAGCCTGCTTTGGATTCTGTGTCTCCCTCTCTCTCTCCCCCTCCCCAGCTTACTCTCTCTCTCTCTTTCTCAACATAAATAAATAAATATTATAAAATGAAGAAAAAATAATTATCTCCCAAGTGGACATGTGTGACCAAAAGCATGATTCCACTTTCTATAAGTGTAAGACCAAGAAGGAAACCCAGTTCCTTTCTCAATTGGATTGGACTAATTTATGAACTGATTTCATCTGTTTTTCCTCATAAAGTTCCAGAAAGTGTTTAGAGCTAGCTTTTAGTTAGACTTTCAGAGAGGAAAAATTGTGTTCTGGTACTTCATGTGTCCATTCATTCTTCCCTGACAACCCACTCCCATCCCCCGACATGCCCTCAGAGAAGGGTCTGTCCGTTCTCAAGTTCTGGTCTTATTTATTAAGAACATCATCTCAGAGGGATGGGAAATACACAACCACAGTAGCATTTGCTAAAATGTCCTGGGTTCTACCCTCACCATTGGAAATAATCCACACCACAATGGCCATATATAAACTAAAAGAAGACAGAGCTGAAACAGTAAGGATTCAGGCAATGGTAAAACAAGAGACAACGAGGAAGGTGGCAAGGTGGCACAGCCTGCTGGAGCTGGGATCATACCCACAGGGTGGCTACTGGGCACAAGGCCAACCCCAACACAGAAGTGTGACATTCATAGAAGCATAGACACCAGTTCCATCACCTCCACATCTGAGACAGGAAGTGGGACCAAGCAGGAAATGGATTCCACGTGCTCTCATCCAGAATGTGTTGGAGGTTTCTGTCTGACATTTCCTTTACTCCAAGATGGCGTTGGCTTGTGGGGGTATCATTCTTGGCAGCTACTTTTATGGAGGTAACAGCAATCCTGAAATCCTGCAAAATGTATCACTGTAGCTCAAGAAAAGAAGAAGGAAATAACACATGAGCACGTGGGGTACTTAAATTTGAATTTGAATTTCATTTTGTATTTGTGTGTTTAAATTCCCTAACCTAACTTGTAATATATATATATATACATACATATATATATATATATATATATATATATACACATTTTCATCAGGCAGGAAGGTTCCAGGTTTTATGTAACTTGGTCCTCATTGTGTCTGAACAGTAATGATACTTGTTTAGCTCCATGTAAAATTCCCAATTTGAGAAAGATTAGAGTCAATCTGAACTGTAATTCATAATTTATTTGGTGTGTGTATTCAAGAACACCGAAGGGGTGTTCAAAATGCTGTAAATTATACACACACTTTGTATCTCTGTCTCTCTCTCTCCCTTCCTCCTCCCATATGAGAAACTGTTTATGTGAGGGGTAGAGAATGTGATATAAATACATAAGAGTATATAAATATGTCAGCATAGAGCCTACATTATTTTATGGTGATTACTGCTATCATGACAGTGATCTGAAGAATCAAGAAAGCAGACACTGTGTGAAGTGGTCACCAGCAGAGAGCGTGATGGGGGCCGTTGGGATCAGGATGAATCTCCGGATGGTGAAACACATGCACACGTACTTCTTCATGAAGATTCTGAATTATGGTTTGAATTTCAATGTATTAAATGTATGTTTTAAACATTGGCTTGTTTTTTTGAAGGCTGTGATTTCTTGTGCACCTATTTTTGCAACTGCTGCTTTTGAGCGTTTCTGAGTCATGTCAAAGTCCTAATTGAGTCAAGTTTTCTCTTACTTCAATTATGCATCACCTTATGGTTACTAAAGTCAGAAGATTGCCTGGGTTTTCATATCCACATCCAACTGTCATGATTTCCCAGTTTCCTGACTGTCTCTGCATGCCTTGATTACCTGGGAAACGGTCTTGCATCCATCCCTTCCTGCCATTTTAGAACATTACAGTTTATCAAGATAAATAGCACTCTTTAGCAAACCACCTCACACTTGGTCTAGAAATTTTACTCAAAAACAGAATTCTTTCATTGCCTATGAAATTCATCAAACTCTCAGCCCGAGGCTTTTGCTGGAAAACTTTCAGTGTTTTGTATTTATCGTTTAGGTAGAAACAGACTATCGAGGCTGCGCCAAGCACGGTACCTACCACCTGTCGGGGAATGATTTTGTTTGCTGTCCTCCCTCGTCTGCCAGGTACCTGTGCAACCCCCGTTTTCTGCATAGAATGTTCTACCGAACCTACCTTCATCTTGTTCAGTTAAGTATTTCCTGCTGCTTTCATCTATGCTGATAATCTCATTTTATAGAGATCAAGAGAATCATCTTCACTCTACCTGGTTGTCTGCCTTTGAGACAGTTGTGATGTGAGATCTTTCACTGTGTGGACTCAAGCACACAGCAGAATGGAGAGTTTAGGTACAGGGGGAACATGGGCTTCTATTCTGACTGTGGAGTAACTATGTTTATAAGAGGAAGTGGCTGACTCTAGAAAGGTAAGGCTCCGTGACAAGGCTTTTGAGGTCTGTTGGGAGCAGAAGCAAATGCAATGCCGGTGAAGGGACAGAGCTTCCCCCCGGGAACCCACAGAACCACATCTGCTGGCCATGGGCCATGGTTGAGGATTCTGCTCCAGGCCTCTTCCCTCTCCTCCACACTGTTGCTCACTGATGAAGTCCTGTCCATAAGATACTCATTCGAGTGGGGTGGGCCCCTCTGACACGTGAGGTCTGGGCATCCAGAGTTAGTGAACCTGACTGAATGAGGCGTTAAACATACCCTCGAAGTTTGGCTTGGCTCTTGTGCACCTGTGTCCACTATGGCAGCCCTGCCCCATTCAACCTGTGCTCCAGAATGAAGACAGGGAAAGCATACCTGAAACCTTCCAGAAGTTTGGAGCACATGACACAGCTGAACTCAGCCCAGGTCAGTTTAAGCACAGCTTACCTGCAGACCCATGACCCTTGCAAACTATTGAAATTTTGAGCGTGTTTCTTATATGGAAAAATAAAAATGATAATACAATGGCTAACTTATTTTTGAGGCTTAAGAAAAACCTGAAATTTAATAGCATCACAAGAGTGAAGATGAAAAGGAGCAGCTATTGATTTCCAGTAGGACAGTGGGTCCCTGAGATTTTGGATGCATGTGCATGTCCATGCCTGTCCACCAGAGAGTAACCTTGAACTCATTGCCACACGCTAGCCTACAAAACTGAGATGGCCCTCGTCATCATGACTCTCAAGACCCTCCCCCCCACCACCTCCCTAACAAGAGCCACCAGGGAGTAATACAAAACAAAACACACATGTGATTCAAACTTGCTAAACCACCATGCAAGCCTCAACAGATGAATGAACAGAGACTCAGAGACCCTGAAGTGGCCTGTGTAGTTTATCCAAGGGGCCAGCATAGCTCATGTCTGAAGAGATCTGAGGGTGGACCTTGGTTCTCTGAGACGACCAGAGCTTTGAGTCTCTGACACATTGACTAGACCCTTGTTTGTGCCACTTACACAGAACTGCCCTTTGCCTTTATTCTGGAAGAAAGGGTACTGGAGAAAGAGTCCTAGGGACAGTGTCAGGTATTGGTAGTGTAAACCCTGACCGTTGGAGTTTCTTTTTTTGTAAAGCAAGTCAAGGGCTTGACCAAAGCTTTGATTGTCAAGGCACCCACTTCACAGAAGCCTATCTTGAATAACCACTGGCAGCCCCAGGACCAGATAAAGAGCCAGCCCTCCTCTGCCAGCCTCCTTTATTTCAGACATCATGGTTAATTTAATAAATTACCATTTGGACCACTCACCCTTTCTCTTCCCTCCACTTTAAATTCCCCATTAAGTTTTAAATTCGCCAATAAAGAGCAAACCCATGAAACCCTAAGCCTCCACCCTCAACCCCCCCCCCCCCAGTAGCAGAACCCCAGGCCCTCCTCTCCCCACCCCTGCCATGACTTCACTCTATGTGGCCCCAGGTGTGCTGTGAGATTTCCAGGACTTGAAAGTAAAAAGCCTTTGTCATCTTAGTCATAGGAACCATAAGGGCCAGTCCAACCACTACAGCGGTTACAGACAGGCTGAGACGGGCACTCAACAGGATTTACTGCGGAGATCTCCCTGAGCACTTTATTCACGACCCAGAGCCCTTGGGAGCAAAGAGTCTCAGGATTAAGTACCAGAAGTAGACATGTTTCCATCATATACATTATCTTTGTTTCTTAGTTAGGGCCATTATAAAACAGCTCTCATCTCCTTCTCTGTTTAAGCTGCCATGAAGTTCAAAATGATATTCTCAACCCACTTTTCATGAACTGTGTTTGTGTGTTAAGTTTATATCAGGGCTCAATCCTGGTTTTACTTTCCTTATTTTGCATTTTTATTAAAAAAAAAAAACCCACAAAACTCTTCCTTTCATCTGTATCAGATTTCCTCAGGAATGAATTAGTAAGGTGTTAACAAAGGAAGTGAGAGAGAGAAAGAACGAGCACTTGGAAAGAAACTATGAGGGCTGTATCATAACTCGAAGTGGTTACACCTGAAGCGATTTCGGATCGGTCATTCCCCTTCTGCTCCGCCCACACGTGAATAAGAGTGACAAGCCGGGTCCCCTCCAGAGAGGTTTGGATGCTGCACTTCAAAACTATACTATCTCTGGGGCACCTGGGTGGCTAAGTCTGCTCAGTGTCTGACTTCGGGTGGGGTCATGATCTCGCGTTTCATGAGTTCGAGCCCCGTGTCGGGCTCCGTGCTGACAGCTCAGAGCCTGAAGGCTGCTGCAGATTCTGTGTCTTCTTGCCTCTCTGCCCCTCCCCTGCTCATGCTCTGTCTCTCTGTCTCTCTCACAAATAAATAAACATTAAAAAATAAAACAGTACTATCTCTATATAATGTGGTATATAATGTGGTTTCCTGGATTAAATCCTGGAACAGAAAAAAGACATGGGTGAAAAAATCGGTGAAATCCAAATAAAGTCTGACTGGTAATCAATAGTAACGCACTGGTGTCAGTCTTCCTTTAGCTTTGGCAAACGTGCCCTGGTGATACAAGATGTTAACATTAGGGAAGATTGGGTGAAACTTCTACTGGAACTCTCTGGATGATCTTTATAACTTTTCCATAAATCCAAAATTATTCCAAAGGAAAACTCTGATTTTCTAAGAAGTTCAGACTTCACATTAAAAAAAAAATACAACTAAAAAACACAGGTGCAGGAACACATCCAGATCAACCCAGTCACGTGACTATGGATCACCCCTTGTTTCCATGTCCCTGTCAGTCACCCACAAACCGCAGATCTGACCACACTCCTCTGGGCAACATCACCCCCACCTGCAAGTTTGTTCCCACCACCTGCTCCTTCTTGGACAGAACACTTCGGAACTTCTAGAAGCATAACCGATAGCCACAGGACATCTCCCGTGTTCTTCAGTCCTTTGAGGCAGTCCTCATGCCTTCCCGCAGTCCATGCTCACCCCCGAGCGATCAGTAAGCTCTACGGAGCTTGCAAGCAGGTGATCAAAGGCAGTGAAGCCTTTTCCACTGCTTTCTGTCTTTAAACCAATCGCCCTGGGGTAAACCAGATGCTGTTCTGTAAGGAGCCGAGGCCTCTGTGGAGAGCAAAGGAGGTCGCCGGCCAGTAGGCAGCCGCTACTTCATAGCAGTGTAAGGGAGACATCTCAAAAAGAGGCATCTCCAGCCCCAGTGACACACCTTCAAAGAACTTCAACCCCAGCCGGCATCTGGCTGGAGCCTCACAAAAGACTTCAAGTCAGAAACGTTCCCCACCAAACTTCTGAATTCTTGATCAACAGAGACAGCGAGATAATGAATGATAAGAATTTGGGGCAGCGGTTTGTTACACAAAAGTGGGTAACTGGTGCAGGTGTGGGCGCAAACAAGTGACGTGATAAGGCAAGTTCTGCAGCAAATGGGGTTGGCAGCGAGGCCAGCAGTGAGTAAAAGCAGGAAGTACACTGGGAAGAGTGTGAATGAACTCTGAGACTACTTTGAAGAGGTTGTTAGCAGAGCCTGACTGCCTTCAACAAGGCTGCCAGCAGGTGTTTAACATGATTTGAGGAAAATATATGACTTTTCTATACATTAAAATAAGTCAATTGCATGGTACACGAGAGAGTTCATGTCGAGTCCATTATTTTTTTTACTGTGAATTTGATTATACACCCATAATATCATTAGGATTTTCTGGCCCTGTATTTCCTGTTAACAAACTTGGATCCATGAGACAATACAAATAAAATCAGGTACTCTGGTTTAATCAATTTGAATCTACTTAGCATACAATTTGCTAAGTCATGATATTCTATCAATTCTAGAAAGAACTGTGTGCCTAGGGAAGCTTGGGGAAACAGAAGGTGTATCTTCAGCCAAGTTTTTGTTTTCCTTCAAAGTATTTGAAAGAAGTCATTTAATAGTTTGATGTTTTACTGTGCACATCACATCCTAGGAAAAATCTAGTGTGGCATCTGAGTGTGTGGTTTACCTTCTGGTAGAATCAAGCCCATCATCCTCTGGCTGGTCTTTAGGCATAAAACAAACTGCTCACAGAGCAACACTGGGCAGAACATTCAAACTGGCCATCAGGGAATCGTCCTGAAGATGAATGCAACCTTACCATGAGGGGATGACAACTATGTTTCACTGAATGAGAATTTTACAGACAATTTCCATCACTAATTAATATGTCATTGGGTTAATAAGACCTGGCCCAGATTGCATTCTCAGGAGTATTACCTGGGAGATAATGATCAATATTACATCGTAAGAAAGCAATTGCTCAGCATTTCAATATTATTTTAAAAAATCTGAGATAGACTACAATATTTTATTTTCCCAAGGAGCTAAGTCAGCACTTTGCCAAAGAGAACAAGTCGTATTTAGAAATACTTACTGCTTTGCTCAGGACCAGAGAAAATTAATAGCAAAATTAAGACTACAATCCATATCTTCTGAAATGTAGTTAGATGTTCAGTCAACAGAGTCACAGTTTCCCAGTTTAGATTCCGGACTCTATCAGCTTCTAGAGGGGCTGATGAAATGCCTTATAGGAAGTGATGAAACCAACAAGAAAGTAGAAGCTTCCCCATGGTTTTGACGAAACAGAGCTTCTAACATCACTAAAGACAGAGTTTCTTCTCCCAGGTAATACTCCTGAAAATGCAATCTGGGCCAGGTCTTCTCAGGTATTCAATCAAAAAGGCTGGCATGGCCTCTCCTCTCACACCTTCTTGTGCTGCAGTACAACTTACATACTAAAAGCAAGATATATGAAACACATAGTCATGTGATGTCTGATGTATTAACAAAGATCATAATAAGTTTTGCGAAGTAAAACTGGAAAAATTTATCAGAATCAATAATGGCCTGAGGGAATTCAGATGTGGGGAAATGAAGAAAGCGACACTTAGCTGAGGGACCAAGGAGGAGTAGGAGTTAGCTGGGTGGGGCACGGCAGAGGAGCAACTGGGTGGGGGGCAGGTATGAAGGCACTGGGATGTGAGAGGCCATTTTGGATTTCAGGAAATAGAAAATACACATGGGGCAGAGTGAGCAAATAACTGAGTGGTGGGAGATGAGGCAGTAGATAAATGTCATTAACAGGGCCAATTAGATAATGTCAGTGACTTGGGGTTTTATTTTCTGAAGAAGTTGTTTCATAAAAATAAGAGAAGGACTGATTTGATTTGATTATATTACTTGTTTGTTGCTGACAACATCAAGGGAGCTTAATTATAATATGAGAGGAAGAGAAAGCACGTTTTATCAACATAATCATATTAGCTTTAATTTTCCACATTGAAACTTGGAAATTGCAATTCCACATTGTGGTTAATAATTTTGAAATTGTTGACAGCTTTAATTGACTCTTTTCTGTAGATCATAAGGCTTATAATAGAGGAAATATTATTTTTCTAAGTGTTATCATATCTGTTAACCTGAAAGTCAAGTCCATTAAGTGGAGAATATTCTCAACACTAAAATATTTTAAAGTGAAATGTATAAATATTTTCCATATAGTGATAGCATCTTCTGTTCTCCAGAATCCTAGTTTTAGTGTTCAGGATTCTTTTGAAAGTTTTGTCAGATCTCGACGCTGAAATTTCACAGGTATTTTAATATTGTGCTGTTGTGACACAAAGTATAAATATATCAAATTAAAGATGGGAACACCACCAAAAGATTCTTCCCACAAGGTGACATATTCCAAGGTGTAATTAGAACATGAACATTAAGCTATGGACACTTGAATTCCTATTATATGTTTTAGCTGTTCTCTTATTTGGTAAGGATAAATATTTTCTGAATGCAAGCTTCCCCCTGACCCCCGCTAACCGGAACTCACTCAAAGCTTTAAAAGCTTGTGTTTTTTCAAAAGATCAGAGGGGAATAAAAGAGAGAGAGAAACCAAGAAACAGACTCTCAACTATAGAGAATACACTGATGGTTACAAGAGGGGAGGTGAGTGGGGGGACGGGTGAAAGAGGGGACTGGGGGTGAAGGAAGGCACTTGTGATGAGTACCAGGGGTTGTATGTAAGTGTTGAATCACTGTATTGTACACCTGAAAATAATATTACACTGCACGTTAACTGAAACTTAAATAAAGACTTAAAAGAAAATTAAAAAAAAATAAAAGTTTACATTTTTTGATCCACTATTTAATTTAATAGTTGATCAAATATTTCCAAGTAGGTTCTAATAAAAACAAGCAGAACCTATAGGACTTGTGTCTAAAAAAATGTTTAGTGTCACTGTAGGACATATAAGTTTATTTATGTGTTTGGATGAAGGCCAAAGGATGATCTGGATGTACATTGTAGAAGTCTGTTTCAAACATCCCAACTTATTGTCAGGTATGAAGTAGTCTAACATATTAGCTAAGCAGTTACCCTCACTTTCTTCTTTCTGTGCCAAACTACGGAATGTGGATTAGATTAATCCCTGTAAATTTCCCTGGAAATAAACATATTCCTAAAATCCATGGGAGAATGTAAAGTTGTTTTTCTCTTCTTAATAACCTCAAAGCCTTTCAGAAAACGAGAATCAAGAGTATCTCTCATACATTATGAATCTGGTATCACCGAAAACAAATCTAATACATCCCATCAAAGGTTTCTAGTAAAGTACCTCAGACAAGTGCTTTTGGCTTTGGAATTGACAAAATAATACCAATTCTTCACAATTTCTTCCAAAAAATAGAAGCAGACAGAATACTTTCTAGCTCACTAAGTACAGCATTACTCTAATAACAAAATTGGATGAAGGCATTATAAAAAAAGAAATCATGAATATGGAAAAATTGGTTCTCAAAAGTATTAGTGATTTTATTCAACAATATATAAAAATATTACCTATGTTATGACCAAGTGAGATTTTTTTCTAAGTGTGCAAAGCTTCCTCAACACACAAACTCAGTCAATGTAATCTGCCACACATAAAATTAAAAATCATATGACCTTATCAACTGATGTGGAAAAAGCATATAATAAAGCCCAATGCCCACTTGTTATAACAGCTATCAGAAAATTTAGACTAACGAGGAATTTCCTCAACTAGATGAAGAATAGAAAAAACAGATAATGTCATACTTAATCATGAGAATCTGGATATGCCCCTCTAAGACTGAGAACAAGACAATGCCCTCTATTACTACTATTTGGTATCATCCTGGAAGTCTCATTAGAGCAATAAGACTAGTAGAAAAAGTAAAAGATGTATAGATGGAAAAGAAGAAATGATCGTCTTGATTCACAGATGACATGACTACATATGTGTGTATACAATCTGAAAAAATCTACAAAAAAAAAAAAAAAAAAAAAAAAAAAAGAATGAAACCCTGGAACTAAAAAGTGAGTGTAGCAAGGTCACAGGATATAAATCCAATATATGAAAGCCAACTGATTTCTAGCAATTAATAATTAGAATTAGAAATTTTAAAGAAATAGTAGCACTTATAAGTTTCCAAGAAAAGAAATACTTAGACATAACTCTTAAAAACAAGTTTTAAGTTTGTTTATTTATTTTGAGACAAAGACAGCACAAATGGGGGAGGGGCAGAGAGAGAGGGGGAGAGAGAATCCCAAGCAGGCTCTGCACTGCCAGTGCAGAGTCTGACATGGGCCTCAAACTCATGAAACCACGAGATCACTACCAGAGGCAAAAACAACAGTCAGATGCTTACCTAACTGAGCTACCAAGGTGTCCCTACTTAGACATAATTCTAACAAAATATGTACATAATCTGTATGCTAAAATCCAGAAAACACCAATAAAATAAATGAAAGAAGATCTAAATGCAGATACATATTATCTTCATAGGTGAAAATATTTGATATTGTGAAGATGACAGTTCTTTCCGGCCTAAACTATAGATTCAATGTAATACCACATCAACTCCCAGAAAGCTATTTTGTACGTATTCGCTGACTAATTCTAAAACTTTATATTGGAAGGGTAAAAGACCTAGAATAGCCAAAAGGATATTGAAAGAGAAATACTGGAGGCCACATATTATTGTATTTTAAGACTTATTGTAAACCCACAGTAGTCAAGATAGCATGATAGGATAAAGAATAAACATGGATCAAAGGAATAAATTGAGGCCCCAGAAATAGATCCCACAAATATAGTCAACTGCTTTTTGACAAAGGCATAAAAGCAATTTAATGGAGAAAAGATAATCTTTTCAACTATCACGTGTAAAACAAAACAAAACAAAACAAAAAAAATAGCCACAGATCTTACACCTTACACGAAAATTAGCTCATGATGGACCAAAGACCACAAAGTAAAATACAAAGCTATAAAACTTCTAGAAGAAAATATAGGATAAAATATAGGTCACCTTGGTTTGGGTGATGAATTTTTAGATATGACACTAAAATACCAACTATGAAAGATAAATTTGATATGTTGCAAGTACTAGAGTTAAAAACTTCTCTCAGGGAAAATCACTGTTAGGAATAAAACAACAACCCAGAGACTTTGAAAAACATATTTATAAAAATCATACTTGATGGGACGTCTGGGTGGCTCAGTCGGTTAAGCGGCCCACTTAGGCTCAGGTCATGATCTTGTGGTTCATGAGTTCGAGCCCCGCATCGGGCTCTGTGCTGACAGCTCAGAGCCTGGAGCCGGCTTCAGATTCTGTGTCTCCTTCTCTCTCTGCCCTTCCCCTGATTATGCTCTGTCTCTCTGTCTCTCAAATAAATGAACATTAAAAAAAAAAACCCATACTTGAGAAAAAGATCTGCACCTCAAATATATAAAGAACTCTTAAAATTCAACGAGAACAACTAACCCACCCAAACACAGTACAAACATGAACAGACACTTTACCCAAGAAGATAAACTGACCTTAATTAATCATATGAAAAGATGCTAACATCATTTGTCATTAGGGAAATGCAAGTTCAAACAATAGTGAGATAGTTCTACACACCTATGATAATGGCTGAAGTTAAAGAGAAAAAAACCCACAATACCAATTATTGGCAAGAATAAAGAGAAACAGGAAATCTCATCAATTGCTGGTTAGACTGTAACATGGTACTGCCTTTTTTGGGAGACAGTTTGCTAGTTTCTTACAAAACTAAGCAGAGTCATGTCATATGATCTGTCAGGTATTTACCTAACAAATTTGAAAATTTATGTTCTCATAAAACAAGCACATTTTAGTAGCTTTATTCATAAGTACCCCCAATTGGAAGAAATTAAGATGTCCTTCATCAGATAAATGGATAAACAGAATGTGATACAAAAAGCAATGGACTAGTATCCAGTGATTTAAAAGAATGAGCTTCCAATCCATGCAACGATGTGAGTGTGTCTTCCTGCATATTGCAAACAAAAAAACCCAGCTAATTTGAAATAGCTATCTACCATATCATTATGCGACATTCTAGATGATATGGTAAATGGATCAGTGGTTGATAGGAGTTTGGGGCGGGGAAAGGGTTGATTATGTGAAGGCCAAGGGACGTGAACATTTCTTCTATTATATTTTAATGGTGGATACATGAACTCTGCATGTGTCAAAACTCAGAGTATTATAGCACAGAGTAACCTTTATGTATATTAGTTTTTAAAAACTCCCTTAGAAGGTCAGGAGACCCAGGATGGAAAGTAGACAGTGACAAAAGAATCTATTGGGTACAAATGTGTGACACAGCCTCGTTGATAGGTGGGACTAAACAGTGATGACCTTCATAATGTTGGGAATTAGCAGAGTCTGTAAGGCTAAATAAGAGCAAAGCAAGCTGCCTGTAAATACTATACTCTAGTTGATAAAGTTGCTCCCTACAGGTTAAAAAGTGTGACACCATTACCATATGTACTGGTTGATCAGCCAGATCTTGCTTTCTATTATCCTTCTCCCATAAAAAGAACCTGGGATACTTGAAAACTTTGCTGATTGTAGATAACCCTGGAGCATGTTATAATGGCAGAAAGGAAGAAAGTCCTTGAAAAAGCCCACAGTGAGGAGAACATATCAAAGAGACACAGGACGCAGCTGACAGAACTCCCAACTGGTAAAAATGGAACAATTTAAGCAACACAATTAATTAGCATCGTAACCCAAAGTGTAAAGTTAAATATCCATGAGTCCATACTGACACAAATTAATGTATAAAAAAATATTTGGATAATAGATAAATTTTCTTTCATAAAAATTACAAGGAATTTACGTAGACACTCAAGGAGGTAAGAGCGTAACTCCCCTCTCCAAAAGTGCGGACTGTGTATAGTGACCTCCTTTCAAAGAGTATGGTGTGGACGTGGGAGGAGAGTAACTTTACCACACAGAACTAACACACACGACTTCAGGCAGGCGATCAGGGTTAACATCTATAGTAGTATGTGGTAATGATGACAGTATTCACCGCAGATATGACTTGATGGAAATGACTGAGGCATTGTCAGAGCCAAGAAGAGTCTGAAGGACACGGACACACAAATGTTATGTGGTATCCTGACCCAGAGAAAGGACATTAGGTAAAAATGGACTTTAACTCGTATAAAATGATCAATACTGATTAATCATGATAACCATACATTACTAATATATGATATTAATAGGAGAAACTGGGTATGGGGTATATGGAAACTCTACTATCTTCACAGATTTGTTGTAAATCGAATTCTATTTTAAAGTCAAAATTTATTTCGGGGCACCTCGGTGGCTCAGTCGGTTGAGCATCTGACTTCAGCTCACGTCATGATCTAGGAGTCCGTGGGTTCAAGCCTTGCATCAGGCTCTGTGCTGTCAGCCCAGAGCCTGGGGTCTGCTTCAGATTCTGTGTCTCCTTCTCTCTCTGCCCCTCCCCTATTCATGCTCTGTCTCTCAAAAATAAATAAATATTAAAAAAATTAAAAAATAAAATAAAAATTTATTTTAAAAGATAGGCTTAGAATTAAATTATTTCAGGGCATCTGGGTGACTTAGCATTCAACTCTTGATTTTGGCTCAGGTCACGATCTCATGTTTCGTGAGTTTGAGCCCCACATAGGGCATTGGGTTGACAGTGTAGAGCATGCTTGGGATTCCACCTATCCATCTCTTTGCTCCTCTCCTCCTCTCTCTCTATCTCTCTCTCTCAAAATAAATAAATAAATAAATAAATAAATAAATAAATAAACTAAAAAAGTTATATAAAGAAAAATAATTAGATCATTTCTATTAAGCAATTCAAATTGATGACTTTAAAAAATGTTTATTTCTGAGAGAGAGAGAGAGAATGTGAGCTGGAGAGGGGCAGAGAGAGAGAGGGAGACACAGAATCTGAAGCAGGCTCCAGGCTCCAGGCTCTGAGCTCCCAGCACAGATCCCTACACAGGGCTCAAACCCAGGAATTTTGGGATCATGACCTGAGCTGAAGTCAGACACTCAACCGACTGAGCCACCCAGGCGCCCCCAAATCGATGACTTTAATTAGAACAAAGAAACATACAAAACCAAACAAAGGAAACACCTGGTAAAGGTTGTGGACCGTTTCCAGACTGCATATAGTTGTGCCTTCCCATCTTTGGCTTACTCTTATCTTAACCGCCATTTTGGTCTTATCAACTTCCAAATCGCATTGCTTAACGAGCTAAGAACTGAAGCTGATTTTCCTTCCATCAGCATTGGGAAGATGACGTTCACTTCCGCATGGATTTCTGGAATGTCTGCTTCCTACAGGCTCTTAAGGCAGAAGGCTGCAAGGAAGGTCAGGAGAGCAGCAGCAAGGCCCCCTGGTAAGTTTCACCTGCCTAGAGAAAGGGGTGCACGTATCGAGGCTCTTACTGGACATTTTCTATGATCTTACAATTATAAAAATAATCGCGTATATTGGAGGAACACCTGGTGAAATCAGCACACTTTAAAATTTCCACTAATAATGTCAACCATTTAACCATCCAGAGCATTCCTTTGATTATCGATTTTTTGATTATTGATTATTTGCCCGATTGGGAGTCTGTTGTGGTTGCGCAGCTTTAGAGAAGGTAGAGAAGATGTCCTCCTTTGGAGATGGTTGAGTTCTGATTTCTCAGTCTCTCCGAGGAACTGGACAGATAGAGAAATTTTGCAAAAGGCCAGACATGAAACAAACCACTTCTAACGACTGTCGATTTATAAACATTTGTGTTTGACTGCCCCTAGTTCATCTTCAAGTTGCAGAATCTCAGCATTGGAAGGAATTTTATTCCTTTCCCATTTTATTAAGTCATTGACAACCAACACAATGCCTAGACATATTTCTCAAAAAAAAATCTATTGTATTACTGGTTTTCTTTTTTAAGAAACAAAATTATCCTTTATAGGACTTTACATCTTAGAGATTTCACATACTTTTTTCCTTTCTCCAGCTGCTCTCCAAGCTTCCCGCGGGCAGGAGGGCGGCACACTTTTACCATAGCACAGGGACTAGATCTCATCTGGTTGGACAAGGGCTGACCTCAACCCACGTGCGTAAACTGTGGCATTTCTGGAATAGCCCACAGATGAAGGGAAAGGAGATTCATTCACTCTTGTAAGAATATTCTGGACATGCTCCGGGTCTGCTTCTCAGATTTCAGGTTCTTCTCTGAAGTGTAGATTTGACTCGTATAATTGGGGTCCTCACCTCCCATCAGAGAGCAGGTTACCTTTGTGAAGCCATAGTGTGTGGGAATCTTTATTTATAGGTTTATAGTCTTATTATCTTCCTTATTTGCCTGCTCCAGCATGTGGTCTCCTAGATAGAAATTCCCTTTGGTTATTTAATAGCCCCCCAATAGTGGAGGGATGTGATAAATCCTAAATTTTCAATCACATATATCTAATGTCTTACCTGGCTATGATAGCTTGTTACTTTACATTAACAACTCTCTTAAATTTCGCTTGTTAATGTAACATATACAGAAATAAAGTTGAGACAATAATTTATTTTAATGTCGTGATAAGCCAAAACGCTAATATATTTCAAGAGTAGTAGTTGAGAAAATGACTAAGAATTTCCAATGATAGTTTGCAACAGAGTCTGCTATACTGCAAGCTTTAGGAGGCAGCAGAAATGTTTTCATCTTATGTTGTCCGGCCTTTTATGTAGCACATGTTGAACAAGAATGTGTTGGATTGAATAGCTCACTAGGGTCAGGCACATTTTTCCGCTTTGATGCTATAAAACTACAAAGCATCTTTGAGGCTGGCCTCATTTTATAAAATAACAATTAGAATTCCAGCAAAGAGAATAGGTGATCTGCAACAGGTGTGTTCAGACCAGGGGTCCAGTCCTGCTGGATTCCAGGACACAGTGAGAGGCTAGTTTTTCAACAGCTTGACTATTGATCTAAACCAAGAGTCGGCAATATTCTAGGCATCATTTTGACACTCTTTGTGATTTTGTTCTGTTTTGCTTCAAAGCATAACCCTAATATGTATGCGTGATAAGGTTCTGGGCTGGTACAAGCTGGTGGCTAAATCTTTAGGAGCTCAGAAAAATCTAACATCATCTATGGAAGTAGAACTAGTCTACACTTTTCAATCCTATCAATTATAATACTTCCTTTCTTTATGGGTTTTCTTTACCCAATTCTTAAAATTGTAGATTCCTCGTGGAAGAAAACAAATAGGAAAGTTCCCCAATCATGTGGTATATGCAAGTTTGAAGTTGAGAATGACATGGCATTGTCATTACTGAACTATTTAAGAAGTTTCTGTCTTTCCGTTTCCTTGGTGAGACTGGGGGGGGGGAGGGGCATAGGGGAGGGGATGTGGTACTTCCTACTTCCAATGGAATTGGTACAGAATAATCCAATAGCTATGAAAGTTTTTTCAAGGTAACAAAATATTCTACTACTACATCAGTTAAAGGGCTCTGCTGAATTTAAGGATTGTTTCAAAAGCTGTCATTAAAAAGTTGGTAGTAAAAGTTTCTGCAAAAATGTAACCTTGTAAATTTTCAAAATCATGGCATCAAGTTGGAGTTTGTTCCTGTGCAAAACTGAAAGACCAATTACTCCCTAAATTTAACTCTATTCACGTGGGACATGGTGCCTGCCTGATGAGAAAGAAATTTGATTGAGAACTGTCTGGGTCAGCACCAACGCTTTCTTTCCCAGAACCATTAAGCAAGATCCAAAATTCTGTTTACCGTGCCTGCCACTTTCACCCTGAAGGCAAAACTAGAAACATACCAGAATTTTGCCATCTTATTCTACTTTTTACAGGAAGGCGATGATAATTATTTCCAATCTGAAAAGACCGCAGTGGGAAACAGGTTTACGTTTTGCTTGGGTCCCTAAAACTCTGAAAAAGCCTTCGTTCTTTTTCATGTTTTAACTGTGTGTTTTACATATTACTTGCCATGACTCCTATGAGTGAATAATATTAAATTTGTTGATTATAAACAGCATCACTGAGAGCAAAACTCTTCAACACCAGAAATTTCTAGAGAAGTCTGAGTTTGTTGAAACTTGAACAGGATGAAAAGCCTACTACAGAGTGTGACCAATCTTAGGGGGATTGGTGGAATTATTTTAGACGTAGTTCTTGTCAGGAAGATGAATTAAAAAACTATCCAAGGACTTTTGTTTCGAAGATTGAATCTGAAGGCAATTAGCCAGAAACTACTTTTGCCTTCTAAAGATAATATTTACTAATTCTATCTCTCTATGTGCCTCAGTGGTACTGTACATTTATTACCTTATTCATTTTCCCATCTTGTGTACATTAGATATTATTTTCCCTTTTCTATAGTTGAGGAAAGTAAAATATAAGGAGTATAACTAATGACCTACAGTGAGCTCTGCCTTTGGTTATAACCTTTTTTTTCTATCATTAATTCCAAAGAGTGAAAGTGTCCTAAAACAAGGGGAAAAAAGCTCACAGAGATAAAAATTGGCCATTCTTACTCAGGGCTGTGGAAAGTAGTTTGTGTAGGAGATCCTAAGTAACCTATGTTCATTACCAAGACCATGGTTAGATAAAGGTTCTCTACTTTTCATGTCCCAAGAATAAAACTAGTCCATTTCAGCCTGAAAAAAAAAAAAATAAATGAACCAGTTTATTCAAATCTCTCCTTTCATTCCGATTCTGACTCACCAAATTCTCTTCTCATTATCAGGTAATCCCACTTGCCTTAATAACTCACACCAACTATCTGTCGATAATATCATCACAGTAATTAATATAAAAGAAACGCATTCTTGTTCATACATTATGGATGAAGATTTGGGTAAGTTTCCTCTGAGCCTTGCTTTTCTTATTTTTAAAAGAAGGCTAGTCTTACCCACCTCGCAGTTTCCCCGAGGACAATTCCCAATAATTTGGAAAGAACCTAGAAGAGTTCCTGGCACATAGAAGTAAAGTAATAAAGAGAGGTGGCCATTATTACACCATCTCTGGGATTATTTTTGCAATCATCAGTATGTGTGTCTTATCAACATATCTTGTGTTCCCTCTGGAGCCGTTAACGCAGTAGAAACGTAATAGAAATTTAATAATGGGAGCCCAATACATACTTTTACTGGATTAATTAATTGTCAAAAACAGGCTGAAGGACAAAATTCACCAGAAGCTTCTGGCAGACGCTCACTCATTGCTCCGTCTAATAAATTCTTCTGCTCTGGGCTGGCCTTCGTGCTTCCGCGAATGTGGCACATTACTTGGTTGATTATGGACTTCTCTGCCAGACAACAGTCATCCCAGAATCTTCTGCACCGGAGAATGCTTCACCCATCAGACTCCACGGCATAAAATAAAGCCTGAATTCAGATGATTACTTGGAGATATGCGGCATTCTGATTCTCATGCTAAGTGAGGTGAGAGTAAATTAAAACTATACGCAAACACACAACCAATTTGGGGACTAGTGCGTCAGGATTCCTGTCCCAAGGGTGGCGGAAGGGCTTCTGCACAGAGAGAGTGCATAATGGTGTTTCCCAGAAGTCTCCTGCACTTGGGCGAGCGTTTCTGTTTTGTTTTGTTTTTCTGGAGTTTTTTTGGTTTTTGTTTGTTTTTTGTTTATTTGTTTGTTTCTTGTGAAGCATCTGGAAGTGAGTATTCTGGAAATGAGTATTCCGGAAGGGAATATTCTGGAAGTGAATATTCTAATATAGGCCGTCATTGAATTTCCCTTTGTTTCATGTAGTTTTCATTTAACTGTGACTGACTGCAGAGGGAGAATTTCCAAATTTTTTGTGAGGGATGGGCTAAGACACTCTCTCATGTCATTTAATAAAATAAGAAAATTATATTTTCTAGTGGTAGCTCTGTGCCTACTTTCCCCTTTGACCTTCAAACAGTTATCTTGATTGAAATCAATATTGCATTATTCAAGTTAGGCATTTTGTCATAGGGAGATTTTAGTTTTATCTCAAAACCCATAGAAAATCCTTGCTTTATAGAAATTCGTTCCTGGGGTTTTGGTTTTGACTGCTTATCTCATCTAGTCTTAGAAAATGAAGTTTATTTTTTCATTGTGAATGAACATAGATGTTAAGAATCATATGCATTCAGAAAGACATCACTTGTCAGTGGTATATTGCAGAATGTTTGATATTTTAACATGATGTCTTAGCAACATAGATGAGGTACAAAAGCCAGTGAACACCTTCATGATATTCTTAGTCTTAAAAAAATCTTCGGAAAGGATCCTGCTTAATGCCTCTTCTTCCTGCGTTGGGTACCCTCAGAAGTATTTCCCTTGATGAGGGAATGAAGAAATCCTAAACAGGAACTAGGAGTAGAGAGATTTATCTTCAATACAAGGGAAACTTAATTAGTATGACTGAAAGGAGAAGACAAGAGGTGAAAAGAATGACAGAAATTTCACCAGAAGACTGACGCCCATGGATTGGAGAAAGAAAGGTCCTATCTGACATGCCAGGCAGGCCTGGTTTCCAGAACTTTCCCCACCCTGAGGACTGGAGATGGAACTGGATACTAAAGTATGCAGTTTGCTGCTGATGCAGTTGCTTGGGCTAGGTTCTCAGAGGCCAAGGTGAAATGAAGCTGGTGAATTTTCATTAAAACGATTTGCATTTCTGGCTCACAAATCTTAGGCCAGAGAAAGCTGTGGGTCGTTGGGGCAGAAACCAAGACTTCTAGGTCAACAATGCTGGAACCAGGCTCTTGCTAGACAACCAGTGCCCTGTGCAGGATGTAGAGACCGAGCCCCATTCCATCAAACCTTACATTGTTGAGAATTCGAGAGGGGGAGCTCCCATGGAATGAGGGGAGAAGCATTTGGATCATTTCTAAACCCCACAAGTGAAGACTACCATGACTCATGAGGGGGGCCACTCTGGGGTGGGGAGGGTAGGGCACCCCTGTTCTTAGGGGAGCAACAAGAGCTAGACAGAGGAGAACATTCCATTGCTGTCTTAACAATTTGTAGCTCTCAAACCAGACCCAGTCACTTTTCTCCTCCTTCAGGTGTGTCTGACATTATGCGATTGATCTCGTTTATGAAAGCCTAGAAACAGTTCTATGACAGGAAGTGTTTCTGTTGCTAAAAGGCCATGTTGAGAGATCATTACACTAACGGAAGAATATGGATTTAGAATCTGTGTTGACAGAAAAAAACAAAAGTCGTGTTAATGCATGAGGGAGGTAGTGGGGGGGAGAGATGTTGAAGAGGAGAGCCCACTGGCCACTCCAGGCAGAGCCACACAATGAACACACTTCATAAGGTTTCCGTGGAACAAAAAAAGTTGGTTGACCCCAGCTGACTAAGAAGGAGGGGGTGTCTCAACAAACTTTCAAGATGGAGAGAAATCAGAGTGTCAATTTCGTCATTTACAACAGGATTACGGCTAGTGGTGTTAGTTTTCTCAGAACACCTTCGTGTGCTGAGTACATTCATTCGGGAGACCTAAATATAAATTTCAAGGTTATTTGGTGAGCAGAAAGGGGTCGGGAGGAAATAACTGTCTGGAGGGATAGGTCCATTAATCCAGGAAAACTTAAGCAGTATTTATTTGTCCAGTAATCAGTAAAAATTTCCTGGAGTCAAATGCCCATTTCTCTTGGAGTGACTGGGTAAATCTGAGAAGATCATAAATTTTCTTTTTCTAAAATGTATTCAATTCACTAGATGACAAATATGGTAAACTCTTGAGAACTCTAACAGATATGATGGCTCAGTCATTAAGTGTCCAACCCTTGATTTGGCTCAGGTCATGATCTCATGATTCATGAGTTTGAGCCTCATGTCAGGCTCTGCTCATAGATCAGAGCCTGCTTGGGATTCTCTCTCTCCACCTCTCTCTCTTGCTCTGTCTCTTTCTTTCTGTCTCAAAATAAATAAACTTTAAAAAAAAGAATTGTGGCAGATATATTCTAAGGTGACACTCAGGGATTCATGCCCTTGGATAATTCCCTTCCCTTGAGTGTCGCAGAAACAGTGACTTGGTTTTGACCAACAGACTAGGACAAATGTGATGGATGTCTCTTCTTTGATTAGACTGTTATTTGGCAAAACAAATAGATTTAAGTCGCTTTTTAAAGTCACATCTTAGGGCAGAAGTGATGGGATTTTGCAGATAATTAAGACCATAGATTAGCTGATTTTTTTTGAGTTAAGCCAAAGGGAGATTATCTTAAGTGATTCTGACTTAATCTGGTGAAGGCCCTTAATAAAAGAACTGGAAATTTTATGAGGAAATAGAAACCTTCTTTCCTGGGGTGCCTGGGCGGCTCAGTTGGCTTAGCGTCCAACTTCAGCTCAGGTCATGATCTCACGATCTGTGGGTTCGAGCCCCGCATTGGGTTCTGTGCTGACAGCTCAGAGCCTGGAGCCTGCTTCAGATTCTGCATCTCCCTCTCTCTCTGCCCCTCCTCCACTCACACTCTGTCTCTGTCTCTGTCTCTCTCAAAAGTAAATAAACATCAAAAAAAATTTTTAAAAAGAAAAACGAAACCTTCTTTCCGTTGTGCAAGAAGCAAACTGCCATGTCATGACTTCCTATGGGAAGGGCCATGTGGCAAAGAAACTGCGGGCAGCCTCCCTCCAACACCTGTTAGGAAGCCAGAGTCCTCACTCATACAGTCCATGGAGACGCATTCCTCCAACCTGAATGAGACCGACAAGGATTCTTTCCCAGTCAAGACTCCAGATGAGAATGCAGGGAAGCAGGCATCATCATCATAGTCTGGGGAGACCCTGAACAGAAGATCCAGGAAAGCCATGACAACATTGTGGTAATCAGTTACACATCATTAGAAAATGAATACAAGAATAACATACATTTTAAAAAGTATCTTGTGCTCCTGACTGGATTAAAAGATACTCTAGTTTCATCAGCAGAAGTGAAAATCACCTCTGGGAAATTTCTTCTACTGCTGGCTGAGCTCTTTCAAGTGTAGATCTCTGTTTGTTTCAGTTCCAGAGGTGAGTTTTTCTACGCCCATGAGTCCCCAAAATCTAAGCGCACCTTTTGAATGCTCCATCTATGCCAAATTTAGGATACATTTCACTGACAATCTATAGACTACATTTTCAGAGTAAAAACAATGTAACAGTACAACAAGCGATTCATTAATCATGACATTACTGCCAAGACTGCTCTGCAATTCATCAAAAGCTTATCTCCATAACCCATCCTTTCTTAGGGTCACTGTTGTTGTTGTTGTTTTTCTTCCTCTTGGCTTTCTGCTCGTTTGCAGTCCTATCACCTATTTTGCATTTAGATGAGGCACGGATTAATTCTGAAATACTGGGATGAGCAAAATACAGTAATGACAATCTCAAAGTAGCAGTGCATGTCCCTGTGGGGATGATATATGGGTCACCACACACACTTGAACCCAGAAATCACCAGTCTACAAATAGTGATCTTCATTGTAAATTTCTGCCCAAAACCTTGAAACCGAGAAAAACCCAGAGGCTACACAGCCAACGTGCACACATTCTTCATAATTGAATTGTTCGGAAGGAATCATTATCCTCTGCTTCATCTTCAAGCATTAACTGGCCTTAGAAACATCCTTAGGTAAATTATATTTCCCATGTAAACAATCCTGAGGAACACGAAGCAATTGGAGGTCAAATTAGTCTTGACTGGATAGAGACAATCATAGAGTTCAGCAGCAACGGGGTGTGGGGTTTGACTGACTACATTAACCAAATTGGGCTAGCCCACAAATGGCATCCTTCAACAGGGCTCCTCTACGTGAAAAAGTTGAGGAATTTTTTTAGAAACTCAACATAGTGGTTCAATTATAAGCTGCATTGCCAACAGGGGCTAAGTTGGAGGACATAGCTTACGTGAGAGCTTGCTGAATTCCGGAATTAAACACATGTTGCCATTCAGTATTAGCATTGGGCTGGGATAAGCCCAGCTGGCCTGTTCCCAAGACGAAGAAGGACAGAGATAGGTTGAGCATGCACAGTTACTCTCCCAACCTGACCCAGCAGAGGCATGACTCCTTTACCTGGAGGCAGAATGCTGAAGAGGTGGTTGTAGGCTCACAGTGCGCTCTCTCGACAGGAAGAAAATGGGTCCCCCAGCGATCCCCATTTGTTTAGATCACATTTAATAACCTTTCTCTTAAGAAACCAAGACTTAACATTATTACTAAACGGGGAGACTCTGTTATCGGCCTAGAGAGTTGAGTAAGAGATATTGTCATACATCTTATGTCATAAATCAAAGCTAAGCAAGATAATAAGAGATGATGTGAGAGATTTGTTACAAATAAATTATGCATGGTGTATAGTCAAAGGAACGGCATTGGTACTTCTTAGCTAAACATCTGAAGTTAATCATCCAGTGCGAAGGAAAGAGTGGCAGGTATGTCTTCGGAAAATACGGAAAGTTGTGAGCAGATTGCCAGATGGTGTCTGGGAGGAAGACCAGCCTCATGCTGAGCAAACGTTGCATGATCATGTTGAGACCTCCATCTCTGTTGGACTGCCAACGAGGTGCCAGTTTCCTCCTCCAGACCTGGCCCCAGAACCTTCCACATCACACAACACCAGGGACCCATACTTCCACGGAATAGCACCATCTGCCAACCTTCCTGCCAGTCCTCTTCCCCAGGACCTGTTCTAGAATATCTGTATAGAAGGGGCTTAAGACAGTAGTCTGCATGGAAGAAGGGGCAGGGACGCTCATCTGAAAACATCCTCTGCTTTTTACATTTTTTATATTGCAGGTTTATTTGTTCAGGACTGTGGTTGGGAATGAGTGAGAGATTATAGAGAGACTCAGATCCCTCAAGCCACTGTATTTTAAAGTTTATTTTTTATTTTGAGAGAGAGCGAGCACAGGAGGGACAGAGAGAGAGAGAGAGAGAGAGAGAGAATCCCAAGCAGGTCCCACACTGTCAGTGCAGAGCCTGATGCAGGGCTCCAACTCATAAACTTTGAGATCGTGATCTGAGCCGAAATCAAGAGTCTGATGCTCAACAGACGGAGGCCCCCAGGTGTCACCCGCAAGCCACTCTTAACTACCACCGCTCTTCCTCCCCCAACAGTACAGTTTAGATTCAGAGATTGCTACCCATTCAAGAAGTTTTTAAACCACATAGCAAAGCCTCTCTTCCCTTCTCTTAAAATAATAACAATAGTAATGAATCAGAATTTGTATTAACTCACACCTTGCAAGGTTGGTTGTGGAACCCTATCCATGGGCCCCCTAAAACTGCCATGTTGCTGACTCAGTCTGTGACAGATTCTCTCACAACCAGAAGGGACAACGGTGTGTTCTAAGGATGGCAGAGGCCTATTGTCAATTAGAAGGCACATAAGTGGCCTCTGCTGCAGGCCGGGGAACAGTGAAAATCAAAGTAGCATTTAGACAAGTTCTGTTTCTTGGTCCACAGACTCCAGAGGAAAACTCATTTGGGGAGTCTAAGAAGCAGACCTGGGGATGGCCCAGTACCACCCCTCGACAAGTTCATATTTAAACTGGGAATTAGGCCACACTCACCTCGGGGTGATGGGCTCTGAG
The DNA here is from genome assembly GCA_028646485.1 of Cryptoprocta ferox. Classification (NCBI taxonomy): domain Eukaryota; kingdom Metazoa; phylum Chordata; class Mammalia; order Carnivora; family Eupleridae; genus Cryptoprocta; species Cryptoprocta ferox. The sequence continues at coordinate 138,376,325 of CM053572.1, forward strand.
CTCCTGTATTCACTGGGAGGGAGAAATGGTCACAAACATGAACAAATAAATTAAATGGCGACAGTTTCCATTAGAGACAGTAAAGCATGCAGAGGCCAGAGGAAGTTTACAAATCATTAGACTTGTTTACACGCTTATGCTATCGATTCTGAGTAATTAATCTGAAAGAGAATATTAGTTAGAATATATTAATAACGTGAGGAAAGCTGAGAAGCTTAAAAGTACCTCCTAAAGGAAAAGAATATACATTTGAGATAAACAAATACATATATTCTGTGGATTTAGGACACTTAATAAACAGAACCAGCTACATAATTTGTGGAGCTCGTGCCAAAATGAAAATGTGGGCCACTGTTCAAAAAGCAGGAGAAAAAGTCAAGTGAAAAGTGCTAAGAAATAGACCCTTTTTATTTAGAAATACTATTAATGGAATACAATGGGGGTAATTGTATACATGAGGAATGACCCAAACTCATAAACTGCAAAAACGATCCTAGGGCAATAATTTTATATAATAAATAATAATAATGATAATACTTCATGAATGTGATATCTTGATTGTGCATAAGATTTCTATGACTCCCTTCTCTGAAACTTCATATCCCAAATCAACTTCATCTTCTGTTGACAAGATCAAAAGCAACATCACTTGCTCTTGACAAAAGTAAGATCACAAGTAATTTTTGATAAATGTTAATTTTGAGTAGAATCTTTATACTTTCTAATGAAGAGTAGGATGTATACTATGTCAACGTTGGGACACATTTCTGCTAAATTATGTTGAAGTATAAATTTTACTGCGTGTAAAGGTAACGATTCTTGTAGAATAATGTTTCTAAAAATATTTCACTCCTCATATAAATGAGCCTCATGCCTGAATTTAATTGTTTTGATATACAAGAGACATTATATAGTATATCAGTTTTAGAATATTCCCATATGCCCCGGGACCCCACACATGCACAATTTCCCCTGCCACCAACATCACGCACCAGAGTGTTGCATTTATTACCATCAGTGAGCCGCACGGACACATCACAATCACTCAAAGTCCATACTTAACAACAGGGCTCATTATTGTGTTTTCTATGGGTTTGGACAAATGTATAATGACATGTATCCGCCATTACAGTATCATATAGAATCGTTTCGCTGTACCAAACATTTCCTGTGCTCCGACTGTTTACCTGTTTCTTCCCCAAACCCACTGAACCTTTTAACTGTATCTATAGTTTTTCCTTTTCCAGAATGTCCTATAGTTTGAAATCATACAATGAGTAGCCTTTTCACATTGTCGTATGCATTTAAGTCTCCTCCATGTTATTCAATGGTTGGTAGCTCATTTCTTTTTAGTGTCTACTTTCCATCACCTGGATGAACCGGAGCTCATTTATCAGTTCTCCTACGGAAGGACACCTTGGTTGCTTCTAAGTCTTGGCAGTTATGAATAAAGCTGCTACAAACATCCATGTACAAGTTCTTGTGTTGACCGATTTCGTTCTAAGAGTAAATGTTCTCGATCCCATTTTAATGTCTCCTCTTGCATTTCCTATAGCCTGTGGATATAACACAAGAACTCAAAAGTGGCTTCATGATTCGTACACATTCCAAAATAGCTGTTTTTGCAGTCAATCACTGTACCTGATAACTTGGCAATTAATTTTAAAATGATCTTCCTCATGAATAATAGATTCATCCAAAGCTTCATAGGAATATAACGGGTTTTTTTAACCATAAAATGTGATGATATTCAAATTTAATTTCTCTGTGTGAGCGTGTGGGTATTCCCTTTGCAGTTGTGCAGCAATTTCCAAAACAACAGACACGAACTCTTTGAAGACTGGTAAGAACTCCCTGACACGCTTTATCACGATGTCTGTATGAAGGCTTCTATTTTGTAATAATTCACTGACACCCTCCCCGGCCCAAGTTCCAGCAGTGTCCATCTCTGGCTGCAGAACTAATCCTTTTGTGTGGCTGCCGCAGTCAGCACCTCCCCCACAAGTCCCAGCCCTGCCCCCTCACGGGGCCCCCTGCTCCCCTGCAGCCTGGCCTTGGCCACCAAAGCTCAGGCTTCTGCGAGCTGCCACCTCCTAGGCACCTGCAGTGTCTTGTCTGCTCTTGCTTCTTTTTTTAAAAAAAAATATTTATTTATTTTTGGGAGAGCACAGGTGGGGAGAGGCAGAGAGAGGGGACAGAGGATCCAAAGAGGGCTCTGTACTGAGAGGTTGACAGCAGTGAGCCCAACGTGGGGCTCAAACCAATGCGATCTCCAGATCACGACCTGAGCCGATTTTGGGCGCTCACCCCACTGAGCCACGCAGGTTCTTTGTGCAGCTAATGGTCACTCTCTCTCTGCTCTTCTCTTCCAGGCAGTGTGGATTTGGGGGAACTATCTCTGCATACCTCTGTTCAAGGGCCCCCAAAGTGGAAGCTGGGGTCTCATCCTCTCAGAGGTGGAAATTAGGGGTCACACCACTTTGCTGCTTTTGTCTTGACAGGAAGCTCAGTCCCTTAGCTCGTTTCCCTGCATTGCCCTCTGCTTATTTATTCATTTTGAGAAAGAGTGCAAGCAGCAGAGGGACAGAGAGAGGGAGGGAGAGAGAGAATCCCAAGCAGGCTGCATGTTGCCAGCTCAGAGTCTGACGTGGGGCTCGAACTCATGAATGGTGAGATCTGAGCTGAAATCGAGAGTCAGATGCTTACCCGACTGAGCCGCCGGGCGACCCGAGCTTGCGTATGTATCAAAGCCTGACTTCCCGGATGTGGCAGATGGCATTACAAAGGGGCCACAACGGATGTCTCTCATCGTCTATGTTCTCCTGCAAGTCCCTTGTCTCTCCCCGCCCTCATCAAAGGGTGGGATTTCTTTCCCTCCCGCGGGAACCTGACCTGCTCCAGTGCTCTCACAACAGAACGTGGCAGAAGAGGTGTGCTGGCACTTGCACGCTTAGGATGAAGAATATCTGGCAACTCCCACTCTGGTGCTCCGGGGTAAGCCAGCTACCAGGGGAGACTTCCGGTTTCCTCAGGATCCCATACTGCGCTCAGCAGGGGGAGGCACACAGAGGAAGACCACGTCCCCACTGATATGAGAAGCCAAAAGCCAGAGCCAACTAGCTAGCCACGGTGGAAAGCACAGAACTATTTTCTCCTCCGAGCCCCGCCCACACTGCAGAACCATCTGCAAATAATCCTGTTTAAAAAAAATTTTTTTTACATTTATTTATTTTTTTTAAGAGATAGAGTGAGACAGAGCATGAGCAGGGAGGGTCAGAGAGAGAAGGAGACACAGAATCCAAAGCAGGCTCCAGGCTCTGAGCAAGCATTCAGCACAGAACCTGACGCGGGGCTCGAACCCACCAACTGTGAGATCATGACCTCAGCCAAAGTCAGACGCTCAACTGGCGGAGCCACTCAGGCGCCCCAAAATAATCCTGTTTTAAACCATTCAGCTTCAAGGGGGGTTTCTAACAGAAAGCGATAATCAGGCCCAGATCTCATACACCCTGTGGCTCACTGTGCTCACCATGCTACGTACACAGGTGGAGGCACATTAATAGTAAGGGTCCGAATTCCGCTGGCTCTTACCTCCACCTGATTAGCGAGTGCGTCCTGGATAGAGCACCTGCACCAGTCAGAACCCAGGCTGTCGAACAAGAAACACTCCAGTTATTCCAAATTCAGGGAGTTTTAATACAAGGATTCGTTGCTTAGGTGATGGAAAGGTGGCATATACTTTAGTGTGGCAATTTAACTGCATGAAGGGGCCACCACTGTGACCACGGGAAGGGGCAGTGTTTGCAGTAACCAAAAGCAAGGGACGCTGATGAGCTGGAACACGGCAGTAAAGCTGCCCAGTCGAATTTGGGACGATGCTGCCAAAGGCTTTCTGCAGGAGCTGGAGCAGTAAGGAGGTCGCGGCCAGGGCTGGAAACATCATCTGGGGCAGAAACGGGGTTGGGGGAGGACAGAAATACGCTGGTGTCTCCATGTCTTCTCTTCTTCAGTCTCCCGGCAGTGTCTTCCGTTGGTCACACCGAAAGGGAAGCCAGACGACAAGGCCACCTGCTCAACAGAACCTGCTGTTGGCGAGCTGTGACAAGCAGGGCAGGAGAAAAGTAGACCTGAAAGGAACAAGCTGTGCGACGAGCACCGCCCCCTGGCATTTGTCTGCGTTCCTGGGGGAGAAAGCAAAGCACACGGCAGGCCTGGTTCGCCGTCACCATGCCGGTCATCAAGGTGATACACACATTCTTGTCTCAAAGGTGTCAAATATTATGGGCTGAACTGTGTCTCCCCTGCCCCCCCAATTCAGATATTGAAGTCTTAGCCCCCAGGGACCTCAGAATGCAACTGCATCTGGAAATAGTGTCTTTAAAGAGATGATTATGGGGGTGCCTGGGTGGCTCAGTCGGTTGGGCATCCAGAATCGGCTCAGGTCATGATCTCGCGGTTTGTGAGTTCGAGCCCCGCGTCGAGCATTGTGCTGACAACTAGTTCAGAGCCTGGAGCCTGCTTCAGATTCTGTGTCTCCCTCTCTCTCTGTCCCTCCCCTGCTCTCTCTCTCTCTCTCTCTCAAAAATAAATAAAACATTTTAAAAAATTAAAAAAAAATAAAGAGATGATTACATTCAAGTGAAGTCATGAGGGTGAGCCCTAATCCACTGTGATTGGTGATTTCATAAGAAGAGAGGATTTGGACACAGATTCGCACAAAGGGAAGACTGTGTGGACACACAAGGAGACAGCCATCCGCAAGGCAAGGAGAGAGGCCTCCTCAGAAGAAACCAACCTGCAGGCACCTTGATCTTGGTCTTCCAGCCTCCAGAACCTTGGGAAAATAAATTTCCGTGGCTTAAACTATCTGGTCGGGTGGCCAACATTAGCAAAACAATAGACTTCTTTGATTGTTTTACATTGATTCTTTTTTCCTTACAGCCTCACTGCTCTCCGCAGGACTGAGACAGCTTCACAGCAGTTGTTAGGTGGACAGGCACACACCTGAGCAGCAAATGTCCTGTTGTCCCCAGCATCACACTTCCTGGAAATAAGCCAAAGCCGGGCATCTCGGTGCCCATGCAAATGCGCCTCCTGAGAAAGTGCTCAGCAAATCTCAAATGCGGATTAATTCGGGTAACCCTGTCAGGCTAGAGTGTCTGTGTGGGGCTGGCGTAACATGACCCTGAGAGGGAGACCACCATGACTAGATCCAACAGTGAATGAGGAACATGCTGGAGGCAGACCTTGTAAACACCTTTGCTTCCCTGACTGCCGTGATTAAAATGTGCGTCCAAGTGGTGGATTATTGATGCTTGTATGCTCTGCTCTCATATGCACTTTGCACATAAAGACGGGTCAGTCAATGAAAAGAGCCTTCTTTTTTAAAAATTTTTTAATGTTTCTTTTTGAGAGAGAGAGAGAGAGAGAGAGGGAGAACGAGAGGGGGAGGGGCAGAGAGAGAGAGGAAGACACAGAATCTGAAGCAGCTCCAGGCTCTGAGCTATCAGCACAGAGCCCGACTAGGGGCTCAAACCCATGAACCGTGAGATCATGACCCCAGCCGAGGTCAGACGCTTAACGGACTGAGCCACCCAGGCGCCCCTGAAAAGAACCTTCTAAACAATTAAGTTGACTAGTCTGAAGTCTCTTGGGATATCAGAATCTTTAAGAGCACATATTTCACCATTGGCTTGTAGCAATATGGAGAAATAGGAAAAGTTATGAATGTAAAATATAGAAATATAAAATGACAAACAATGAGCTTGGTGACCTTATTAAGATGGAGTGAGCTGATTCAAAGTGACATCTGCATCAGCCTATTTTCTGTTTGGGTGGGAAAACGACATTGTGTAAAGAATTGGAATTTTTTCAAGATTTTATTATGAACATTTTCAAAACACAGAAAACTGAAAGACATTTACGATGAATACCCAAATAGCCACCACCTAGATTTTACCATTATCATTTTATTCTACTTGCTTTATCACACATCCACAAACCCATCTATCTGTACATTCATCCCTTAGTCTGTTTTCTGAAGCACTTCAAAGTAAATTGCAGACATCAGTACACAATCTTTTAAATGCGTACGTATGTCGCCATTAATCAGAAAGAAACAAGTATTTCCAGGTACTATGTAAAATATAGACACCATGGAAGGGACAAATAATGTGTACAGTTGAGCTTTTCCAATAGTGCATACGCTTGTAATCCAAACCCCTATCAAAATACGAAGTATTGGGACACCTGAGTGGCTCAGTCGGTTAAGCATCCGACTTCGGCTCAGGTCATGATCTCACGGTTCATAGGTTCGAGCCCCGCCTCGGGTTCTGTGCTGACAGCTCAGAGCCTGGAGCCTGCTTCAGATTCTGTGTCTCCCTCTCTCTCTCTGCCCCTCCCCGCCTTAAGCTCTGCCTCAAAAATAAATATTTTTTAAAAAGTTTTAAAACATATGAAATATTAATCTTACCAGGGGAAGTCCCCAAGCCCTCCTCCCCCACCCTCCAATGAATATTCACTTCTACTTCACTCAGTTTGGCAACCATTGTTCAAATTTGTTTTCTAAGATTGGTCGGGCTTGTGTCGAAGTTCATGTCCATAGAATGAAACCATATATTCTATTGTGTGTAAGGCTTTCTGCCCAGAGCGTTTTTGTGATTCATCCATGTTTTGCATGTATCGCACATTTGTTCCTGTTTATTGTAGAGTGGCGCTCCATTGGAGAAATATCCCGAAGTTCGTCCATTCATCTCCTGAAGGACACCGGGGATGCTTTCCAGTTTTCCACTATCATCAATAAAGCTGCTATGGGCATTCTTGGACAAGTCTTTTTGTGCACCTGTTTTGTATTTATCTTGAATATGAGTAGAATTCTGAGTCATAGAAAAGGTATGTGTTTGGCTTTTAAAGAAACTGTCAGAATGTTTTCCATGTCAGAACATTTCAAAGTAATGGTACCGCATTGCATTTCTTCTGACATGGCATGAGAATTCCAGCTGTCCCAATTCCTCACCAACATTTGGTGTCAGAAGTCTTTTAAATGTTAGCTATCTTGGTGGTCATTTTGGGGTGTGAGATTCTATCAAATTATGGATTTAGTTTAGGCTTCCCTGATGACACATGGAGTTGATAATTTTTTAATGTGTTTATTGACCGTCCGTATGGATTACTTTGTGAAATGTCTATTCAAATCTCTGGTCCATTTTTTTTGTTTATGTGTAATAGAAGTCAGAACACTATCTTCTCTTGTGCCTGATCATAGTGAGAAAGCATTTAATATTTGATTACTAAACGTAATGTTAATTGTAGGGTTTTTTAATAGATGCCCTTTATCAGGTTGAGAACGTTCTCTTCCGTTCCAATTTTGCTGAGAGGTTTTATCATAAACGGGTGTTGGATTTTGTCAAATTAATTTTAAGCATACAAGATATTTTATTCTCATAAATGAATGAATTGATTTTGAAATCAGCTTAGTTTTTGGAACAGTTTTATGTTACAGGAAGTTTGAGAAGCTATTACAGAGAACTTCCATATACCCTCTAGCCAGTTCTAGTTCCCCTATTGTTAATACCTTAAATAAGCACAGTTTGTTACGATTAATTAATCAATATTGATATTTTATTTTTAGTTAAAGCCTATATTTTATTTAGATTTTCTTAGATTTTACCTAATGCCCTTCTATGTTGTTCTTGAATTCCACCCAGGACACCACTACGCTTTGTTGTTATTTGTCCTTAGGCTCTTCTTGGCAATAAAAGTTTCTCAGATTTTCCTTGATTTTGAGGACTTTATTTTGAAGAGTCCTGGTGAGGTATTTTATAGAATGTCCCTGTATTTGAATGTTTTGGTATTCTTCTAATGATTAAGCTGGGGTTATGAATTTGGAGGAGGAAAGCCGCAGAGGCTGAGTGTCATTTTTATGATCTCATTTCAACATGGGCACATATTATGCATGTGACTTATCACTGTTGATTTTGACCTTGACCCCTGTTGGGGGTCACGTTTGTCACATTTCTCCTCAGTAAAGTGACTCTGCTCCTCGTTTTCCATAATGTACTCTTTGGCAGGAAGTCACTGCACACAGCCCATATGAAAGGAATGGAGGTCGTGTTCTCTCTTCTTGAGGATGAAGATTCTATATAAATTACTTGGCATTCTTCTGCACGTAAAATAGGTCTCTTGCCTCTAATTTATTTATTCAATTATTCATATTAGTATGGAGTCATGAATATTTATTTCATACTTGGGGGTGATAGTTTGAAGTTACTTTATTTTGTTATTTTATTTTATTTTATTTTATTTTATTTTATTATTTTATTTTTTTAAGCCAAATTTATCCAGTGATGGCCATCCGGAGCTTTTTCCTTGGCACTGACACACTTCAACGAGACAGTTTTTTTGTGGATGCTCTTTATCAGAGTGAGCAAATTCTCTTTCACTTCTAGGCTGTTGCTGAGATTTTTTTTTTTAATCATAAATAGATAGTGTAGCTTGCCAAATACTTTTTCTCCATCAATTGATATGATCATGTGATATTTCTCCTTTAGACTATTAATACGGTAAATTATATTGAGTGATTTTTTAAAATATTGGCTTAGCCTTTGTCTCGGGAATAAACCTCTACTTGGTGCCAACAAATTTTTGGTTAGATAGATGGATAGATGATAGAGAGATAGATAGATAATAGATTTAGATTTAGTTTGCTAATATTTTGTTAAAGATTTTTGTGTTTATGTTCTTGAGGAATATTGTCTGTGATTTTCTTTCTTTTTAAGAAAGTAATGTCTTTGCCTGGTTTGGGTATCAGGGAAATATTGTACTGAAAAATAATTTTGGAAGTGTTCTTTTTTTCTTCTATTTTCAAGAAGAGATTACATAGAGGTGTTATTTCTTCCCTAAAGTTTGGTAGTCTCTATCAGCGAAACCATCTAGCCGGATAATTTCTTCTTTTTTAAAAAAACGTTTTTAACCACTAATTAAATTTTCATTATATTAATAGAGGACTGTTAGATCATCTGTTCTATCTTGGGCAAGCTTGGGTAGTTTGTGCTGTTCGGGAAATTGGCCCATCTTGTTTCAGCTATCTAATTCATGTGCCTAGAGCTGTCTGTAGTATTATCTTGGTATCTTTTTAATGTCTGTGAGATTAGCAGTGATAGTCCTTCTTCATTCCAAGTATTTGTAACTTGGGTGCTCTCTCTCTTTTCCTTGTCAGTTTCACTAGCCATGCATCAGTTTTACTGATCCTTTCAAAGGTCTGGTTTTGGTTCACTGATTTCTCTCCACTTCTCTCTTTTCACGTTCATTGATTTCTGCTCTTATTTTTTATTCACTTCTGTCTGGCTTTTGACTTCCTTTGTTCACATTCTTTTGTTCTAGTGAGATAGGTCACCAACTTCAGACTCCTCTCTATGTCCATGGGCATTAATTTTCCCTTCCAGCACAACTAAATTTATTTTCCACATATTGGGATGTTTTGTGTTTTCATCTTCATTCAGTTCAATATGTTTTTCAAGTTTCCTCGGAGACTTCCTCTTTGGCACACAGATAATTAGATGTATGTTGTTTACTTTTTGAACATCTGCTGGTTTTCCTCTCATCTTTCTGATACTGATATCTGATCAAATCACATTATGGTTAGAGAACATATTTTTATGATCTCTAATATTAAAACCCATTTAGATTTATAACCCAGAGTAAAGCATATCTTGGTGAATATCCCTTGGGCAAATGGAAGAGATGTGTGTTCAGCTGTTGCTGATTGGAGGGTTCTAGAAATATCAGTTTGATCCCATTTGTTGGTGCTGGTGTTAGTTCTTTTGTATACCTTCTGATATTCAGTCTGATAGTTACATACATCAGTTACAGAGAGGAAAATTATTAATGTGCCCAAACATAATTGTGAATTCATCTATCTCTCCTTTCATTTCTGTTAGTTTTTCCTTTGTGTGTTTTATATCTCTGTTGTTTGGTGCATACCCTTTAGGATGGTTAGATCTTCTTAGTGAAGAGCACTTTCATTGTCCTTCAATATCCTTTTCTTCTTGAAATATTTTTTTCTCTAAAGTCTAATTGGTCTGAACCTCAGCTTTTGTTTGATTTGTTTTTGTATGGGATTTAAAAAATCCTTTTCTCTTTATCTTACATGGATCTTTCTATTTGAAGTGAGCTTCTAATAGAAATCATACAATTGGGTCATTTGTTCAATTCATTCTGACAATTTCTGTGCATGTAGATAATTTACTTTTAAAAAATTTTATTTATTTTTGAGAGAAAGAGTACAGGGCATAGAGAAGGGGAGACAGAGAATCCCAAAGAGACCCCATGCTGCAAGCGTAGAGCCTGATGTGAGGCTCAAACTCACTAACCGTGACATCTTGACCTGAGCTGAAATCAAGAGTCAGACGCTTAACTGACTGAGCCACCCAGGTGCCTCTAGATAATTTACTTTTAATGTAATTACCAGCATGCTAGCATTTAGGTCTGTCATTTTATTATTTGTTTGGATCATTGATTTTTAATGAGTTTTTGCTAGTATATCTAGAACCTATAGTAATAAAATTAAAGAATAATATCTTATTTCATGGTTCTTAAAATACATATTTTAGTAATGGGACAAGGGCTTACAGTAATGGGAACAATTTGAATAAAATATTAAGAAAACCTGATAGACAGCGAATGAGTACAAGGCTTCTTTCAGGTTGATGGAAATATTGTAAAGTTAGATATTAGTGACTGTTACACAACACTGTGAATGTATTTTTTTAAAAAAAACATTTAATTGTGTATTTTAAATGAGTGAATTGTATAGCACATGTAAATTATATCTCAATTATGCTGTTAAAACCCAAAGGTAAAAACAAACAGACAAGCTGGAAAATCAATTCGGTGGTCCTGTTTTACAGGTTTTAATATTGAAAATTGACCACCCCAAACAAGAAAAAAGTCTCACCCTGTATTTGAAGACAGATATGAAAGAACTTTAATAAAATGGCAAGTTCCCTTTCAACTTCTACAAATTAATTTCACAGTAATGTCTTGGGTGGGGGGAGCATTCAGCATCAATAAGGTCTTCTTAGTGGATGTTTAGTTTTAGAGTATTGTGAAAACATCTCCACTTGAATTTCTCCTCTATGTAGATACAAGTTAAAGAGTAAAGAGAATTTGATAATACAGAGTGATAAGGATTCAAGAAATATACAAAGTACTCCACAGCTGACTTGTATTGGACTTTCCTCTGAAATGTTCCATGGGCCACATACGGGTAAGTCCAAAACAGACTCCAAAGCCACGGCCACATCCACAACTACTCCTTCCCTCATCTGTTATAGGCATCCATTTGCTCAAGCCAAAACCTTGTATCATCCCTGAGTCCCTCCCTCTTTCATCTCAACAATAGTCTGTGTTTCTGAATTATCTTTTGGCCATAATCCAAGTTCATGATAATTCCACTTACCCTTAACTACTGACCACCCTCTAGTTTGTAAAACTTTATGTCCTTCATGCTGAGATCCTGTCACACTGGCCACCCCTGCACTTGAAGCTGTGACAAGCAGTCCCTTGCATCACACCATGCATTTTCCACAATGACATTTTCTTCTTGGCATTTGTGTCCCTATCTTCCCCACAAATTTTATTCATATTTGTAAGTCCAGAAAAAAATATAAATTTTATTCATATTTATAAGTCCAGAAAAAAATCTTAGCTTCTCTCTGAAGCCCTAGTTGGCTAGCTTGGCTCACCCAGCATTTTGCCATTTACATGTTTAATATTATATTGCAATGAGCCCAGCTTGCCTTTTTTCTTTTCTTTTTCTTTTTTTTTCTTTACTTTTCTTTTCTTCTTTTTGTTGTTTTCTTTTCTTTTCTCATCTAGTCTCATCTCATCTCATCTCTTCTCTTCTCTCCTCCCCTTTCCTCTCCTCTTTTCTTTTTCTTTCCTCCTTCTCCTTCCCCCCTTCTCTTTCCTCTCCTTCTTCCCCTTCTCTTTCTCCTTCTTCTTCTCTTTCTCCTTCTTCTTCTTCTTCTTCTTCTTCTTCTTCTTCTTCTTCTTCTTCTTCTTCTTCTTCTTCTTCTTCTCCTCCTCCTTCTCCTCCTCCTTCTCCTCCTACTTCTCCTCCTACTTCTCCTTCTCCTTCAACTTCTCTCCATCTCTCTTCCTCTTCTATTTTCTATCTATTCCACAAAATGGTGATCTTTGAGGACATATTTCATGTCTTGTCCATAGCTGAATCCCTGTTTAGTCCAGTTTCCAGCAGGTGTTGGCCCCAGTAAATGTGTGTCAAATTTAATTTATTTTAAATTAAATCTGTCAGGCAGATAAAGAAATACAATATTACCAGAATCTGAACAAACTGCTTATGCATATTTCCATTCTTTCCCTTTTCTCCTCTCTGAGTTAATTATTATCCCAGCTTCTAACCCCATGGATTCGCTTTGCCTACTTGCCTCAACAATCCATCTATGCTCTTTTGTATCTGGCTTTTTTTCACTCAGCATCACATTTGTAAGATGCGCCCACGTTGTTTTACATGGAATTAACTCACTCATTTCCATTGATGTGGGATATTCTGTTGTATATAACATCAAAATTTTTGTATCCATTCAATCATTGGTGAGTATTTACATATTTCTAGTTTGAGAGATGCAGTTGTCCTCCAAAGTTATTACTCTCTTCAGGCTGTTGATGTATTCAGGCCAGAGACCACTCGGGTCTTGATCAGGCTGTCTTCTCCATCAGCACAACCATGTGAGAGCAGCCAGAGAAAGAGTGCCAGCAAGACAAAATTCATAATCTTTTGTAACCTAATTTTGGAAGTGACATCCTATGGCTTTTGCAGTGCTATGTATACTCAGTCCAGCCCCACTCAAGGGGATGGGCTACATGGTATATGTTACCAGGAGGTGGGGATCATTGAGAGCCATGCAAAAATGTACTTACTGCATTATCTATAGACTGTAAGTCAAAGAATGTAAGAAGCCATTAAGGATGAGATGTGCTGTTAGTTTATGTACCACCAAGAAAGCAAAACTGCCGATAACCATGTTTTAAGATACAGTTGGTTGTAGGATCACCTTAATTTTTCAATGTTAAATGTGAGCAAATACTCATTTTAGATTCAGTAAACTATGACACAGGGAGTTTTCAGTGATAATCTCGAGAGCTCACTGCGAAACAAAGGTTTAATTTCCTTACACCCTCAATATGATACTTGAATCATGTAAGCCAGAGGGGTCAATATGAGATCCCAGTGATGTGGTGATAAGTTCAAAGAATTACTTATTAAGACACCATCTCATGCAATTGCACAGCTGTATTAATATTAATGTTTTTTTTAAATCATGATGCAAGGAAACTAAGCCAAATTAACATGTTCCTTATTGATCACAAAATTGGCCAAGCAAAGCATCCAAAGTCCTTGAATATCTTTAGGCACAAAACTTGACGCCATTGACTAGGATATTAATCCCTCAGCCAAAGGACCTGGAAAGTGTGTGTGTGTGTGTGTGTGTGTGCATGTGTATATGTGTCATCCTTGAAAAATGAAGCATAAAAGTTTTGTAATAATTTGAGAATGAGAAACAAAAATGATATCCAGAGAATATTGTAGAAGAAGGTAAGAAAGAAAGAATATTCTAGACCAGGCACTCATAAGGGACTTTTACTATTGCTCTGTAGTTTTTCCAGTAAGGAATGAGGATGTGATTTTGTCTTTATTTCACACTTTTGAAAGTGGTGACCCAAATATGAGAAATGTATACAAAAAAGTGAGGAACTGTTTAAATAAATTGTCCTTATATCCACATTATGGAACGCTATACAGCCATTTAAATTACTGTTGCGAAATAATGTTTGATAGTGCAGAAAAAATGTTCATCATGTTATACTGAGTGGAAAATGTGGCAAAATGGTGCATAAAAATATTCATATTTAAAATATAAGATGTTTATATATACATAAAGAGTAACAAAAATATCTATAAAACACTAATACTGATTTTCCTAGTTTGGGATATTATTAATTTTTCTTTTCTGTTTTGAATATAGAAAAAATTTAACATATATTTATGTTTATAACTTAAAAAAATTAGCTTACTAACAAGACTCATTAATAATATCCCATGCATGATGAAGACATGGCCAATAAGAATAAGATGTAAAAAGTAAATCAATGTTATGATTCATTTGCCATTTTAATTTTAAAACAGGAAAGCTTTCTCAACTTGAAATAATCCAGTGACATAGAAATTTTTCTGAACAGATTTTTATTTAAGCATATCACTCGAATCCAGATATTTCCAATTAATTGCAAAATGCCATTTGCACAAATCACGTATGTCCTGTGCAGTTCAGGTTTGGTTCTGGTTTCATATTTTGAGGTATGCATTTTGTCATATACAGAAATTTAATTTCATTGAGAGCTCATGGGAAAATGGATAGGCAGCTCATAAATGAGGAAACTTACATGTCTAATTGATTATGGAAAGATCTCCAACTTTGATGGGTATTGAACACATACAAATTCAGTTGAGAAATGATTTCTCACCCAACATTTTGGCAACATTTCAGAGGTCTGACAATATCCGGCATTGGCGAGGCGTCGGGAATTGCAAGTAGGGGTATAAGTTGGAGCTGCCATGGAGTTAAAGAGTCATGGTGTCTTGTTTAAATGTGTGTGTGTGTGTGTGTGTCCCAGTTGTGGTCTACACTACAGAAACTCTGCACCTGGGCCCAAGAGCACACTTACAAAAATATTCACTGTAGCACTGCTTACAAAAACGCAGAGGAGAAACAGTCTGAATGTCCATTAACATATTATTAAATAAGACATGTTTATACAGAGTAATATTATACTGTAGTTAAGACACATTGACCCATTCTAAAGGTATTTCCAAAGTAGATCTAAAAATACTATTAGGAGTGAAACAGAATTGTAGATTTTCAATTAAAGATGGCTCAATGAACAGAGAAAACAGGCGAAAATTATCAGTAAAACAATTTAAAAAAACCGCACGGACTCGAAAGATGAGAGTTTCCAAATTTCAGTGCACCGCTGCTTGCAGAGCACAATGGCTTAAAATTGAACCATACCAGGGATAACACTGTGAATTTTCAGAACAGTGAGTATAACAAAGAGAAGTTCAACAAGCTTCAGCAATGAGAAAACAGCTTTGTTCTGTTTTGTTTTTTTATAAAGAATTAAGCAAAAGAAACCTAAAAGGGACAGAAAAGAATGCTTTTCAGATTCTGAGGAAAAATTATTAGCATCTTAGATTTCTGCAGCAAGTGAAACTGTGTATCAAGTGCAAGGATCGAATAAAGACAGTGTAGACAGGCAGGTTCTCAAAGGTGTCACGCCCCTTGCACCTTGTCCCAGGAAGCGACTAGAAAACATGTTCTACAAAATCCAAGAAAATGGGAAGAATGGACAAGGAAGTTCAGGAAATAAGGTGTCCATCATTAGGGAGAGGTGAAGGGGGTCCCAGAACGGGGCCTGGGCAGCACACCTGGAGTGAAAGCTGTCCAGATGGTCAGGAGCCAGTCAGAGGGCTGGAAGGGTGAAGCTGATAGTGGCTCAGAACATACCAACAGCAGATTTATACAAGGGGAGAAGAGCCTGGGGTAGAAATAGTGGTAAACATATAAGGGAGAAAAGAAAATGAAATCGTATGCAAGAAGAAAAAATAGTTATAATGTACTATACAAAAACCTATGAATAGCAGGCATGTAATGTGATGGGAATATTAAATATTGACCTAAGTAAAATTATGACAAAAGTGTATTTGAAAGATTAAAGCAAGGAGAATATGTGTATGTGGGAAAAGGCGAGGTCAGCGTGAGGATGTGTGCAGGACAGCCCGTCTCGTCTGTCACAGGGTGCATCAACAGATTGGGATGAAAACCAAAGAACAAAGAGCAACAATATAAGCATAATTCTTAGTGACATGGAAATAAACACCAAAACAAAAAACAAAACAAACAAATAACAGCTAAAAGTGTTGAATGTACACGATTTGGGGGAAGAGGGTGTGTGGTGGGAAGCTCCCAATGTTTACAAAGTTACAAACCAACTTTGTAAGAATTATTGGACTCTTGGGGTATCTGGGTGGCTCAGTTGGTTAAGCATCCGACTTCAGCTCAGGTCATGAGCTCATAGTTTGTGGGTTTGAGCCCCGCGTCAGGCTCTGTGCTGACAGCTCGGGGCCTGCAGCCTGCTTCTGATTCTGTGTCTCCCTCTCTCTCTGATCCTCCCCTGCTCATACTCTGTGTCTCTCTCTCTCTCAAAAATAAATAAGCATTAAAAATTAAAAAAAAAAAAAGAATAACCCTCTCTAACAGTAATGGCTGAACTAGAGCTTTGGCCCTCCATCCTCAGGGACCACCAGCATACAGCCATAGCCCAAGAGGATGCTTATTTTCTATCTACCACTGCCACTCTGATATAAGACAGCTTCCCAAACACCTCTTTTTTTATTTTTAAAATATGTTTATTTATTTATTTTGGGGCAGGTAGGGCAAGGGGAGAAAGAGAATCCCAAGCAGGGTCCACACTCAGCACAGAACCTGACGTGGGGCTCCATTTCACAACCAGGAGATTAGGACCCGAGCAGAAATTAAGAGTCGGACTCTGAACTGACTGAGCTACCCAGGCACCCCCAAACACCTCCATTTTAAAGCACGATCTTCTTCACCCAAACTCTAACATAAAAATGTATAAAAAATGTCCACAAACTTATTTGTGAATTCCTGTGAATAAGCCTCTATTCCCTTTATAAATAGAAGTATACTATATGTAGCCAAAATATCAAAGTAATATCAGTATTAGTTATCTCCTTCTATGCTTAGTTGATAACCACAGACACCCAGAAGGCCTATCCTTTCTTGGGACCTTTTCCAGAACTTCCCTTAGGCCCCTTGCAGCTGCATTGCAGGGATAAGAGTATTGGTTTTTACAGATTGAAATTCTTGGAATTTTTCACATTAGTATTTCTATCAGAATAGTTATGTCTGCCAGCCCAGCCCCCAATCAATAACATTCTTCATATTTATAGATTTTAGCCTACTTACTGGGGATGTCAGCATGGGTGGCTATGGTTGAGTCATTCCTCTCCAAGATGAAGGTGATAAAATCTACTTTTTAAGAAACTTTATTTGTATTTATTTTGAGAGAGAACAAGCAGCGGAGGGGCAGAGAGAGAGAGAGAGAGAGGGAGAGACAGATTCCCAAGCAGGCTTTGTACTGTCCACACAAAGTCCAACACAAGGCTCGATCCGCAAACTGTGAGATCGTGACCTGAGCCAAAATCAAGAGTCGGGTGCTTACCTGAATGAGCCACCCAGGCACCCCTAAAATCTACTTTTTAAGAAAAAAAAAAAAAACAGGACAGGTTTAGACTAGATGCCTTTGAATATCCATCACCCTAAACCTCTGACTCAATTGTGGATGTTTGCTGCCAGCTTTCAAGCCCCACCCTCTTGTTTTCCCTCTTGCCCCATATCTGGGTAAACCAATGAGAAACCCATGACACTCACACTGGGCTTGCCAGGAAGTTCACACTACAGGAGACTCAGCTGTCCCGGCCTGCCCCATAACCCCTGTTCACCCCAGGGCCACCACCTTTCCTGCTTCCTCACGCCAGACCTTCATGAGAGCCCATCCTGTCCTCTCTGGAAAATATCAATAACTCTGAGTCCTAAGTCCTGGCATATTCTCTTAGTGCACAGAGAGCATCTGTGCACAGCATCATCAGTCTTGGCATCTGAACGCCATTTTGTTGGGAGGAGGGATTTGATGGCCTTGACACATGGGACCACAAAGTAATCTCCTTCAATGGATGAGATCATTGAAGACAAACAGTTTCAGGAGAAAGCATTTTTTTGGAAGAACATAAGAGAATACTCATGTGTGTTTGGATTGATGGAGTTACAGTAAATACAAATGGAGACTTCTTTTCCCCAGACTCCTACTCATCTGCTCTCCAGCAGGGCAGGAATGATGCCCATCACCTCACAGAGCCAGAACATGGGCCATGCAGGGGTGAGGCATGTCTCCTCCTGGTCAGGTGAGGAGCCTGTAGGCCTGCACGTCCCCCACTGGATGAGCTGTATCTGGGGAGACATGGTTCTCAGTGATTCGCAGTCCATCCGCAGTCTGTTTGCACCTGAATTTTGGGAATAAAGAGACATGCAAGCAGTAGGGGCTTTTTAAATGAGGGATCTCAATTCCACTAAGAACATCTGGATTCTCTCACTTGCTGACCACAAATGAGCAATCAGACAGCAGATGTCCTGAGAAACTGCCACTCCGGATTCAACCCAGCAGATGCCTTGGAGAGGCGCAGGCTGCATCCCTTCACTAGCCTCCTGGGCCGAGGCGAGTTCCTCAGCACGACTGCTGTTCTTTTTCTTAAAAGCACGAATTCAGCTTTGAAGGGGCATATTGTGGTTTTGCTGAAATCTAAGCAAGGGCCATTCACTCTGGGGACCCTAGTCACCTTGGTGTTTTTATAAGCTTTTTGAATTGCAGGTTAAAGAAAACTAGAACAGTATTTACAATAAGCAACTTAAACTTCAACTTCTGCAGTCCCTAAATATAGAGCCAGGCTACTACTGGCAAGTATAAATTCCAGGAAAGACTTACCTACTTCTGTTCTTGGGTGGGGGTTATGTCCATGGAGAGCAGTCAGGTTTTCTGAATTGTAATGACGACTTTATCTCCTTGACTTTACTCGCTGGAGGTCAAGATTAACAAAAGATTGGTGTAATTATAGTCTCTCTCCACCTGGATGTCTAGAATGGTTATATATATATACATATATATATATGTGTATATATATTTTGCCTTCAATTTAAATTACACTCTTCTATTTTGCCTATGTAAAATTTCCCTACCAACATCAATAAATTAAGCTTTCTGCTGGTCATAAAACAATAAGAAAGTATATAAAATAAACTAGAATGAAAAGTAACACTTAAATAGTTTTCAACAATTAACAAAAAACATATTAAAAAGACAATAGGGCTCAACAAATGAAAAAAATTTTTTAAAACACCCATGCCAGGATCACCATGAATGGAATTATATGATTTAACAAGCCAGGATAGTTTAATTAAATAAAAGATAAAAGTGACGGGATGCTGCATGCCTTTTAAATTCTATTTTTATTGCAGCTTATTAAAGAAACATATGGACAATCCAAATGTAGAATATGAATTTTTAAAATTTCATAATAAGGTTGCAAATCAAAATGATGTATTTAATAAAATTCCCCATTAAATTTTTAGTTTTCCAAAGAACTCCTTTCTTTTGTAATGCAGTTATTGTCAGCTCAATTAATTAAACTTCAGCAGAAAATCAAAATAGTGTTTTCAGGATTCGTGTTGGAATGCCATGACGTCCCTATAATATCAGGATTCGTGTTGGAATGCCATGACGTCCCTATAATATCAGGATTCGTGTTGGAATGCCATGACGTCCCTATAATATGTTGCACAGGGATGCCCTATAATATGTTGCACAGGGATGCAGACTTTCCATGTTGGCGTCCGACACGGGCACACACCTGGCTGGCTGGACCCTCCCTCCGACATGCTGGGGTATTTCTGATGTTCAATATATAAGTGAATTTGTCCCGGGCCCTCAAACTTGTATAGAGGCATTCGATGGAGTATCTGAGATCAATTTGTCAGTAATTGTACACTGCAAAAAGATTTGGTTATTTCCTCAATTCTAGTGGATTTTAAAACTCAAGAGATAAATCAAATGGAAAGCCCCTGACATACGACACTCAAAATGGCATAAAACAGAACAAAATATTACTAAATAAATTATTTTACAATGTTCAGAGCACCCACGTTAATTTTGAGACCAGCCTTATGGAAAAGGTACTTTGTTCCAATAAAAATATTCTGAGTCACTTGGGATGTCAAAGATACCATCATTTTGGATTAATTTTAAATCTATCAAAAATTACATATATTTTTAATATATCATGTTTTTAATATATAATGTTTATAAATGTGTAACAAAATTTTTAAATAAGAATTATATATATTTAAGGTGTACAGTCTGATAGTTTGAAACACACATACACAGTGAAATGATTACTGCAGTTAAGCTCATTAACATATCCACCTCCTCACATAGTTACTGTGTATGCGTGAGCACACTTGCCTGTGTGTGTGTGTGGGGGGGGCACATCTGTGTGTGGTGAGAGAACCCAAAGTCTACTCTTATCAGTGGATTAAGACCAGGGGTCCCTTGGCGATGTACAGCAACTCCCACGCGATTCAACATCACAACGTATGGTCATGTTGTGTTTATCTCTGACATTATAGTCTGTCCTTACAAATTTTAGTTTTTCCTAATGTCACGTAGCAAGCTTTATTTACTACATCAATGAGCCGTGGTCCTGCAAACATCCTACAGAGATAAGCCATTTTGCATACATCACGGAGGAATCTAGGAATCTTCCTATGTTCGAATTGGCTACATTTGACCTTCCAACTCCCTGCTTCATGTTTATTTTATATAATTTTACTTTAAATGCATTTTACATTTATTTGTGTGTATATATATACACACACTCATATATATAACATTTATATATGATATACATTTTATATAAATATAAAAATATAAATATTATATATATTTATTAATTATAAATAATATATATATACATATAAAATCCCACTGTCCTCCAGATAATGGCAATCACTGCTGCTGCTTCAGTCACAACCCCATTGAACCTCTTCTGATTGGGTGTAGAAGGACCAGGGACCCAGGGTGGCCTTGGGGGTCTCTGAGCCGTGGAGATTAGCAAGCCAGGTCTGCTGCTCCCTCCCCAAGAGCACAGGACAGGATCCGAGGTTCAGGCATCTCTAAGGCAGCAGCAGGCCGGTGCTCCGTGTGTCCAGATTCTGAATGTCCTGGCTCTCCCTCAGAACCCCTGGCCCTCTTTGATGTCTGGGGTGACCTTGCAGCTTGGTGTATTGATCACACAGCTTGCAGCAATTGCTCTTACTTATCCTCGGAGGCCAGACAGGCGAGGTTGGCCACGGTCTGTATCTCGCTATACTCATTTATATTGATATCAACACCCCCTTGCTCTGTGTTTTATCAAAACGGATCTCCCCTCTGCTTCAGTTTCTCAGGTGGATGCATGGGACAGCATCTGGCCGCACGATCTTGGGAGGACTGGGGGGACTCTCAGAAGTCTTAACCTGTGTGAAGGACTCCCCCGAGAGGTTGCCTCATCTGGATTCGGAGAAGAGGTCCCGAATCAATTATGCAGGATCAAAGCTCACAGCCATTTGGTCAGATGAGACCGGGCAGGATCTTAACTCCAGGAGAGGGAAGCCTGGATCAGGGATCTGCAGCCCTGGGTTCCAGAAGGGTGTGGGCTGTGCTTTTTGACATTAACTCACTGCTTCCAGTGAGGTGACACCCACGTGCTCTCAGGACGGACCTGTCTTCACAGGACTCTCTGAAGCTTTCTCATGAGGACACTAAGGAAGAGCCTCCTGATTCTCAGGAATGAGAACGAGAAGGAAATCACCACTGCATTTCCCAGCCCCACAGTCACATGGTGGATGCTGGCACTGAATTGTACCCTTTGGAAGGGCAATTTTGTGATCCATGAACCATATCTCAGTTCTAAAAGGACATTCAATTAAATGGCTCTCACAAAGTGCAAAAAACCAAATCCTTTAAAATTTTTTAAATAAACTAAAATATATTAAAACATGATGGGGGGTGGGGAGAAGAGAGAAAAATTCCTAGAAATATCAGACTCTTAACAGGTATGAAATTAGGAGGAAATAGTTTGCCAGAGTCCAGCTCCAGCAGGTCCAGGGTTCCCTGAAGGATGGACGGTGTCGGCGAACGGGAGTGAGAGAGCCTCAAGTCTCTTTCTGATCATCAGGCAGGCATCTGTGCGCTGACCTGTGAGCCAGCTTTATTTATGGAAAAAAATGTATGGGGCCAGTACAGAAGTGGCATTTGCCTTAGACAATGATTTCTGATGACAAATTTCTCTGGCATATAAACATTTCCCTGAACATAGATTGGTAGAAGACTCATGCATAATCTTTATCAATAGTGATTGATGTCTGTGACTTAGATGCTTATCATATGGGGAAGGAAGTTATCTTCAGCATTCAAATACAAGCCAATGTTTTTAGCACAGCAAAGGCAAAAGTTAGTTCTTTGTGAGCAGGGGTCATTAGCTTCAGGGGAAGTATAAGAAAAACAGGATTCTCAGGAAATACAATGTCTGCTCCCATAAACACAAAAGAAGTTGCTACAATAAGTTCCTTCACAAGGTGCAATCAGCATGTTTTAGGATAAGGGGACAAGTCACTCCCGATACCGATCAACAAGGTGCCTTGGGGGTTGGTGCTCAAGCAAAAATAATTGAGTAGGGGTGGATATTGGTCACCACCTGACTGCGGGAGGCCTTGTACCTCCCTTAACCTCACAAGGAGTACTCTCAACTTAGTGAGAATTAATAAACAAGTTAAAATTAATAAACAAGAGTGTAGTGAATATATATATATATATAAAATGTCTCCATGACAAACATTAATCCACGAGCTACTTTCCAATCCCAGTCCAGCCAGAGGGCTCAGATCTTTGAATTCATGTCCCTTTAGCTTGTGTTGTATTAAAATGATGTCTCTCGCGCCCCACTTCTCTGTGGAGACATCATCCCCAGAGAAAAGCCTCGTAAAATCACCTCGTTTTTTTGGCAATGTGAGAAGTTTCAGTGAAATACTCCATCTTGCTCTTCAGACCTGTTTTCCTTATGCCTTGAAACATCTCCCAGGGCATCACTGTGCAGATACGAAATATTCCTGGAGGGAAGAAGGTGTCCATGCAGCCCTGGGCTTTATGGTTCCAGACAAATTAGAAAAACAAAAAAGCCCTTCGAAGTGTGAATTGTAATGCATCAAGTCCTGTTCTATGATATTCTCCTTGTTACATAATCTTCAGAAAGACTTGAAAATGGAATATGGACATGATGTAGGGCTATGCTTCTCAGGCTTGAGCAGGTACCCGCAACACCGAGGCGTTTATTACCACAGATGGTTGAGAGACTCTCCTGAGCTCCTCATTCAAATGGCCTGGGGCCGAGTCACGGAGTTTGCCTTTCGGACACGTTCCCAGGTGATGAGGTTGATCTGGGGACTGCACACCGGAACTACTAATTTAGGGAACGAGAGGTATCAAATTATATACGATTCCTTCGCAGAGACATGGAGGACGAGAGTGTGCTATTCATTGAAGAAGGACAGTGTTATGCTTTGCTCTGTAGATTTGTTTCATTAGTTCAGAGTTTATGGAGATTATGAAAGCATCTCTAGCAATAAGGGTACCATTTGCTTGCTAATCTGGACAGCAGCTAGGAAGAAAATGGCACTTAGGGAGCCCCGTCTCACTGCTATTTTAGTAAAACTGCTAAATCACCATTTGGAGGTTGCCTTGTTTTTATTCTATTACAAGTACAGAAGAGGGAGAAATCGAGGTCTTATTTTTTCTTTCCTTTTTATTTTTTTCTGCAACCATCTGTTGTGTGCGGGTCTCCGCCTACCAGTAACTCGTGTTGCGGTCGGACCGGCCCCTGTGGTTCCTGTTATGACTGCAAGATGCCCTCGGCAACAACCGGCAGGAAACTGTGAAAAAAATCAAGGTTTGTTACTTACGAGACCTGGAAATTACCTGGCATACTTGGGGCCACATAGTGAGGTCACAGGTAGAAAAGGGGGTGGGTCTCGGGTTCTGCTTCATATTGGGATCTGGAGTGGGGGCCAAGGCTCTCACGGGCTCTCTCTTTACTGGTAAATTAAAAGCACAAGAGCAGAGGGGCGCCTGGCGGGCACGGTCGGTTGAGCGTCCGACTTCGGCTCAGGTCATGATCTCATGCATGGCTCGTGAGTTCGAGCCCCACGTCAGGCTCTGTGCTGACGCTCGGAGACTGGAGCTGCTTCAGATTCTTTCTCCTTCCCTCTGCCTCTCCTCTGCTCGTGCTCTGTCCCTTTCTCTCTCAAATATAAAATAAAACAAATTTTTTTTAAACAAAGCATAACAGCAGGGATGTAATGTGCAAGAAGAGAAAAAAGCAAGCAGTCCAAATGGTCAGTTATTGAAGTCATCCCAAATCTCTGAAACCAAGTCACCCCAGTGGCAGAGGCAGCCTGGCTCTCTATCTAGCGTGTGACTGGCGGTGTGTTTACTGGGGACAGCCCTCTTTTGAAATGGTTGCATTAGGCATCAAAGCTTAAGTGAGGCACTGGCATTCTAAAAAGCGAAGGAAAACCAAACCAAAACCCAAACAAAAACTGTCAGCGCTTAAACTACAGCATCTAGGTATTACTATTTTCGTAAGAGGAGGGCTTAGCCTTCCTAAAATTCTTCCTCTATGATGCCCAGCAGGGCCGCGTTCCCTTTCCTTTTTAAGTGCTCAATTTGTGGCTGTATTCTCTCTTCAGAGTAGCGCTTCCCCCCTGCCTCAATTTTATTTGCTCTGAGTTGCTTTATCCAACTCACCAGGCCTTTTCCACAGGCAGAAAGGAGTCTTTATTCAGTCTCAGAGCATAGCTTGGAACATGTTCAACTTCAGCTGTGCAAATGAATGCGTGTGGATTTATCTAAGCGTTTGGAGGAGGCTGTTTCTGGTGCTCAAGGAGATAATAGCACCTTATAAATGTGTATGCGGTATCCACTTCTGCACACACCACCGACCACTGCCTACAAACACACAGTCATCCCCATTTATACCAGGCCAATAGTGGTTGGATGCCAGCGAAAAATCTTAATGTCTGGTTGGGATCATTAGGGTCTGAGAAGGCTCCGTGACCGCGAAGACAGGGAGGTGGAAATGAGACTGAAGTCTGCCCCCTGCTGGGCAGCCAGACAAGACCACCCAGCGAAGGGCGAGCCTTCTGGACACCTTAACTGGGTTGCAGATTAACTCCTCTCTTGGTCACTGGTCTCTTAACTCATACTTGTTTCTCCTTCTTTCTCTTGCTTTCTTCTTCGATCTCTCAGCCTTCACGTTCCTTTTTTCCCTTCTCACCGCTGCTGTCAGCTCATGTTCTCTTGAACTCATTATAGTCTTTCTTTGTATGTGAATTCTACAATTTTTAAAGACTTTTTTAGGGCATTTAAAAAATGTTAACTCCGGTATAGTTAACATACAGTGTTATATTAGTTTCAGGTGTTCAATAGAGTGATTCAATAATTTCCTTCATCCTCGTCACCTACTTCACCCATCCCACCCCCCCACACCTCCCCTCTGGTAACCATCCATTTGTTCTCTACAGTTAAGTCTGTTTCTTGATTTGTCTCTCTTTTTTCTTTTGCTCTTATTTTTGTGTTTCTGAAATTCCACATATGAGTGAAATCATATAGTTTTTGTCTTTCTTTGACTTGTTTTACTTAGTATTATCTCTCTAGCTCCATCCATGTCATTGCAAATGGCAAAATTTCATTCTTTTTAATGGCTGAATAGTGTCTAATATATATACATATATATATTCTATTCTTCTATTCATTCATCTATCAGTGGGCCCTTGGGCTGCTTCCATAATTTCGCTATTGTAACTAATGCTGCGATAACATAAGGATGCATGTATCCCTTTGAATTCATTCATTTTTGTATTTTGGAGTAAGTACCCAGTAGTGCAATTACCGGATCATTTAGGTTCACTGAAAAATTGAGGGGAAGATACAGAAATTTCCCACATGCCCACTGCCCTCACACATGCACAGCCACCCCCATTACCAGCAGCTCACACCAGAATGGGTACGTTTGTCACAACTGATGAACCTTCATTGACACATCATAATCACCCAGAGTCCGTGGTTTACATTAGAATCCACTCTTGCATTGTACATTCCGTGGGTTTGGGGAAATGAATAACGGCATGTACCCATTATTGTGATAGCAGATGGAGTAGCTTCACTGCCCCAAGAATCCTCTTGGGTATGACTATTCATCCTTGATCCCCACCCCCAACCTCTGGCAAACCACTGGCATTTTTACTGTCTCTGTGGTCTTGCCTTCTCCAGAATGCCATACAGTTGGAATCATGTGATTCCATCTAGCCTTTTCATATTGGCTTCTTTGACTTAGTGATATGCATTTCAGTTTCCTCGATTTCTTCATGGCTTAATGGCTTATTTCTCTTTGGTGCTGGATAATATCTCCTTGTACAGATATACTAGTCTATCCATTCACCTGCTAAAGGACATCTTGGCTGCTTCTGAGTTTTGGCAATATGGAACTAAGCTCTTGGGAACATCCTTATGCACGTTCTTGCGTGGTGTATCCTACTTCTTAAGAGCGCCACACACAGTTCCTTACACTAGCAAAGATAACAAACTTGCTTCTTATATTGCCTGAAAACGTGATCTGACCTTTAAAAATTGCAGTCATTCCCATGGGTTTAGAGCAGTTTTCAACCTCACTGTGTGCTTGAAATTCCTGGAAACCTGGTTAAAAAAATTCTTTTAAACTATAGATGCTGCGACTCTAAGCCTGATAATTTGATTCTAAAGGTTTGGGGTGAGAAGTTTGCCTGTTTATCAAGAACTTCAGATATTTTCCAATGCTGGTTTAAAGGCAACCTCTCTCTCTCTCATTAGATTGGTTTTAAAATAAAATAAAAGTAGCTATCCTATTTCTAAACAGACAGAAAAAAAAACCTACCAAAACATTAAAATTCATCATATCTATAAAACAGTTTCTACATACAAATTTCCCATGGATTGTGGTAATAAGAAAACATGAACGTATCCCACTTCATTCTCTTTAAAGGACTGTACAGTCCAGAAGGAAGAAAGCTGGGACATCAGAAGAATCAGACAATATTTAAGAATTCCATCAAATGCATAAAGCTAATTAGAAATGAAAATCCAAGGAAAACAAATATAAAAATATAAAAGAAACAACTACTTTAATTCACCAAATCTCATCCAGATGCACCTTCTGGTTGCCTTTTCAAAATCATGTCCAGCCTCAATGGTGCCCTCAAGGTCCACTTATGACCAACCCTTAGTTGGTTGGGGAATGGAGTCTAATTTGATAATATAGGAAAAATTTTCTAGTTATACAGATAGAAGAAAGAACACATTCTTATTTGTACCTCTCTTTTTCTTCTGAGTGTGCCTTTGCACTCAGAAAACAGACATGAAAGTTCTGCAGAAAAGTCAGTTTCATAGCACAACCTCCCGGTCACCCCCATGCCTAGCATTTATTTCATTAAGTTGTGACGCTTGCCCCTATAGTCTCTTCAAACCCTCAAATACAGGAAACATACTCTACTTACATGTGAATGGGATCACAAGGAAGGAATGAATGACATTTCACAAATACTATGCCTGGAATAAGAATGCCCAGACAACATGGCGGCCTGGTTGGCTCACCGCTTATCCACCTTCTTTATCTCACTACACTGGTGTGTTATGTCATTTTACCCCCCATGTCTTCAACATTCCTTACTCCCCACCTTTGGATGCTCTCTTTGCTGTTGGAAGACCTACGTAAAATTTCTCATCAATGGGATATATCCTGTCCAGGCTGA
This sequence comes from Cryptoprocta ferox, assembly GCA_028646485.1. Classification (NCBI taxonomy): domain Eukaryota; kingdom Metazoa; phylum Chordata; class Mammalia; order Carnivora; family Eupleridae; genus Cryptoprocta; species Cryptoprocta ferox. The sequence continues at coordinate 138,403,915 of CM053572.1, forward strand.
GATGTTTAAATGCGGCCTGTTCCCTCCATGCTCTCTTTCCCAACCCTTAGTTGGATAACGGAATCCAGTGGGGCCTTAGAAACCACATATTAAAGAGTCAGAACCTCCATCAGCCAGCATCCACAAACCCCCACCTCCAACCCCGATGACTATCATTCCATGGTTGAAATGTGGGGACTATCTGTTACCACAGCTAGCACTACCTTATCTGACACAAATTTGAGCTCAAGTCCTTAGATGATCTGCTGAGTGACTTTACGACTCACTGAGTAGATGAAAGAAGTGTTACAGGGGAGAGAAGGGGAAAGGAGAGAGAAGATCCATCCCACGCTTATGGACTTACCTCCACTTCTCCCCGCAGAAAACGTGGAGCTTGACGGATGGTTTTGCAGCTCCAATTTTGGTCTTTATCTGGAGGCAATGGGCAAGTTATCCAGTTGACTCTTCCTTTGCTTTTCCTCCTATCCAGGTGTATCCTGATGGATGGAAGGAAGGGGGCAGTTTGATGGAGAAATTTGGAAATGTGGAAGCAGAAGTCTGGGGGTTGTAAGTCTTACTGGGGAATATAGATACAGAGGCACACGTTACCTTTCACACACTACATCTGCCTCAGAGAAATGTATTTCTATCCCAAAGGCACAGAGAGTAAATTGTGTGGAAGTAACATGGTGCAGAATCAAATTCTGATTTGGAGTCAAGGCTATCCAAGGAAGATGTAATATATCTCTCACGCATGTTGTATTTCTCTCTAACTTGCTCCCCTCTCTTTACTGAAGCCTATCTCATCACTCATGGCAGCCTTGTAATAAACTCATGGAAAATACAGTCTGTATCACCTACACCATGTTCTGAGGATTCCCGAGGTCATATATCCAACTGGAATCTCTCCCCTTAGCCCCAGATTTGCAAGTCTAACTGCTTGCTTGGCTCTCCTCCTGGATGGCTGAGACATAAAACGTTCAAAATGGACCTCTCAGTCTTCCTCAAAAATTTTTCCCACTCTAGCCCTCCCATAATCTGTGAATGACAATCCCACTCTTCCAAGTGTTCAAGCATCCTGAACGCATGGTGTCATCCTAAACACTCAGAGTTTTCTCAACTGTAACATCCAAACTGGTATCAAATCCTGCCAGCACTAGCTTCCAAATGCATCCGGAACCTGACCACCTTTCACCATCTCCACTGCTACAGCACTGGCCCGAGCCACTAGCATCTGTCACTGGATTATTGCCACATCTTTTCAGGCTGATTGGTGTCTCTTCTTCAGTTCTTCCTCCCTGTCGTCTATTCCCCAAAACCCCCAAAAGACTCACCAATGGTATCCACCTCAATCTGAATAAAAATAAGGACTGACAATGGCCTCTGAGGGCGGCTTCACCTTGGAGTCCTCAGGGAAGTTGCTTCGCTGAGCTAGATGCACTTCGGATTCATGGCCCTGGCCCTCAATGCTCCCTCCACCTGGAATATTCTTCCTCCAGATACCTACACATCACTCCTTTTCCTCCTTCTAGTCTTTGCTCCAATGCCGACTTCTGAAGTCATACCTTCCTAACCTCTTCTTTGAGTTTCATGCTTCTACCCAAACACACGCAATCCCAATCCCCTTCCCAATTTCGTTTTCCTCTTTATAGCTACCACTCCAAATACAATATATTTCATGTTTATGTCTTTTGTTTTAACTGTTGCACATAACCTGGCAATATAAGTAGTGTGCTGTAAGGAATTTTTATTTGTTTGGTTCCTGCTCTGCATCTAGGGCTGGAAATGCCTAGAACATAAAATATGCCAGTAACTAACAGAATAAGTGTACATTTTAGTCACAAAAGAGATGTTGGTGGTATTGGTCTCAAGCTTAGGAACATTTCAAATGAATAGTGGTAGTATGAGAGTGAGCTTTTTATACTTTCTATATACAATGTGGATCTGATTTTCCCTTAGACCAAACGATAAGCTCTTTATGTTTTTTGATGGTGACAGTGAGTATGAGTAACGTTGTGGTCGCTCCAAGGTCTCAGTGAAGACGGATGGCTGCTTTACCAATCAGCACAGATTACCACTCTGCTCCCTTTTGTGAAAAAGTCTGAAATCTTGGAAAACATATATTTTGAACTCTTATCTTTTTTTCCTGCTTCTCATCTTGGATTTGTTTGGTTCCTGTTCACTCAGTCATTGGATTTGTTGGCCATCTTTCCACATCAGCCCCTGTGCAAATGGAAATAAGACAGGATGCTGGACCATCTCATTCCCCCCCTTCCGTGCTCCCAAAGTCAATGAAATTCCGGCAAGAAAAGCTATTTTGTAGACATGTCTCAGGAAAGGCAAAGGTAGAGAGCAAACAGATCCTTTTCTGATAATACTGATTGACAGATAGTTCCCCATAGGTTAGAAAGCAATGCAATCCTCCAAAACTGGGTCATGAGGTGGGGGGGCAGGCGCGTGATGAAATTTCATTTCTGTCAGCAAGTCGGGGGCTCTCAGGTGACCAGATAACTAGACAATAAAGCGGAAATTCTTTCCAGGAGCTCCCACCCAAATGTGTAATCATCCGTCCATATTTAATACATACATCCTTTCATTATCAGATGATTCAGGAAACAACTGTGATCTGATGATATGAAAACCCAAGATAACTGTTAGCGTTTATTTATTTATTTATTGGGGGGGGGACAGCATGAAAATTCTGGAGGGCAAAGAATTCCTAAAATGGCGATGGGGTCACCTGCCCTCCACGTTTGAGGAAGCAGAGAGGGAACGATTTCGTTCAGAGAATAAGGTTACTTTAGGTGTACCTTACCCATGCATCCCCACCCAGGCGATTTACACACCTACCTCTGAATGTAACTTTTCCCTTTTTAAATGTTTATTTATTTATTTTGAGAGACAGTAGGCATGAAAGGGACAGAGAGAATCCCAAGCAGGCTCCACACTGTCAGGTCAGAGCCGGACATGGGGCTCGATCTCATGAACCGTGAGATCATGACCTGAACCGAAATCAAGGGTCAGACACTTAACCAACTAAGTCATCCAGGTGCCCCTGAATGTAACTTTTAGAGAATAGAAAGCCTAGGGGAGCCTGGGTGGCTCAGTTGGTTAAGTGTCCAACTTCCGCCCAGGTCATGATCTCATGGTTTGTAAGTTCAAGCGCCGTGTCAGAGCTCAGAGCCTGGAGCTTCCAGATTCTATGTCTCCTTCTCTCTCTGCCCCTCCCCCACTCGCGAGTGCTCTCTCTCTCTCTCTCTCTCTCTCTCTCTCCCTCTCTCTCAACATAATTAAATAAATAAATATAAAAAGAAAATAGAAAGCCTCGCCCCTCCACCAGCACAGGGACTAATTTACAATTGTCCTCTGGTGTAATTCCCATTTCTGGGTTTCTCTTTTTGACTTTATTGTGGCATAATTGACAAATAAAATGGCAAGATATTTATAATTTTTTACGTTTATTTACTTATTTTGAGAGATACAGAGATAGCACGAGTCGGGGAGGGGCAGAGAGAGAGGGAGAGAGAAACACAAGCAGGCTCTGTGCTGTCAGCTTACAGCCCGATGTGGGGCTCGAATCCACAAAACATGAGATCATGACCTGATCTGAAACCGAGTCAGACACTCAACCAACTGAAACCCCCAGTCACCCCTAAAATTGCAAGATATTTAATGTGTACAACATGATGATTATATATATGTATACATTGTGAAAGAATCCCACCCATGTTCATTAACACCCTCATCACCTCGCATATTTATCATGCAATGTGTGAGAACATTTATGTTCTTCTTAGAAAATTTTATTTATATACTACAGTGGCATCAACTAGTCACCAAGTTTTATATTAGATTCTCGTATCTTATTCATCTTATAACTGAAAATATATACTCTTTTACCAACCTCTCCCTACTTTCCCCACCCCCAGCTTCTAGCAACCGCTTTTATAGTCTGTTTCTATGAGTTAGACTTTGTCTTTGATTCCACATATGAGTGGTACCTTGCAGAATTTCTTTTTCAGTCTGGCTTACCTCACTTAGCACATTGTTCTAGACCTCCAGGTCTATCCATGTTGTCACAAATGGCAAGATTTTCTTCATTTTTGAGGCTGACTAATGTTTCATTACATATATTCCACATTGTCTTGATCCATCCATCATTTAACTTTAGTGCCAGAATCCAGCTCCAGCCGGTCCAGGGTTCCCTGAAGGATGGACGGTGTCGGCACGAGAGAGTGATGAAAGCCACAAGGCAGGTCACAAGGCAGCCACGAGGTGATCTTTCTGATCACCAGCCAGGCATTTCTGTCCTGTCAGTTTTGGTGTCTTTATTTACAGGTCAAGCGATAACATGACATCAGAAAATACAATTTTTTACAGTGGCTAATTCTTTGTGATAAGATGCTTTTTTCAGCGAAAGTGTACAGAAACAGGTTTTACAGAAGTATTTTTATAGAACCATCCCCTTCATTCTTCATGTGAGTCCCCCAGAATACGAAAGTAACAAACTTATCTTATTTTGCATGGGTTGGTTTTTTGCCAATATTTATGACTTTGTTTTTAATTAACAAGTTACAACCAAGTCACATAACGTGCTTACAGTGAGGTTGAGTAAATCTTATAACCAAGAGAATAACAGGATGTTTTCAGTAAAAAACAGAATAACATACACATTATTTAAGTTAGTAACGCTAAAATTAAAACATAGGTTAAGTTGTATATAGATAGGCTAGGAGTTATTTTATTTGGCTCATTAACCACAAGAGAAAGAATGCTTGTTAACAAGTCGCTTGAGAAAGCCTTTTCTTTGATGTAAGCACAATGGGGACCCTATGTGTGTTGGCCTTGCACCTGGGTTTCCCACATTCTTATCCATCCTCCTAACTGAAGTCAGTACAAGGGAGGGTATTTGTAGAATGTGGACCTTGGGAAGGGACTTATGTTTTGTCCTTGCCTGTTTCTTATCTCCAAGTTGGGCTTCTTTTCTCCGGGCCAGACTTAAATGCAGCTCTTGTGTTTTTAACCCCTTCATAGTCTATGTTTTAAATCTACAGGGGCCTATTGGAAGAGTCTTTTGAAGAACATCTACAGTGATTTGATATAAAATCTCCTTTGTAAGGGTAGGAATATGTTTCTTCTCATGAGGTATCTGTGTGGGGAATATTGATCTGATTTGGCATATTGTGAAGTCTAGTCAATAACACCAGGCTCATTTTCAACAGGAGCCAGTAGTAGCAGAAGGAGATACCAGTTTCGCTTCCCGTGGCAGGAGCTGTGCAAACGTCTGCCATTTCCTCGCTGTGACTGTGTCACCCAGTGAGGCCGATGCGGCTCCCAGCACTTTAGAGGTTTCCATATCTTAGCCATTGTGAGAAGTGCTGTTATGTTTGCCCTGGGACCGGAGAGGTCACTTGCAAACCGTCAAACCAAACTTGTCAACTGGCCAGTGTGTGCAGACGGAAGTCAAAGACATAGCTTTGCCTCTGCTGCGACCCTTGCCCTCCATAAAAAGCAAACATTGAGGGTCCTTCTCACTGGGACAGCTCAGCTGAGGCTGTTGTCAATCTAGTGCATGAATACGACAGTCTCCCCACTGAGGATACGAAGCCTGAGAAAAATGTATGCAGTTATTTCCTGAATGTCTCATGGACATGAGGTTCTGCTAATGTACACAGAGCAATCAAAGAAAAACAGTGTTGATGTCATGTGAATATAAAAAGTAAAGACCTGTGTCTCTGTTTTTTCCAGTTCCAAACTATGGAATACCTAAAACCATCTTAACAAAAAATAAAGTGGGATGAACCAATCTATGTGATCTCAAGACTTATTGCATAGATTTAGTGATCACCAGTATGTTACTGGTGGGGAGAAAGACCGTAGGTCAACAGAGCAGCATAGAGAACACAGGAATAGACGCACACAAGTATGTTAACTGATCATTTCTTTTTTTTTTTTTCAATCATGGTAAAAAAAAATCCACATAACATAAACTTACCATTTTAACCATTTCTAAGTGTACAGCTGGGTAATGTAAAGGATGCTCAAGCTATTGTGCACCCAAACTCCAGAACGTTTTCATCTTGCAAAACTGAAATTTTATACCCATTAAACAACAGGTACGTGTCTCCCTTTCCTCAGCTTCTGGCAACCATCATTTTATTTTCTGTTTCTGTGAACCTGATGACTGCAGAGACCTCATATAAGTGGAATCAGATAGTATTTGTCTTTCTCTGACTGGCTTATTTCACTTAACATGCTGCCCTCAAGGTTCAATTTTTGAAATGGCAAAATTCTAGAAGTAGAAAATAGATCAGTGATTGCCACAGGTGAAGGACGGTGGTGTGCGGGTTATTAAAGACAACCTGAGAGGTCATCAGGATGATGGAACTGTCCAGAAACTTGATGGTAGTACAAATTACACACATGATTTCTTGTATAGAAATACAATGAACACACACACACAAGGACACATAAAATTGAGGAAATCCAAATAAGAACAGTGATTTATATCAGTGTTAATTGGGCACCTGGGTGGCTCAGTCGGTTAAGCTTCTGACTTTGGCTCAGGTCATGATGTCATGGTCCCTGAGTTCGGGCCCCGCGTCGGGCTCTGTGCTGACAGAACAGAGCCTGGAGTCTGCTTTGCATTCTGTGCCTTCCTCTCTTTTCCCCTCCCCCATTCACACTCTGTCTCTCTCGAAAATAAATAAACATCAAAAAAAATTTTTTTAAATATCTTTGATATTTTTAGAATGACAATTTCCTCCAGTGAGAGGAACTGGGCAAAGAGTATTGTTTCTGTCAACTATATGTAAATCTAGTATCTAAATAAAAATTCAATTAAAAAAGTAACAATTCTGAAGACCTCTGGGTGTATTTCCTACATCACATACATTTTTCCATCTCTTTCTCAGGGCTACCTGTACACACGATTCTACTCCCCAGTACTTTGTCTTTGTAGGACGATAAGGCTTTACTCACTTTTAATTCAGAAAGTACTGTTGTTACTGAACTTTCGATCATTTTTGGCCACTCTGTCTGGTAAACAGAAAGACACAGGTTTCTACTGAAAATGAAAGTGAATGGAGGGATTAAAAATTAGAAACAACAGAACTCTAATCCTTTAAAATTCCCTGTGGTCTGTTCACTGGTTTCCAGATTGACTTTGTTCATGTGGAGCTCTAAAGATGGCCTCCGGGGCCTAAGCATGAAAAAGAATACAGCAGACCCCATACTTGGGCGCTCTGCAGTTCCGTAGAGTCATCTGGAAGCCGCCCACTGCATTTGTTTCCTCCCTGGAAGGCAAATCTTACATTCATTAGTATTGATTTCTCTGTCTAGAAAGGGCAGCCACTAATTTTAATCCCTGCTTGACATGTAGCTTTTTGCAACTCAGAGCTGCCTTTCTTCTGGGTCCAGTGCTCTGAGCATTTCATGACTAGTATGCATCAGTACACCCCGACGTACATTATCTTACCTTATAGAGAAAAAAGTGCTCCTCACTTTGACGTCCATGGTTGGCTTATCTGCCTGATCTGCCATCATTTGAGGTTCTGTTGGTCTGGAGGTCTTAAGTCCAAAGGCAACAATGATTTCACCCAGGGATGTAAAAAATAAGTCCATTGAAGGGTGCCTGTGTGACTCAGTCTCTTAAGCGTCCACTTCGGCTCAGGTCCTGATCTCATGGTTTGTTGGTTTGAGCCCCACGTCGGGCTCTGTGCTGACAGCTCAGAGCCTGGAGCCTGCTTCGGATTCTGTGTCTCCCTTTCTCTCTTTGCCCCTCCCCTGCTCATGTTCGCTCTCTCTCTCTTTGTCAAAAATAAATAAATAAACGTTTAAAAAATATAAGCCCATTGAACTGGAGTTGAGTCTGTCTCCTGGGCACTTTGAGCCCCTCTTGCCTCATGTGGCAAAGAGGGAGTTGCACTGTGCCACCCGGGGCGATGTCCGGGCTCTGAAGCACAAGGTGAGCTGCTACCACATGACTAGGGAGGGAGGTGGCTGTCTGGACTGCTGATCACCGATGGTGGCCATCCATCAGAGGGTACCATGGACGGCCAGGGCCCTTCAGGAATCAGGTGTGGATGCCTCTGCCAGGCAGGGAATCAGGCCAAGCGGAGGTGCTCCATAAGGGACTATAGAATGTCCCCACATCACTCCCCAATGGTTCCCCAAAACCTAAACATGTATGTGTGTACGTATAAGAGAGAGATTAAGAGAGAGGGAATGCAAATGGGGCAAAACAATTCCTGAATTCTGAGTAGACTTTATAGAAGTTCCCAGCACTAATCTTGAAATTTTTCCATCAATGTGAAATGATAGCAGAATAAAAAGTTACCCAGATAAAATGATAAAACCAGTGGCTTGAAAGGGGTCTGAAGCCATTTCAGGCTCTTAGAAACAAAGTTGTTTTCTGCGGGAAATCACTCGATAATGTTCTCGGTGGCTCTAAATGCATAACCGTAAAACCTAACGTTACTGTGCACACGCGGGTTTTGATTCCATCTAGCCTTCCCGGGACGGTGGCTGTCAAGGCCTTTCCCTCTTAATTACGGCAGCCCTGTTACCTCTGATCACATCGTGCACTTTATGCTTTGCCCTCTCTGCTCTGCCCAGACGCCCCTCCCCAGAAGCATCTGTAAGGCCCATAACACGTCTCATTTCCGCCCATCCCCTAAACGCGCCTTCTTCTCCAGGGTCCGGCGGTCCTGCTGTGTAGCAGACAGAGTGACACCCGCCTGCAGTCCTGCCCCTTCGCCAGCCGGTCACGTCTTTGTTCTGTGTTTTCCTTCAAGTTGTGCCTGCACCGTCCGATGACACGGGTTCAGGTTCATGGAACAGAAAAATCCTGCTGGAAAGTCTAGATGAGAGGGGTGCGAGGCTACGCCCTGTCTAGTGAGAACCCAGGAAAGGAGGGTTTGGCAGAGTGGCCAGGACCCCTGGGGCGGGGATCCGTGAGCCGGGGACCCAGGGTGGGTCCCTCCGGCGCAGGGACCAGCAAGGGCGGGACCCGCGGTGCGGTTGCTATGCGGGCAAAGTGTGCATGCCGGGGGCAGAGGGAAGAGGGGCCCGGGGAGCCCTGTGCCTTGCGATCCGGGTGGAAGGGAGCCCCTGCTAGAGTTTCGGACGGGACTGAGGCCTTGGTAATACACGAACCACATTCCTCAGTGCTCTGTGTTCTGTCTGCACAACTGACCAGCGTTGCAGAGAAACTGTTGATGCAACATCATGGTGGGGGTGGGGGGTTTCCAAGAGGTCTGAGAGGGACATCAAGGTTTCCCGGTTCCTCCTATGCTCTTAGGATCACCGCCTCGGCTAACCCCCCACCCCATTTCTCCGTGGATTTAAGGAATCCAAGGCCCTGGCAAAGCTAAGAATCTTTCCTCGTTCTCCCCTTCTGTCCCTTAACTGGTTTAAATGTAAAATAGACATATTTTTATTAAAAAATTGTAATGTGTATTTGTTTTTGAGAGACAAAGCATGAACGGGGGACGGGCAGAGAGAGGAGGAGACACAGAATCTGAAGCAGGCTCCAAGCTCTGGGAGCTGTCAGCCCAGAGATCCGTGTGGGGCTTGAACCCACGAACCACGAGATCATAACCTGAGCTGAAGTCAGTCACCCAACCAAATGAGCCACCCAGGTGCCCTAAAACAGACATATTTTTAAATTACAACTTTTTTGGGGGGGGCCCTGGGTGGCTCAGTTGAGCTCTGGATTCTTGATATCTGCTCAGCTCATGACCCCAAGGTGGTAGGATTGAGCCCCACCTCGTGCTCTGCGATGGGCCTGCAGCCTGCTTAAGATTCTCTCTCTCTCTCTCTCTCTCTCTCTCTCTCTCTCAAATAAAAGAAAAAATTACAGTCTTCTGGTACATAAAGTTTTATTATCTATAAAGTTCAATTGCAGGAATTTAGCATTTGCATTTTCTCATAATTTATACTAAGTTGAATGGGACTATACTTGTCTGGGCCCCCAGGTATTCTCATCATCTACATCATGCCTGGGCGGGTTTGAAGCACCACAACTCCCAACAAAATGCACTTTCAGAGAGGCATCAGCGGAGGGGCACGTCTGGCATGCATACTGCGTCAGATGCCCCTTCCCTGTGTGCAGCCCACGTGGTCCAGGCAGCGATGACCCCAAACTTATCCCATCAGTGCTGCTGAACCACATCATTATGAGGAGACAGATGATTTCTCTTCGTCCCACTTTGGTGATATTGCCATTAATTAACAAGCGGCCGTGCTGTCCAGTATGTCCCCTACACAGACGACCATGAGCTGCTCACCAAATGCCATTAGCAGCTACCGATGGCCGTCAGTTGTCCACCGCTGCTTTCATAAGAGTTTCAAAAGGATGGCTTTCTGCCTCCGCCATCCTCCTGTGCTCATGGAGCCTGGTCCCTGGGTATCAGCCAGTAAACTCTCAGATAAGCTTTTCTTATTCCAACTGATAATTATTAGTTTCTTGGGATGCCTGGATGACTCAGTCAGTTAAGCGTCAGAGTCTTAATTTTGGCTCAGGTCATGATCTCACAGTTGGTGAGATCGAGCTCCTCATCAGGCTCTGTGCTGACAGCATGGAGCCTGCTTGGAATTGTCTCTCGTTCTCCCTCTCTCTGACCCTTCCCTGCTCACCTTTTCTCTAAAAATGAATAAGCTTAAAAAACATTATTAGTTTTTCAAGGTTCAGTTCATAACTATCATCACATCAACTGCCCTTTAAAGTGTCTAAATTCTATTCACCACAAACCACTGGAAATGAAACATCTCAGATGAGTGACCTACATTAAATTTCAATATTTTTTTTTCATGATTGAAAATAAAAGCTAATGGGGACACTTTAACGCTATCGGATGAATCATTCTCTGTTATGTGTCATTTTGTTTTGAAAGCAAAAATGAAAAAAAAAAAAAAAAAACCTGTCCTGATCCTGTTAGAAATGCATGCCTGGAAAGTCATTACAATCCTCTGGGCCAATCAATAACTAGATTTGATTGGGCTCAAACTTTTAAAAACTAGTGCGCACATAATGCCAGATATCTGTCAAGTTTTTTTTCTTTACCGCCTTTGCTCCTCGGTAGAATTAGGTGAAAAGTCCAGAAGAAAAGCAAATCTCTTACATATATCTTGGAAGGCTGATTCCAACTACCTTGACACTGAAAGCTTAAAAAAATAAAAAAAGAGGTTACTGGAAACCTTAAGCCAATGAACAAGAGCGTTTATACCGTTTGCATTTGTTATCTGTATATTGATGTTGTCTTCACAATATTCAGTAAACATTCAGTTGATATGACTGTGATTTGATTATCAGAAGTTTCTAGAGGTGACTGCTTTGGATGTACATAGGAATTCTTTAAACGTTAGCAGAGCCATTTATTTAAACCACTTCATCTTCTGTGAAGAGTGCTATTATTGTTGAGTATATTATGAGCTAGTATCTCATTATTCCCCTTTAATATGGTACTACTGAGAGCAGCAGGTAGGACTAGATACACAAAGGACGTAACGTGACCTTCAGGGAAATCACTCTATGTGGCGTTTGAGATATTCTTCTGTTTGCAACATTTAGCAGAGCTTTAGATATAGAGAGACCTTTGTTTGACCAAAAAAAAAAAAAGTTTATTTTCATAGTCTTCATCATTGAAAAGCTTGAGAATTTCTATTTCAAAAGCTGTATTTGTTAGTAAGTGTTAGTATCAGAAGTCCTGCAGAAACATGGGGCGCCGGGGTGGCTCAGTCGGTTAAGCATCCGACTTCAGCTCAGGTCATGATCTCACATTTTCATTGGTTCAAGCCCCGCATCGGGTTCTGTGCTGACAGCTCAGAGCCTGAAGGCTGCTTTGGATTCTGTGTCTCCCTCTCTTTCTTCCCCTCCCCCTATTGTGTTCTCTCTCTCTCTCTCTCTCTCAAAAATAAACATTTAAAAAATTAAAAAAAAAAAGAATCCTGCAGAAACACAGAGGTACAATTCTGGAATCATCTTCACCAAATGTCACAATTCTCTAGTTAAAGGCCAGCTTGATGTTTGAAAATAGGAATTAGAAACAATATTTTTAAGCAGTCTGCACAAACACTATGGTATTATGTAGTTATATAAATGTATTTCCAGCTAGATAGTATGATATCGCAGGCTTCTGGAAACTGGTAAGCAAAGAAGACAGTGCAAGCTCCTGGGACTCTTCCTCAAAAGACAGCACGTACAGACCTAGTTCTTTCTTATTAGTCTCTTTTCTTCTCCCTGCTTGTATGAAAGCCGATGTAGCTCCTGAGCCTCAAGTGACCAGCATGGACCGTGCAATTCAGGGCAACCCCTTAGAGATTGCAGAGCATCGTAATGGAAGAAATCTTAGACTCTGGTGGAGTCATACAACTGTAAGAACATCCCTGCTCCCAACAACCTGATACATTTGTTCCTGGTACTCAAGCCACTGTGAAGTTTAGTTTTTAGATGCATACAATTCAATCTGACTTCTATGCATACGCAGATAAGGAAGAGTAAGTAAATATCTTTTCATCCTACCTTTTTTTAAATTTTTTTAAATGTTTTATTTATTTTTGAGAGAGAGAGACAGTGTGAGCAGGGGAGGTCAGAGAGAGAGAGGGAGACACAGAATCGGAAGACAGGCTCCAGGCTCTGAGCTGTCAGCACAGAGCCCGACGCGGGGCTTGAACCCACGAACAGCGAGATCATGACCTGAGCCGAAGTCGGATGCTTAACCCACTGAGCCATGTGGAAATGTTAAGGTAAGACACCAGTGGCCTCCACAGCTTCCCAGTATAACAGACTTCTGGGTGCAGGATTTTACTGCCCTTTAAAGCCTGTCTCACTGTGACGATCCACCCCATGTCCGGACCGATCCACAGCTCAGATCAGTGACCACATGTCTGCCAGAGGATCTGGCTCTGAAATGAGTGTCTCTACAGGCTTTTGAATCAATTATTTTTCTTGGCTCCTGGCAAATGTTTAAACAGGTTCTTATATTAATCTTCAGCATTAAAAATTAATCACTATAAATGAAGGACTCATCACTGGAGCTGAAGTAGACTATTTTGTCAGAAATCAGACAATCTGAGATGATCGTACAGAGTTTGAAAAGTCAAGGAAAGAATATGGAGTTTCTTTGGGAAGCACCCGTTCTCTGTGCCATTTTTAAATTTTCTTGTTTATTCATCTTTGAGAGAGAGACAGAGCCTGAGTGAGGGAGGGGCAGAGAGCAAGGGAGACACAGAATCCGAAGCAGGCTCCAGGCTCCGAGCCGTCAGCACAGAACCCTATGTGGGGCTTGAACCCATGAACTCTGCACGTATTTAAATAGGAGCATGGAGACAGCATGTTTCCACTTTGAATATTATGATATGAACCCGCAAAAAGGCATGTTCTTTGGTTCAGATTTCCTTCCATGAGCACTGACATAATCTGGACAGGATGCTTCCTCTGGGGTTGATATAAATAGGTCATAACTACATCTCAGGCCAGACGTGAGCGCTTTCTCAAGGCCTGTGCCGAAAGGGGAGATATCTCGACCAAGACGCAACAGCCACGTGGGTGGGGTCTCAGAACCAAACTGGAAATAGTTTCTAGTCCCAGGTGGGAGTTCGAAGGCAAGGCCGTCTGTCCCAAGGGCTATGGGAGCATTTTTACAGGATGCGTCTGCAGAATGTGAGGGATTCTAAGCATCCCAGCCAGACGCCCAAAGCCACACTTACAAACAGATGAATGACGATGGAGAGCACGCGCATCCTTCCCCTGGCATCTGAAAGGGGCCACTTTTTACCCAGAGGCCGAGAGGAAGGAGAGACGGAAGAGGGTGACCAGAGAAAAAGAGAAACCGAGTCAAAGCAGACACAGCACAGAGAGGATATTCCTAAATGGACAGACGAGGAGACATCAGCACTTTCAGAAGCTGGCGCTCCTCCTCCGATTTCCCCCTAAGGTCCGTGTGGCCACTGGCTCACTTCCGTGTCTGCAAAGCAGCCTGGACACAGAGCATTTGGCTTATTTATTTTGAATCATCACTAGCATGGCCTGTTGGGCCGAGCGTGCAGACGGGAGGGAGAGAGACAAGGGGAGAACGAACACGGCGACGGGGTGGTACTAAGCCAGTGGGTACAGTGCCTGGCCAGTTACCAGCGTGGGCCACACGTCTTCCTTCCAACAAACTATCATGGGATGTGTGGGGGACATCGGAACTCCAGAATTAGCCATGCTCAGTCACAGGTCTTTCGAGGCTCAGGCGTCACACAACAGAGGCATCACCACCTTAGCCAGCAAGCCCAGTTCCGAGATTATTCTGAGTACATGGGGGGCCTGGGTGGCTCAAGTCGGCTGGGCATCGACTTCGGCTCAGGTCATGATCTTGCAGTTTGTGAGTTCTGCATCGAGGCTGTGCTGACAGCAGGGAGCCCGGAGCCTCCTTCAGATTCTGTCTCTCCGTCTCTCTCTGCCCCTCCCCTGCTCCTGGTCTGTCTCTCTCTGTCTCCCAAAAAATGAATAAATGTTTAAGAAAATAAATTTGAGAGTATTCTGAGTACAATCTTCCCAGTTCATGCCACCCTAAGGAAGTGGAAATCCCCAGAAAGCAAGACATGAGTTCCAGAGGGAAAGCCACGGAGAAACTCGAAGATTCCTGCCAAGTCAGGGTGGAAGGGGTGATGAGGACTCACTCTAAGCTTCAGGAGGTTGCTTCCCCCCGGACTCCAGGCGGTGCCAGCTACAGAATCTGTGGGGCCCCTTGCAAAATGAAAAGGCAGAGTCCCTTCTTTAAACATTGTTACGACTCAACACAGAAACAGCAAGGCATTGATGAAACCAGCCTGAGGTCCTCCTGCACATGGGGCCCTGTGCACTGCCAAGGTCACAGGCTCCCGAGGCGTGCCCTGATCCCAGGATGAAACACAGAAACAAAACAAGAAAAGACCTCGCAGGTTGCTTGAAGGCTTTAGCTAGGTCTAGCAGAGGCAGATCTCCGCCGGCACCCCTACGTTTCCCATGGGGCGGGGGGGGCATTAACCCCACGGAGATGAGAGAATTGCTTCTTACAAAACAGGTAATCCGAATGAGCAATGTACCTCATTAACCTGGTTGCTTAAGAATGCTAAACTATAGGGGCACTTAAGAAAAAGGGCAGGAAAATTAAGGAATTAAAAAAAAAAACACGACACCTAAAGCTTTTGGACCTCACTAAGCCACAGGACACAGCCCTTTCAGGCCACATACACAGGAGGCAAGGGGCTCTGAACGAGCTGGACATTCCGAAGAGCAAATGTGATCCCTGAAGAATATTGAAAGCAAAAAGTACACAGCTGTAAGAAATACAGAATTTCCAAACGGGAAGATCAGATTCTACCACGCAAATGTTAGAGTTGCGTAATTCGGCCATCAGGCTTCTCCAGTGTAACTGTGTGAACACCTTCCACCCACTGTGGGCCCCACCCGGGTTTTTCCAGCAAGTGGCTTACACAGTGATACATTGTATATAATTCGCCTGCTTGTATATAACAGAACTCAGGATAAATCATCACAAATTAGCACTTGGGTTGATTTCAGTCTTTTGTGTCTAAAATGTAAGTTATTATCACCTCTTGGCATTATTTATTCTCTCTAGCTTGAGAAACCTTTCTGTATTTTCCAAAAACATTGGCAAAGATGGTTGGCAGAAACACACCTTCTTCACCGGAAGATCTATAAATTGGCAGTAAGCAAGCTTAAATCTGAATCCTGAGCTAACAGCACTCAATGTTACTTTCTAAGGTTAGCATTGCTCCTTGTGACAGACAGACACGTGCTACTTTTTCAGAGGCTGCCGCTGGTAGTTTTCCCCCAGGAGGTCCACGGGTTAGGATCTGGAAGTAGAGGAAGGAAGAATAAGAAGACAGCTCTCTGTCTCCTGATGAATCCTCACCTTGGGAGGGTGGGCCATCATGGGACTCTTGGGGAGAAGCTCCTTTTTTTTCCCCCATGGTCAGTTCTCTTGTCCATAGAAAACATGTCTGTTTCACCACCAATCACCCTTGGGACACTGGGTCCGAAAAGGGCAAGAAGAGTTCATGAAAGCCTGATGACATGCCCACCTGGAATGTCAGGGAGTTTCCGTGTCTGATTTCAAGAGATCACATCACACAAGGGAGACTGAGGCCTGAAGATTGCATGACCTGTCACAAAGAAGGTGGTGGCCCACAGCCTTTCAAAGAGGGTTGAGGCCAATCATGGAACAGATACCCAAGATTCTGCAGACAACTGGCTGGCCTGAAAGCCGATGGGGGACACCCTCCTCTCTCCCAAATGCTATAGCAAGTGTTAAGTCAGGATGGGAAGGCAGGTCCCTTGGAATAAAGAAGACAGAAGACGGAGCAGCCAACTGTGGTGTGGAGTCAAGAAAATAAGAGTAAATCAGCGCAGGACAGAAGAGCAAACAGATTTTTGACTCATTCCATGATAGAGTTGTTCTATAAGGCAATCTTCTCAGTAGCGGTGTTAGGAGAATTGAAAACTCATACACTCATTCATTCTTAAATATGGCTTGAGCCTCCCTGGGTCCCGGAGCGCCCACCCCGTGTGGGGAGTGAAGTGGTGAAAAAGTCATTCCCAGGGAGCCCAAGTCCAGTAGAGAGAGGGTTAAACCCATATTTACATGTAACTCAGTCCTGATGGCAGAATATCCACTAGCCACTTAAGTCCTCAGCACCCCATTCTCATTTAGATGCAGCACCATATGGGGAGGCTATTGACTCAGAATGTGCCTTTGCCAATTATCTCTCCTGTCTCTGTCTGTAAAATGGGTCTACTCATCCTCACTTGGCTGGACTGTGGTGAAAAAAGAACACATGGAAAGTGCCCGGAATGCTGTCCGACACAGGGTCCACACTGAACATTTTATAGCTGATATTTTGCAGAGCACTTTGCTTTTCCCCCATTGCTTTACCCACCAATGTCTGGCAAGCTTAGGAAACCTGTCTTCACTGACAGACATAAGGCGATAATGGGAAGAAAAGGACCAGATATTGGGCATTTTTAGCTAAGTCATTTACCACCAAAATACCCTACAAGCAAAGTCTGGAGACGTGCACTGTAACTCCAGGAAGAAATGGAGAGGTTGCCTATTTTCTGTTTGTCAGTATTATCATCAAGAGAATGGGTATTTCTTTGTATTGCATTGCTATAAATGGAAACCGTAAGAGCGTAATAAGCCTCTAAAGAAGTTTCCATGATCGGGACACACATTCAGACCTTGCTCCTGGTGCTTCCTACCCTATAGTCAATAACACAGGAGAGAAGTGTCCGTCCCCAGACGTGCTGACTGCACCACGAACGCGTGCTTCTTCACACTGTCCCAACCACCTTGTTGGAGGAATGGTGCCTAAGGAAGCATGGCTTTACATCCTTTCTTGTGAACTCATGAAAGCAGCAGAGGACTGTGGTAGGGTCTCCTCCCTAAGGAGAGAAAAAAAAGAGGGAAGAGAAAAAACCCTCAAGGTAACCCGGCTATGCGTGTACACGACAACATCCCTCATGACCTTGTCACATGAGACCGCTTAATCGGACTACATGTTTATCTGTGTTACCATATGTGGGAGACAAAGAAGTAGAAAATGCATGAAAACCTGCGCCACGTGGCATTCGGGGCTCAGTTCTTTGGGTAGGAACCCAATTGAGCGGTGCCGGCACAAATAAAGTTCCTTCCTGGAAAGAAAAGCCTCGGTGTCACGACTCCGGGTGAGAATCTTGCTGCAGGATGATGTATGAGGCACAAATCAAAAATTGAATAAGAAATCCAGGAGTTTGGCCTGATAATTTATGAAGAGGTGAGACTCGGCAGGTAACAGACATTTTCTCTTCTGTTTTTTTTTTTTTTTAAAGTGTATTTGTTTATTTTGAGAGAGAGAGAGTGTGTGAGCGAGCAGGCATGGAGGAGGGGCAGAGAGAGAGGGAGAGAGAGAATCCCAAGCAGACTCCTCACTGTCAGCACAGAGCCCATCTCGGGGCTCCATCCCACAAACCACGAGATCATGACCTGAGCCAAAATAAGAGTCAGATACTCAACCAACTGAGCCATGCAGGCATCCCAACATACACTTTCTTTCCCATCAAGGCGGTCTCTTTCTATTCCTAATCTCCTCCTTAACACTGACATAGTTGTGTACTGAATTTTTTGTAACAGATCAACTTAGAATTTAAATAGCGCTTCAGACTATAGACTCTTCTAGAAGTGTTGGCAAATGCATAACCTGCCTAAACCCCCGAGAAACAATAACGAGAGCTATTGCAGACAACTTAAAATACAGTCTTATATAGTTATGCACACACATTTTAAATATTCACTTAAAAATGAATTTTAAAAGTTCACTTCCTATAGATTATACAGTTTTGAGCGATGCCTCTTTTACTCGTGTTCCATCACAAGCACTGTCGATTATCATTATTTTAGAGACACGCAAAGAAACACACAAAAGTTTTTTATATTTATGGGTCATCAAGCCTGCACAGACCCACAAGCTATGGGAATTTTACCTGCAGGCCAAGCCCCAACCCAGATGTGAACCAGCCCTGACCAAGGTTCTGGAGATCTTTGAGTTCCTGAACAAAGGGACTCATTGCGACCCTGGAGAAATCCTTGTGTCTCAGGGGCCACTGGGTTATGCTGTCCCTCTCCATCTGTCGGTTCCCAGCAGGCATTCCTGAGCATAATGTGAAATCGGGCCACGTACTCAGAACGCAAGAAGTGGACCCTTTAGGATGGGAGGCAGCAATTTTAATAAGCAAAGGGAACTGACGTGTGAGGCTTACCTTGGGCAGCCCAAACCCTAAACATTCAAGAAGAGGTCTTAACTGGATTCAGTCATGTGTGCTGTGCAGGTGTTCTCAAGGCCACATCCTTATCTCAAGGCTGTGAACTCAGAGCAGCCTCTGGGAGCAGGAAAGGCAAGCAGAACCCACATTCCAAAGATGGGGGCAGGGGAGGAACAGCCCCCCAGTGCCCAGGTCCGGCTCACTGATCAGAGTTTGTGTCTTTTTAGTGACCTTCCCCAAACTGTCTCTGCCCAATGCCAGTCACTCATCCCTACACTGCCAAACCCTAGCCGGCTCCTGACCGCAGTATGAATGTCACCTTCACATCTGACTGTCCTTTCTCCTTTACTTCTCTCAGTCCTGTGTTTCTACCTCAGAAAGTACTGGGTTCTGGACTGTGTCCTCTCTCCACATGAATGCAGTAGGGGCCCCAGCCCTCAAGGCTCTTACTTGCCCTACTGCACCAGCACCTCCTCAGTCCCATGACCAACGTGACCACCCGTCTTCTCAAGTGGCCCCAAAGTTATCATCCCTGAATCATCTCATCAAGCTCTGATTCTGAGCCCATCATGAAACTATTATTGGTAGTCTGTTAAAATAAAAACTCTTCCAGATAATGAAAAAGCACCTCACAGCTTAGTTCCTGTTTCCTTCATCACCCACCCACTTAGTCTAACTTATCCTCCATGACAATTAGGACAGGGCTTCTCTTCCGGGAAGAGAGAACCCAAATTAAATGACTTTGAAAAGATAGCAATTTCTCTCACATATAAATGCCCCAAAACAGGTGATCCCGGACTGATAGACCAAATCTGCCATCACTTTCCTTCACGTTTGATTCCAAGCCCCATGGTCCAAGATGGCGGCCATAACCCCAGCCTTA
This sequence comes from Cryptoprocta ferox, assembly GCA_028646485.1. Taxonomy (NCBI): domain Eukaryota; kingdom Metazoa; phylum Chordata; class Mammalia; order Carnivora; family Eupleridae; genus Cryptoprocta; species Cryptoprocta ferox. Next base: position 138,423,567 of record CM053572.1, read on the forward strand.
ATATCTGGCTTTTGCACAGTGGGGTGGTTGGGAAGCCATTGTTTTGGAGAGAAGGGGTGGCCTTCCTAACAGTAACATGAAAACCACTTCTTTCGATATGAATGGGCACACATGGGTTAGGCAACAAGATTACAAAATAAATAACAGGTTCTCTGTTCACGAGGAATCTCATCTTATTGACAGAGAATTTGATAATTTGCAGAACAGAAAGACAAGTCCTGAAAACTGAAGTCACTCACATTGAAGCCACGTGGAGAGCTGGCTCCATGATCTCAGGCACCTTACTTACGCTCTTTGTGACTGAGTTTTGACATCTGTAAAAGAATAATAACGGGAGCACTCACTTTATGGGGATGTCATACCAAGCGCTTGTCAAAGGGGTGGAAGTGGAAATGGGTTCTAGTAGCCTGCTTTTGGTTTCTGTCTGCTTTTCCCTGGATCCCAGACTCTTTCTCCTCCCCTGCAGGTCATCCCTCTGGCCCCACTCCTCCACATGGGGTAGCTGAATGCTATCCCCAAAGATCACCAGGTCCTGTTCACCTCCGAACATGTGAATATGAGCTTATATATTAGAAGGAGCTTGGCAGGCTGGATTAAGTGAAGGATCTTGAGATACGGAGATTAGTTTGGGTTCTCCAGGTGGGCCCAACACAATCACGAGGCTCCTTGTCAAAGGGAGACAAGTAGGTCAGAAAAGAAGGAAGGAGACTTGGTGACTGAGCAAGAGGTTGGAGAGAGGTGAAGAAGAGCTCATGCTACAGAGAATACAGCCGCCGAGGCCGAGGATTTGGGGAAATGATTTTCCCCTCCAGCTTCTAGAAGAAACCAGACTTACTGACACACTGCCTTTAGCCCAGTGAAGCTGATTTCCGACTCGTGACCTCAGTCACGACTCGTGTTGTTTTAAGCCACTAAGTTTGTGGTAATTCATTGCAGCAGCCATGGACATACTGACGTGCATACTTTGTGAAGGCATGGTACTTTCAGGAAATAAATAAGCTCCAGAGGAAATGTATTGAAGCGCGAGTCTTGGCAAAAGCTGTCTGTGTTCATCCTTCTGCCATGAGCTCCGGAGCTGCGATGGTGGCACCAGTGCTGTGGATCAGAAGTCACCGAGACATGGCCTCCATCTTTGACAGACATGTGTCACATCCTTGCCAGAAAACGAGAATTAAGTGCACAAGAAGCAACACAATGAGGAAGCGGAAGTAGCCACGCAAAGAAAAACCATGCGGAGTGGGAAGGCATGTCTGCCCAGAATCGTAAGGAAAGTTCTCTAAGAGGTGACCTAGCAGTTGGCCTGGAGGTAGGGGGTCACAGCCTTTGCTTACATGAAAGGAAAAGCTACTCTGGCTGATAAGTGCGATGTGTGGGAAGAGGGGGAGGCAGCTCACAGAATGAACCGCCAGCTCAGAAAGGTGGTGAGCCAGGAGGTGGCCAGGGGTTGGGCTCTGTCATCTGCAGTGAAAGGAAAGTCAGCAGAGTCACAACGGGGCACCTGCCACTGGGGTGGTTCACCTCAGTGGGGGGACCCGGTCTGTCCCTGGTGCCAGCTGCTGAACCGACACCTGGGAGAGTCCCAAGTCTGCCTGGGGCCCCATACCACCTGTTGGTAGTGTAGCTATCCCCACAATGGATCATCATCCAAATGGTAAACAGGTGGGGCTGAACATTCCTCAAACCAGAATTAGGATATTAGTCTCTGAAAAATGAAAGTACATGTTGGACGTAGAAAAAGGGCAGTTTCCCACTTGGGATGTGATGGGAAGGATTTCTCCATACAGCCACGGTGGCTATTATCAGGAACCGGGACTGAGGAACAGATGGACAATGACAGGTGACAGGAAGGGGATGGCGAGACCAGCTGGCCTGGAGTGTGACGGGAGCTAAGACTGAAATTACATATTGGAGCCAAAGTGTGGAAAAGCATAGCAATTCCAGAAAAGAAGGTTCGACTTAATCTTGTAGACCTGGGAGGCCTTTTAAGGTATCTCATAATCATTGGTCTTACATTATTTCTGTAGGTGTTTGCAATATCACGTGAAGGCAGGAAGGATGGGTGAGGGCCACTGGTGAAGAGACTGTGACAATTATCTCAGAAAGAGGTAATAAAGTCCTAAAATCAGGTTGTGCAGCACTAAAAATGAATTTCCTCAGTCAAGAGGAACTTACACGTTTTCTTCTTCCAAATGATGCATCTAATCTGTTGCCCCAATTCAGAAGGGCTGAGTAATCCTGCCACCTGGCCTTTGCACACCCAGAGCCATGCCTCTAGCAGCCTCCCCTTGACATGCTGACCTGGGTACGTGGATGGAGATCCCGCCTCCGTTGCATGAGACCTCATCCACATAATATCAAAGCTTCGCCAACAAGCATTAAAGGAAACCAGGAAATATTGAGGACAGAAAAAAGTCATCAAACATCCTTCAAAAGAAGGATTGTGGAGGGTGATGGCATAGGACATGCCAACAGGAGGCAGAGCAGATAAGAAAGAGGGAATCATGAAACACGTTTAATTGAACAGTTCTGGGGATCCACTTGCTGTTTTCATTCACACCATAACGGTGTGTCTCATGTTCTTCAGAGCATGCTTCCTTCGAGAATTGTCCATATGCACGCATTGTAGGAATGGTGGACACCAGGTTTTCCCACGCCCTCTTGCCTGGCCGGCCACCAACCACAGAGGCCCGGGAGCCTCTCATTCCATCCTCGTCACCAGCAGACTCTCTTACCACCCAACCACGATGCTTCCTGCCCCAAATGTTCATGTGAGAAATGATGCTTAGCTTCATGGCAGCCATTTTGGAAGTCTGACCGGGAGAGCCGGAGAACCACGGAGACGCTGACCACCAGCGACAGTCCTGGCTCCATGGAAGTACCATAGGGAACACATGCCTTTAGCTTATGGTGAGCTAAGCAATGTATCCTCAGGGTTAAGCCACTGTTTGTTGGCGTTGGTGTTACCTGCAGTTGACCACATCCTAATGGTCCCAGTCCCAATCGAAGAATATTAAAAGAGCATCGGTTTAGCACTTGAATCCGAACTGGCCCTCCAGCCTCTGGAGGTTGTAAAAGATTGTTGAAACAGTAAAGGATTGTCATTGACTGTGTCCTTCTTCACCAGACTTCAAAGAGAAAGGGAGATCATTCGTAGAATTAATAAATGAGTTGTATACTTTAATTTCCAACATCTTAATCAAAATCCCTTCTCTCCCTTGATTTCAAATAGTTACTCAAATAAAATCTAATTTTTAGCAAGCCAGTGCAAAATGTATCAGTGGCTGGTGGTTTGTTAACCCCTGACTCTTCCTTCTCTAAAAAGCATGGTAAGTAATCTGCTCAGTCGTCATGATATTGTCCTCAGATTTTTTTTTATTCTTGAAATGAATTAGTGAATTTACTCAGAGTTGTCATGACCAGGATGATCTTTTTTAAACAATCAGAAATAAGTAGTTATGATAAAGCTTTGGAAAGAACTGGGTTTTTTAATTTTTTAATTATTCACAAATCTCTATGCCTCCAAGTCATTTCAGGCTATTCATTAAAGGCCAGTTTAATGATGAGAGATGAAAAAATATTTATTTTTTGAGAAAGAGAGGCCACGAGCCAGGGAGACAGGAAGAGAAAAAGAGAGAGAGAGAGAGAGAGAGAGAGAGAGAATCTCAAACAGGCTTTACCATGCTCCACACTGAGCCCAACAGAGGGCTTGATCCCATGACCCTGGGATCATGACGTGAGCCCAAATCAAGAATGGGACACTTAGCCGACTGGCCACCCAGGAGCCCCAAGAGATGAAAAAGTTTATTTTTTTTATTTAAAAAAATTTTTAAGTTTATTTACTTGAGAGACAGTGTCTTTCTGTGAGTGGGGAAGGGGCAGAGGGAGGGAGAGAGACAGAGAATCCCAAGCAGGGTCTGCACTGTCTGTGCAGAGCCTGATGTGGGGCTCAGAACTCATAAAATCCTGAGATCAGGACCTGAGCTGAAACCAAGTGTCGGACGCTTAACCAACTGAGCCGCCCAGGGGCCCTGAGATGAAAAATTTTAAAACAAGACACTGAGATGGATGAATCTTGTTTAGTACAATGTGGTTTTGCAAGCTTAGTGTGAATTTGCCGTGAATTCCATTGATCCGATATTCTATAGGTCGATACATAAGCTATTAGCTTCCATGCCTTTAAAAATTTCTTTTAGGTCTTGGCTTAAGTAAATCATAATTCAAGAACTCCATCTGCCAGTTTTTCTAAAAAAGACTTGATTCCACAGGCCAGAAATGATAAATAACAGAGCTTGAGGTTACATTTGCTGACTGATCTCCCCAAATGGCTGTATTTCTGTTCCCAGAACATCATTCTCAAGAAAAGGAAAAAACACTCTTACTTTTTCTCTCTTGCCTTCGGTGCTATATTAAAAGCCCTCCAGCTGGTGCAAATGGGTGGCCAGGAATGGCCATCACCCCCGGGTCCTGGACATCAGGGGGCTTGGGCATCAAGCTTGGGCTAGGAAGAGCCAGGGATTGACAAATCAGGCTCAGAGACCTCCTCGGCATCACTTCCCTTAAGTCTGGCTTGCTGCCCTATCAAAGGGCAGTGGTCATGAAAGTGGACTTGAGACAAATCAGAAGCCCTCAGGTGAAATTAGTGGCATTTCCCAGTTAGGACTCAGCCGCAGAAACTGCTTTTCCAAAAAGGCAAAAGAAAAAAAGAATGTTGTCTTGTTAAATTTACAAACAGCAAGTTTCTTACATCTGGTTTAAACAAAAAAGAAATTCGAGGTCATTTAGTGTTTGTAATATTTCTATGCACAACGTAAGGACATATATGCATATATATGGACTCCGTGCCAATATTAGCCGTGAGGATTCAATTGTATATATGTATAGTATACACACATAGTGTCTTAAAGACTATAGACATTTTAAAAGATTTATGTTACTACTATTCATTATCTTTTTTTATAATAGAAAAATTTTATTTTATTTTATTTTTCTTTTTTTTCTTTTTTTTATAGTTTATTGTCAAGTTGGTTTCCATAAAACACCCTGTGCTCATCCCCACAAGTGCCTTCCTCCATGCCCATCACCCCCCTTCCCCTTTATCAACTGTGAACAGGGCATATTACTAAATATGTAATACACTTACACAGTTATTTGCGAAATGCCCAGAAAAAAAAATCATCACGTGGACATTGGGGTTTGGATGTCACATAATGTCTTTCTGGCCTCGCCTTTGCCTATTTCTGACTGACTATTTTTAATTTTTTTAATGTTCATTTATTTTTGAGAGAGAGAGAGAGAGAATGCCCACTCACGTCAGTAAGGGAGGGGCAGAGAGAGAGGGAGACACAGAATCCGAAGCAGGCTCCAGGCTCCCAGCTGTCAGCACAGAGCCCAACGCGGGGCTCAAACCCACGAACCGTGAAATCATGACCTGAGCCGAAGTCGGATGCCTACCTGACCTAGCCACCCAGGCGCCCCACCTTCTGACTGACTATTAACCCTTATACAGTCACTGTTCCCTCCAAGGAGCCCTCCTTGCTGTCTCCTGAATGTGGCAACTTCCTTCTCTAGGGAATACGCTGCTCCCGCCTCCCCTGTCTGCTCCCCTCTGCTTGACAAGTGCTCTGTAATTTTATTACTTGTTTTTCCCCCCTGACCCTCTGCAGAATCTCCCACGTACCCTTCCCCTGGGCCCTCCCACTACTCTGCTTCTTTGTGCTTCCCTAGACTGTCAAGGTCAACAGTGCATACACCATCTCTGTATCCTCACCCCCCGCGCTAGTACAGGACATGGGCCCCACAGTCCTAGCTGACTTGTGGAACGGACGAAAGAACTCACAACTATTGACGAAGGGGCACGTTGCTCTTCAAACAGAATGGGGTTTCCGTCACACCAGCTCTGGCCCTGGGAAGCAGAAGGGACAGGTGTACCAGCACTTTATTCTCTCATGGTTTATCAGAGCAGAATACAATCGAGAGCCTGGCAACAAAACTAATTTTAAACCTGTTGTCGCAAGGTCTAAATTAGGCCTCATCATTTCATCAGAAATGATCTCTGATAAATTTATTCCAAAGTGACATCACAACAGTAAAGCAAGGCTTCGGAAAGGACAGATCTGTATGTAACACTGCGGAGAAGTAGTTTTGAGCTAGAATGGGTTTGTAACCATTTCTCCATTATTTTTAAGGGACTGAAGCCCTCAGTAACATCTCTCAGGAGTTTGAGTGCAGAGTGGCTCAGATTTGATGCAGCATTCAGATTTCTTTTTCTGTTGAGATTCCATGGGAAAATCAGAACCAAACGGTTTATAATGGTAGGCGAGTTCCAAACAGCCTTGTTCTTCTAAGCATGTGTACACTAGGATTTATTATAACCCTGGTATTTTGAATTTTTTAAAATACAGTTTATTTATTTTTGAGACAAAGAGAGACAGAGCACGAGTGGAGTAGGGGCAGAGAGAGAGGGAGACAACAGAATCCGAAGCAGGCTCCAGGCTCTGAGCTGTCAGCACAGAGCCTGATGCAGGGCTCGAACCAACGAACTGTGAGATCATGACCTGAGCCGAAGTCAGACACTTACCCGACTGAGCCACCCAGGCGCCCCATGACCCTGGTATTTTGAAAGCCAGAGGACAGATAACTGATTTCTCTGGATAAAGTATTTCTTCCTAAATGTTCCTAGCTCACTACAGATTTCAGAACAAGCATCTGTGAATTGATGATATGCGAAATTTAAACCTAAGAGAAACAGAAGATTTTTATTTAGTATTTTAATAGTGCACATTACCGGCTAGTGCTAGACATTGTTCCAGAAATTTCCATCTCTGGAGGACTCGGGCTCACCATGGGGTGAGTAGTTTTTCTTTAAGAAGTTTCCATCTGACAGTTTCTGAGTGGTCAGCATCTGCTTTCATAATTGAGCCTGACTTAAAATGTTTAAAAGCAGACACAAGTTCTTTAAAATTGAATCCAAAGAAGGACCTATCAAGCTATTGATTTCTGTAAAAAGAAACAGAAAGAAAACAAATCGGGTACAGAATAAAGGAAAATAGCCCCTCACTGTGCTTAATGTCTGTGCTCACTTTTCTAAGACGTCTTAAAATAATGACTTGTAAGATTTCTCTTCCTTCCCTTCTTGGTGAGGATAGGAACTCCCTGGATAACACATCCTAACATGTCCAGGTTACCTGGAAGGGGACATTGTCATTTCTGGTTCAAGGTCAGTAACTATCCTTATCCTGAAGGTACACACAGAATACTTTGGTTGGGATGTACACAGTACAGGAAAGGGGGATACATTTACCAAAATAACTGTTGAAATAAAAAAAAACCTTTGGGGTTCTCTGTTTTATCTTTCTTTATTATTATTACTGCCACTGAGAACAAATGGGAACACTGTGTTACATGGAGGGGAAAAAGTTAACAACAACAACAACAACAACAAACTACATAAAATCATACATATTTAACTCATTTCTTGTGGTACTCGGTAGCCGGGCTCCATGTTAGTGTCCCAGAAGCAGAGAGAAGGAACAAATCTTGCCACCAACATCTGGTAGATAGCAGAACAAGTCATGGCCACATGTGCATGATATTCTCGGGGTGGGATACACACATCTACTTATCGTCACTCTTTCTGCCCCATCACATAAGCATGAAGGGATAATAAAAGTTACCACTCCAGGAGTTACGGACCCAATAGTTGAGCTCCTGCCTCCCTCATTACCCAGGTTTGTGGCTGGTTATTTCTGTGGGGATTGTGGCCTTGTATGTGGGGGGTCGGAGAAAGAGAGTTGTGGGGCGAGTATTATTGTTAATGTCGGGAAAACCTAGTTAAAAACAAAATCTCCTCCCAACCTACACAAAAACCCTCTCCATAAAGGTCATAGAAAGAAAAGTTTTATTACTGAATTAGTGTTAACCGGAATGTGATGTACATCACAGGCAATCTGCTAAGAGGTTGCAAAGATGGAATCTCACTGTTCTATATGACCGAGCAGACACAACCAATGACATATTTGTTCCCAAAATAAATAATCACTAGTCCTCAAGTGGACAGTACTGTTTGTCACACATAATTCATCCTAAATATACTTAGTCATGGGGGTGGCCGTCTATGTTAGTTAACTCTAGAGGAAAAATAATTTATTCATTTCCTTCTGATAGGAGGCAGTTTTGCCACTTGGGGTGAGGCGTTCACCCATTTGCTTTCTACCCCAGCTCTGAAACTGGGAGGTGGGCACGTCTCTTCCTAGATGATTACATCCAAGAGATGGCTCCCAGGTCCTTAAGAAGGACAGTCAGCATCAGAAAGCTGGTAAGAAACTTACTTAGCTTCTAAAAAGATTTACATACTTTTCAAGAGACAGAGAAAGGACTTTTTTTTATATGTAATATATTTAATATATACTGTTTGCTCTTGTAGAAGTTTCAAAAATAGACAGTGTATAATTAATTTGTTTCCGGAGTCTAAAAATAACTACAATGAGTAGTACCAGAGTAGAGTAGGAACCTCAAGGGTCTCATGCCATTATTTGTTGGGGCCGTTCTTTGAACCAGCCATTTGTATATGACCAATAGAATATAATACTATACAAAAAGAACACTTAAACCATTCTTCTGTTAAGCAGATACAAAGCTAGCTGTAATTCAAGCTTGCAGCCATGCAACAGAATATAGGCTTAGGGTAAGGGTTTGGGTTCAGGTTAGGGGTTAAGGGGTGGGGGTAGGGGGTAAGGTAAGGGTTTAGGTTCGGATTAGGGGTTAGGGTAAGGGTTTGGGTTCAGGTTAGGGGTTAAGGGGTGGGGGTAGGGGAAAAGGTAAGGGTTTAGGTTCGGATTAGGGGTTAGGGTAAGGGTTTGGGTTCACGTTAGGGGTTAAGGGGTGGGGGGTAGGGAGTAAGGTAAGGGTTTAGGTTCGGATTAGGGGTTAGGGAAGGGTTTGGGTTCAGGTTAGGGGTTAGGCGTTAGGGTAAGGGTTTGGGTTTGGGTTTGAGTTACATAAACTTCCAAGTTTAGATGATCCATGGAAGTGTCTGAATAACAGAGAGTTCAGTCAGCTCTATGCCTACTCTTCCATTTTTATTGTGAATACGTATTCCCTCCTGGCCTTTTGAAATGAACCACTGGAAAGTTTGATTAATTATTCAGAAATGCAGAAATGCCCTTTGCCTGTTATCTTTATGAAATGCAAATTACAGATTCAGAAAAACTAAATGGTGACTGGACCTAAAGTATGGAACAATGATTACCGCTAATGGAGAGGTCTTAAAAGTCAAGACATCCAGGAAGAAAGGGGATGCGGAGGGCTTTTTCTTTTAAAATTAAACTTTCTCAGTGCTAAGCCCCTTATGCAACTTTGTTTTTGGTCTTCATTTGAAGGAACAATTTCTTAATCAATAGCACTTGCATGAAAGCGGCTTTGAGCTTCCGGAAGAGAACAGAACTATTTCAAAGCAGGGCCTGCTGCTCAGAAATACAATATTGCCTCATTAAAATGAGAATCTCCAGCTGGGCAGGGGTGATAGCCAAGGTCAAAAAGAAGAGTCAGCATTCATTAAGATTTTCTCACTAAATACCCATTTTTTAAATCATACTTTAAAAATCTTATCTAAATTGTAAACCTATGATCATCTACTGTTTAAAAGCTAAAGGTTCACTTTATCTTGTCCGGGTCTGAAGTAGATGCCAATACTTTTTTTTCTCTCCCAAAGGTGGGGTGGGGTGGGTTTGGGCTTTCAGAACAGTCTTGAGATGACAGAGGGTCTGGATAGAAATCTATAGAGTTCAATTTCTATGTCGTGACAAAGTTTGTTTTTTAATTTGAAATCTCAGTATAGGGTAATTAAGAAAATATCATGGAATAGAATTCATGTATTATAACTTTTGTACTCTTTACACTTCCATAAGCATATGTTTAACAGTCTCTAACAAAAGATATTTTTTCCAGAATTACGGTGCATTTTAAAATATAATTCTTATGCATTCACTTCTGTGAGTATCAGTACAGATTAATTTGCCTTAAAAAAATGAAACATTTCCATGCCTATGTGCCAGAATAAGTAATGACCAGAGTAGATACTATGCACTAAATACCACCATCTGTTAATTCCAGTAAAGACTACGCAAACACCACTTTCCTCCAAAACACTTTGAAAAAAATCGTGATTACTTGTCAAAAACATACAAAATGCTTAAGAATGTGTCTGTTCCCTCAAAGTAATAAAAAAGTTCGTGTTGAGTTGGATTTTGCTTCCCAGGAACTGAAGACAAATTCTATCATTTTATGCCTTAAGTCTTTGTAAAAATAAATAAATGTTTTCAAATGTCTTCGCCAACAGAAGATAGAACAGTACCTGGCATGAAGCAACTGTTTAATTAAAGTACAGGAACGCCTGAGCAAGTAAAGGTTTTATGGGACGTTTTCGTAAAGGGTGTGTGCAGAAAATGTTAGCATCTCAACTGTTAGCTGTAGAGTTATCAGTGTTCTCAGCTGAAATACAAAATAGAGATCAAATAAATATTGAATAAATGCCACTCTCCAAAATTTAATATGTATTAGTCAACTTTTCTAGTCTTCCTTCTGGCTATTGTGTTACTCATTAGCCTTTCTTCCTACTGGAGAGGAGAAAGGGGAAAAAATGAAAAATCTAATGATTTTTTTCTTCCCTTAGGGCTTTGGTAAAGTGTTTTTTCAGTCACTGTACCCATAGAATAGAACACAACAGAAAGTTACTTTTCCCCTCTCAGATCACTTTCTTCATTTATAATTTTGCTTTTTATTTATTTGCCATAATAGGTAACACATTTAGATGGACAAAATTGACAAGGTTTATGGGATGCAGTGAAAAATTTCCCTTCTACTCTTCTCTCCCAGTCTTGACATTCCTCTCCCTGAAGAAAACCTATGGTACTAGTTTCTCACCTATCTTTCCAAGATGTCCTCGAATGATTTTTGGAAGGAGGTGGGTGTGATTGAGTGACTATTGAGTCCCGGAGCGAGGCAGCATCACCCTCAGGGAACGCTGGCCTTTGGATCAGCGGTGCTAGAAAAAGGACTAAGGGTTTATTTCACAAATGAGAATGCTGAGACCTACAGAATTGAAAAAATACTCCTGTCCAAAGCCCCAAAGGGGTTAGCATTTACAAGCCAGGATAGGAATATAGATCACATGATTCCAAGTGTGAGGCTCTCTCTTCATTACATGAAACTGAATGAAGCTGTTTTAAATTGATCAATGTCTTAAACTTAATCACTATCAACACCTCTATCATTTGCCGTTACTGGGAGTTATCAAGGTCAATTGGGTAAAGGAAGTGGAATTAAGTCTTTATTTTAAATGTAGCAATTTACTGGATAAGAAGATGCTGTGACAGCACATATATCTACCTATCCAGGCTAAATGAATTTATTGTATGCTCAAACATCTCTATGAAGTCAGCAAAGAGAATAAGAAGCCAAACCTGCCATTTTAACGTTAGATAAAAGAAGACACTGTTGTTTATGGGGTTGGCCAGTTATATGTCTACGTGTCCACTTCAAATGATAGTAATAATGGTCATGATGATAAAAAAAAAAGTATCCTCCCCAAATGCGAACATCGATGAGAAAGAAATATTTAAAAAAAAAAACCTTTTCTTTTAGGATAAAAACAACCAGTGCTGTCACAAAACTTCATAAGACTGTAACTAATAAAAGAAATGTGAAGAAAATTATACAGCCTTAAGAAAATTATGAAGAAAAATCTTAGCTCAGCAGGTAATCCACAAGAAAACAAAATGCTGATATTTTATCCCTGGAGGTACCCTGGATGTGAACCCACCAACACCACAAGGCTCATTGCGTGAGAAGGATGCCTTTTCCTCCTCCCTGTGTTCCATAGAAAGACCTGGAAAGCTGTGTTTTCCCAGGTTTCCTTCCTGCTACCACACTGCTCTTTGTAAGTTTGGCTTCCTCCATACACTAATTCTTCTGGGCAGTCTCCATCTGTCTACACTAAGAGTGGTGGAGAAAAGTACTGATTTTGCCAAAATAATGTTCTCCTGAACCAAAATCTTTCCTAAGCATGTCTGCTTCACATCATTCTAGAATACACCCATAATAGGTGTGCCAACCACCCCTAAAATCATGAACACCGCAAGAAAAAAAGCCAAAGAAAGGAGATGGCTTTTAGTCACTGCTATATGGCTGGAGTCCTGTCTAATGGGGAGAGGAAATAGCCAAATCACAGAGTTTTCATACTAGATGCATCATAGGGTGCTTGTGAGGAATAAGAGAGATAAGTCACAAAAAAGGTTTAACAGAGGGCCTAGAATTTTAAGCAAAAAGTGTGTGTGAATGTGCATTTTCTTTCTGGCATTAGTTTCAGACTTGGAATAAAAAGGACTGGAGAGTGTTCAATTCATGCCTCAGACAAGAAGACAATCTTCTCCAAGAAGTCATGGCAGCTTGCAAACATCAACCAGCGGTCACAGTACAGGAATTGGTGGCCCACTTAAAGAGAACTGTGTGCAATCACCAGGTGAATCAAAAATGATAGAGAAACAGAGTATACAATAGTACTATATGCAGGGTTCAAACGTCTCTGTAATTATGAATATCATCTGATGCTAGGACGCAAACAGCACAGCGTATCTCTATAATGTTCTGCCTTAACGTCTTGACAAGGCTCACCCTCTTACTCTAACTTTTGCTCAAATGGCATCGACTCAGAGAACTCAGAAATCTCTCTTGACAATCCTATTTAAGATGAACTCCAACTCATCACCCCCTGTTTCTTTCTCTCTCATCCATTTTTATATTATACACACAACTTGTCTGCTCATTAACACGCTTTTCTCTCTAGAATGTAAATTTCAGGAAGATGGGGATTTGGGGTTTTATTCTCTCCTCTATTTCTGCCGCAGGTACCGTGGCCGGCAGCATCCGTATGGGTGTGTCTGCTGCTTGAGTGAATGAAGGAACGGATAGAGCAAAAAAAAGGTCATGATTACCAGTGCCTGGTAAGTAACCTAGGCTTATTTCCTATCTCTGCCATTTACTGTTATAGAACCCAGGACAGAGGGATAAGGTCAGTGCCAATCTCGAAGAGTTGCTTTGGGAAGGAGGTTAATCCATGAAATGTCGTTAGCACAGTGCCTGGTACATGGGAAATTGTTCGGCAAATGATAGTCACTATGTCATAGGCAAGAACTAGATCGAATGAACATTTCTACATCAGTCTCTGGCAGGGGTAGTTGAATTACTAAAACCGACCCATTCTCATCACAATGCACTCTGTTGTGAGAATCCTGGTCTCTGCAGCACGTAGCGTGATTGTTGTCAAGGCCAAAGACAGCATGTGGCCCCTGGTCAGACTGTCCTGGTTGGTGGTCAATACCAGGAACATACTGCACCCATGTTCTGTGTTATTTACAATTTTCTGTATATGTAATTATATAAATTATTAATAAGCAGTTTATTACACATTTGATGTGTAGGTCACGGCTTTTCCAGCTAACCCTGTTGTTATATTAATGAAGAAGCATACATCATCGCAGGAAAGCAGGATCAGGTAACAGAAAGTCTCCTTCGTTGCTAAAAAATCTGTGCCCAAGATAAAATACATTTTTAATGATTTGCTGGGTATATTAGCCAGGTATGCACACAATTCCACTAGTTAACAAACCATCCCTATTTCAGTGGCTTAAAAGAATTCTTTATTCTCATGTTCATGGACCGATGAGTTGTTTTCACCTTGGCCTTGGGAGACTGGACTTCAGGGCTTGGTTCTAAGATCCAGGCTGAGGTAAGGTTCAACTTCACTGCACATATCTCTGATCTTCCTTGGACCAGATTCTGTCCTCGCCACTGGTCTGTGACACGACTCTCATTCTGGGGTCCAGGCTGAAGGGGCAACGGCTGCCTGGGGTATGTGCATTCTTCTCATGGCAGATCACTGGAACCCAACACGGCGAGGTTGACCACACAAGTATAATCCAACGTCCACTGCATCAGAGCTACTGCCAGAGCGAGTCACATGGCCAAACCCAAAGTCAAGGAGTATGGAAGTGCACTCGACCTATTGCGAGGCCATTCTCCAGATCAAAGAATTGGGACCAAGAATTCAATCTACCGCACTAAACTTGCCATAAGTAAAGGGAAGTTTCCTGTCATGACCACTCCCATTTTCTTTGGGGAAAGGAAAATAGTGAGCCTAAACTTTAGAAGAGTGAGAAGGTGGGCAAGTGAACAAATGTAAAATGCAGTGTTTCCCTGAGCGCCAATCTGGTATCACTGATGTTCTCAGAGGATAAAGTTCTGGACTCAAACTACAGAGATAAAAAAATATATATATTACATATATATATATAAATAAACACACATATATATACATATATGCACCATATATATACATATACTATATATTTATTATATATAATATATATTATATATACACCATATATATTAATATGACTCGACTAATAGTGAATGAATATTCATAAACACACTTGAAACTTAAAAAAATTGACAACTAGATTACAGAAAATTTCAGAGAAGTGGTATTATATATACTACATTCTATAAATGTTTTTAAATTAAATCAGAGATTAATAACATAAATATACAACAGTATCTCATATATGTAGACACTAAAAGATACATTTCTAAATATTTCCTGGGTCCAGGAAAAAAATTACTAATTAATAAAGTTAATTAACTCAACAGAAATAAAAATCAAAACTGGTGGAAAACACTAAAAGGAACACTTAGAGGCAACTGTATAGTTTAAAATATTCCTGCTAGAAAAGAAAAGGCTGATAATGAGTTAAGTGTAAGTCTTTAAGCTAGATAAATAAACAGAAGAAAAAGTCCAAAGAAAAGGGAAGATAATGAGGATATGAGCAAATGGCAATGTAATAGTAAACAAAGTCACTGTAGAGAAGACCAACTGAGCCCAAAGAATTTTCTCTTCTAACAAGACTAAGGCAATGAACAAACTGTTGCAGACTAATTAGGAAACAAACAGACAAAAAAAGCCCAAATAAATAATATTAAATATGAAACATTTAATACAAAAGGAACACCATTTATACATAAAAGAGGAATTAAAAAGATAGTGTATGAGTGCCATGAACTGTCATATAACAGTAAATGAGAAACTGTAAATTAAATGGATATTTAATTCAGTTACAGCAGATATTACTGCTCGGGGGGGTCCCAAGACCCCCTCAGGTCTGATAGTTTGCTACAAGGACTCACAGGACTCAGCATGTAGCCATACTCCCGGCGAGTATTTATTTCAGCAGACTCAGCAGAGGGAAAAGGAATGTGGGGTGAAGTCAGGAGGCAACCGGACACAAGCTTCCGAGAGTCCTCTCCCAGCGGAGTCACACAGGACACAGTTCATTCCTCTAAGAATGAGCTGTGAACACATGAGTCAAGTGCTGTCCATCAGACAGGCTCAGGAGAGACCCTGTGCCCAAGGTGTGCAAAGACCGCTTGTCATGTAAGCACTCTGCCCAGCGTGACCAAAATTCCTGACTCCCAGAAGGAAAGCAGGTGTGCAACTTGAACCACACTGTTGCTACAAACAGCTGAGGCACAATGAGCCACTCCAAACAGTGTGTGGGGTGATGGAAACCCTCTCCAAATCCATGTTCCCAGATGCCAGCCAACGATCAGTCTTGCAAGCAAGCCTTTGTCAGGATAGCAATCTCAGGACTGCGATGGTAACTTTTCTGCACAATTACATACCAAAATTAACTTAAAAAGAAACAGAAAGCCTAAATGGCTATGTAATCATTTAAAAAAAAAACATAAAAACTAGATCAGTGGTTTCAAGTATTTCCATAAATAAAATAATACCAGGCAGAGATAATTTGATGGTGAGTTCTACCAAAATTTCAAAGAATAGATCATTTAAATAGCATACAAACTCTTCCAAAAATTTAAATAACAGGTTGCACACCCCAAATCAGCTCATATAGTAGGCAACAAACTTGAGAATAGGCAAGAACAGCAGAAGAAGAAAAAATACGGGTCATTCTTGAATGAAGATATAAACATTCAATAGAAAACTTATCAAAATAAGTCCTAGAATCTGTCTGTTACAAAAATAAATAAATAATTAAAAAAACATAAGAACTAAATGGAATTTTTACTTGGAATGAAAATTTATAACTAGAAATATCTATAACTGTCATTCTCACATGAACTGATTAAAAGGAGAAAAAACATGTTTATTTCAACAGATTAAAAAATAGTATTCAATATCTATTCATAACGTGTTAAAATATGTAATTTTAGAAATTGAGGAATTGATTAGAATCTACTTACCTAATAAAATGTATCAAGTATTTATTGAAAACATCATTCTTCATGGTATAACATTAGAAATATTTCAAATCAGAAATAATTTATGCAGGGGCACCTGGGTGGCTCAGTTGGTTAAGCGTCCCACTTCAGCTCAGGTCACTATCTCACGGCTCATGAGTTCAAGCCCCATGCTGGGCTCTGTTCTAACAGTGAGGAGCCTGCTTGGGATTCTCTCTCTTTGCCCCTTGCTGACTCACGGTCTCTCTCTCTCAAAATAAATACATAAACTTCAAAAAATAGGAAATAAGATATGCGTACCTACTATTACCGTTCACATTCATTATCATACTGGAGCCATACACAATGCTCTAAGATTACAAACAAAAATTAAAGAAATACAATGTATATGAATTTTGGTAAGTAAGAAATATAATGCACATTTACATACAATATTTTTCTATGGATTAAGCCTAAATAATCTATAGATTAAGAATTAGAATTGATGAGCAAATTTGCTAGATATACAAGATTAATTCAGAAAAATCAATCATATTTATATATACCAGTAATTATGGTTTAGAAAATGTAACTTTTCAAAAGACACAATTTAAAAAAAATGATGGGAGAGATTTTAAATCTAAAAATAAATTAACAAAAGATGTGTAAAACGTATATGAAGAAAATATAAGACTTTATTGGGAGACAATAAAGTCCTGTATAAGTGGAGAGTTATAACCTGTTCAAGGACACAAAGCTATAAAACGATAAAGATTCAGTTCTCCAAAAATTGATTCATTGATTCATATAATAACAATCAAAATCCCGAAAGTGTTTTCTGAGAAACTTGACAAGATAATTCATAATTGCGTATTGAATTCAAAGACCCAAAAATAGCTGATACTCTTTAAAAAAAAAGTAAAGTTTTCCTATCATAACACTGAAAAGATACTTAAATTTGGATGCATTACCACCTTGGAATACATACAGCAGTAAAAGTGAATTAAATAACAATAACAGGCAACAGTGTGGAAGAATCTTGTGTCATGGAACATGAACTTGCAGGGAAGTCTGTGTGAGGGGTCCTTTCTCGGAAAGCATCCAAGCCTGCTGCAGGATGACGGAGCCCATGTAGGGTGACGAGAGTGTCCTTGACAGTAGCTTGGCTTGGTGTGTCAAATCCCTAGGTGAGCAGAGACATCCACACAAGGAAGGGGTCAACCTAATGCGAAGTGTGAAGGGTTGAGTAGAAAGGAGAATGTTCATGTGTACATCAGCTGACTTGAGACACCAGGACCCAAGAGGGCATGGATGGGTTTGGTATATCTAAGCCCGAACATCATTAGAAGGGATGTTGACCTTGGACCCTTGACAGCCCAATAGCAGATTCTGGTTTAGACTATCATTATGCTCTGCTAAACGAAACTGGGGCTCCCTGGAGAAATGGCTAGGACCTAGGCAGGGGTAGGGAACCACTATAAGATGAGTTTAGGACACCCGGAGTCAAAAAGGCAACAAGGGCAGAAAGAATGATGGCCATATATGCATAGTTTCAGAGAACTTCACCACAAAGTACTCATTACAAAGGAGAAAAAAAGTAACTTTACAGTGGAGAAGCCTGATTACTTGATCTCCATCCTAATCAAGCGATCAAAATCAACATCATCATTACTGGAACAAACTGAAATTTCTGGTGACCTGACAGAATGCAGGGAGGATACAGTAATTATCTGCTGACATTTCTGTCAAGGATACATCACATGAACATAACCTCGAGGAAACGTCCAACTGAAACTGAAGAAGGGTCTACAAAATAACTGGTCGGCAATCCTCAAAACTGTTGTCATGAAAGTCAAGGAAAGACTCTGGAAATATTTCAGACCAAGAGAGACTAAAGAGCCATGACAATCGAGGGCAGTGTAAGATTCTGAACTGATTCCTTTCAGGAGAAAGGTCATTACTGGAACAATTGATAAAGATTGGATGGAGATTGAGTATTAGAAGGTAGTAATGCATCAACATTAAGTTCATGATTTTGATGGCTGCATTGCAGGGAGGCAGGAGAATGTTCTTGTTTGTAGGAAATACACAAGGATGGGGAGGCAGGTTGGTAACATTCTCAAATGATTCAGAAGAAAGTTCTCTGAACTGTACCTGCAAATTTTCTGTAAATGTTAAATGCCTTCGAAATTAAGAAAGAGAGACATAAAGGAAGATAATGATAAACATAATTCTCAGGTTACTGGTTTCCTCTGAGGATGAAGGAAGGGCATGACATGAGCCTCAAAACAGTGATAGACCTAACATTTCTACCTGTTCTTAAGATGGATAGTGACTTCATGGGTGCTTATTTTATTGCATATCATAATTTACGTATATGTTGTATTCCATAGTTTGCATGTATAAAATATTATGTATTGTAATGATTTTGAAATCTTAGGTCCTAAAGACCATAGTATTAGGAGCATACCAGACCTAATTTTGAAGGCTGACTGTGTCGTTTACTGTCCACATGAACTTGTTCAAGATTCTTAAGCTTTCTGAGCTTAAGATTTCTCGTCTGGAGAATAATAACCATTCTCAGAACTGCTGTAAAGATGTAGTAGACAGCATACATCGTCAATGTCCTTTAGCCAAAACCCACTAGAAATACACTTATATATAAACTGGTTCAATTTATTACTCCTTGTAATGAGACAGATCCCTACACATCATAGGGAGAGGGTGTAAGAAAGAACTACTTAGAGGATTGAGGTTTTGGTTGGGCCATTTGGTGGAGCATCTAAGGAAGTGGACTTTGCCCTAGACTGGATGGTGTCACAAAGCTGGGGTGATTCTATAACTGGGTATCTCCACAAACCTTATTATAGGAAGGATGAAATAAATAAAATAAAATAAAATAAAATAAAATAAAATAATAAAATCTATAAATGGCAGAGTCATTGGTGCCCCTTCAGTGAGTGAGAGCAGTGTTTGGCGCTTTGTGTTGTACAGTGACCTTGTTGATACTCTCTGTGATCGTCTACACCCAGGGGAGAACACAACAGTCTAGACTTGGACATCAGACTAGCTTGTAACAACACTGAGGTCTAATCGTGAACTTCAGATCAGCTCCCGACATCGGGAGCTGTTTTTGTTTGTTTTCAACATAAACAGCTGGCACAGTATTTTAACTCCTTCGATCAGGCCCATTGATGAACTGGGTAGACCAGACAAACATCAGCAGCTGCACCCCCTTCTAGAATCTGGGCTGGGCCTTTTCCTTTTTGGCTTTGCCACTGATCACACGGATGTGATCACGCTGATGCAACGCTAAGGATAGACTGGTCAGACATAAACTCATCTACATTAATGTTGTCTTGCTCTGACAAATTCTTTGCAAATATCTCCTATCCTAAGAAAACCCATCAAATCCTCTAGCCATGAAAATCCACGGATGTCAAAGACAGTATTTGGATAATGCTAGCATTAAGTAAACGTCAGATGAAAACCTGGAATTGATTTAACATCAGTATATATTCGTAACAAGACTCTTATACGTGTTTGTGTTAATGTTCCTATTCGAGTGGGGACCTTACCATATTAGTTGAAGTAAATCAAACACATTTGTATTATTTTCTTTTATGGTTCTGAGGTAATGAGCCAGGTTGAGGCGTACATTCACACGCTCGAGTCTACGCTTTTTACCACCATGACTCGCTGTCCCTCGGAGGCTCCTAAGTTTTCTGATCCAGACATCAGGATTTTCCCTGTGGATCATAAACATGTAGAAATGGGACCAAATGATCATATCTAACAATGTATGTTCTTTTAGATTGAAAAAAGTTCTTGTATCAGGGTGCCTGGGTGGCTCAGTCAGTTAAGCATCTGACTCTTGATTTTGGCTCAGGTCACGATCTCAGGGTTCGAGCCCCGTGTCCGCAAGGTCAGTGAAGAGTCTGCTTGGGATTCTCTCTCTCCCTCTCTCCCTCGGCCCCTCACCCCCAAATATAAATGGATAAACATTAAAAAAAGAAAGAAAAAAGAAAAGAAAAGAAAAGAAAGGAAAAGAAAGGAGAGGAAGGGAAAGGAAAGGAAAGGAAAGGAAAACAAAGAAAAGCAAAGCAAAGAAAATGGGGTTTCAGAGTTTTCAGCCAAAAAGGCCTCTTCTCTTCCGGTTCTATGACCTAATGTCCTGAAGTTACTGACTCCCTTCGCTTTCAGTAGTGGGCATTTTCAACAAGTCTAGTTTTCCAGCTTCGACTATCCATCATTTATATCCTTGGCTATTTATCATCTCTAGAGAATGAAAAAAAAAGGAATATGTGACGACGCAAGGATGTTTATAACAAATCTCTTACCAGATCCTCCTTAATTCACTAAACTCTCTCCCTTGCTCTGACATTGAGGTCACCACTGGAGTTATTTCCGAGACTTCTTTGGAAAATGGTCTGTTTCCTATCTGGCGTCTCCATTCCCTCTCCCCACACGCCCTTAGCCCTGCAGTCACAGAGAAGGTTCTAAAATGCAAATCTGATCTGGCCCTTCCCCTACTTAAAGTCTTTCAAAAACGCCCCCCGCATACTGGCCCCAGGGTAAAACCTCATTTCTTTCATCAGAGACTTTCAGGCCTGGATCCTGTTAACCTGTCAGCTCCTCTCTGGCTCTCATTTGCTTCTCTCATCTCTCAAGGCACATTCCCGACTTACTCATCCCCAAAGTACTAAGCTTTTTTTTTTCTTTTTTACACCTTTAATGCTTTTTTCATTCTTGTCCCTCGGTTTGGAATATTTCCCAACTTTAGCTCTCAGCTTGATACACGGCTAGGAAAAGCCATCAGTGATTACATTTGCACACACTCTTCCCAGGAAAAAAGGAGGCGGAATTGCTTAGCGGCTCCGTCACACAGAGCGAAGCCAGGCTGCACAGATTCTCGGTACTGGCTTGGCCACGTAGGAGCTGTGAGACCTTCAGCACAATACGCTCCATGCCTCAGTTTCTTCATCTGTAAATGTGAGTAATACTCATCACCAGCGTAAAGATTAAATGAGTGAGATTATGCTTCCTACATTAGACACGCTACGTCAATGTTGCTGTTACTATTAGTAGACACCTTGAGGACTGACTATGTGCCTGGCCCTTCTGTTTGTGGCCTTACATGTCTTAACTCCTTTAACTCACAAGACAGGATGAAGTGTCCCTACTGTGTGCTACAGGTTAGTCCCACAGCCCCTTAAAAAACTCTGTCCTAAGTGTTTTTGTGACTTCCCCAATAGGTGGTTAAGCTCCCCGAGGGTAGGGCATACTCATGCCTATCCTTGTATCCCACAAGATCCTAACAGTGCCTGCCGTGTTTCATGCAATCGCTGTATGGATTTGATTTTAACCTGGCACCTCTTAGTAAAATACTTTGGAAGCTTTTCGTGTTATTCACCTTCTCAACCCCTCTGAGTTCTAACCTCCTCCACTCAAACTAGCCTTCCCAAGGTCACCAGTGCCTTCAAGTGACCAAGACCCCTGTGCTGGCAGCATTCAACCCAGCTGACCACTGTCCTCCTTTCTGAGCCTGGCATCCTGCTTGTAGGGTTTTGATGGGATAAGTCTGAAGTACCATGGGTGATCCTTTAGGGGCTGACAGATCACTCTATGCAATACAAGCTTCTGAGAGCTATCGTCGCCTGAAATATCTGAAACTGTACAATGCAAAGTCTAAAGACAAACAGCTCAATCTAGAACATGAACCTGTGATAGGTCCTTTGTGCCCCTGGGCAGTAACTTTTGCTGGGGCTTGACTGAGGGGGAGGGGGAGGAGTGAGAGACGGGGACCACCAGGACACCAGAGTAGCACATGTTCAACCACCGAACATGTGGTTTAAGACCGAATGTACTGCCACTCTGGCTCTCCTTCAGGGCATTTTCCCACTAAGTCCTCTGGTAGTAACCTTGTGCATTCATAAGCAATTTTAGGTCCCACTCCAGGGATCCCTCATGGGCCACGTATCTTGTTAACAATTACTTTCCAGGGCTTGCCCAATTAACCATGGATTCTAAGTCACATGATTAGTAAGGAAGAGCCGGAGGCAAATTCTTGCACCAACTTACACCACTGGTTCTCGGCCCGAATCCTTATCAAAACAGTGCAAGGGCTTTGGTCCCGCAGTAAGGTACCGGATCAGACTCTCTAGGGAGGTAGGATGTAGACATGTATAATCTATAAAGTCTCCCATGAAGGTTTGGATGAGTTGCCCGGTTTAAGAACCAGGCATCGGAGGAAGGGGCTCGTATGAACACCAGTCGAGGTTTTGCGCTGAGCTAGGTGAGGCGCTCCAAAGACGGGAGAAGAATTTCTCCCCAGCGGAGACATAAACACAAGGACCTAAATGGCCATTCCTTAACGGTTTAAAAATTGTCATTGCAGGTCAGGAGACTTTGATTTCTACAAGCCACAGAGCCCTGAAAAAATTTTAAAAAGCTTTTTTAAAAGATGAGCACACAAAAACAGACTTGCAGGACATTCAGTCCCTCGAATCTTTAAGACTGCAACAATATCCACATAAAAATACAGATAAACATGTTTTAATAAAAATACACTACGTTTTTCTATATTTCCCCTGAAATGCTTCTGGCCCTTCAGAGATTATACAAAGCTCCCATTTGTTAAACAGGAAAATGTCTCTTCATTTACAAAATCAGACAAGTAAGGCGTACGCTAGCACGAAAACTATCAAGAAGGATAAATCGATACCTACTCTGTGGAGATATGCTAAACAATAATCACTCTGGCTAGTGTGACGGCATTAACTCTGAATGTACCTAAAATAAAGAAAGAATATTTACCACTAAACAGGGGTGATAGAGAAATGAATCCCTAATTTCAAAACAAAGCAATTCAAAGTCAGAATCTAGAGTCCATTATATGGGCTTGAATCCCAGAATGTGCCATTTATGACAGGCGTAATTTTGAACAAGCTGCTAAACTGACCAGCTCTCAGCTTCCCCATCTTTAAAGTGGGCATAACAAATCTATCTGATCAATGCAGTAAGAGAAACACAGCACTTACAAAACAGGCTTTTTTATTGTTGTTGCTCTTTTTGAGAAAGTAAAAAAAAGAATTCAATTAAAATGTGTAGACTTCTTGATGGGTGGGTGGATTTCTGCCGAAACAAGTAATTACAGTACACGCCTACACTCTCCAAGAATGAGTCTACCGTCACTGAAAAATATTTCAATATCTCTAAGAAGTCTGCTTTTCCACAGCAGTTCGTCAAGAGCAAAATAAAACTCATTCATAGAATTTCCATACTCCTCACACGCCGTCTGCATCTAGAAAAACCCTCAGCAAAAAGTTGTAAAGAAAGATTTAAGTTGGGGGCGCCTCGGTGGCTCAGTGGGCGCGGCTCCGGACTTTGGCTCAGGTCATGAACTTGCAGTTGGTGAGTTCGAGCTCCACCCTGTGGAGCCTGCTTGGGATTCTCTTTCCCTCCTGTCTCTGCCCCTCTCCGGCTTGTGTGCCCGCGCTCTCTCTAGATAAATAAAAAAATGTAAAAAGATTTAAACTCAAACTCGAAGCATAGTTTAGGTTTTTGGACTGAGTTTACGCTCCTCTGGACAATTACACCTAACAGCAACTTAAGCCCTGAAGAAAGTAATGGGTAAAATAATCCTGTGCATTAAAAACAACAACAAAAATCACTAACTACATCTAATTCAGTTTTGTTCTTCGGCATCAGAAGAGCCACTGCCAAACATCAGATACATACTTGTTAAACGAACACTTTAACTCTCAAAAAATAATATAGACAGGGCAGTATACAGTTAGTGATTACTCGCTACTGTGAAAATTGAATGGTGGAAACATTGTTTCTAATAATTTGTATCATTCCCTGGGCGCCAGGCACAGCCCCAGGCGCCTCAGAGGATGAAGCCCTTACAAAGCAGGTGCCGTGGCCCCACGTTTCTCAGAGGCGGTTCCCCGGCACCCGCGGGCACCGGCAGGTGGAGAAGCCTGGGGTGAGGACTCCCTGTGCCGCCCAGAGCGGCGCTCGGAACATTCCCGGGTCCTCTGGCCCCCAGTCTAGAGAAGCGCTCGGAACAGAGACGCCCACGGGGGGGACCCACAGCGCCCTGCGGGACCAGCGCGGCTCCTGCCAACGCCGCCACGCGGCCGGGCGGGACCCGCTCCCGGGAGGCGGCAGGGGGCCCCCGGGCACCGGCCTGCGGGCAGCCGGCCTTGCGATCGCCGCCCTGCGGGGCCGGGCTCCTGACCCACCCGCGAGCGCGCAGCCCCGCCGGGGGAGGGGGGTGGGGGCGCGGAAGCCGGCGCCCTCGCCCACCCTGGGCCTGAGCTGGGACGGCCCGGGGAACCGACGCCCGGTCCCCACCTACGAACGCGGAGTCGGAGGCGCACACTCTCCAGGCGCACGGGCTCGGCGCCCGAGACCAATCAGAACCCGGGCCCGGGACCTGAAGCCAATCACAGCGCGCTCCGCGTGTGGGCGGGGCTGGGGCGCCGCGGGGCGGGAACGGCGTCTGTCTGCCTGCGGGACCTCCGGCGGGGCGGCCGCTCGTCCCGGGCCGCGAGCTGGGGTGCCCTTGGCTGCCGGGCCGTGGGGTGGGAGGGTGAGTGGCCACACTTTCCCCTCTCCTGCTTCAGTTCTCCTGTAGAAAATGAGGGTGGCGATATATTCTCAGGTGGTGTAGAGAGATCGTTGATACAAGGACCGCGTCACACCTGCGCCTGGCGCCTTGTCAATGCTCCAAGTTAGTGTCACTATTAGGTACCAGGCATCTTTCTAGCTCTAGGATGGAGGGATCCAAGTCCATGGTGTCCTGCCTTGGTGCTTAGAATTTAACGGGGACTCTGCTAATTTTTTAGATACAGACCTTTATTTCATAAACACTGATGATTTTTGTCGAGTGAGCATGTTCCCAAACTAGAATCTTATCCAGTATTTAACCATAGTGTGTGTGTGTGTGTGTGTGTGTGTGTGTGTTTTAGATACTGTTCAAGGGAAAATGAGAACCGCATGATTTTGATAACACTGAGAGGAATCTCTTAAGTTTATCTGGTCTTGCCGCATGTAGATCTCTGGCTGCTCTGAAAAATTAACCTATGAATCATGTTTGCGAAAAACAGCTCTGTCCATGGTTCTTGTCTCTACACCCAGCATCTTTCAGGCTCAAAATGTTCATACCTGCTATTGAAAGTTCCAGGGCAGAAACCGGAAATGGGCTCATCCAGCGGATGTTCTACTATTTTTGCAAGAGCACTACTGGGATAGAGCAAATGAGAATGAACAAAGGGCTGAAAAGACGTTTTACAGTAGACTTTAAAAAAAACGATTTCATCAGAAAAACTGCCTGATGTTCGTCCGGCAGCAGAAGTTTTGCTACAAATTTTGGAAATGGAAGAAAAAGGAATTCTAGAGAATAACATCTTAAGTTTATAATCTCATTTTGAATCCTAAATACTGTCAACTACTGGTTTGGTGATTGCTTTTAAGCCCTGACTGTTGCCCATGGATCCCTAACATAGCTTGTGAGTAAAGCCTGATGTCAGAATGCCAAAATTAGATGAAAAGAATTGATGGGTACTCACAGTCTTTGCATTGGAGAAAGTATGATTAAACTTCCGAAGTCCAGCGGGGCAGCACTGGGAATACAAAGTGAAAAATTGGAAGAATTTACCACAACGGGTATTGTGTCATTTTATAGAATACGCTGGGCTGGTAAAAGTGGATATACAGTCAACTTTTTAAACTAAGATGAGCGAATAATAAATAAATAAATAAATAAATAAATAAAATTTAAAGATGAGATGAGTGACATCTCTTAGTTGATAGTGTCTAACCGGTAGTCCAATGTTAATAACCCAAAGTGCACTGTCCTGGTGCTTCCTGATCAGACATTTCCTCTCATTATAAAAATGTGGAAAGGTGCTATAAAACACAGCCCTTCTTTTTCTTTCAGTTTTGAAAAGTTTATTTATTTATTTTGAGAGTGAGAGAGAGCATGAGCGGGGGCAGAGAGAGAGGGAGGGAGAGAATCTCAAGCGGGCTCCACATGCTGTCAGCACAAATCCCAATGTGGGGCTCAATCTCAAGAAGCTTGAAATATGACCGGCGCTGAAATCAAGAGTTGGAGGCTTAGGCAACGGAGCCACCCATGCGCCCTGTTATCCCTTAATTTTCCAATAAGAAGCTAGATAAAGTCTCAGAGATATTCAGATAGAGTCATTCTATCACAGAGTCCTGGAGTAGCAAGTTGCTGTAGCTTGTGAGCGATCATGGGATACTTCAGTGGAAAATGGATTCCTCCAAAACCCATTTTGGAGGCAACAGCAGAAAGTTGTTCTCCTGCTTGCCAAACAAAAACTTTCACCCAGTCAGGTTTCTGAGTTAATCAGTCCACTAAAAAAAGTAACTTACTTGCTCCCAAGAGCCATACTTTATTGAGAAAACTAGTAAATATGCTATCCCCTCATTTTGATCATTTTCTGTTTTGTTTTGTTTTTTGCCCATGAGGCTATTGAAGTTTTTAATTAACTTTTTTCAATTTTTTTAATGTTTATTTATTTTTGAGAGAGAGAAAGACAGAGCATGAGCAGAGGAGGGTCAGAGAGAGAAGGAGACAAAATCCGAAGTAGGCTCCAGGCTCTGGGCTGTCAGAACAGAGCCCAACATGGGGCTTGAACTCATGAAGCACAAAATCATGACCTGAACGACAGTTGGATGCCTAACCAACTGAGCCACCCAGGTGCTTCCTTAATTCACTTTTTAAATATCTTTAAATATCTATTTGTTTATTTTGAGAGAGAGACAGAGAGAGAGAGAGCACAAGTGGGGGCAAAGAGGGAGGGAGGGAGAGAGAGAGAGAAAGAGAGAGAATTCCAAGCAGGTTCAGTGCTGTTAGCATGATGCAGTGCTTGAACCCATGAACTGTGAGATCTGACCTGAGCCGGAATCAAGAGTCAGATGCTTAACTGACTGAGCCACTCAAGCGCCCCAAAATTCCTTAATTCATATTTGATGATAAAATGTCATCTATTAGACTTTATGCAAAACATAGTATTTTCTTCATTAGTTTCAAGGTAAGCTGGTTATAACTTCTAAAAGTAGAAAAACATTTGGAAGTTTTATGTTTTAGAGTCTAGGAAGTTCTTACACTGAGCAATATTTTGCCTCTTTTCCATAATGATCTACAAGAGGTAGTGAAGAGATAGAGTACTTGAATTATAAGACTATGGTTAAGAAAGCTAAACCCATTCATGGAAAGGGAAACTGGAAGTTTCTGGAAGGGCAGTCTCCTTACTGACCTTGCTGAAATATTGCAGTCTTCTTTTAGGGGTGATGGTGGTGATAGTAACCACAATCACAGATGTTAGAATCTCTGATGAACGAGCAAATGTTGCTTTTTTATCATTGTCTTTGAGAAGATTAGGGGTTGTTTTTTTTTGCATATCAATTGAAGTCCACCTCAATATGTCAGGGGACCAGATCTCAGTTAAAGGGAATGTATACTGAGAAATAAAATAAAGAAAAATAGACTATAATAATTTTGAGATTTTATATAAATAGATATAAATTTATGAAAATATATACATTAACATAATCATTGAAATGTGTAGAAAATTATTTTAAACAGTAGCAAGATTTCATTAATGTGAAACTGGGGCAGGGATAACAATACAAAGAAGTAAAAGGGAACTGAATTCAGGTAAACTGTCTTATAGGGATGGTCTCAAGGCAAGTTTCTGATTTTAAAGTCACAAAAGGGAGCGAATTGCATTTAGTCAAATATAGGTGCTTTATTGTCTAATGAAGGTAAGGTGAGGAACAGGGGAGGAGAAGGCAAGGAAATCCAAGGTGAGGGCTTGTGGGTAGGAAATCCTCTGGAGTTAAGAGGATCAAGTTCTAGTCTCTCTGCCATCAAACAGTTCTATTGAGAAAGAACAAGAAAAGGAGAAAAAAAAGAACCCCGTTATTAATTATGCACTTAACTTCTATTTCTCTCAGATCTGGCATCAAGAACTTTGATCACACACCAACCACATGATTTGTGACAAGTTGACTTCCTTCTCAAGCGTTAGTTTTCTTGGAGACGGTAACAGGGTTGTGTGAGAATTAAATGACTTAATAGATACAAAATACTTAGAAAAGTGTCTGGCAAAAAGAAGGTCAGTACAGTGTAAATATTAATTGTAATTTTTATTTTTATGTCTGATTTTCTATCACGCTTCTACTTCACCTGGGGTGAAGCTTTTCATCAATAAACGTAGGGTTTGCTTCTTCATCAATAAAACATAGGACAAGGAAAGTTATGTTAGTTCATCTCTAAGAAAGATCACTTACAACATTTGATGGTTCTTTGGTTAAAGAGGGTGAACAAGACAGAGAGACTAAAATAGATTGAGTGGGAAACAGACAGAGTGGATTCTGGTATGTTTAGTGCCCAGTTAACCACACTGCTTACTTGGGGGCTAGGTCCCAAAGGATTTTAACTTCCGCGTGAAATTTTGTAATTAGTTGGTTTCTAACTGTTCACAGATCTATATTATTTAAAAGAGAGTTTCTTGACCTTCAGTCAAAGAAGTTTGTAGATACAGTTAAATAGAAGGTTCACAACCCTCTAGAAATCACGCATTGTGCGCAGCGTATGAATTTCTGGAGAGAAGCTGTTATATAAGATTAAGTTTTTAAAAGCATCTCTGACTACCTCCCAAAGCCTAAAAAGATTTAAACTTAAAAATAATCTAATTTATTTATTTTATTTTATTTTAAAATAAATATCTAATCTATTTATTTTAAGAGAGAGAGAGAGAGCACAAACAGGTGAGGAGCAGAGAGAGAGGGAGACACAGAACCCGAAGCTCGCTTCAGGCTCCGAGCTGTCAGCAAAGCCCAACGCAGGGCTGCAACTCGTGAACCACGAGATCATGACCTGAGCCGAAGTCGAATGCTTCTGACTGAGCCCCCCAGGCACCCCAACATTTAAACTGTTTTTTAAAAACACTCCATCCTATCCTCCTGCAATTTTTTCTAACATTGACAACGGGATGAAAACGTCTCCCTACTGTGACTGTTCAGAGAAGTCTGGGCACACACCTCCTCCCCAGACCTCTTTGTCACCCATTTTCCACTTCTGGTCCTTTGAAGTTCGTGATCACCCAGGCAGTCTGTTGGCCACTGCCATGGATATGGCCCTCTGATAGTCTCTCCCCACCCACCGGAGGAGATAAACCCCTGGGGCACTGCTTGAAGATCTGCCCACTGAAGGAGTTTCCTTCCTGTTGTCACCTACTTAATAGTCCTGAAAAGTGCGGCTGCCAGAGGGTCCCCCGGAGTGGGGATGGAGTGCCGTCGCTGTCCACATTCAGGTGATGCCAGCATACTATGCAGAATGATCTATAAACCACACTTGAGTTTCTTCTTCCTTTGTCAACACGTCACACGGAAATCCCCACGTGGCCATGTTCCAGCTGAAAGAGGGGGGCTGGGCAGTGGGAGGAGCCACCACATCTTAGTCCCTTGTCTTACTTTACCTTTAAGTCCTGTTGAGCCAAATCTCCTACGTAAAACTTCAACCTGACAATACAGTGCTGCTAAGCACACTTGGCTTTCTTACTTGGCGGCTCAGGTATCTCCCAGTGCTTGAAGGGCAGAGCAGGTGGAACGGTAACTTAATGGCTCAGAATCGGATACTGGGTCTCTACTGGAGTGTAAGCCAGAGACCAAAACCGAGACACAAAAGTCTGACAGATGAAGATAAAAGTTTTGTTCGTGGGTGGCTCAGTCAGTTAAGCGTCCGACTTCGGCTCAGGTCATGATCTCACAGTTTGTGAGTTCAAGCCCTGCGTTGGGCTCTGTGCTGACAGCTCAGAGCCTGGAGCCTTTCTTTGGATTCTGTGTCTTCCTCTCTCTGTCTCTCTGTCTCTCAAAAATAAAAAAAAAATTAAAAAGAAATAAAAAAAATTTTTTGCTCACTGTGGAGCTGCTTGGAGAAAAATGGTTCCTGTGTAGAATGAGAAACAGTTAGGAATTTAGGTTTTCTTCCTGCTCCCACCTGGTGATAGAATACATATTTTCTCTCTTCTACAAAAACCTGAGGAGAGGGGAATGAACCTTCACTTGTCTTCTGTTCACAGCCGAGCTTCTTGAGTACAATTAACCTTAATTTACTATTTTTAACTTCTGAACATCCCACTTGCTGTCCATTCCACTCAATCGGCTTCCGACCGCCAACCCTTAACTGAAGCAATGCCTAACCCTATACAGGTGATGTCCAATTGCTACACCCAAGGAATGATTCTTCAGCCCCTTCTTGTAACTGGCTTCCTGGAAGGATTTAACATCACTGACTGCTCTTTTTGCCTTGAAGTTTCTCAGAAAACTTCACTGCACTGGTAGTAACTGGTTCGGTTCCCCCATTCCAGCACCTCCTCAGGGTTGAAGTCTCTTTCACCAGCATGATTGTTCCCTGAACCTTCCTCCCCTAGACTACCCTCCTACAGCCTAGACTGCCCTCCTACAGCCCTCACTTCAAATGTTTTTCTCAGGCTCTTCATTTATGCCCCTGCTTGGCCTCCACTCCCAGCCTTCACCTCCCAGATGTAGCTCTAGATGTACATGTTTATTTGCAACTAAATTAATTCAATTCCTAGTGGCACCTCAAGCTCAGCAAGTTCACACCACGCACCTCCCTCTGCATTTTCTTCTCTAAGACAGAGGCTCCGAGATGCTCCCATTCGTTGGAACCAGAACTGGAGGCAACAAATCACATCACTCCTGCTCATAAATGAGTCTCCATAATCATGCTACAACGACCTGGTGGCAAGCGTGTCTTTGACATGCCTCTCAGATGTGTGTGTGTGTGTGTGTGTGTGTGTGTGTGTGTGTGTGTGTGTTTTACATTCTCACTACCGCTATCTTTGCCCAGGCCACCTCCGTCTGTTGGCTGAATCAACGCCCCTAGCCTCTCTCTGACCCACTCTCCACAAGTGGCCGGGATGAGCTTTCAACAAGTTAAACCATTTTGGAAATAGATAGTGGAGATGCTTGTACAACATTGTGGATGCAGTTAATGCTGCTGAATTTTACAATTAAAGATAGTTAAGTGGAAAATTTTATGATCTATGTTTTTTGTTACAATAAAAAAACACTTTACAAAAAGTATCAAAACGTATTGAAAAGCTACTTATGTTAAAGGCAAATCATGTTAACGTGATAGGATATTAAGGTCTCCTGACCTAACTTATAAAAAGCAAACCCACAAACAACCAAATTAGGGTTCTAATTGCTAACAACAAAACAAAACAAAAAACAAAAGGTAAACCAGATCACCTTAGTGCCAGGCTTCAACACATTTTAATGCTTTTCTGGGAGAGAAATATGCCCACTCCCTTCCATGGCCCGTGGAGGCTCTGTGCGGCTTGTTATGGGACCACGTTTCCCTCCACTTTACCCCTCTCCCCATTCCTCACTCAACCAAGCGGCTCCCCATCTTCCTCCCATGATGCACATCTCCTGTTGCCCAGGCTGTCCACTCCACCTGAGACATTCTTCCCAGGCGGCTGCCCCTTCAGTCCCCAAGTACCTGCTCGGGTTGTCCACAGAGAAGCCTTCCTTGGTCACCCTGCCCAAGGAGCCTCCTGGGTTACTCCGTCCCATCAATCTTCCATTTTCCTCCTAGTGGGAGTCCCTACTTGTGATCATGGCAACCATTACTTGTTTGGTGGTTAATTAGCTGTCTCTCTTGCTGGAAATTAAATTCTATGAGGAGTCTTTACTGTCTTGATCAACATTGTATCCAAAGTGCCTGTAGATATCCAGTAAATCCCTAGAGAATGAGAGAATAAATAAATATGTGAACAAGATGGATGAATGAATGAATGAATGAATGCAAGTGAATGAATGGGATCTCTATTGTAGGTACCTTCTTTCTCTCTGTGTACAACCACCTTGTTTTTTTTTTTTAAGTACAAATTTGATCATAATTCCCTTCTTAAAATCTTCCAAAAGCCTTTCCTTACCTACACAGGAATGAGAAGCTCAGAAATGTCCAGGAGCCGGTTCGGAAAGCCAAATGAGTGGAAGAGGCCAAGGAGCAGTGAGAACAGTGGCAAACCATATCGCCAGGAAAGCAGAGTTTGGTTGCTGTGAGGAGCCCAGGACCAGCCTTGTCTGGTTATCTGGATTTCTCTAAATGGGTTGAGAACTTGAATTTTTTGTGTGTGAACTCTTCCTGAAATATTGGAAGATAATTTTTCTAACATGTTGGGTCTAATCCTGTGGGGATGAAATAAAATGTTTCTCCAGGCAGAATTCAGCTGCAGGCTGCCGGTCTGCAACCTCTGGTGCTTGGGATAAAGTCTAAACACTCTGCCTGGGTCTTTATTTTGCAGCCTCTTTCACTCCGCAGATGTTGCCAACCTCCCTCTCTCCTTGTAATCCTCCACAGCCTGCAAAATGCAAATGGCAGCCTCCGCCAAAGCTTCCTAAATCTCTTCAGCATGGTCTTTTCTTCTCAGGGATTCCAAGCACCCTGTCCCTGTCTTTTCTCCCCAGGGATCCCAGCTTTCATGCTGTCGCTCCATCCCTTGTATGCCGTGGACTGCCCTATGCCAGGGATTGAGTTCTCTCAGGGCATTCAGCTTAGAAGCAAAGAAGAGAGCCTGGAGTTTAATCACTTAAACTCAGCCACTTGGGTGAGTTGATTTCCTCCTGACACCGTGTCCTCCTGTTTTCTTTGGCGATGAAGACTCCGAGAACGAATATGCAGAGCCTGGCACACATGAAGCACTCAGTAAATAAAAGATATTATTAACTGCCTAATGTCTGATGCAACTTCCAACATGTAGTAGGCATCAATAAGCATTTGTTGGATGGCTGAGTCATGACACTTAAAGTCTCCTTTCTATCTTGCTACCCTCTCTCTTCTGAATGATATGCTGCCTCTTTGGCAAACCTGCTGTGGGAGCTGAGCCCTTCCAGCTCTCCTGGCCTGTTGGTACCTGTACCCAGGCCCCCACGAGGCACATTTCACACTGTTCACCCTTGTCTAGACTGTAGCAGGATTCAGAGCCTCTGGGAGGCTGTCACTCATCATCATAACAGCTGCTCATAAATTGTGAGGAACGGAATCCTTGTACTGGGCATTTTCCAGGGTCAGGGGCTGACTTTGTTCCCCTAGATTCATATGTGGAAGTCCCATTCCCAAGCACTCAGAATGTGATTATATTTGGAGACAGGGCATTTAAAGAGATAATTAAGGTACAAATGAAATCATTAGGGTGGGCCCTAAGCTAAAATGATGTCCTTATAAGAAGGGGAAGTTAGGACACACAAACACACAGAGGGGACACTATGTGAAGGGGAAAATGGCCATGTAGAAGCGAAAGGGAGGAATCAGAAGAAAGCAACTATGCTGACACTTTGGTCTCAGACTTCCAACCTCCAGAATTGTAATCAAACAACTTCCTGTTGTTTAAGGCACCTAGTTTATGCTACTCTGTTAGGGTAGCCATGGTGTACTCATACATCTAATTCATCCTGCCCTTTCAGGTCGTACAAAGAAAATTGTCTCAAGCACCAGAAGATCTAGATTGAGTCTGTTAACTATGGGGAAAAATAAAGAAACAAAACAAAAACAAAACCTTCTTTATATAGTCACTGCTTGTGATTAAGTTATCTGTGGGGCAATTTGCCAAACAATGAGGTAGCTTTTAGTTTTTAGTTTTTCAATTACTAACATTTAGTCAGTTTGCCTGTACCTGCAACCTGGCATTCTTCCTACCCCATCATTCGGTCTTCCATCATCCATCCAACCATCCAAGCATCCATCCAGGTCCATGCCAGCAAGCCCCTCCCTTCTCACTTCTTGGGATAATGGCATAAACCACATTTAAACCACAATGTCTTACTTTCTTTTTTTTTATTTTTATTTATTTTTGAGAGAGAGAGAGAGAGCCAGAGAGTGAGAGGGACAGAGAGAAAGGGAGAGAGAGAGAGAGAGAGAGAGAGAATCCCAAGCAGGCTCCATACTGTCAGCACAGAGCCTGATGTGGGGTCTGAACTCACTAACCATGAGATCATGACCTGAGCCGAAACTGAAGTCGGATACTTAACCAATTGAGCCCCCCAAGTGCCCCCAATGTCTTACTTTCTGACCAAGACTTGAAGTTTTCTTGAGCTGCAGGTGTCAAATTCTTAGGCTTTCTGTCTTAGCCTTATTATTCTTATATCCATTACATGTAATTTCATTTTCCCAATAAGAAATGAAGATTCTTAGGTAAATTCAAGATTACTATACCTCCTACTTTTCCTGGAAAGACTCTTGTTTATGTACAATTATTAACATCATTCCTTTCATTCTCCAAAGCATCCTGGTTTGGACAACAAATTATATATTACCTCAAATATAGTCATATTCAAATCATTCTTCTCAATTGAAAATATCAATTCCCTAGGATCATACAATGCTGTATATCAGACAACCACAAACTTCAGTGGCCTTTACCATCCAACAGTCATTATCATGGGTTTGTGGGGTTCATTGAATCTGGAGGTGAGGCAGAGCATCTGTCGCCATCACAGGAGGGCTGAATGAGGATGAGACTCTGTCCCATGCAGTAGTTTGGGTACGTCCTTTGGTGAAGACAGAGGTATTAGAGAGGAAGTAAAAATAAGCACCTTTTCAAGCCTTTACTCATGTCGTCTGCTAACATCCTATTGGTCAGAGCCAATTCCACAGCCAAACCGGGAGTATGAGGGCATGAAAGAGTGATGTGACAAAGGGTGTGGATATGGGGACTAAGGGAGACTTAGGCCATTGGTGTAATCAATCTACCACACAGTCTGCTGACAACATTGCCTACATTCATGTGCTCCTCTCTTCTTGCTGCAGAGCCTTGGTGGGGTGGGGTGCCCCTCACTCTACTTGAGGTCTGGTTTTGAATCTCTTCTTGCTCCTTAAATCCCTGTTTCTCAAGGAAAATGTACCGGTGGGGATGGTATTCTCAGAGTACAGAGTTGAAAGAATGGCAAAAAGGGCGCCCTGATGCCACAGTCTCAGAGAAGTGACAGTGACAGCGACAGGTGCAGAAACTGTCTTCAGGGGACGTTAGCAGATCACTTTAGTCTGGGGAACATTCAGTGACTCCAGGCTCTCCAAACCCCTTGTTCCTCTGGGTAAATGCACCAGGTTGGTAGGAGTATTACTTCGCCTGGCCAGCGGGAGGCTTTGCTAGATTGCAGGAAGTCCTGAGTGAGGGTTTAGTAACCTCCTTATAATCCCAGTCACATCGTTCTGAAACTCCAGCATGAGTGTATTTCACGGGTGCAGAAATATCCCTTTTGGAAGCTGGTCCTTTGGATCTACTTGAGTTCCGTATCCTGTGTTTCACTATAACACAAGGGCCTCCCCCTGGCCTCGGCCACCTGTCAGACATGGCTACACTGTGGAACACACAGGCACCATTGCTCTTGTCCGTGTTGGGAAGACCTGTCTGCTGTCCTCAAGGACTAGGGTGTGAGCACGTCAGGCCCAGCCAGGGCCTACCCTAACGTCTTCAGGTCTCTTGTCTTCTTCCTCTTCACTGGGGTCGCCCCTGCTTTCTCAACTTCAGCCCCTACAAGCCCTCCAACACGTACCCGTGTTTTTCTTTGAGGAGCACTCTGCAGTCTCCTGAAGGCAACATCCTTTTCTGACTCTGGCTCCCTTACCAATGGTGTCGATTTTGACTTTCGTCCCTTCCTTTTTCCTCTCCAGCCCTTCCTGCTCCTCCTTCAGTGCCCTGCCAAGTTTTCACTTTTTCTGATGCAGTCAGTTCTCCCTCACCTTTTATCAGCTCTCTGAGTTGTGGTGCTTACTTCCACAGTCCTGGGACTCTTGCTCAGTCCTCTGTCGACACCTGCAACAGGCCCCTCTTTCTAGTTTCGCAAATTCTGAAGCCCTGCTCTCTGGCCCCCTGGGTCCCTACTGTCATGGTCTCCTCTCGCTCTCTATCTTGTTCACACAGTGCCGACCACACTGGCCTCCTTACTCTTTCTCTAAAATACCAAACATTTGTCCTTGCTTTTTCACCATATGAAATTCCGGTGGGCCAATTCCTTCAAGTCTTTGCTCAAATATCACTTTCTAAATTGAGTCTTATCATGACCTCCTTCTCTGATGTTCTAACCCCTCCACTTAGAGCCCTGACCCCTCTTATCTTCTTCCATTTATCTCCATAGCTCTTACCACTTTCTAACATACCACAAAAGTACTACTTTTTATGATTATTTTTATTATTTGCCTCTCACGATTAGAGTGTGAGTCTCGCAAAGCAGGCAAATGCCTATTTTTTGTTCACTAATGTATCCTAAGTGCTTAGAAATACTTTTTTTCTTTTTAACGAATGACTGAACAACAGTTTTAAGAGCTCCTTGAGCTCTTGAGGTCCAGGGTGACATCTCATTCACTGAGCACCCAGCATCGTACTCACAGCCTAAACTATAGTCCAGACTCACTTAACAGCTTGTGGATGTATAAGAGAGAAACAAATCATCCTGTGATTAGAAGAAGAATTAAAAATGTTAAACAAGAAGGGGGAAACTCTCCATTACTTATGACCAAGAAGAAGACAATAGGTCTATCTGTTTGTTAAAAAATTGGGGGGTAAAAATGGACAAATGTTACTTTCTCCATCTTTTGTACCTTGGTTCTCAACTGTTTTTATTGTGTTATTTATTTATTTATTTATTTATTTTTGAGAGAGAGAGAGAGAGAGAGAGAGATTGAATGAACAAGAGGGGAGGGGTAGAGAGAGAGAGAGGGAGACACAGAATCAGAAGCAGGCTCCAGGCTCTGAGCTGTTAGCACAGAGCCCGACATGGGGTTCGAACTCACGAACTGAGATTGTGACCTGAGCCGAAGTCCAATGCTTAACTGACTGAGCCACACAGACACCCCCTCAGCTGCTTTTAATCATCTGTTTGGGCAGTGGAATCATCTAGATGAATCACTAAAGGAATCAGGAACACAAAGTTACGTGCTTTGTGGTGAATCTGAGTCTCAAGATCGGATCAGTTCTTTTGGCCAAAATAGGTCGTAAAATCTAATGTGTGTGCTAAGGAACATGCTTAAACTATTATAATGCCCTTGCAATTTTAATCGGTAAATAACCCTCTTTCCATGATTCTGTAAGCAGGATTACTAAAAACAAGTAAACCCTTAATGAATAATACCCAAAATTGAGGTGCTGTAAAATTGGCTTCCAAGTAAACAGCCTCAAGAATGGCCCTTGCAAATTAGAATGTAAAGTTGAGCTTCTGAGCTCCCAGTGAGCTACCTGCCTATCAATGGATTGAAAAGTCAGCGGGAACTTAGAAAAGCTGTCTCACAAGGCTTCACTGTCTCAACACGGACTTCGGGTTGGCCTGCATTAAATGATCCTAATTTGTCTTCCATTTGCAGAAAAATGATTATTATTCTGTCCACAGTAATCACAATGAACTCCACTGTTTTCTTTCTTAGGGTCATGACCTCATATTAAATGATCTTATATGAAATTCACTTACTTATTACTTATCTACAAGCCTCCTTAGTTTAACGAAGTCACTTTATGAGCTATTATTTGTAATAAAGAAGACTCTTAAGCATACTTAATTGTCCTGGTTTGAAATGTTTTGAAGATGTGAGCTAAGCATGAAATAGACTCTCTATAGTTTAAAAATAACAATCATTAACTTTCTAGTAATTAAAGGTAATTTTAATTGGAGGAAGAAAATCTCATCTGGGCTTAAGACAAGAAATTGTTTCCGATTATCATGAAGACGTGTTTGGGGGAGCCTGGGAGGCCCTCCCTGGGAGCAGACACACCTCTGAGCCAACCAGACATGGCCAGATGGGATGGCTTTTGGGGGCTCTTTCCTGGGGCCCCGTGGGAGCCCCTTTGGCAGAGTCCACACAACTCAGTGCCCGAAGGTATGGACTGTCCGTCGTAGGCTCCTCCTGGGCAGGTGACATTTACCCATGCTGTAAATTTATAAGTGGAAAGAGAACATGGAGAAGAGACAAAACAAAGATAAATGGGAATTGGGAATGAAGTTTATTGGTGAAGGGACGTCTCAGAATTCAACACAGAGATGAGGAAGGACTAGGTAGGAGCAGGCTGGCCATGTATTTTATCATTGGAGAAATGCTTACAAAGGGGTGTCTTTGTGAAGAGTGGGCCCAGTCAAGGACCTGATTTCTGGTGCCCGAAGTTTAAGCCTGCTAGGCTAGCGCACCCTGGACGTCACACGTGTTGGAGCAAGTATTAAGGTGTACGAACCTCTCCTTCCTACATTTCAGGCCTGATTTGGCTTCACAAGAAGCTATTGGATGGCTTTTCTACATTGGGTAGGACAGATACATTTCAGAAATTGTGTTGCAAGTCAATCATTTGATGTCACAGAGTCAGAGGTTATTTTAATGAAATAGCCTCCCTGCCTTACTTTGATAATGTGCGAGGTACAGGAAGACTCCATTTACACCTCATCTGTAGCCCTCTGCACAATTCTCCAGGCAGATAGGCTTGTCCCTCCTTTGTAGAGCTGATGCTCAGACGAATTAGACATTTCCCTGTTCTTCCCTCTTCACTTGCTCCTAGCCTTCCTTGGTTTGGTCAAAATATTTTAACAGACACCAACATCACAACCTTCCTTAGTCTATCTCCTCCTGTCTCAGTTTTTAAAAATACATCGGGTTAGTGTTACAAGGCTGCCCCATGATAGATTTTGCCATTGGAAAGGTTTTATGTAGAAATTGGAAAAGTTCAGTCTTTCTTTGATTGCTGAAGGCTTACCCAAAAGATGAACGAACCAGGACCGTCCCACCCAACACAGAAGACTCTGGGACAACTTAATAAAGTTATTTCTGTGTACATACATACGATAAAAGACACACAGGGATGGATGTCTTTGGTGCCTTAAAAATAGGCCAATAGCCTGGGACACCTGGGTGGCTCAGTCAGTTAGGCTTCAGAGTTCAGTTCAGGTCATGATCTCACAGTGTGTGAGTCCGAGCCCCGCATCGGGCTCTGTGCTGACAGCTCAGAGCCTGGAGCCTGCTTCAAATTCTGTGTCTCCCCCTCTCTCTGCCCCTCCTCCACTCGTGCTCTGTCTCTCTGTCTCAAAAATCAAATAAAAACATCTTAAAAAAATAGGACAATAGCCTGTCTCTTTTGTTCATTCATCAAGCCCTAAGTGCCTGAAAGTTGAGGAACCATGAAATCCCTTCCAGACTTTAGATGAAAGCTCTGTACTTGCAAGAGAAAGTCATTCAAAACATTGGAGGTGAAACTTGTACATTTGAGTTAGAATGGTTTAACGAACCCTTGCTGTTTATCGGCTGCCTTCCTTCTCTCCGCAAAATCTCATGAAGGCAAAGGGACAAACTCGTGCACATTCAGCCACCGGGAAATCTGTCGCATAAAACACGAAATCCACACAAATACCACGCAAATAAAATAAGCCTCATTACACAAAATTTCAGTGTATTTCGTGGAAAGTACTATCCTATCCCGTCCTATCCCATCCTATCATATCCTGTATCTCATACTAGCAAGGTGTTGAAATGTGGATTGTCTGAAGATGAATTCTAAGAAGAAGAGTAGGCCCTGGTTTACACATTTCATCACGCTGGGATCATAAGAGCATCCTCTTTCCCTCTTAGAAGTGTTCCAGTTTGGAGCATAAATTAAATTCTCATCCCATTTACAAAATGCTCAGATCTTGGTGTTTCAGTAAATTTGCTCCAAATCATTTCAGCATTATTTTCTAGTAAACATTATAAAACAATCAATCAGCACTGCATTTTGGGAAAATATCTCTGGTGTTTCTACCTTCTCTTTGCCTTGGCCTGAATTGACCCCTTAGTTTCTCAAAACCAGTTTTGTTTTGTTTTGTTTTTCTCCAAGAGCTAGGCATCAAGGCCCAAGCAATGAAACGGATTATTTTCTGTTTGAGTTATGTAAGCGGCGTTTGATAGAAACAAAATAATGCTGCTGTCCAATATGTTCTTTCAGCTAAACTTTTCCAAAACAATTTAGACCTTTTTACTTTATTGTTACGGATAAAATACAGAATCTTTGACTTCTAGTTAATATCGTTAAAATCATTTTTCTTAATCATTCACAATTAATGTTTTCTGCACTTGTATGACCTGTCGTTCCTGATCCTGCAGGTTACATTATAAACAACAACAGGATTCACTTGTAATTTTGAAAAGAAAATCAGGGAACGTCAGAGGTCAAACTAACTAGAATGCTTTTGTAACATATTCACGGAAGTGTGTCGTGAAGAAACTTACATCTGTAACCAGGCAGCCAGTCACAGCGGACTCTTTTCCTAGCCTGTTGTGGTTGTTCGTTTTCTCAAGGCCAAGTGTTTCTGTACATTTTGGATCTTCTCAGAGATCTTATTTTAACACCATCATTTTGCAAACAAAGTTATAAAACAGAACTCTTTTTAAATTTTTTAAAAATGTTTATTTATTTTTGAGACAGAGAGAGACAGAGCACAAGCAGGAGAGGGGCAGAGAGAGAGGGAGACACAGAATCTGAAGCAGGCTCCAGGCTCTGAGCTGTCAGCACAGAGCCTGATGCGGGGCTCGAACTCACAAACTGCGAGATCATGACCTGAGCCGAAGTCAGATGCTTAACTGACTGAGCCACCCAGGCGCCCCTAAAACAGAACTCTTAAATTATATGTAATTCCTTTTCTGTACATGAATTTTTATAGGACACCGTGTAACATGAGTAAATATACTCCCAAAGCGGCTACAATCAAAGCTGTATCTGCACACGTGTACCCAGGCACACACAGCACACGGACTCATTCTGTAGGCTGACGTCTGCTCACGCCTATTTCCAGCCTTGCTTAGTTAGCACATCTGTTCACGTGCAGCCATAAGAATTATGTACAAAGTCCATTCAGATCTCCCTCACTTATATGCATCGTAAATTAGGGAATGTCTGCTTTACAATTGCTTTGATTAACTCAGAAGTGACACAAATTAGATTTGTGGCAAATTGCACTTTAGCAAGAAACAGACTATAAATATTTAAGCAAAGGAGAGACAACAACTTGTATCCCCTCATCCTTTGTGGTGGGATTGAAGCCAGAGAGGGTGTTTGCTATCTAAAGGCTCCATGGTGCCGTGGTGGGCTTAAATATTATCCTGTTCTCTGGTGTCTTTGAAAGACAGAAGAGGCTGATGGCTTAGCCTCAGGAAGCTTTCTAAGAAATGGAACGTCTCCATTCCAACAGCAGGACACACTGAGGCCTGTCCGTGTCCCGCAAGGCCACACCACATGGCCTCACACGTGTTCCCAAATGTCATGCAGCTCCATGACTCCAGGGGCTGGTCTCGGCTAAAACATGCTCTCTTTCTTGTTTACTTAGTAGGTTAACTTTTGAGCGTTTCTATCAAACGCGTGCATTTCTTTTACAACATCAGAAAAGTACTTTCTGGAGACAGAAAGTTGAGGATGTTTCGGAGCCATCGGAAGAGGCTTTGATGATGCGGGAGAAACTTGCGTGAGATATCTGGGCGGGAGGACATTTAGTATGTTGGAAGACAAACGTCGCAGACACACAAAGTGCTCATGGCACTGAGGTCGCTTGGGCGCTGCCTGCAGTGGCAGGTCTGCAGCCAGGCCACATGCTCTCCCACAACATTCTCATGGAACACGTCTTGACTCATTGCCACGTTCTGCCCCTTGTTTATGCTGTGCATCCCTGGGAGCCCTTGGAGCAGTGAGATTCAGTCCCACCTGGACACTTTGCTCCCCCTTCCGGCCATTCTGCTGCTCCCCAGCCAGTCCCTGAAGGTACCCGTCCCCCACACCACCGCAGTTTACGGGTGATCCAAGAACTTGCCCGTTTGGTATTATTTTTTTAAGGCGATTTGTTTATTTTGAGAAAGAGAGTGAGTGTGGGAGAGAGAGAGGGAGAGAGAGAGGAGTCCAAGCAGGCTCTGTGCTGTCAGTGCAGAGCCTGGGGGGGGGGGGGGGCGGGGAGGCGGTTGAACTCACAAACTGTGAGATCATGACCTGAGCCAAAATCCAGAGTTGAATGTGTCCTCTTTGCCTATCATTCGTGCGCACGCGCGTGCGTGCTGTAGGTGCAGAAGCTCAGGGTTAGCTGGTTTTCTGACAGTGGTGAATTTCAGTTCTGTATTCCGTCTTTAGGAGAATGGTTGTAATCCTCTAACTCTAACATTACCTGCTCTTTTTTCGGTCCAGTGTGTTTTAATCGCTCTATTAATTATATGTCAATAGGTACAATTCAGTTTAACCTAACGGAGCATATGGCCGATTCGATCCCCCACCGGACACCTAATTATCCCCGAAAATGCGCTCTAAGAGATATCGTTGTTATCTGTACCTTCCCAGTCATTCTGAAAACCAAAGGTTGTTTTGCTATAACTAGCCTAATTGCACTGTAAAATTCAGCCACTTGCTTATTAATTGGAACGTCTTCGAAATAGAAGAAAATACTACGAATCAAATCTAGTGGTTAGAATTTAAAAAATAAATCTAAGCGACAACTGTGTTTGTAAAGGCACAGATAGGT
Source organism: Cryptoprocta ferox (assembly GCA_028646485.1). NCBI lineage: Eukaryota > Metazoa > Chordata > Mammalia > Carnivora > Eupleridae > Cryptoprocta > Cryptoprocta ferox. Next base: position 138,466,431 of record CM053572.1, read on the forward strand.
TCAGTGCGTATCCAATCCAACAAAATATTACGCAAATAACATTTGAGAAAAGGAAAAAAAAAAAAAGAACAGCTCCTAACTTCTGGAAGCTGACCTGGTAGTTTTGGCAAGGCCACGTTAATCTCCTACAAAAAAAAAAAAAAAAAAAAAAAAAAAAAAAAAAAAACCAATGTCAGATAAAGCTGGTTGACTCTGAGGCTATTGTAAAATGTGGCGAATCAAAGCCATTTCATAATTTGGTCTAAGCATGGACAAGAAGAAAGTCACGGTTAGGGACTGAAGGTTTGGGTCTCCCCAAGTTCAAATGCTGAAATCGTAGCCCTCAGTGTGATGGGACTGGGAGGTGGGTCTTTGGGAGGTGATTAGGTCATGAGAGTTGCGTCTTCATGCCAGGGACTAGCGTCTGGTAAAGAGAACCCAGAGCCTCTCTCATCTCTTTGCATCGTGTGAGGACACAAGGAGAGGCTGGTGGTCTTACCAGATCCTGACCATCTCGGCACCGTGATCTTGGGCTTCCCAGCCTCCAGACCTGAGAGAAATGAATTTCCGTCTGTGGTGTTCTCTGTTACAGAAGCCTGAAGTGGCTGAGTCAGCCATTGGACCACGCACAGAATAACACAGAACGTTCCCCACTTGTTTAAAGTGACTGTTACTTCTTTATCTAATGATAGAATCACCCCAGCTTCGTCATAGCACCCCGTCTACAGCAGCCCCCTTAGACCCAGCCCTGAATTTCCTAGCTAAACTCCAAATACTCTAATAGCTTCACTGTGACTCTTTCTCACTGAGACACTCACTACTCGTGCTCACCCTTGCAGCAGGTAACAAACCCAACTCACGCAACTACAGATGTGCTCTGCCATCTCCGGCTTTATCTAAATGTTATAAATAAAACTTTATTGGAAGTGTATATAATTCCCAAATTTCCCTTGAGTTTGCTCAAGACTTTGCACAATTTTGTCAGCTTTTCCTCCCCACTTTTTGGGGAGAAGCTTCTGGCTGCTTTCTAGAATTTTTGTCTTTGGTTTTCCAAAGTGTTATTATGATAGGTCTCGGTGTAGGCTTCCTTGACTTTTTCCTATTTGGAGTGTCTCAACTTCTTGAATCTGCAATTGTATATCTTTTGCCATATTTGGGAAGTTTTCAGCCATCATTTCTTTAAATACTCTTTTGGTCTTACCCTGTTTCTCCTCTCCTTCTGGGGTTCCGAGAATAAACATGTTGGGTCTTTTGTTATTTTCCCACAAGCCCCTGAGCTGTGCTCCTTTTTTTATTCATTCATATTTTTTCACTATGTTTCTTCTCTGTTGTTTAGACTGGATGGATTCTATTGATCTGGCCTTAAGCTCCTTCTTTGTCACCTCCATTTTACCATTGAACCACCCAGTTATTTAAAAATTTGTTTTTCCATCGTTTCATTTTTCTTTTTTAAAAAAATTTTTTTTCTTTATTTTTGAGAGAGAGAGAGAGAGAGAAAGCAGGGGAGGGTCAGAGAGAGAGGGAGATACAGAATCCGAAGCAGTCTCCAGGCGCTGAGCTGTCAGCACAGAGCCCGACGTGGGGCTCAAGCCCATGAACCGTGAGATCATGACCTGAGCCAAAGTCAGATGCTTAACCGACTGAGCCACCCAGGCGCCCCAATCATTTCATTTTTCAGTTCTATCTTTTCCATTTGGTCCTTTTTTATGACTTTTATTTTATTGATGAGATTTCCTATCTTATCATTTGTCCTGAGAGAGGGTGTAACAGATTGTGGAAGTTGTTATGATGACTGCTTTAAATTGTTTGTCGGATAAATCCAACCTGTGATTTATCTTAGTGTTATTGTCAGCTGATTGATTTTTTTTTCAGTTCTAGGCGTGATTTTCTTGGCTCTTGTAGAATAGGTGAATTTTGACAGTATCTCAGATATTTTGCCTGTATGTGAAGAGATTCCAGTATTATTTAGATTTTTTATTTTAGTACATAGTTACTCTGTTCAGGTTTAGCATGCAGGTCCTGTACTGTTTTGAGGGCTGTGGTTCCAATGAGGGTTTGCTTTTTTTTAAGTTTATTTATTAATTTTGAGAGAGAGGGAGAACACAAGCGGGAGAGGGGCAGAGAAAGAGGGAGAGAGAGAATCTCAAGCAGGCTCCTCACTGTCAGTGTAGAGCCCAATGCAGGACTCGAACTCATGAACTCCGTGAGATCATGACCTGAGCCAAAGCCAAGAGTCAGATGCTTAACTGACTGAGCCACCTAGGAGCCCCAGGAGTTTGCTCTTTATTGCATTAATGGTGTCACTTCGATCTGTTTGAGTCCCCCATGCTTACCCCCAAGCCCCTGCTGGTGCTGCCCAATAGTGCAAACAGAGTTTTCCTAGACCAGATATAGGAAACCAGATACAGGGTGTCTGTCTGGTGGGGAGAGAGTCTCAGACCTGCAGGGCCAAGAGATTTCCCTGGGTGGGCACTGGCTGTGGAAAGTCCCCCCCATCTCTGGGGGTTGGAAGAAGTTTCCCACGATGGGTAGGACCTCCTATTATTGTTGTGGGACCTCCTTATGGTGCACTTTGACTGTCCTGGTGTCTCTGGGTGGGAGAGTGGAGTCTCAATTCAGTAGAGTCAAAAAGTCTTCCTGGCCAGGCTGCTTACTGTGGCTGAGTCCTTCTCCACGGTTCTGCTGCACACCTCAGTATTTCCCAACAGAGGAGGGAAATCTCACTCGCAGGAAAAGAGGACTTCCCCTGCTTGCTTCCTGTTGGCAAGAATCCTTAGCGCCCCCATTGTAGAGGTGCTCAGCCAACCTGATGCTCTCTGGGTGACTCCTATTCAACTTGGGGAGAAGTGGATCTTCCTTTGCTAGGTCAGAGGTCAGCAAGTGTCAGGCCTGAGTTTCCTTCTCTGTTGGATGCAGGGTTGTAAGACCTCCTGGTGGCCATGTCAAGCCATCCTCCCGCCACCTTTCAGAGTGCTCCGTTCAGCATGCTCCTTTCAGTGTGCTCCTTCAGATGCCTCTTGAATTACTCCCGGGGTTTACTATTGTGTTTGGTAAGAAGCAGGGAGAGATGGGTCCGTCCCATCTTGTCCAGGTGGAAAGCTTTGATTTGCCTAACTGAATTTTGACAAAGATATAACAGCAATGTAATAGATACATTTTTTAGTGTTTAGTTATTTTTGACAGAGCTCAAGTGGGAGAGGGGCGGGGGGGGGGGGACATAGGATCCGAAGCTGGCTCTGCACTGATAGAAAACCCAGCGTGGGGCCTGAACCCATGAACTACCAGATCATGACCAAGTTGGACACTCAACCAACTGTGTCACCCAGGCGCCCCAACAAATGATACATTTTTCAACACATGTGGCTGAAGTGATTGGACAACCATAGCCAAAAGCAAAACCAAAAGCAAAACAAGCAAACCCTCAATCTTAACTTCACACCTGAAACTATAGAAACTTTAGTTAAAAAAAACAATAGAAGAAGTTCATGCTCTAGGGCTAGGCAAAAAGTTCTTAGACTTACCATTAAAAACGTAATTCATAAAAGGAAAAATCAATAAATTTGCACATCATCAAAATTAAAAACATTTACCCTCAAAAGACCCTGTTAAGAGAATGAGGGGAAAAAATGAGCAACCGCCTGGGAGAAAATAGTTATGAACCACGCATCCGACAGAGGACTCGTATCTAGAATGTATAAGGAAATGTCAATATGCAACAGTTAAAGAGAAAGAACACAGCAGCAAAAAACAGTTCAATTTGTAAATGTCCAAAAGACACGCAGAGGTATTTTGCCATAGAGGATATTCCAATGGCAAATAGACACATGAAAGGCTGTCCAACACATTTCGCTATTAGTGAAATGCAAGTTGAAACCACAACGAGTTAATAGTGCACGCCCGTTGGAACGGCTGTAATGAGAAAGAGTGACAACATTAAATGTCGCAGGGATGTGAAGAACCTGGATTGTCCATGTGTTACAGGTGGGAAGGGAAGATGGTGCAGCCTCCCTGGAAAACAGCTCAGCAGAACTGTATAAACTGTCCTACAACACAGCAACTGCACATTATTGCACGTTTATCCCATGAATACTACTCTGCAGGACGAAGGCACGGACTGCTGATACGTTCAACAACAGGGATCTGCAGGAAGTTATTCTGAGTGGAAAAAGTCCATCCCAAAAGGTAATATAATACATGATTCCTGCTATATGACGTCTTGAAATGACTAAATACGTGATTGCTTCTCTAGAAGTCTTGAAATGACTAAATTATAGAAATGAAAATAGATTGGTGTTGCCAAGAACTGGGCGGGGGAGGGAGGGAGAAAGAGGGAGGGAGACGTGACCATGAAAGTCAACAAGAGGGATCCGTTGGTGAGGGAATCATTCCGTATCTTCACTGTATCAATGTCAATATTCTGATTGTGCTGTTATTGTACTATAGTTGGGTGAGATGTTACCACTGGGTAAAGGGTACAGGGGATCTGTATTATTTCGTAGACTTGCATATGCTACAAAGGTCGGAAAATAAAATTGTAATTAAAAAATCAAGGCCACAGTATCACCTCCGTTACTGGTAAGAGAAGATTAGTTATGACCTGCAGCTTGAGAACCAGCCAGAACGAGGGGCAGGGCAGTACCCTTCACCTGACCTCATGAAGCCTCTTCATCTGACTGGTGGGTGCCACAGGAAGGTTTTGGCATTGAATCAGGAATTGGACCTGGTGTGTGAAATTCCTTTAGCTCCAGCATTCTAGAATCCTTCAGCGTTTCCTCTCACCCTGTAGCATGCGGGACGTGCTAGCAAATGCTTCCCATGTATTTCTACTTTTAAAAAGTATTGTACTATTTGCACCTCTAATCTATTATTGAAAACAAAGGTCAGAATGGCATGTTATAAATGGTAGTTTCATAGTGTTATAGGCAAGGAAATTCATTCCTATCAAGCCAACCCACATGAAATTCTGATTATTATTTCAGTTATTATTTTACAGGATTCAGAGTTTATCAATAAATTTTAAAAGACTCGTGGTCTCTGACTCAGTCCCCTGCTTCAGGAAATCTTTACCCTCTTTCCTATATCTTTTTAGCTTGTCCTTGCTAGAAATCATCACACAGGATACAATCCAAGCCTCTCTGCAACATAGTTCTGAATTAAATTAAATTCTAAGCAATTTCCAGATCTTTCTTTCCCTTTTAGACACAACTTCTCTACTCATGTTTTTCCTCTCCTTGAAAATCTCTCTCTCTTCCTTTATTCCTTTTTCTTCCTCCCTTCCTTATCCCTTCTCTCCCTTACCCTTTTTTTCCCACTATGCAAAATTTGGCATGTTTCTCAGATTTCTAGTAAGTGTATTATTTCTTGTAACTTGGAATAACAATATAAGACAATAAGGGAAGCATGGATTTTTATAGCACGTATGAGTGATGCTGTAACAACATTGTACTGTCTCCAGATGAAACTAACATAAGTCTCTCTTCCTGGCCCTATAGGCCCATTGCTCCAGTAGGGAAAGTAATAAATCTAAATGATGTTCCTGATTGCTGCGTTTTCAATTTGGGTGCCTGATTTATCACACAGATATAATAATATGCATTTAGACAGACAGCTCCCAAGTGACTTAAAATATGCTGAGGAGTTTTTATGCCTATGCTGTTCAAATTAAAGTCAGCAATAACTTCCATGTTATATTTTTTCACTTCTGATCATATCTTTCTGTAATGGAGTTGAGAGACTCCCCGGACGTGATGCGTTCAAATCTAGAATGGGAAGGACACTAGGGATGGGGACCTTGCGGAGAGCAGAGAAGCACTCATGTTTGCACACGGAAGTTCTTAACCTTCCAAGTCCCCCTCCAGCCGGGGTGGCCAGGATCAGCTGTGCGTGTCCAGTGGCCGGTCCCCGTAATGGCCTGTTTTCCCTTGCAGTGTGGCACAGTGGACCAGGGCCTGTACATGAACCTGATGGAAAGGAACCTGCAGCATGCTCAGAAGTTCATCCTGATGCACGAGGTGGGTCCAGCCCATGTCCTCTTTCATGGAGGACAGCAGCCGCTTTTCCCACATGGCCATCGACGTGGGGCAGAAAAGGGACATGCTTGTCCACATCATCTATCTGGCCACAGATAGGAGCTCTGTCCTCCCTGAGGAGTTTTCTACCGTCTTCTGATTCTGTGGTTTGCTTTCAAACCCTGCGTTTCGATGTCAGGCATTCCATCTTTTTTCCTCATGTAGCCAGATCTGCCATGTTCCCTTAGCTTTGTCATCCTCTGTGCTTCTTGTGGGAAGTTCTCATTTCTCTTTCTCTACTTTGTTCACTGTAATTGGAAAGACAGTACATAGTACCTCACTATGATCTCTTCACTTTTTCTAATATAAGTCATGTCTTGACAAAAGCTTTTTAATTTGGGTGATTTACGACAATTGAACATTTTGTTAGATGACGTTTTTAAATTAATTTTTTTGAATTTGAGAGTGGGGGCAGAGGGAGAGAGAGAACGAATCATAAACAGACTCCATGCTCAGTGTAGAGCCCAATGGGGGACTCGATCCGATGATGCTGGGATCATGCCCTGAGCCTAAATCAAGAGTCTGGTGCTCCGATGACTGAGCCACCCAGGCACCCCATGTTAGATGACATTTTTAAGTGAGGTACAATCCTGTGTTTGTCAAAGTCATTTCCTGTTGGTTGAAAGATATTACAGCAAAATATTTTTGTTGTAGGATGGAAGGTGGAAGCGTCCTTGGAACCATGCCCTTGGGACAAGGGACAAAGCATCTTATGGAAAATCTAGGGGAAAATACTCATCAGGTATCACAAGTAGACTGTTGAGTTTCCAAAGTCCTGTCATGCAGCAGTGCAGGGAGTAAGGCGGGAATGTTCTACCTCTTTGTTAATTGTACATGCAGCTCAGGGCACCCGAGGCCAGCTTCAGGGGCCTCCTTCAGTTCGCCATGTTTGTCCAGTGTCTCCCTGCATCCCATATATTGGATTCCCTTGACCTGGAATTATACACACTCCCTCCCCACTTATAACAATTCTCTGTTCGGCAAATAATTTCCTCACTCTTCAGATCCAGTATAATTAGCACATCTTATTTTGTAATTAGTCATTAGCTTGTTTAATTTTTTCATCCATTCACTAAAATTTGTTGGGTTTTACTAGTTTTTGCTTCAGGTGAGCGCTGATGGAATAACATGGTGAACTTACTGGTGGCGTCCTGCTCTCTGGGAGCTTACATTCTAATGGGGGCCGCAGCTAGTGAAGTAACCACTAACTCCATGATACTGGCCATTTGAAGGCCATATTTGCTTCCATTGTGTTTATAAGGGTTTTAGAAGCTTCTTTTTTTAAATGTTTATTTATTTTGAGATTGAGAGCGGGGAGGGGCAGAGGGAATGGGAGACAGAGATAGAGACTCCCAATCAGGCTCCACACTGTCAGCACCATGAGATCATGACCTGAGCTGAAATCAAGGGTTGGACGCTTAACCAACTGAGCCACCCAGGTGCCCCTTAGAAGCTTCTGATAACTTCTAATGAAACTGAGTTTGCATGTTAATTCTGGAAGAGTCGGCTTGTTCAATCACTATTTAAAACATGCCTACAAGGATGGTGGTACATACGTGAAGACTTTTATTCTACATAATATGTTTGAACAAAATCTAAATCTGATCAAACAGAAAACCTGACCTAAATTACAAATTCCTCAGTGAAATGATCTTCCACATCGGTTGCTTTTCAAACAGTACAACCATCTAGAGACTTGAATGCTGAGTCTGTTTGGAAAAATCTCATGCCGAGACCCGTCCTCCTCCTGGACCAGTGGGGAGATCAGCTCAAGCCTCAGCGGCCGTGAGTTCCCGGGCTGTCTGCTCATGTCCGGGGCTGCAGCGGACCCCGCCACAGGCTTGTGTTTTTTGTTTTTTGTTTTGTTTTGTTTTGTTTTTAATTCACAGCTATTTACAAATTGAAATGATGTAGCATACATAACCACGATGTCGCAAATTCAAATCAGAGGTTAGTATTTTCCTTAATATTTTCTGGGTATGCTCATACATACACAGAACTCTTCTGCTGCTCCTATTTCTCACTAGCAAGGTTGTTAAGTTCAAGGGGAAGAGCCATTGACAGTGAGAGAAGGCTCCTTCCAGCAGGACAAAATGGTGGTGACTCAGGGTCTTAAGCTTAGATCTTTGCTCCAAACCACAGTCAGTCAGTGACACAGGAGAGACACATAAGAAGGTCTACTGGAAGCTAGATTCCCAGACAGCATTTAAGTTTGTTTAGACTAGCTTGAAAATTCTTCATCACCTCCATAAATTACAAGTTTTATATCTCCACTAACTTCTGAATCTTTTCATTTGAACGATTGCAGCATGTCTCATGTATCTTGAGAGAAATGTCATCTTTTACAAGAATCTGTTTAAAATCTTGGGTTTGGACTCTAGAAAAGGAATCCAGGTTTGGAGATAAATTTCCTTCCTTACATTTGGGTTTTATGAGCACATATAAATTGGAGAAGATGCTCCAATGGTCATTTGAAAAGCTGGCTTGTTTTTATTTGCTGTTACCTAACAATCGAAGTGAAATAGACTCTGGTGAACTGCAGTACACAGACATCTTGCTTCCCATGTGGCATTTCCCAGCTGCCTAACATTGAGCTGAGTCAAACCGCTTCCCTAAACACTTTTGGGGCCATTTTCTTGTTGCGTCCATGTCCCTCCACTGTTGGAAACCCAGCTGAGATTAGGCACATTATCTGGACCATCTTTGTGCAGATATTTTTGCGATTTCTTTGAAAGTCTTCTCAGGGAAGGAGGCTAAATAGTAGATGGTAACTCCTTTAGAATGTTGGTGACTTGACCCCTATAAAGGACCAAGTCCTCTCCAAACAGCTGCTCAGTTCCTCTCTACATGCATAAAATTAAGGCTGTGTTGACTGTGTATTTGGGGACTTGTTTTCTTACCTGATTTGTAGAACTCTGCCTCTTCTGCTCCTCCTCCACCTCCATGGTTGTACTTTTGCTGGTTCCATCTAGTCTGCCTGTCTGCTGCTTACATGTGGCCATTTCTCAGGGCTCTGCTTGTGGCCATAGATAGGTTCCCAGGAGTCCCAGTGCTAGGTCACTGAAGAGAAATCAAGTCTGGAATCCAGGAAAGCCATCTCAGCTCTGTAGGCCAACCAAATAACAGTGAGTGAGAGAGACTCCAAGTTGCCTTTTGTTCCCACTCCCCATTTAGTAGCATTTTGTTCACATTAACATTTATTAGGATATTAAGTATAATTATGTGATTGCACTGGGATAGACGGCTTCAAGAACAGGGACAGACTTTTGTATTTGAACTCACTACACTCAGTCCAGAAGGAAAGGAATTATGGCAGACTTCGCCTTGGATGAAGAGTTGTAATAGATAATAATACAGCATTGGTTTATGTTGACACATGAAGTTCTGCCATCTTAAAATATAAAATAAAGCCCCTCAGTTCCTTCATTCTGTACTTTGGCTGCTGGGGACACTCTGCTCTAATATTATTTACTTTGCAGTAAAGTTTAGCCTAAGATGTAGTTGCCTTGAATTCCAGACAGGGAGTTTATTAATTAATAAAGTGAGAAGGTCACAGCTATGCAGTAAATCTGAATACACATCTCTGCACTATGCCGCATACTTTATATATTCAATAAATATTTAAAACAAAACTGTGCTGTGCTCGGAAGCTCTGGATATCCCTTAAGCTCCAAGGCTTTGTGTTGACTATCAGGAGATGGGTTCCATTGTGTTATTTTAAAATAATATGGTGCAGAGGCTAATTATATGGTATGGGAAACAAAGCAAAACAAAGAAAACAGAGCCACAAAGTGGGGAGTGGGGGGTGGCATCTGTTCTCAACTTATATACAAACCACTGGTGGGGCTCTATGTTGACCAGTGGCCACCCAGCCCTGGCTCTGAGGAGTTCTTAGAGATACAAACAATCTTTGCTTACCATTTTGCCACTCCCTGCTGTTACAACTTTGTGGTGCTTATATGAAATGGCTTTAGGACTTCCCAGATGCTGCAGAATTGGGGAAGTCTATGGAAAGAGCTTGGGAAAATGTATGCACTGACTGTTAAGTGAAGATCAAATTAGATCCTTTTCACTGTAATGTATGCCAACCTCTCCAACATGACTTTGGTTGGTTCATTACTAAATTTGGCACATTGAGAGTGTCGAACAAAGTCAGATATATTGATAAAAATATATCGACATTAACTTTTTTCTTAAAATCAGTTGGTAAGAGAAGAGTAATCATATTTAGAATGGACATGTGATCAAGCCAGTGATAAATGTGGCCAGTAGTTCACAAGCATGATATAAAATATTTGGTGACCTATTTCCTACCAAGATGAAGTTAGAATAAATTTTACTTTTCCACTAAGTAGAATTTTTTTTCCTGGTTTCTAAGCACTCATATTGAGAATGCTAGTGCATTGAATTGGGGATAGAGAAAGAAAAGCCTGGCAAAAAACAAAAGTTAAATTGCTGTCTAAACAGAAATATGAATTTTTTCCCTCTTAACTGTTGGATATATTTTCTTGTATCAGTTTTCTGTCTGTTTTCTAATCTAAACCATTTTTATTTATTTATTTACTTAAAAAATGTTTTAAGTTTATTTATTTATTTTGAGACAGACAGAGACAGCACGAGAGGGGGAAGGGCAGAGAGAGAGGGAGAGAGAGAATATCAAGCAGGCTCTCAGCTGTCAGCACAGAGCCTGATGTGGGGCTTGAACTCATGAAACTGTGAGATCATGATCTGAGCTGAAAGCGAAAGTCAGATGCTTAACTGACTGAACCATCCAGGTGCCCCTTTATCTCTCTCTCTCTCTCTCTTTCTCTCTCTCTCTCTCAGGACAAATGTTGCTTTAGTGAAAGAATAGTATACAACTTGGCACTATAATTATTTAACAAATCCGCAGTCTATTTATGATATCCTCCAAAAGCAAGCCAAGTATCTATGAGACACAAATAGGCACACTTGTATTTTATAATTATACACTGTCTTGTGTTCTCAGAAAGGCTTCCATAATATAGTTGTACAGGTTCTTTTTTTAATTTTAGACTTTGTAAAATCTGAATGTAAGTTAACATTTAAATAATATCAAGGACTTATTTTATTCCATGTGCTTAAGAAAAGCTAATACAGATTTAAAAAAAATAAATAAACAGAGCAAAAAGTCTAAATGATTGTATCTGCAAATGCTAACAGGCCCTATGCTGGGAGGCTTATCAGCAGGCTGGGAACTGCCCTCCTGGGAAAGCGCTGGGGGCAGGTTCACCCTTGGCGGGTGTCCAGGAACTCGGCTGGTACCCAGTGCCCCGCACTGATATAAAACTCTTTCCAAATGAGGCACCTACGCTCTCAGTGCCTATCCTGTTTGTACGAGCAACGTAGTTCATGCTGAACACCTACCTTCTTTCCGGGAGACTACAGTGTTGGTGCGCGCTGGGAGAGGGGGCCTGTATGAGCGGCCCTCCCCCCCACCCATCAAACCCTGGTCACTGAGTCTCTAAGGAGCTTCCCTGGTAGATGACACCTTACACAGATGTCCCAACTCATTGCCGGAGGAATGAACCTTGTCCCATGTGGATCCTCTGGGAGAGAACTCTTGGAATTTCGTGCCTGGTTTCCTCCAGGTCTCTTCCCCCTGTGACTTCTCCCTTTGCTGATTGCCCTTTGTATCCTTCCCTGTGATACATCTTAGATGAGGACAAGTACATGCTGTGTCATGTGAATTCTATCAGCAAGTCACTGAACCTGGGGATGGTCTCGGAGACCCTGGACACGGACACCGGAATGAAAAACGGTCGTGTTTTTTCTTAAAGAAAAATACTAACACATATCTGATCAATGATTTTGCAAATTCCCATGCTGTTGTTTTTTAAAAGGGTTGCTCACATATATCACATTTCACCTCAAGGAAAGTATTCACATATCACTGGGACAGAGTCTCAGGCACTGTGGGAAACACGTTGACTATTGAAGTCCTTAGTTACTAAGAAGAAATTCCGTGGTCAAGGTGGGGAGTATAGTTCATACTTTGTATATTTTTTAAAATGTGATTGTAGTTTGTATTTGAAAACTAATCAAGGATGAAGAATTAGCTGATAATTGTGCCAAAAAAGGCAACTATATGTTGGTTGACATTTTGAGAGTGATGTTAACTGTGTTAAGAGCTATGCATGCATGGTCTCATGTCATCTTTTTAGCAGTTTCCAAGTTACACAAGATTATAATCTCCAAGTTGCAGGTGAGGATGCTGAGAAAGCATTAAGTGACCTGCAAATATCAGTCTGCTAGTCAGTGGCGGAGCCAAGACTCTGTCCCAGGCAGTGAGACTGTACCGCTCTGAAGCTTAACCACTGTGATTGATGGTCCCACATTCTCTTTTTTTTAAATTTTTTTACATTTATTTATTTTTGAGAGACAGAGAGAGACAGAGCATAAGTGGGGGAGCAGCAGAGAGAGAAGGAGACACAGATTCCGAAGCAGGTTCCAGGCTCTGAGCTGTCAGCACAGAGCCCGACGTGGGGCTCGAACTCACAAACTGTGAGATCATGACCTGAGCCGAAGTCGGATGCTTAACCGACCGAGCCACCCAGGCGCCCTGATGGTCCCACATTCTGAGATGACCATGGCAACCCAGAGATGCCGCTCTTAAAGCCAGCCTTCTGTTATTGATGCCTGGTAGCAGTAGATGGAAGGGCCCACCTTTCGCAGTTCAGGGTCACGGCTGCGTCTCTCACCTTGTGTGTTCATGATGCCTGTTGTCACAGTAAGTAAGCAGGTGAGGCTATTATTTGAACTCCAGTTTGGAAGAGTGGAGTGATGTGGAAATGCACAGAAACTCTTTTGCCGCCGTTAATTTCACTACCTCCAACTCAGGAATGTGTAACGTGCCAGGTTCCTATCACCTTTTTCTCCACTTCTGTCTCTCATCTCTTCCAGCCTCAGAAATAGCTGATGAGGGGTAATTTGGAAAGAAAAAAGAACTGTTCCTTATCTCCTGAATCATGTTAAATCCTTTTCTGTCATTTTCCTTGCAAAGCATCTGTGACTTCTAAGAAAGAAGATTAACATCTTTTTTTTACCAAGTTTTCTTACATTTCAGTTTCCCCAGGTATCCTCTATTTGATTTTGGAAAAAGTCATCTCAACATTCCTTTTAAAGGAGATCATCAAGTGCTTCTGAAGATGTACAAATCGCCCCTGAATGGTGTAACAGACCTTCAAAGTGAGATATGTAAGTGTGCTTGACCATGGTATGTTTTCTCATTAGGCAATACTTCGTTTTACATTTGATTTCTTTTCAGATGTTGTAAAACCTTTTTTCCCCAGATTTATTGATGAATAATTAATATAATTGTATATATGTAAAGTGTACCTATTAACTTTGGGGCTCAGATGGGCATTTTCTTAGAAGGACGGTAGGATCAAAACAGGTCTAGAAATAAGACGCATGGGAATCTGAGTCTCTCCACGTCAGGTCCGCATCACTATGTTCTCCCCTAGAAATCACGCACTTCTCCCAAAGCATTTTTATGTCCAACACGGTGGGGAGCCCAAGGTCTGGACAGCATTGTAGTGCGCATGCACCCTCTGTTCTGTTTCGTCTCTGCGCCTAGGCATTTGACCAAATGGTGACTAACATGTCTATGCACATATTAGTGGACCAAGTCAGCTGCTCCCCAGTTAAAACTAGTAAGTGAAGGAAAAATAAAACTATTTATGTGTTAAAAAAACAAAACAAAGCTCTTGCTGCTTTTTTAGCAGGAATTTATAGGCACAGAAATGTTCCCTCCTATAATCGACTCAGCTAGTGGGGAGTGAAGACTTGCCCATGAAATGGCCCATGTAAACACGGATCTGACTGTGACTGTCATTACTGCCTGTAGCTTGGTAGCAGGTGTCTGAGCAGCAAGTTTTGTCAGAGACAATGAATTAAAAAATAATAGACTCAGTGCCTGGAATCAGAGAGAGCTTATTCTTACAGATTATTCCATGGATATTGGAAGGAATGGAGAAAGAGCAGGGTCAGCAACTTCAGAAAGAGACGTAGCAATGACATTATTATTATTATTATTGTTATTATTATTATATCTATAGATTGAGCACATCTATAAAAGGTTACCACCTTAACACATCCAAATACTCATTTCTTAGCCTTGATGTTTTAAGAATTGCAAAGGCTCTACTGAGTCTGTGCCCTTCGTCTTATTAGATCTTTATCTTGGGCAAGTTACATAAGCTCCCTGAACCTCAGTTTTCTCACCTATAAAAATGGGGCTAACAATAATAGTATCTACATCTACTACATAGAGACAGTGTGAGAATTTTATGAGTCAATACAAGCACTAGCAAATCAGTGGGATGATATCAAACTAAAAAACTTCTGCGTGGCAAAGGAAACCACTGACAAATTGAGAAGTCATCCCTACTGAATGGGAGAAAATATTTGCAAATAATATATCTGATAAGGGATTAATATCCATAGTATATAAAGAATTCAAACAACTCAACAGCAAGCAACAAAAGAACAAAAAAAAATAAAAAATGAGCAGAAGGTCTGAATAGATATTTTTCCAAAGAAGACGTGCAGGTGGCCAACAGGTATGTGAAAAGATGTGCTACATCATTAATCATCAGAGAAACACAAATCAATGGGGGACGCCTGGGTGGATCAGTCAGTTAAGTGTCTGGCTTCAGCCTGGGTCACGATCTCACCATTCCTGTGTTCGAGCCTCATGTCAGGTTCTGTGCTGATAACTCAGAGCCTAGAACCTGCTTCAGATTCTGTCTCTCTCTCTCTCTCTCCCTCTCTCTCTCTCTCTCTCTCTCCCTCTCTCCCTGTCCCTCCCCTGTTGCTTGCACTCTTTCTTTCTCTTTCTCTCTCTCTCTCCTTAAAAAAGAATTTTTTAAACAAATCAAGACCACAATATCACCTTACATGTCTTAAAATGGCTATTATCAAAAAGACAGGAAGTAATGAGTGTGGTGAGGAAGTGGAGAAAAAGGGGAAAAGTGTTTATAACAGTGTCTGATATAGAGTAAACACACACAGAGATACACGTGCACACACACACACACACACACACAAACTGATACAAAATTGTTAGTAGTAGTCATCGTAGCTGATTTTAAGAGCTTAAATTTAAGCATACATTTCGATGTTGTACTGAAGCATTGTCCAGCCCCTGAACAACATACTGGAGGTTTTTGACAGTTACCACCTGCAGCAATGCTCACTGATTTAAAGGCCAAGACGGCAATCCATCTTCATTTCTTCTGAAATAATAATTATTGTCCACTCTGGTGACTCTCATATGCTAAACACTTTAAACAAAGAATAACAATGACATTAAATATGAGCTTTCTTCTAGAAGATGGTATGCATCAGAAATGAGTGAACAAAGAAAGAGAAAAATCCTATCACTTTTTAAAGCAGCTTAGTTGAAGTATAAGTGATATCAAATAAAATTCATCCACTATAATACAATTATACAGCATATAATTCGTTTAGTAGACACCCAAAGTTAGTCACCATCGCCATGGTCAATTTTAGAGCATTTAATGACCTCCAAAAGAAACTCTGTAGGCTTTTGCCACCAACTCTATTTCTTCCCTAGTTTTAAGCAACTTCTAATCTCCTTTATGTCTCTATAGATTTGCCCATGTAGATGTTCCTCATAAATGAAATCAAACAAGTCCTTTATCAAATATATGATTTGCAAATATTTTCTTCCATTTGTGGGTTGCCTTTTGACTTGCTCGATGGGGCCCTTGAAAAGCAAATATTTTAATATTGATGCCAGCCAATACACAGGTTTCCCCTTCTATCTGAAAGTAGAGCGCTCCTTTCAAACCTTTTGTAAGCAGAAATGATGGACAGCTAAGAAGCAATTACTATGTTGTAAAAGCAAAATCCGTCTTGGATTTTTTTTCAGGTAGCAGAAACAGACAGTAATGTAGGTCTTTAGTGAAACTGAGGCAGTGCAAATGGAACTTTCAGACAATGGAGAGACTTGCACATATTTTTGTTTTGGTGCTTGTGCTTAAGTGTGATATCTAAAAACTCCACTGCCTAACCCAGAGTCATGAAAACTGATAACTGTTTCTTTCGAAGAGTTTTATGGTTTTTGCTCTTACATTTAGGTGTATGATCCTTTTTGACCTAATTGTTGAATACGATGTTGAAGGAGAGATCCAACTTCATTCTTTTGCATGTGGGTGTCCAGTACTCCCAGCACCATTTGTTGAAAAGATTATTCTTTCCTTCTTGAATTGTCTTGGCATCTTTATTGAAAATCACTTGACTGTAAATGTGAACATTTATTTCTTTTTTAAGTTTATTTATTTTTGACACGGAGCGGAGAGAGCATGAATGGGAGAGGGGAAGACACAGAATCTGAAGCAGGCTCCAGGCTCTCAGCTGTCAGCACAGAGCCCGACGTGGGGCTCAAACTCAGAAACTGTGAGATCGTGACTTGAGCCAAAGTCTGATGCTCAACCGATGGAGCCACCTGGGTGCCCCTGAGCATTTATTTCTAGGCTCTCAGTTCTACTCATTGGTCTTTATATCTATTCTTATGCCATTACCACATTGCCTTAATAGCTATAGCTTTATAGTAAGTTTCTAAATTGGAAAGTATGAGTTCTCCAACTTTGTTTTCTTTCTCAAGATTGGCTATTCAAGATCCTTTGCATTTCTGTATGAATTTTAAGATCAACTTGTCCATTTCTGCAGAAATACCAGCAGGAATTTTGGTAAGGACTGCTTTGAATCTATAGGCCAATTTGGGTAGTACTGCCATCTTAATATTAAGTGTTCTGATCCATGACCATGAGATATATTTTCATTTAAGTCTTCTTTGTTTTGTTTCAACAATATTTTCTAGGATGGAGAGTATAAGCTTTATACCTGTTAATTCTGTTTCTAAGAATTTTATTCTGTTTGCCGCTACTATAAATGAAATTTTTTTTCTCAATTTCCTTTTCAGATTATTCTTTGCAAGTCATATAGAAATAAAATTTTCAGCTTGCATCTTGCAACCATGGAGCCTGCTTGAGATTCTCTCTCTCTCTCTCTCTCTCTCTCTCTCTGTCTCTCCCTCTCTCTCTGTCTCTATCTGCCCCTCTCTCACTCATGTGCACCCTCTCTCTCAATAAATAAACATTTTTTAAAAATTTTAGTAAACTTCCTATATTCTAAATTCTCTAATACAAGATCCTGTATATGGAAATAAAATAGAGATAGTTTTTCTTTTTCCATATAATTTTCTGCCTAATTGCCCTGAGAGACCTCCAGTACAGTGCTGAATAGAAGTAATGAGTGTGAACATCCTTGTCTTCTTCCTGACCGTGGGAGGAAAACATCAGTCTTTCACCATTCAGTCGGGTATTGATCTGTTTTTTTCATAGGTAGTCATCAGACTGAGAAGGATCCCTTCTATTTTTCGTTTGTTGAGTGTTTTTGTCATGAAAGGCTATGAATTATATAAAATATTTTTTGTATCAATCGATATGATCATGTTTCCTTTATCTTTATGTCTACTGACATAACATACTGCATTAATTGATTTTTACATGGTATACCTGCCTTGCATTCCTTGGGTAAATTACACTTGGTCATGATGTATAATCCTTTTTGTATGTTGCTGTATTTGGTTTGCTAGCATTTTGTTGAGGATTTTTGTGTCTATATTCATAAGAGATATTTGTCTGTAGTTTTCCTCAGATGTCTTTGTCTGGTTTGGGTATGAGCCATCTCTTCATTTTAAATAAACCTGCACCAAGGAGATTTTGAGTTGAGAATTCTCTTAAATAATAAAAGAAAGAGTTTCGACAGACCTGGGAATAAGAGAGTGATGTAAAACTATTAGTACCTGTTGTTCCCACTTGAAATCCATTGGCATAAATGGGCTTTCTCCCAATCATCATGGGTTACTTAGCACATTTCCAGCATCCTTTCCACCAGTGTGCCTGCAGTGACTTGGAAAAACAGCTTTACAATGATGCAGTGCAGTGATTAACAGTGGCCAACTCTAAAAATAACTTCCTGGGATGTGCAAAACAGTATTTTGTCGCTTGAATATATACCACTGTAAGAAATCATATCTTTTTCTGTTTTCTCTTTCTTTCTTTTCCTCTTCCTTCCCTCTCTCCCTGTTTCCATTCTCTTTCCTTCCTCCTTCATTGCCTTCTCCCTCTCTCCCTTCCTCCCTTCCTCCCTTTCTTCCTTCCTTCCTTCCTTCCCCCCTTTCTAGTGAAAGATATAATTTTCAGTCTTCAAGAACAATTCCAATTAATCAATTAACCAAATAAATAATGGAAATAAGTCTTTCTTTCTTTCTTTCTTTCTTTTTCTTTCTTTCTTTCTTTCTTTTTTATTTTCTTTCTTTCTTTCTTTCTTTCTTTCTTTCTTTTTTTATTTTCTTTCTTCTTGATCAGTTCAAAAAATAGCTGCAGAATAATCCTCCTGAGACCATTTTTTATGTTGTCATAATATTTTACCCATATTTTTTGAAACATAACTATTAACCAAATATATTTTATACAACTTATATCTTGTCATTTTTAAATGGAGTTTTCCTTACTAAAGGGCATTGCTGAGACTCATGTTAGATAACCCCCAAATTGTCATAAACACTAGTAACAGATTATTGTAATGCTTGATGTATAGAAATGAAGTTTCTGAGAGTAGGTGAGCAATGAGAGGCATTTTTTGTGTGATTCTTTCAGATATACCTTTAGATTTAGTAAGTACCTCCTCAGAGAAGCTGAGAGCATGAGCTTTGCTAATGAGATGTTTGTGAGCAATCAATGCAGCCTTTTCTTAACTAGCTACCTGAGCACAAGAATACCTGAAATTATAATTATGAAGGAACTGATCCTTGGAGACCAAATAAAAGTCAATACAAAGAAAGAAGTATTTTTAGATTTCTTATGTTGGCCAACCCTAATCAGTGCTGAATAATTGCAGGATGGTTGAAGTGGATAGAAAGCAACTAGCTATTAACCCATGTACTATCCACCATTATCATTTATTTCAACTAGCCCAAAGTATTAAAAAATATTTAAGTGAAAATGTCTAATATATATTTAAATATATTTAATGTTTTTAACATTTGGGGACAGTTTTGAGATTAAAACAATATTCAGGTTATAGTTCTAAATCCTGAGCCATAAAAAAAATAATCTAGTGAAGAAATGGGAAGAAGCCATGAATAGACAATTTTCCAAAGAAAATATCCAGATGGCTAATAGACACATGAAAAAATTCTCAACATCACTCATCATCAGGGAAGTACAAGTCAAAACAACATTGAGATACCACCTCATGCCTATCAGAATGGCTAACATTAACAACTCAACAAACAACAGATGTTGGTGAGGATGTGGAGAAACGGGGATACTTTTGCATTGTTAATGGGAATATAAACAGGTGCCCCCACTCTGGAGAACAGGATGAAGGTTCCTCAAAAAATTAAAAATAGAACTAACTACAGCAATTGTACTACTAGGTATTTACCCAAAAGATACAAAAATTCTGATTCGAAGGGGCATATGCATCCCAATGTTCCAGCACTATCAACAATGGCCAAATTGTGGGAAAAGCCAAAATGTCCATCAACTGATGAATGGATAAAGAACATGTGGTTTATATATACGATGGAATACTACTCAGTGATCAAAAAGAAGGCTATCTTGCCATTTGCAACAGCATGGATGGAATTAGAGTGTATTATGCTAAGCAAAATAAGTCAGTCAGAGAAAAACAAATATATGATTTCACTCACACGTGGAATTTAAAAAAATAAAACAGATGAACATGGGGGAAGCGAAGGAAAAATAAGGTAAGATAAAAACAGAAAGGGAGGCAAAGCATAAGAGACTCTTAAATAAAGAGAACAAACTGAGGGCTGCCAGAGGGGAGGTGGGGGGGATGGGCTAGATGGGCAATGGGCATTAAGGAGGGCACTGTTGAGATGAGCACTGGGTGTCACATGTAAGTGATGAGTCACTGGGCTCTACTCCTGAAACCAATACAAACTATATGTTAACTAACTTTAATTTAAATTAAAAAAATAATAAAGTACTTAGTAGGAAATCCCCCAAAAGAAAAAGAATGTAATAAAACCAATGAAATACACAACCCTTTCAGAATTAAAATTGAGAGAGAGAAAAAGAAAATTTGGGTAATAAAAAAGATTTCTTTCTTGAACTAGTAAATATGTTTTCGAACGTTGCCTATAATTAGTAAGACGCACTTAAAGTAATACTGGCTTGAGCCAGTAGAAGTTGGTATAAATGGTCACAAATTAGCCTAAATGCTTTTATGACAACATTTTTTATGCAATTTTGCCAACGTGAAAACTTTTACTAGTTAATTATCTGAATGCCTAAATATCTTTCTGAAATTTTGGAGAAAAACTCTGACCCTGAGTATTCTAATTATTCTCTAAGCTTAATTACTGGGATTTAAAGCTTCATTTTGAGACTCATTGATATAAACATTTAATTAATTTTTAAAATCTGACCTTGACTATAGCAAAAGAACTCTGGCCTAAAGTTAGAAATAGTGTCAACCACAGTGGCCTTGACTTGTCCTTGGTAAATTGGGTCTTTAAAGGCAATCTTCACAATGAACTGCTGCTCTTTGAGTTAAACTATACATTTTTTTCTTTCAATTAGAAATTGTATTGATTACACAATGTTGGCACTTTAACAAATATTTGTGGGCAACATTAACATATTTCTGCATGGACTGGAGAAGAGCCCGTTGTTCTGGTCTTTAGTGAACTGCTGACCTGTGATTCGCCTGGAGCCTGTCTTCAGGAATCTCTAACTTTCGAAGGTGGGTCCTTCACCAGCCCCTCTGGATTCCTCAGATTCCGTCCCCGCCCTGGGCACAGAGCATGCTGGGAGAGAGAAGGCACAGGCTCAGTGCCACTCATCTCACCCTGGCTGGGCTCTGGACTATCTCCTAGTTTTAGTGACAGAGCCTTTGACGTCTTCTCTCCTGAGCGGTGATCCAGTTCTTTCTCCAGCGTCTGGGTTCTGTCCTGCGTCCTCTGACACATTCACTTCCCAGGAATCAGGCTCCTATGCCCCGAGGCTGGTCCTGCCCCATCTCCAGACACGGACCTGTTGCTTCTCTCCCCCGGTTCTCTGTTTCCTGCTGTCTGATCGGGACCCTCACCATGGCCTTCGTGATTGCACGATGTATCACTGGTGTTCAGTTTAGGCTGTCTCTCAAATAGTCAAATCGTAGTTATAGAAAAACAGCATATTTTGTTAAAACTTATAATTTGCCTTTTGGAGAGGCACACTGGAGAGGCAGCACGGAAGCCAGCAAACTGAAGGGCTCTGGAATCTGCCCATCAGGGTGGGGCCTCTGATCTCGGAAGTGTCACAGTGTGAGCCTATTTCCCTGCATAGGAACATTGAGAATACACGTCACGCCTGCCCATTGGATCCAGCTGGGGCTTTCCTGTCTCTCGGACATGTGGTTCCCTATGTGAGCCCTCCCCACACTTTCTGTTAAGGGATCTCTGGCCTGACATTCAGAGAGTCCTGTCTATGCTCAGGTGGGATGTGTTTTCTTGTGGTCAAACAAACACAAACTCAGCTCCTTTATTCACTTCTGTGTTTAAAAAGTAAATTGCAGGGCGCTTGAATGGCTCAGTCCGTTAAGCATCAGACTTCAGCTCAGGTCATGATCTCATGGATTGTGGGTTTGAGCCCCACGTGGGGCTCTGTGATGACAGCTCAGAGCCTAGAGCCTGCTTTGAGTTCTGTCTCCTTCTGTCTCTGCCTGTCCCCCATTTATTCTCTCTCTCTCTTTCTCTCTCTCTCTCTCTCTCTCACACACACACACACAGAAATGAGAAACATTAAAGAAAATGTAGAAAGTCAATTACAAGAAGCATCACATGAGCACGGAACCTGTCGTTGAGGGCTCTGTGGTGACAGCTTTCTGCCATCTCGTTGGCTTCCGCTTTCTCTCATCCACTCTTTTTTCATTCCTCCTGTTCCTTTTGCCAGAAGAGTACCAAACAACTCCTCTGGCTCACACAGAATCTCTTCTCTCATTGACCCCTTGATCCAACCAACATTCACATCCTGGTTGGAATGGTCCCATGTCAAAGACAGTTCAAGGTGTCCTACGAGAAGGCCAGTGGTCTTCTAAAGAGCTCTGTTGTGAATCGGTTTGTCGGCTCCATCATATACCTCTGTCCCTTCATTTGTCATCGACACGCTCTCTCAACTGAACACATTTACTTCTAAAAGTAGATTCCTATTTTTTGAGCACGTATGTGTGTCTCTGAGTGTGCGCTTGTTTGTAGGACATGGTCCAGGTGACGTGGGTCCCAGCTATTTTAAAATGTAATTTGGCAAGGATCAAGGCTTTCATCTTCTATGTATCTTTCCACTTTTAAGAAATTAACTGTATGAAATATTGGATACCTAATAAATATTGAATAAATATATGTGTTGGCCAAGAGCAACAACAATAAAATGAAAACTCTGCATTACCCACTAGCCAGCTTACATTCTAGGCCCTTCCCTGGACCTTTCACATCTGCTTTAAACCCTTTTGCGACCCCCTGCTCTTTGTCCCGGGTAACCAGTCTCCTGTGATGTTTGTTATTCCCAAGCTGTCTTTTAGCATTTTGTCAAATAAGTCCGTAGCTACAGCAACTCCCAGTTCCATGTGGTTTGGCCTAGAGGCGATGGAAAGACATGGTATTATGGTGTTGTTCTGTGACTTGGCTTTTGTTCATTCCCATTACTTCCTAGAGATTTATCATGTTTACACAAATAACTAAGTTTCTTCACCACTACACAATATACCTTTGTATTCCTGAATTTCATGTTCTCACACCGACTGGCATTTAGGTTGTTTACATTTGTGTGTGTGATTAAAAATAGTGTTGCTATGACCATGTCTGTCTACATGTCCTGGGGCAGAGATTTCTCCAGGTCAGGGCTTCCCAGTCATGGAAATCATAGAAATGGGCACTATTTGTAGGAGCCAGTGGGAAACAAATAAACCCACCTGTGATGGCCCCAAGAATAGAAACCTTCTCCAAGAGTGGAGGAGATCAATATCTTGGTGTACTTGACTCCTATTCCCGGACCGGGGGTTGAAAACCTGCACTCTGGGTGTGGAGCTGCTGGTTCATCGGGTATATGACTCTTTGGCTCTGCTAAAGTATTTGAAATGATTGTCTAAAGTCTCTTTGCAAATCTCAGGACTTTCATTACACTTGACGCAACTAGTTACATCATGAAAACACACATAAGGTGGGGTGTTTCTGTGACTTTGAAGAGGCAGGAAGGGACAGATATGATGATCCCCTAGCCCCCACCCAATGCACCAGCCTTCCAGCTAACACTGAGCCCTATATGTCCACAAGACAAGTCCCCAGTCTTCCATACTTTGGTCACGACTCCATCCCTCGTGTTTCCTTATTTCCTTTCTCTGCCTGGCAAATGCCTCTCCATCCTTCAAGGTCCATTTTAAACATGTAGGCTCTCCCTTCTCCATCCTCTCCCCAAAGCCTGGTTATGCATTTGCAGGCCCCGGAAGAGCTGTCTCTACTCCATTTTCTTAACGGTGCACAGAGTCCTGTGTGGCCCTTCCCTCCTTCCTGCCAGGCTCGAGGCCGGGGTAAGGGTGTGAGGAGGAGGGCAGGACACTGAAGCAGCTAGATCCCCTTAGAAAGCCAGACCCTGTTCATACTTAGACTAGAAGAGCATGGATACTGAAATTCCAGACTTAATAGTGAGTGCAATCATTCACTGTAGCTCACATGTCCAGATGAAAAGAAAGTCCTCCAGGTGGCTCACTCCTTCCAACAAGAGAAAATGGCAGACGCTGTGCCCAGATCCAAATATCTTAGAAGCTTCTAAGTTTGATGGTTCAGTAGCAAAAGCAGCCAAGCCAGAGCATGACCCAAAGTAAGTGCTCAACAAATACTAAGTGAGTAAATGAGCTAATCAGTATTTGTGTCTAAAGGGCAAATGGTTGGCAGTCCTGAGACAGGAGGTAGCGGAAGGCCAGTACCTCCAGAACAGTCTACCTGCAGATGTGAACAGCCTGTGCGCCCCGCCCCTTTGTCATAAAGCAGCCACCCCTTTCAGTGAGGAAACTAGAAGGACTCCAGCCCTGATCAGAGGCCGTGCCAGAGCTGCTCGGCGGCATTGCCGAGACTCAGGCTGCCAGGCAGAGGAGAGGGTGGGAGAACATTGACACGCAGGGGGTTCATTTGTGCAGGGACAGATGGGAAATGACAGAAGAGCGACAGCAGGTAAGCAAGCCTGGCCAGTCCCGTGTGACGTTCCCATCACAGGCACATGACACAGCTTGGCTTCTGCAGGGAGAATCCTGCTCACACACACAAAGCCATCGGATGTCCCTTAACATTTCAACATGGTCACATGCCATCCACTTCTCTGAACATGGCCAAGTTCTTTACATGCGTGTTACTTACATGGTTAATAAACAAGCATGGATAGAAGACATATTATTCACTAGGTTAAGTTCAGAATACACTAGAAACATAAAAAACATGCCTCCTAACTTTCAGGCATTTGAAAGTATGGTATTGGGTGTGAATATATGTGGCCATAAGAACTCATTACAGAATGGTATAAACGTGTGTTAAATGTAACTGTTTAGGGGATGGTTAGTGCACTAAGGAGTTCAGACAAGGAGAGAATTGTTATGAGATGGAGGAATGGGAATGAGTATGAAGTACTGGGGAAAATATAAACTTCAGTTCCAGAGAAAGCTGAGATCGTATCATTTCTCCACCTATTATATCTATGTGACATTAGTAAGTTTCTAGATATTTATAAGTCTCAGTAGCAGTACCTGTCAAACAGTAATTCCAATAACTATTCTGCAACATTTTAAATGAGAATAAAAGAGGAGATGCATATAGAGTGCCTGTTACCTACAAGTTTAAGTTCAAACACTTTCCATCACTTACCCATTGGCTTTGTTGGGACTTGGAAGGGTGTGCTCCATTGCTGCTGTGGTTGCCCGCCTCTGCTCATCTGAGCATCCTACTGGAGTCTGGGTTCTCCCTGATGTAGATACTGATATGGGCTGTGAGAGGTTTTGGGGAGAGTAACACCTGTGGAGGAAGAGGAAGGAAGCAGGATTGGGCAAGGGGAGCCATCGGATCATGGCTCACACCCATCAGAAGGCTCTCCTAGCACAGTGGATCTTCAAGCAAAAATTTCTATTATAGAAATTGAATAGAAATGGCTGGGACCTTGACCCATTGCCTTGCCCAGCTATTGGATGTAGGCATCCCAGAGAAGAACATGCCCATGGCTACCACTACCTTCCTCAGGCTGCAGACTTCCCCGAGAACATTTTGACCTCCTTGGAGAGGTAAGGCAGTCCTTGAAAGAGTTAATAGCTCGAGGGTGTCACTTGACCACAGTCTTTGAGGCTCCTTGAAGATTAGGAGCCCTGCCTGATATAACTCCATGTCTGCTCCGAGAATTGCAGAACATGTAGCATCTCCCCAAATGGGACTTTCAATCTTCTAAAGTATGTGGCTTATTACTGGGGACTAAATTAGATGATGAAGAAAATGAGATTAATTATCTAATCATTACTTTACATCACCCATAATTCTCTTAATATTCTCCCATGATGTAGACACCAGTAGTTCTCAACTATGACTCCACATTACACCCACCTTGACAGGTTTTAGAAAACATCAATGCCCTTGTTCTCCCTGGACAAATTAAATCATGTCTGTGCAGATGAAGGCCAGACCCAGGCATTTATAATATTAAATATCCCCATAAGTGAGTCTAATGTGGAGCCTGGTAGAAGGTCCATGACATCTACTTATGACCTACAGGGAGCCATTTTTTAATGTTGGGAAAGAAGAACTTCTAGAGCAGAAGGAGGGTGTTTGGCCGTGACATCCTCCTCTTTCTTCCTCACCAGCATCAAGACAACGGCTCAAGGACAGTTAATTCTTTTTGTGGTCCAGGCACTGTGCTAAGCCCTTTCCATATAGTAGCTCACAGAGCTTAGGGAAGTTGACAGCTAGTCACCGTGTCTCAAGGCTTGTCTATCACTGACCTCACTGTTCGCATCTTTGATGATGTGGACTAGAATCAACAGTCCCTACCAAAAGGTCAAAGAATCATCCTAGGTCACTTGTGTTAGATTCTCCTTTTTAACGATTTTGGTCCCCAAGCCCCATGACAAACCTCCTGAATCCCATTGTCAGGGGCTGGATCTGGAATTTCCATTTCAGCAATCTTACAGAGTAACTTTTATAGTCCTTGAAATTCGAGAACCAGTCTGATATCTCCTGTCATTTCTGCCTTTTCACATTTCTGTCCTTGTCCCCACCTCACTTCTGCTTCTCACCTCTCCAGTAACTTCCAGTTGAATGGACAGTAAGAGGGGCACAGGGGCAACCTGTGTACTCTGAACACTCCAAGTTGTCAAAATAAGTGATAAAATTGTTAATGTGATCATTCTTCTTCTATTCTTTAGTAATAACCAGGAGGATTGAAAGATCCAAGTTCAGCCCTTAGCTTAATGATTGACATCTGAGGCACATCTTCAGTTGAAATCTTCAGGTATTCACTCCACCAGCCTTCACTCACAGCCTACCACGTGCTGCAACAATAAAGGTATCATGGGTGAGAATAAGACTCATATGCGATATTAACCTCAAGGAAAGTTCATATCATACAAGAAAAGATAGTCACTTTCTAGTGACTCCATGCACTATCTTAATTGAAGTAAGACTAGCCTTCAACGAGCACACAGATTTGGGAGCTCTGACCTGGCCTAGGAGGGCCAGAAACTCTTCTTCCTTCCAGAGAAGAAGCATGAAAACTGGCTTTTGGAAGACAAGGATATGGTTGCCTGGTGAAGAAAGTATGGAGGGATCTTCCTGGCGGAAGCATGGGATGTTCTGGAAAGGTTGAGAAAAATAAGGTAGCTGCATTTATGGGTGGAGAGACAGGAGATGAATGTAAAAGGAAGGATGGTCAGATTAAAATATTTATACTAACAAAGGAATTTAAGATTTCAGGGGCACGGACAGGTTTGGACCCAAGGAAGGTAGGGCTCAGTTTCGCATATGGTGAGTTCCAGTTGCATGTGGTTGGTCTGACAGCTGAAAATTTTTCTTTGAAGCTAAAGAGAAAGGTTTGGGTCAGTAATAGAGTCCTCAACCCAGTTTTGAAGCCATAAGGATGGATAAGATCACACCTGAAGAAAGCACGTGGAAACCCTACCAGACAGCTTGGTTAGTTCATTATTAGTGTAATGTAACAATTCAGAAAAATGACATTTTGATTTTCTTATTCCGTCGAGTAGACAGCTCCGTTTTTTTTTTCTTTTGAATTAATGTACTGTAAAAGTGCTTAGCATAGATTTTTCTCAACCATCCCGACTCACACTAATGGGACCAGACGCAGTGTAAATTTCACCAGTGGGGGGCGAGGCTGATTTAGACTCTGTGTTCCCGCCTGGTGACTGTCAGAAAAGGGCTGCCGAAGCTGCCAGCTGGGTGGCTGTTTTGTAATTTAGATACGATAAATCTAAGGCAAGTAATCTCCCTTCAGAACCTTGAATTGCCTCCTTAGCAGAATAATTTTCCATCTAGCTGGAGTTACATTTAAGCTACAGAATGGGATGAGAGTTTGGAAAGGACACTCCGAGGACTTGATTGTGCTCTTATTTTAAGTAGAATTTGGTTTCCATTCACAGAAAATGTAGTGGCAAATTTCTCTGAAGCTATCAGCTTATGATCTTGC
>CM053572.1:138494362-138624974 GCA_028646485.1 Cryptoprocta ferox
ATACAAATGTA
This sequence comes from Cryptoprocta ferox, assembly GCA_028646485.1. Lineage (NCBI taxonomy): Eukaryota > Metazoa > Chordata > Mammalia > Carnivora > Eupleridae > Cryptoprocta > Cryptoprocta ferox. The sequence goes on from CM053572.1 coordinate 138,494,374, forward strand.
ATACTGAGCTCCCAGTGCCAAAACCAACGTAATTCACAGGTTCAATTACAACTTAAGGACAAGAACTTTCATAATATGTTAGCTGTCTGCTGCTTTGGGATAATGACCAGCTGAATTGATGAACTTACAGAATGATGTGTTGCTATGGCAACATGCTGCCCAGGAGTAGAAGAGGATATTTCATCATTACCTCGCTGATAATGCTTGGAAAGGCAACGGATGCAAATACAAAATGTTTTCTTTTACTCCGCAGTAACTCTGGGTCAATGAGACAAACGCTCAAAATATCTGTCGGATACAGCTGCGAGGAATCAAATGGAAACACACATAACCCATCCAGACCCTACGCTATTTGAATTAAAGCAATCTAGCATCCTGGGTTAGCAGTCTTGGTGCCTACAATAAATCTCCATGCCTTGCCCAAAATGACCACTGTTAGTGGGGCTGTGTATTTCACATGCAGGTATAATTTCTTCACAATATTCAGTGCACAAAAAAGCATAAATGTTCCCTTAAACTACAACAAAAATAAGAGGAGAACATGGCAACTAAAGAAAGGAAAGTTTAAAAAATGTTGATGTCTCATACATTGGTGGTGGCAATCTAAAATGATAGGGCCCTTGTGAATAATAATTTGGCAGTTTCTAGAATAACTAAACATACATTGGCCATATTACCAGCTATTTCACTCCTGAAAATGTATCCCAAAGCAATGAAGTCCTATTTCCATATAATATATGCACGAGATTCTTCATACCAGATTCATCGGAAATAGTCCAAAGCTGAAAAACTATAATAAATGTCCCTCCGTAGGTGAATGATCGAGCCAACCATGGCTCTTTCATACCAAGGAATATTATTCAGTAGCATAAAGGAATGAACAACTGATATAGGCAACGGCTTGGATGGGTGTCCAGGGCATTATGCAGAGTGAAAAAGCCCATCTCCAAAGGTTCTATGCCATGTAATTCCATGTTGATAACATTCTCAACATGACAACATTATAAGGAGGGAAACTAGATTAGTGGTTACCATCAGTTAGGGACGGTGGTAGAGAGGAAGGTGACACCAAGGAGATCTTTATGGTGACAAAATGAGTCAGTATCTTGACTATGGTCACGGTCACACAAAATTGCACAAATGATGATAATTATATGCAACTATGCACAGACGTTGTGGCAGTGTCACTATTCTGGTGTTTACCCTGTGCCATAATCCTGTGACATGTACCCATCGGAGAGCAACTTGGCAAAGGGTACTTGAGACCTCCTGAGAGCCTCTTTCCAACTTTTTGTAAATCTATAAGTATTTCAATGTAAAAAAGTTCTAAAATAAACAAAAGCAAGCAGGCCTTACTCTCTTGTTGGAAGGTTAGTCGGGATCATTGTTTTTCCTTGTTGCATTTCAGAACAGGTGAGACAGAAGCTATATGGCCAAAAAAGGTAGCAACCAAAGAAAAGCTGTCACCTCTAGTTAAAATAAAACTACAAAGCAAACAAACAAAAATCAGAAGAACGCTTCTCTAATGGTCGTGATTGCTTTGTGGCAACGCATCAGCTTCTGAAACAATCAGACGATGATCGATCGCATACTCTCTCACAGGAGATTGGTCACTTTCCTGTGGGCACATTGTCAACAGGTGGCCCCGGGTGGCCAGGTGAGGAGTTAGGAACCGGCTGAAGGTCCAGCGCCGCATTCTGTCTGTATAATCGTGAGCCCCTAGTTGATCTTTGGGGCCCTGGGTTTTCTTACCTGCAATAGAAGGTCTAGAACAGAGATTTTCAAATACTTTTAGAGATTGACACTTTTGTTTTTTTTAATTTTTAATGTTTATTTATTTTTGAGAGGGAGAGAGAGAGAGAGGGAGAGGGAGAGAACATGAGCAGGGGAGGGGTAGAGAGAGAGGGAGACACAGAAACCAAAGCAGGCTCCAGGCTCTGAGCTGTCAGCACAGAGTCCGACGCGGGGCTCAAACTCACAAATGGTAAGATCAAGACCTGAGCTGAAGTCAGATGCTTAACTGACTGAGCCACCCAGGCGCCCCTAGAGATGGAATCTTTTATTCACAAGAAATTCTAAGACCCGTTTCAATATGCAAAATGCTCTCAAATGAAGCTTGCCTTGTGAATCGCTCAACGGTTTGGTTGTGCGTACCATGTTCTCTGGGGCAGCAAGGGCACATTTTTGTACGTCTCCAAGGTCTAGCTCTCTGTTGACCAAAGATGAAGCCGCTGGCCACAAGGCTCTAGGACACTGGAAATGTGACTAGTTTGACTCGAGATGCTCTGTAAGTACAACGTGCATCGGATTTCACACACTATGAAAGAAAGGAATGCAAGCTGTGTCATTTATCATTCTTTTATAATGATTATATGTGTAAATCCTGATTTTCATAGAGATTGGGTTAAATAAAGTTAAAATTAACCTCACTTTTCTTTTTTATTTTCTAAAAGTGGCTACTAGACAACTCAAAACTACTTATGACGATTGTCATATATTTCTGCTGGATAGTGTTGGTCTAGAGAAACCCAGTCCCCACCTCCAGACATCAGCGCTCAGAGTTTTTGTGGGGATTTTAATCATTGCAGGTGCACACGTCCCATGTGCAAGGCCCCTTATTCCCATGAAATGCAGTGGGAATTTGTCCTGGCAGCTTTATTTACTACCACACTCTGCTCCAAGAATATCATTTCATTTAAACCCAATACTTTTTTTATTTCCTGCTGAAAAGACATTTTTTTTCCAGTCACTCTTCCCATAGTGTAACTCATTTGCTGTAGGACCTGCGCGTATTTTCCTGGGGGGTGGAGGTCGGGGAAGCTGGCTTTGGTGTTTCACACATCGCCGCTGTGCTGGAATTTTTTGGGGGGAGTTTCTTCATTCCCTTTCAGGTTACACTCCATTTTTGTGATAAGTCCCTCACAAATATTTCTTCTCCAGCAGCCCCTCTTAAAATTGAATTTATTACTGTTTCGTGTGATGATGTACAAGCCAGTCTTATTTATGACCTCTGCCTTTTCCTTTGATCATTTTCCTGATGGTCAGATTATTGAGGTTGAAATGACTCTCTCTGTTATTACGGTAACCCAATCTCCCTCCGCATTTTCTACCCGCCCTCCGACGGTCTTCCAGGTCTTCCCGGACTTCATTCCTCACCTGCAAAAATCAGTATAATGAATTGTTTAGACCCACAGTCTGATGATTTTTGCCCAGAAGAGTTCTCTTATCACAAGTAAACATGCAGGGAAGTCCTTTAGTGGCTCTAGGAAAAGTGTCCTGTATCTTTGGACAATCATCTCTTCCTCTGATTTCTAGCAATATTACTTTATTTGTGAGTTTTTTGGTTTACGTCCATGCCCTTGTCCATATTTCGTGTTTTGAAAAATAGGTATTATACTTTATAAACAATATTAGAGATTTATTAATTTATTGACTGATGATAAACATAGAAGTATGGATTATTGTGCTGGATATGACATTTTTTAAAAAATCAAGTTTTTAAGAGAGTTTGGTGGTTTCTTTCAAAATTCAGCATGCTCTTACCGTATGATTCAGCATTGAGCTTCTTGGTAATTACCCAGAGTTGAAAACTTAGGTCCACACAAAAAACCTGCTCACAGATGTTTATAAAAATGTATTCACAATTGGGGTGCCTGGGTGGCTGAGTCAGTTAAGCTTCTGACTGCGGCTCAAGTCATGATCTAGTGGTTCGTGGGTTCGAGCTTCCAATCAGGAGCTCAGAGCCTGGAACCTGCTTCAGATTCTGGGTCTCCTTCTATCTCTTCCCCTCCCCTGCTCGTGTTCTGTCTCTCTCTGTCTTTCAAAAATAAATAAAGTTTACAAAATTTTTAAAAAATGTATTCATAATTGCCAAAACTTGGAAGCAACTAAGATGTCCTCTAGGAAGTGAATGGATAAATGACTGCAGTGCAGGCAGACAATGGAATATTATTCGATGCTAAAAAGAAATTAGCTATGAAAAGACATGAAGGAACTTTATATACACATTATTCTGTGAAATAAGCCACTCTGAAAAGGCTACATATTGTATGATTCCAGCGGTATGACATTTTGGAAAAGGCAAAATGATGGAGAGAGGAAAGAGATCGGTGGTTGTCAGGGCTTTGGGGAGTGGAGATAAAGAAACAGAGCACAGAGAATTTTCAGGCCAGCGAAGCTGCTCTGTGTGGCCCTGAACTGGTGGGCGTCTGTCATTCCATGTTTGTCCAAACTTGTAGAATGCACAACACCAAGACTGACTCTTAAGGGACACCATGGACTCTGAGCGATTTTGATGTGTCCATGTCGTGAATCAGAAATGCACAGCGCTGGTGGGGATACTGATGGGAGAGGTTTGTGAATGGATCGGGGCAGAACACATGTGGAAATCTCTGTACTTTTTTTCCGTTTTGCCATGAACTGAAGACTGGTCCAGAAAAATAGTCTGTAAAGTAAAAAATACCATGTAAAACAAACAAATAAAAAGATAGGCTAGTATTCATAGACACACAAGTGACGGGCCTTATCCATTTTACTGGGACCTGATTTAATAATGTATTATGTTCTATGTTTAATAATCGTGAATTTTTTAATTCACATTTTTGCCTCTTAAGCCCATGTTTTTGGGTGGAAACTGAATTGCGAGATTGGGTGTAATGTGGTTTTCTATTTAAAAAGAAAACATGTTAGGGGTGTTTTCGTGGTTCAGTAGGTTAAGCATCTGACGTCAGCTTAGGTCATGATTTCACTGTTCTTGAGTTTGAGCCCTGCTTCAGGCTCTGTGCTGACAGTTCAGAGCCTGGAGCCTGCCTCGGATTCTGTGTCTCCCTCTCTCTCTGCCCCTCCCCTGCTTGTGCTCTCTCTCTCTCTCTCTCTCTCTCTCTCTCTCTCTCCCTCAAATATAAATAAAAGCATTTAAATTTTTTTTTAAATACAGGCATGTAACTTAGTGAATGATTATGAATCAAATGTCCTTAACTTCTTTACTTTCCGTGATAGGTTTCTTAGGTAACGCTGTATCCCTAAACACTGTAGGTTTTGTTTTTTTTAATATTTCCCTATTTTTTTAAAATAGTTTTCCCAGGTTATAACAGCCATTGAAATAAGTTACATATATTTAACTTGGACCATTGGATATGTTTTTTTTTTTTATGTTTATTTATTATTGAGACAGAGAGAAACAGAGCATGAGCAGGGGAGGGGCAGAGAGAGAGGGAGACACAGAATCCAAAGCAGGCTCCAGGCTCTGAGCTGTCAGCACAGAGCCCGACGCGGGGCTCGAACCCACAAACCATGAGATCGTGACCTGAGCCAAAGTCGGATGCTTAACCGACTGAGCCACCCAGGCGCCCCCCATTGGATATGTTTAGATATAGTTATACACTATGAAACCACCAACACAATTGTGACACCGGACATATTTATTGCCATATCAGTTTCCGTGTTTGAAATCTTCAGTGATAATGATTTCCTCCATCTCTTTCTCCCATTACTCACCCCTTCGCCTCTGTGCCCAGCCCCGCACTGTTCAGCTTTCTGACACTTTAGTTTGCATTTTATGTAAATGGAATCACACAATGTGTGACTCTCCATTTGCCTTCTCTCACTCAAACTTTATTTTGATATCCATCTACAGTGTTTGCATTCCTAATGGTCCATTCTTTTGTCTGCTGAATAATAGTTGATTGTATGGAAATACTAAAATCTATCCAGTCACCTGCTGAGAGGCTTTTGGGTTGTTTTTATTTTTGCCCTATGACAAATAAACCCGCTCTGAACTTTTATGTAAAAGTTTCTCTAGGAACATACATTTTCATTTATCTTGGGTAAGTAGCTAGGTGTGTAACATCTGCGTCACCTAGTACCAATACCTTTATTTTTTTAATGTTTTATTTATTTTTGAGAGAGAGAGAGAGAGCATGAGCGGGGAGGGTCAGAGAGAGAGGGAAACACAGAATCCGAAGACAGGCTCCAGGCTCTGAGCTGTCAGCACAGAGCTGGATGCGGGGTTCAAACCCATGAACCATGGGATCATGACCTGAGCCAAAGTCAGACACTCAACCGACTGAGCCACCCAGGAGCCCCTAGTACCAATACCTTTAAATGTTCACAAACTGGGGCGCCTGGGTGGCTCAATCGTTTGAGCGTCTGACTTCGGCTCAGGTCATGATCTGGCGGTTCGTGAGTTTGAGCCCCGCATCGGGCTCTGGGCTGACAGCTCAGAGCCTGGAGCCTGCCTCGGATTCTGTGTCTTCCTCTCTCTCTGCCCCTCCCCTGCTCAGGCTCTGTCTCTCTGTCTGTCAAAAATAAATAAATGTTAAAAAAAATTTTAAAAATAAATTAAAAATAATAAATAAATGTTCACACACTGCCGTACTGTTTTCCAAAGTGACAGTGCCATTGTTCAAAACTCGCCATCGGGAGCGCCTGAGAATTCCAATCCCTCTTCATCCTTGCCAGCAATGATACCATCAGTGGTTTACTGAGAAGTGTGTTAGTTTCCATGTAGAAGGTGATCTTCTACATTTCTGTGATTGATTTATTATTTAATTCCCTCTACTCAGAAGCACTCAGAGCACACTCCATGTGTTTTGAAATGTTTGGTTTATTGATACTATTTTTCTTTCCGTCTTTTTATTTATTTATTTATTTATTTATTTATTTATTTATTTATTTATTTTTGGCCTAGATTATAGTCCATCCTGGGAAAGATTTCATATGTACGTGAAACGAATGTCATTCTGCAGTTTTAGGACTGAAGACTTTATAACACAGATAAACATGGTGGAAACCACTTTTCAAGTCTCGCAATGTTCTTCTTGATATTTTGTAACACATCTCTAGAACTGTGTTCTATTAATTGCTGAGAGGGCAGTGTGTGAAAATATCCAAATACAGTTGTAAATGTGTCTGTCTCTGTAGTTCTGTAAGTCTTTGCTCATGAATTCTGAAGTTCTGATATTAGTTGCTCACATGTTTAGTGTTACTATGTCTTATTAACGAAACATTCTCTCAATCCATGGTAAATGGATTTCTTGCCTTGAAATGAACTTTGGTATTAATTAAACCACTTCAGCAATCTTGATTAATGTTAGTTTGCTGTATCTTTCCATCATTTTATTTCACAGAGTTGCACTTTTGTATTTAAACTGAGAAGGGTTTTTTGTTTGTTTTAATTTTTTAAACATTTATTCATTTGTGAGAGACAGAGAGAGAGCATGAGCAGGGGAGGAGCAGAGAGACAGGGAGACACAGAATCTGAAGCAGGCTCCACGCTCTGACCTGTCAGCATGGAGCCTGACATGGGGCTTGAACTCAGGAACAGCGAGATAAGACCTGAGCTGAAGTTGGATGCCCAACCAACTGAGCCATCCAGACGCCCCTGTTTTTTCTTTTTTGTAAATAGCTTATATTTGGGTCTTGCTTTTTTAATCCAACCTAGCAATTTATGCCTTTTTAATTGATATATTTAAACCATTTATTTTCATCTTATTACTGACCCAATTGTTTTTAACCCATTGTATTACATTTGTTTTCTATTTGTTGCACCTAGTTTTTGTTCCCTGTTTTCTTATTGTCTATCTTATTTTGGATTGAGTGTTTTAATTTTTTAAATGTTTATTTATTTATTTTGAGGTGGCTGCAGAAAGAGAGAGGGAGAGAGAAAATCCCAAGCAGGCTCCATGCTGTCAGTGCTGAGCCCAACATGGGGCTCAATCTCACAAACCCTGAGATCTTGACCTGAGCCAAAATCAGAAGTCAGACGGTTAACCAATCAAGCCACCCAGGCACCCCATAACTGAATATTTTTAAAAATGATATTTATAGCTGTGGGCTATGTGGTCCGACAAGACGGTACAATTTCTAACTCTGTCCTTAACTAGTCTTACTAACTCACTACTTTCTGTGAGTTTGGTTAACGGACTGCATTCCCTGAGCCTCCATGTTACCTTTATTTCCTACCTCACACTGTGAGTTTTGAATAACATGGTGTAAGGAGCTGTATAAGCTCTGTAACCAATGGAAGCTTCTTGATGCCTTGGTTTTGTCACGTATGAAACTAGAATCAATACTTACCTCAGAGAGCTGTGTAAGGGTGGAATAATTTATATAAGCATAGCTTTTTGTTGTGTTGTTGTTGTTGTTGTTTTAAAAGAGAGGGAGAGAGAGAGAGAGAGAACATGAATGCAGGGGAAGGGGTAGAAGGAGACAGGAAATCTTAACCAGGCTCCATGTCCAATGCAGAGCCTGACACAGGGCTCTGTCTCATGACCTGAGCATAAATCAAGAGTCAGTCGCTTAACAAACTGAGCCACCCAGGTGCCCCATAACTCTTAAATCATCACCTAATCATGGCCATTGGTCCATGATTCTTGGCTATCACTCATAATAAATGCCAGTTTCTTCTTTGCTAAGAAAACAGGCATCTACCTTTGTTCTTTGCCACATGCAGAGAATGACAATTGCAATCACTGTGCTACACACACACCTGTTTAATCTCTACAGATTGTTTCGGGACACCTCAAATCCATCTGTTCTTCATAACACCCATGGAGAATGAGCTCGCTGAGCCTAGAACTCTGCTGGGCATCAGGAAGACAACAGTGGGTAAAAACATAAATGCCTTTTATTTTTAGGGAACTTACGCCCTGGTTTAGGAGACCATATGGTCTGGTTCAGGAGAAGTTAGTCAAATAACCACACAAAGTGTAAAATTACACCTGTAAGTGGTTTAGAAGAGATTTTCATGAAAATATTATGGGGGTGGGAATTACAATACCTTACTAACTGAAACAGGAAAGTAGTTTGCTGAGGAAGACATGGGGGTGGGGTAGTGAAGGCTGGAGATTGATGCAGTGAAAGGGTAAGGCACTTGGGAGGGTGAAAGGAAGTTGAGTCCACTGAGGCCCTTGAAGATGGTAAGTGTGAATGAAGCATGGAGAATGGGGGGAAGGTGGGAGATAAGAGGGGAGGGAGGCAGGAGCCAGGGGTCTAAACCTTGGAGCATGTTAGAGAAGCTTCAGTCTTATCCTGACAGACTTTCAAATGGTCTAGCTCAAGGGGGGAGGGGTGGCCTGATTCCAGTGGAGAAGAGCCACATGTGCTCATTTTCCATGTGTGGTTGATTCCTAAGAGAGAACTACTTATTTCCCAGAGAAGCAGAACTCAGAGATAATGACAACTAGTTAGTACTCCCTCTCATTAGCTTCTTGATTATGTTTTCCCAGAAGGAATAGATCATTATTGCTTTGTTCTGTATCTCAATCAGAGCATGTTGGGGTTTTTTCCCCTTTGATTATTCTAAGATGGGTCTGCATTTTCCAAATATTTTAAACATGATCTTGAAGCCCCAGAACAGGATGACTGAACCGTACACAACTCCCTCCACCAAGGTTCAGGGATGTGGTTTCGGGTGTGTGTCAGAGGAGGGGAGGGAAGCTAGCCAGTCTCAAAAAGAAGACACAAGATCAAGTGGTCAAGAATAGCCATAGTGTGAATACTCTTAGAGTATCATGAGTTACTTCATGGGTGGAAAACAAACTCTGGCAGAGAACCCTCAGTGTTCCTATCTCCCTTCATCAGGAAGAAAATCAGGACCCCAGAACTTGAAAATTTATGTCTATAAGATCAGATGCTATTTTTTCCCTAAGAAATAATTGAGGCCTTCCAACATACAGCTCATTGCCTGTCTTCAATTCTAAGAAAGGGAAACCTTGAGGCTATGGTAGTGGGAGGACTTTTCTAGTTTTTAAATCATTTTAGATGTGTATTAATTAGCCTATAATTATATTTTAGTGGACAAATATGTCTTTAACTACTATACACACTGACTTATAAAATGAGCTATTACATTTGTTAATTTGGTCATTAACTATTGAATTATACACACTAATAACTCCTACACAAATTAGTGTTTTACATTTTTCAGGTACTTACACATATGTTTATTCTTCAGTTTTCTCACCATAATTTATAAAATGAGATAAACAGGTCAGATTTTAGGGTCAATCTCTTAGTGATGTGGAATCTGAATCAGAGAGCGTAAGAAACTTGTTCAAGGAATCATTGTCAGTTGGGTCAAAGCAAAAATCACACCAGGCAAGTAGATTTTATTTAGGGCTATTGCAAAAGGAGAAAGAATCAGGAACTGAATGTAGACTCAACTCTGCTGAACAAAGATGACGAAGTTTTTTAACTGCTGGTGTGAACTAGTAGAAAAGTACCAGAAGACGTTATGAGTTTGTTGATCAATGGAATGTGTCCAACACATTGGCCTATTCCTGAGTTTGCAACGTTGTTCTCTGTTGATTAAGCGATCTGCATTTGCTGGTAGGTAGGTACTCACTGAAAGTAGGTTCCCACCCTCCCACAGAGTCTGGGAGATAAGGACCCTAACTTTCTTGAAGATTACATTTCAGAGGGATGTCCCCCAGGTCTTTGAGAAAGACAATCCTGTGTTGTAAAAGTACAAAGACTTAAAAAAGAAAAGAAATTATTTCTGTTTTTCAAAACATTGAAAGTTTTTTTTTTTATTAAAAATGTTTTTAATGTTTATTTTTGAGAGAGAGAGAGAGAGAGAGAGAGAGAGAGAATGAAAGACAGAGTGCAAGCAGGGGAGGGGCAGAGAGAGAGGGAGAGACAGAATTTGAAGCAGGCTCCAGTCTCTGGGCTGTCAGCACAGAGCCCGACTCGGGACTCAGACTCAAGAACGGTGAGATCATGACCTGAGCCTAAGTCGTTCGTTTAACCTGAGCCAGCTAGCTGCCCCACTTTGAAAATTTTCTAAGTAAATGCTCTAAGCAAAGGGAGGTGAGGGGCATAGGTCAGTAAGAAGCCAGTCTAATTATGGCCAAGGTGAGGAGCATTTTAAAGCCTCTGAGTAGGTGGTAAAGCACTAAGTAGAATTCTGAGTTCTTCCTATCATTTCCTGTCACTTCCTGTCACTTCCTGTCCGGAGCTTCCTTCAGCTCAGGGGAATATGAGCTCCCCAAGGCTCAGGCTTGTTTGTTCCCAGGTTCCCTGAAGCCCCCAGCCTCGTTCCCTGTGCAAGACAGGCTCTGCAAATACTTGTGGAATGAACCAATGAACCCCAATTCCTCCCCTCACTGTTATTTTACTGTAAACCTGGAAAGAACACCCAAATCCTTAGAAGAGGGTGAAACTCCCCCCGTATCGAAAAGTGTGGTGATTTAAGACAGTGGCAAACAAATTGGAAACCCTTGGACCTTAGGTACTATTTTTATTTTCATTTTATCAACTAGCTGGGGAGACAAGAAAAGAAGGACAGGGGAAGAACCTTAATCTGCACAAAAATGGAGTAGCCCTGAAATTGAAATCTTCCTTTATAAATCTGGTTTGGAAAAATCAGTACCATTAACCAACTGTCTGCCTCTGCCTTTGTGTAGGCTGGTGTCTGGACACCATTAATCCAGTTAGCCTCTGGTAGAGTCATTTAGACCACAAAATTAACACCTCATTAAGAAAATTAGTATGGAAATTAGGTAACTGCAGAGCAATTATTGCTTGAAAGGGCGAAGTTTCAAAAGGTGGAGTTAAGAGGCTGGCACTTCTATTAATTAAATATTCTCTGAAGACAGCATCTGCCCGGTGGGAGAAACACGCGATGCTTCCCCGTTTCGAGAGGAACCGCAGGGCGCATGCAACGTCCCTCTGCACCCCAACAACACATCATTAGTCATTCAGCGTGAGGCGCGTAAAGGGCCGGGGCGTGCACCCATGTTCCAAAATGCACCTTCTCCCTTCAAGATGAATTTCATGTTTTCCAAATCTCGATGTCGAGCTTTTGTTTGCATTGGCTTTGAGGTAGCCTCTAGAGACTGTGGCCTTTCTTTAGTGAATTCCTTCATCACGTATTTACTAACCTTACTATGTGCCAAGCACGGAGCCAGGTCCTGGGTGTATGGGGATGGGGAGGCGGCTCTGACCCTGCCTTCGTGGGGCTGGAAGTTCAATGTGAAATGACAGCATATACAAGAGTTCCTCAATAGCTATGGAGGATTTGAGCTAAAGGGACTTGGCACTAACTGCGAGTTCGCTTTATCATTAAAGGCAGATTCTGGAGTCGACTCGAAACCAATCTACTGGCCTAACATTTGTATCCAACTTGTTTTGAAAGCTATAGCTGAGTAATGACGTGAGTTTTCCCAACTTGAGTTTTCAATAAGAAGAGGATTATTAATAAAATGATGGCACATCCACACATTGGATTATTTTGATGCCATTAAATGATGATTATGAAGAAATACTCATAACATTCATTGAGAAAAACAAGACAGCATTGTATGTATGCCATCATTATAATGATTTAAAAATAGGGTAACGGTCAAAATTAAATACATTAAACTACTAATTAGGATTATGTTAGTACCTTATTAGAGGGACACTGGTGAGAAGGCCTGTGTTAAAAGGAACAGAGGTAACTACCCAACGTCCTGGGAGTTAGGCTATGCGTCTAAGGAGTCACTTGAAATGCAGTAGGAGGTAGAACATTGCGATGCATTAACTCACCCCGTAAATTATGGAACAATCATTATATTGGTGTTTGTTCTGTAATAATCAGGGACAGATCTGGACTCGGGACTGAACTTATGATTTATAAGCTTGCACGATTTACTTTTTTAAAAGAAGTAGCTTTTATTTTTTTAGAGCACCAAAGCGGAGTCCAGAGAGTCCCCGGATGGCTTCTTCCCATGCAAATGTGCAACCTCCCTCACTCTCAACACCGCCCCACCCCCATCCCGGAAGTGGTACACTTGTTATAATCCATGGACCTGCAATGACACGTCACTCAAAGTTCATAGTTTACATTAGGGGTCATTCTTGGTGCTGTACATTCTACGGGTTTGGGCAACCATATAATGGCCTGTACCATTTATATTATTACACAGAATCGTTTCCCTGCCCTGAAACTCCTCTGTGCTCTGCCTCTTCATCTAGCCCTCCCCCAAGGCCTGGCAACCACTAATCTTTGTTTTAATTTTTTTTATGTTTATTTATTTATTTTAGGGGGAGGAGAGCGAGAGAGAGGAGAGAGAATACATGCACAAGCAGAGGGAGGGTCAGAGAGAGATTGGGAGAGAGAGAATCCCAAGCAGGCTCTGTGATGTCAGTCAGCATAGAGCCTGATGCCGGCCTTAAACTCACAAACTGTGAGATTATTACCTGAGACCAAAGAAAGTCAGATGGGTAACTGAATGAGCCACCCAGGCATGATGGAAAACATCGTGACATCTCACATGCTTTGTCAGATAACGAACCGTTTGGACATTTACCATTTTCATATTTGCACATTTAACGTTTTCTGTATAAAATATTTACAAACACGCCTGAAGCAATGTAATCTATAGTAATTTTTAATTATGTTGGGGCATAAATCAGAATAACCATATGCATCCCATCTTGGAAAAAAAACTTTGTTCTCATTTAATTCATAAATATTTAAGCCTCAAAATAGTTCTGTTCGTTGGGTATGACCATTCCAGTTACACAAGAGGAAACTGAAGAAAATAAATTCTCCAACTGGATGTGCACACTTAATCATTTGTGAATAACTTGGGATATGTTTCTCTGCCATACTGTTGACCTACTGTCTTGAGACTTTGTATGTTAGTTCTAGTAAAATAATATGAGTAACGTGGCTCTTAGCTAATTGGAAGTGTGTCTTTTGCACAGGATTTGGGAAGCACGTTGAAGTCTGCAAACATTGCTCCTCCGACATGTCGCGACTTCCAGAGGCAGTGCTGTCTGTTGTTCTGCCCCCATCGCAATTACCGTAGAGGTTAGAGTCCAACTCTGTGGACATGATAATCACATGTATTCAATAGGTTCGCAGCAGGAAAGTGTATAATCACAGTCACAGCAAAATGAAATACAAGAGTGTTTTTCAAAAATTTTTTACCTTGGAAATCTTCGACATTTAAGCTTGCTTTGCCTTTTTAATATACAAAATCTTTAAGTATAGTTAAGATAAAATTGCATTAGTAAGAAAGAAACATTAAAACAGAAAATCAATTTCTACATGAAGCCAAAAACAATTTTTTAAAATACTTAAGTACAAAGAAGTTCAAGTAGGAATGTAAACAAAAAACGAAGTAAATATATAAGGTTGGAATATATTTAGGGAATGGTAAGAATTTTTTTGTTTTCCTTTTTTTTTAATGTTTTAAATGTTTTTATTTTTTTTTTCATTTAAATCCAAGTTAGTTAACACATAGTGTAATAGTGATTTCAAGAATAGAATTTAGTGATTCCTCACTTACATATAACGCCCTGTGCCCATCCCAACAGGTGCCCTCCTGAATGCCCTTCACCCATTTCGCCCTTCCCCTCACCCAAACCCCTCCCCCCCAGCAACCCTCAGTTTGTTTTCTATACTTAAGAGTTTTTTTTTATTTTTGGTCCTCCTACCCGTTTTTATATTATTTTTGCTTCCCTTCCTTTATGTTCATCTGTTTTGTATTTTAAATTCCACATATGAGTGAAATCATGTATTTGTCTTTCTCTGACTAATTTATTTCACTTAGCATAATACACTCTAGTTCCATCTACGTTGTTGCAAATGGCAAGATCTCATTCTTTTTGATTGTCGAGTAACATTCCATTGTATATATAAACCACATCTTCTTTTCCATTCATCAGTCAATGGACATCTGGGCTCTTTCCACACTATGGCTATTGTCGATAGCACTGCTATAAACATTGGGGTGCATGTGACCCTTTGAAACAGCACACCGGTATCCTTTGGATAAATACCTAGTAGTGTAATTGCTGGGCTGTAGGGGAGTTCTAATTTTAATTTTTTGACAAACTTCCATACTATTTTCCATAGTGGCTGCACCAGTTTGCATTCCGACCAGTAGTTAAGCTTGCTTTAAAATAAAAATTGTTATTGTGTTTAAACTGGTTGATTTAACTGGTGCCCAAGCTTTTTCCCATGTGGATTGGCTAATTTGCTTCCCCCCTTGGGTCTAGAAATTGGTCTTTCATTCAGACACAGTATGGTAGATAGTACTGGTCCATGAAGGGGGTGTGGACATATAGCCTGTATAAAGATGTGTGGCCGTAGATCATAAGAGCCATAAAGAAGTTCACGCCTTTAACATTTAAATTGACTTTTGGAATTTTTCCTAAGCAAATGACTCAATTGAATCAAATGACCATTTGTATGAAAGTACATATTACTTTGTGATATGAAATGAATGAAGATAGCTACAGTATCCAAAAGGATGGAAATGTTTAGTAAATTATGTAACCAAATGTAATGACTGGAAACATGAAGACAAATATGGAGTTTATGCATAAGCATTAAAAATATGTGGGTTTTTTTTAATGTTTATTTATTTTTGAGAGAGAGAGTCCAGGAAGGGGAGGGGGAGAGAGAGAGGGACTGAGGATCTGAAGCGGGCTCTGTGCTGACTTCAGAGAGCCTGATGCGGAGCTTGAACTCACTAACCATGAGATCATGATCTGAGCAGAAGTCGGATGCTCAACTGACTGAGCCACCCAGGTGCCCCCCAGATTTTTTTAATCGATGGCTTCTCTTGGTTTGCAGAAATGTAGATATGGCCATGAGTTTGTGTGGGTATGTGACACACACACACACACACAACCATGTGCAAGTGCTTTTGCTATAAAACCATATGTTATTTTTTTTAATATTTATTTTTAAGAGAGAGAGAGACAGAGCATGAGCAGGGGAGGGGCAGAGAGAGAGGGAGACACAGAATCTGAAGCAGGCTCCAGGCTCCGAGCTGTCAGAACAGATCCCGATGCGGGGCTCAAACCCACGAACCCTGAGATCAGGACCTGAGCTGAAGTCAGATGCTTAATCAACTGAGCCACCCAGGCGCCCAAAACCATAAGTTATTCTTGAAAAATTTTATTCTAGAAAAGCTCACACTAGAATTAACATGACTCTTTGGAACAACAGGCTGCTCAAAACCTTTGCAGCCCTGAGGCTGTTCTCTGCTTATAAAATGTTTAGTAACAACCTCGGGCTCTGCCCACGAATCACCAGCTGTGGGAAACTAACCAAATAAACGTCAGTTTGTAGTTAGAGAATCTAATCATTAAGAGGACCACGAAATTCCCAAAGATTCAGTGAAAAATTGTTGCTTTTTAATAATTTAAATGTTTGTTCATTTATTTTGAGAGAGAGCATGAGCAGGGAATGGGCAGAGAGAGAGGGAGAGAGGGAATCCCAAGCAGGTACCACTCTGTCAGCACAGAGCCCGATTCGGGGCTGAATCTCACGTACCATGAGATCATGAGCTGAGCTGAAACCAAGGTCAGATGCTCAACCGACTGAGCCACCCAGGAGCCCCGCCAGTGGCTTTTTAAAAACTGATATCACCATTTTCTCTATGCATTAAAGTTGATAAAGTATAAGTAGCTATTTTTAAATGTAAATGTAAAGCCCAAATAAGAATGAATATTATTGTTTTGTTAAAAAACACACACACACAAGAAAGTAGAAATATATCCTCCTTCTAGTAGCAAAACCTACCTCTAAATACATACTTAGTTCTAAGACATATTCTCAGTAATTAAGTGTTAAATCTTAGGATTCCAACCAACAACCTTCTCTAAATTATGATCCTTTCAAAACCAGGAAGGACAATATACAAAATGAGAATAGTCTGAGTTCTCCAACTTAAAACAATAAGACAAGAACTTCAATAACTATTTCATCACAGAGGGAAACACAAAGTGGGGTAAAGAAAAGCTGTGGTCCTTGACTTCATGATCCTTATTGTCACAGAAAGTCTACGAATTTCCATCACTTACTCTAAGGAAGCGTCTTCCCAAAATAACACTTTTTGTTGGGGCATGGAAGTAATTGACCACTTTTTATTAATGTGTAATTTAGAATAAAGGTTAAAGCAATAAAAATTTTGCCCACAGCATAAAATATTCTGCACAAGGAAAAAAATACATATTGTATTCTATTACAGAATTGGATTTTGTGTTTGGATAGAAAAAAATACACAGATTTTAAGCTTTGAGCAGAATTTTAAGTATATAAACCACCTTTGACATTCTTAGGAGAAAGAAATATTATTGCGGCAGCTTTTTTATTTGAAACAGCTTAAAGTTTTTCCACGGAACACTGTGCTGGTTTTTAGGTCTGTGGACAACTTTGCAAGACGAAGCCTGGCAAAAATCCAGGGAATTCTGTGTTGTGTGTCTATCAGAGAGGGCAAAGTTAAAAAATAGGCCCACATTAGGCATTAGAGAAGGTGGCAGTAGACACTGTCATGTTGTTGACTGGTACAAAATTAATAATAATGCCTTGTGTTAGTCGGCGTTCTTGAGGGAAAAGAACTAATAGAAAAATATAAATACATATAAGATCATATAAATATATATATGTATTTATATGTATACAAATACATGAGCTTATATAAACATATAAACATATATAAGCTCATATAAATATAACGTAATATGAATATAAATATAAACATACATATAAATATATAAGCTCATGCTTATGGAGGCCAAGAAGTCCCACAAAGTTTCAACAATATGGAGACTCAGGAAAGCTGATGTGGGAGCCCGGCCTGAGATCCTGGTGGCTAATGAATGTAGATTCCAGTCCAGGTCTCAAGGCCTGAGGGTCCCGGACTGGAATATTAGTGTCCCAGCTCAAACAATCTTCCCGCTCTCTTTGGTCCTAAGTAGATTGAATGCTGCTCCCCCACACTGGGTCTGTGGGTGGTGGAGTAGGCACATGGATTTGCTGAGTCTAGCAATTCAAATGCTAATTTCATCTGGAAACACCCTCAGGGACACACTCATAAATAATGTTTAGCCAAACAAAAGTGAATAATGTCCGTGATCCTGTCAAGTTGATACATAAAATTAACCATCACAAAATCCTAATTGTTAGCTCAGAATTCCACTTGTCCTACAGTAACTTTTACAAAAAAGATGTTCATTGCAACCTGGTTTTTAACAACAAAAATTTGAAAATAGCCTAAATTTCCTTCAATAGGAACTCATTGACATGAACATATGCCGTAATGGCATAGTCTGCAGCTTTTTTAAAATTATTTTTTTAATGTTTATTTATTTTTGAAAGAATGAGAGACACAAAGTCTGAGTGGGGGAGGGGCAGAGAGGGAGACATAGAATCTGAAGCAGGTTCCAGGCTCTAAGCTATCAGTACAGAGCCTGATGAGGGTCTCGAACTCACTAACCATGAGATCATGACCCAAACTGAAGTCAGCGCTTAACCAACTGAGCCACCCAGGCATCCCTGCAGCTTTTTAGAAGAGGGAAATAGAGGGGCGTCTGGGTGGCTCAGTTGGTTAAGCATCCGACTTCAGCTCAGGTCATGATCCCATCGTCCGTGATTTCAAACCCCGCGTTGGGCTTTGACAGCTCAGAGCCTGGAGCCTACTTTAGATTCTGTGTCTCCCTGTCTCTCTGCCCCTCTCCCGTTTACACTCTGTTTCTCTCTCAAAAATAAATACACGTTAAGAAAATTTTTTAAAGGGAAATAGATTTTATAATGACTGACATGAGAATGTTTTAATAAGTAAAAAAGGCAGAAGTAAAGCAGTTTGTATAATTCTTGAGCCACACTGACGTTAATTTCTTAGTTGTGATGAATGTGTTCCGGTTATTTATGTTAGATGTCAACTTTGGGGGAAGGCTGGGTGAAGTGTATACAGGACTCCTGTACTCTCTGCAACTCTTCTGTAAATCTAAAATTATTCTAAAATAAAAATTCAAGTATACACACCACAGTACATTTGTACTCTACTGCAAATAATATACTGCATAATTAATTATTAACATGGAACAGAATTATCAAAATAAAAGATAAATATGGGAGGAAACTATGAAGATGGGTTAGCAGTGCCTTACTAAGTCATGTGAGGCTGGTGTAAAGACAGATATTAATGCCTCCTTATCCCTTAGCTCACATAAGAGCTCTGGAGAAGACGCAAGACGGAGGGCTGTAAACAGGGGGAGGTTGAAAGTTGCAAGTCTCAAATGGCAGGGTCTTTAATGCTTTAAAAGATTTGGGAAAGCAGTTAGTGGTCTGAATTATTCTGTCATTCTGGACTCAGGTGTTTAGGAAAACACTGAAATCTCCAGGGAACTTTAGGGAGAGAGCAGGAGTTGTATTTTCACCTCACCAGACAGGGAGGTTACAGAAGCTATGGAAATTGATCTTTGGGGGGAAAAATCCTTTTGTAGGTTCATTCACACCGCAGCCCATCATTTCTGAATGGCTCCAGCAGCTGATGGAACTCCAGTCCCTCCCTTCTACCACAGCTTCTTGTAGAAAGAGCCAAGCGCAGTAGGGAATTCGCCAGCTTCACCAGCCTCTGTGGGTATAAAATATTAGAGACCCCATGAGAAAGGAGGAAGGGCAGATGCATAAATGCAGTGGTAGAACCAGGGACAAGACCAACCAGCCACGTCAGCAAAAGTGTCCTGTTGGTTTGGGAGAAATGGAGCAAAACAAGGTCTGCCTGTATTTTCATAAACAAAATGGTGCCCGCATCCCTTTGAAATGGTGGAGTACAGGTATAATCTGAACCCCAGAAAGAAGAACTCGCTTCTTCTGTGGAGCTGTCTCTCGGGTGAATGATGAGTCATTTCTAATGCGATGGATGAATAGTTGAGGGCAGGAATCTTAGGCTGAGGAGATGGGATGCAGCAGGCATTGGATGACAGAGGGAAAGCATCCATTACTTTTAAGCATGTCTTCACTTGTCAATGGTGAGGGAAGGGGCAAAAAGTCAACCCCCTCTGCTCATGTTTCCCGTGGGCCAGCACGCATCCCACCACCAAGTTGAAAGGGCCATCGCAGAGCCACTCAGAGCTACCGAGACAAAATCATTGTGTGTTACCACCTAGTACACGGATGAGAGAGATGCATGCCATCGTTCTAAACTGTCTTCTATTATTTCTTTACTTACATGTTTTCTCCTGACGCCTGCTAGAGACTTCATGTGCTGCTCTGTATTATTATTTGAAGACCACAAAAGTAAATCGCACGTCCTCATGCCTCATTTGATGGAGGAAAGGACCATCAAGTATAGCAGCGGGACTTACTCTGTTTCTTGTTTGAGTCAAAATTCTTTTCTCTAACAAGGAGTGTTATACAAGTTGGTACTTTAAGATGAAAAATTAACTTGGCAAACTAGCTGTAGTGATACTTAGGATACTTCAGTGAAGTATTTTGGACTGGATTTAACATAGAAATTATCCATTTGCTGATGTCTGTTGAAACTATTATTTCACTGGTTGCCTTCAACTATGTCTGCCTCTAAGTAGCGTGTACAAGTATGTAAACCTAGGGATACGTGATAAACCCTTTCATTGAAAACTGTGTGCATAGATGGGGCACCTGGCTGGCTCAGTCCCTGGAACATACAACTTGTGATTTCACGGTGGAGAGTTTGAGCCCCACGCTGGGTATAGAGCTTATGTTTTAAAAAAACAAAATAAAATCTTTAAAAAAAATAATAAAACTTTGTGTCGAAATTTTCTGGCATATTGTATTCTTACTTGTTTTATATATATAAATAATAACATATAACCCATATGATATATATGATAGTACATATACATGATAAATAACAATATATGATAATATATCACATATACATATATATTTTATAAACATACCTCTCTCTATGCTTGTCTCATATATAAAAAGCAAAATATTTTGTGAATTGGCATTTTGTTAAAAATGGTAGGTGAATTAAATACTCCACACTTGTTTGGAATTTGTGGGGAAGACTTGCATGTATCCTGTCACATTAGGATCTTGGTCATATTTAAAGACTTCAAAAAAATGAATGAAAGCATTGTTGTATTTATGTTGGAAAGGGTTCTTGTTTTTTTTACGTGTTTTAATTGAATGAATTGGATAGCTTTAAAATGATAACAGCTAACCGAGTAGAAGAAGCTAGCTAATTAACTTGCTGGGAAATTTGGAATTATCCAGATTTTGTGATTATTAAGTTTAAACGAGATGACAGCTGTACTTTATCATGTTATCATATACAAAATAATTACAATATTTTGTAATAGCTTGCTTCCAGAAAAGTGAATAAATTATATACATGCTTAGAAATATCTCAGAAAATATTTACACATGAAATTATTTTAGTAATTGCATATTTAATTTATTGTTTATACTGGGAGTTTTAACTGTACAGGTATAGACTTGCATATTTCTGAAGGAATATCTAAAAGTAAAAATGGAAATTAATGTCAGTTGATTTATTATATCAACAAAGATCTGAATCCTATAAAGGAAGGTGACAGGTAATTATAGAAATGTATATATGATTCATAGGTAGAAAAATAATTTCTGCATTCATTAAATGACTGCAGAAAGGTTTGGACTCTATATTTAACAGATGTTTCAATGCCTAAAGTTCTTAAAATTATCCATATGTTTTTTAATATAAGGATAAACAGATTTTAATAAAGCATTTCAAATGGAAAAAAGATTTAAGTCCTAAAATAGTCTGACATAAATACTGAAAAAAGAAATACAGTATAAACCAAATTTTGATAGCTGTCACTAACAATTTATTTTATATCAATATATTATATATGTTTTATAAGATCATTATATCTATGTATATGCAATGATGTCTTTGTAATATGCAATTTGAAAACCTTAATTTTGTTCTTTGAATTGTCATTGCTCATTGTTGGTTTAAAAGGAAATCGTTTCAATTTAAAGTGTACCTGCATTTTAAATGAAGTTTTATTTAGTATTGAGTATTACAACACTATCTATATAAATGTGTTCAAGAGAATTGCCGATTTGCACTGATGTTAAAATTTTTAAGATTATGATTATATATATGTTTGGGTAATTTTTTTGTTCAAATGTGATTTTGTCTCACATTATAAAAAGTGTGTGTAATTGGGGCAGAATTAGTACAATCTCTGGTGTTTGGGGAGATTATCTCTAAATATATTTTAATTAAAACAATGTAATTTGCATCTTTAACATTTTTTCATGATTAAACTTTCTTAATAGTTTCTAGCGTAACTCTTTTGAATTATTAATGATGCATTTTAAAACATCTTTCTCAATTTTCCATCTTGACTCTAAAATTTTTTAATGTTTATTTTTGAGAGAGAGACAGAGACAGAGACAGAGCATGAGTGGGGGAGCAGCAGAGAGAGAGGGAGACACAGAATCTGAAGCAGACTCCAGTCTCTGAGCTGTCAGCACAGAGCCTGTGGTGGGGTCTCAACTCATAGAGCCTGACAGGCCGGGACTTGAACTCACTAATGGTGAGATCATGACCTGAGTGAAGTCAGAGGCTTATGAGGAGCCTAAGTCGGATGCTTAATTGACGCAGCCAACCAGGCGCTCCCATTCCGACTCTAAAACCAGCTACTTCAAATAACCACTCAGGAACTGAGATGACCTGGTCTGTTTGTTTCCTTGTTTCTCACGCAGCCCCCGCCATCAGACATGCAGGAACATATGAACTTGGGGCTGAGCGCAGAGAGGGGACAGACTATGAGTCATTCTGACTGAGTGATCCCATTGCTTCCCCCTCTCGCAGGAAGGGAGGCTGGACCCCCAGACCTTGTGATCTTCCTGCTGTCCCACTGTGAGATGGGTTTTCAGATGTGCCAGGTGTGTGTGGGACAGAACCCCCCAGACAGGTACTCAACGCTCTGCTCCGGGCATCGCCATGCTCAGCGGGGACAGGTTTGCCTGCAGTCTGAGGTTGGGATCTGGCTAAGCTCACGGCAGCATCCGTTTCTGTTGTAGCAAATGGCCTTCTTCCTTGTCGGCCACCCCCCTCTCCTAACCTCAAGTGGACAGCATCCCTGAGCCTCGGCGGTGTCTTCTGCTTGCTGGACTGAACTTGTCTTCATCAGTCACCTCTGTTCCAAGGCCCTCTTCTCTCTCGGGCCTCCCCACAGTGAGTCTGCTGAAAAGCCAGTGTCCCCCTTACAATTCAACCTATCGTTCTGAGTAGGACCCAATAAAGACCAAGGTTTATGATATTGCCCAGGGAGGTCCATCCTGCGTTGTGAGTTTAGCATCTTCTTCACTGTCTCCCATGCATCCCATTGTCTGTGCGCGCACGGCATGGCCAGCACCACATCTGCCCCCTTGACTGCGCGACCACTCCGCACACGACACGCGCCCCCACGCAGAGCATGCCCATGTGTTCCACATCCCGGTGCAGGGACGGACAGCGGAAGGAAAGACCTGTGGCTTCAGGTTGCACTGAACGGTTCTCTTTTCCTCCTGGTTTTCCCACCACAGATACTGCAATGAGCGTTTGCTGTGCCCCCCGCACATGTTCTGGACAGGCTGGGGTCCTTGGGAACGGTGCACGGCCCAGTGCGGGGGCGGCATTCAGGCTCGCCGCAGGACCTGCGAGAACGGACCTGACTGCGCCGGCTGCAATGTGGTGAGTAGAGTCCCCCTCATTCCCAGCCCGATGTAGAGCCGGGAGTCCAGAGCCAGCACACAGGAGGTGCTCTGCACACACGTGATACACTGCAAACCTTAGGTATTCTGCAAACCTTAACATACTCTGCATATATAGAATGCTCTGCAAATACATGTGTAAACAATAGGTGCCCTGCATACACTAGATGCAGTGACTCACCCAAGTTTTTCTGGTTAATGAGAATGTCCAGAGGAAATGCCGGAAGGTCAGCGAGGCTTATAGGTTTCCTGAAGTTAAGTATTAGCACGTGAGTGACTAATCTCAGAAATATTTCAGTTCTGATTTCTGTGCTATGGCCAAAACTTTAGGCTGCTTAGTTCTGCTCGCTGTATTTGGTTGGGGAAAATGGAGGGAGCTCTTCATAGGAGCCCACGCTAAGCTATAGAATGCAGAGCGAACTTGGCACACTATGAGCCTGAGAAAACTCTGTGAAGTCAGACCAAGTTGCTGCCAATTCAGAGGGAATAAGTCACGACTTATGGCCTTGTTTTTCTCGGCCTTAGCAAGTCATATTTCTTTTAACACTTTAAACCCTTGAATTTTATTTGTGCGGGCACTTTTCAGAAGGCCCATTGTTGCTATTCCTACGCCATCTGCCATCTGTGAGAACGACTGAGTGCTGAGGGCTGCTGGGCCTCCCCGGGGCGCCAGAACCACAGAGCACATACCGCGGGTGGGGAGGTTCTGGGGGACCAGTTTCGAGTGAGAAGGTCTGGCTTAGCGTCTCTCCCTGCTGATTTTTCCAGGTGTTCTTTGCATCGCTTTTGTCTCTTGGTCCATGAGGATGACCGATGTTTTTGTACTGCGATCAAGCTTGTTTTTGTGGAACGCAAAAAAACTACATCCCCCAGGTAGTCTTGGGAAATTGCAAGAGAGGAAGAAGGTTATAAGATGCTTTGTTAGATAAGCCCACCCCAAGATTTCTGTTACTAGGATTCACAGTTAGATTTCTTTGCCTTCAAACTGGCCAAGGTCTTGCAGTAGCGTTAGTAGATTTTATTCATGATTACAGAGATGGTAATTTCCGGGTTGGGCTGAACTACTTTTGGGTCAACAAAAATCTTAGTCTTTATGTATGGTGATATATTTATTGACTTGTCAGATGCTCAAATTTGAAACTATTTTTATAAAAGCGAAGGTAATTCGGGTGATTACCAGTGGCATCTGCATGTTCTAGGAAAATAAATCAAGTATGGCCACCATTCTTTGCAGAAGCCTGTCACTTCCAGTACTAGGGGCTGGGTGTCAGGGACTGTGGCCATCTGTCTCGTCCACTGGGAAACCACAGCCCAACTTGAGTTGTTCTTGATCTTCTCACTCTTTAGTTCTAGGGCTGCGTGAGTCTAAGAAATCTGATGACATGTGGCATCATTCATTCGTCATGGGCTTCATAATCATATCCATGAAATGTTTTACTCTAACAAAATCCATAAAATGTTTTACTCTAACTTTCCTTTTAAGGAAAGGTAACACATCTGATATATATAATATACATAATATTTTCTTTATTATGTAATGTAAATGATTTAAGTTCTTCAAAATGGTGATGGATTTGTTGTTTAATTTGTGTTTCTATTTATCGACTGATAACTTATAAAATGAATGCAGAGTTAGAATCTAGGAGAACTCGACATAAGTCTCTAATAACTCTGGTTGGGATTTTTCGTTTTCCTTTTTCTTCCAACTACTTTCAACTGGAGTTTACTTTCTCGCGGATGTAATTAGCATAACTAATCAATCTATTTCTTTACAGTAGAAGTACAAAAATGGTTTCTTGCTCACGTAGCGTTTTTATTTATTCCAGCTCTGTCTCGCCCACGGCAGGAATGCTGGCTCGGGTAAATTGAGGAGTAGACATAGCTTCAAGCAGAAGCTTCATTTCTTTGAATTGCTTAGAAAATGTATCATCTCAATGAAATGCCCAAGAACGTTATTTAAAAAGACAAGTCACACAGATTTTGTACCATGTGTGATCTGTACATCCCAGCTGCAGTCTTCAAACTCACAGCCAAGAGTGTGATTGGAGGGGGTCTTTTGTAGAAACTAGCTCTAAGTCTAGGTAATATATTAATTTTATGTCATGAATGTGAGTCTCTGTTTTCCAGTATCTGGCTGGATGACTAGTCATGTGATACTTGAAAGTCTTACTCTTTCCTAAAAAGGAGGTGATAATCCCTCCCTCCCAGAGTCACAGTAAGTGTCACAGACTGTGACTTCTGTGAGGTTCTGGCAGAAAATGTTACATTCTGAGCACTTTAGAGCAAGCCTTTCTCCAACTCTTATCATTTCAGTTGTTAAAAAAAAACTTATTCACTTAAATCCTTAGGTTTTATGATGTTATGATCAGGTCTATTGAACTAACAATGGCAGGAGCCTTAGGAAATTATCAATGGCAAAGGAGTAAAGATAAAGGTAAACTCATAAAGAATATGAATTTTTGTATTATTGTAAATAGTAATACATTATTGTAATAATATCACAGTGTAATAATATAATAATAATTATTATTATTATAAGTTAACTGTTGTAAAATAATTAAAAATTACAACACACTAAAAAAGGAAGATGAGTCTAGGAGACTTATGGTGAGTAAATAGAATTGCTTCTCAGTATAGTGTAAGTCAAATTCTCCTTCAAAAGTTTAATAGATGTGTAAAAAAAAAAAGTTTAACAGACATGTTAAAGAACAGAAGTAAACGTTGGGCTAGATACATCCAGGGCATTCCAAACACAGAATCAGTGTTGGTTTTTCAAAAGCTGTATCCCTCACTGAAATTTCACACAAAAGACAAAATAGCTGGCCAAAACGCTTTGATCAAAGATACCGACTTTGAACACAGAATAAACATAAACCTTCCTGATCCAGGAGAAAGAACCACAGGAGACCTTTAGGGGTCAAAAAGAAAGACCTTAAAACCAATACATGCTGGCAAAGAGGTTCTTTGAAGGGTAATCAAACTTGATATAATGCACAGTGTATCGTTTGTGTCAAATAATGCTACGGAGGAAGCATTTAAAACTAAATGTATCTGGAGATTGGAAGTTTAACTGGATTTGTGATGTGAATACTAAAGACAATATTACAAAGCACCTTATTACCAAGTGCTTTTGGAAGTATTCCCTCACGTGGTCCTAGATTTCCAGAGAGACCTCATCACTTATCTGAAAGCGCACAGCCCACAAAGCTAGGCCTCCATGCAGGTCTTGGGCCCTGGTCTCTTCTCTCCAGGGTACACTGGGGTGGATTCTGAAGAAACAGAAAAGGCCTTGAGAAATGTGGTGGTCAGTGCAAATATCACACCCAAGCAGGTCTGTTCCAAAAGCCCAAAGACGGAGGGACACTTGGGTGGCTTAGTCGGTTAAGCATCAGACTCTTGATTTTGGCTCAGGTCATGATCCCAGGGTCATGGGACCAAAACCCGAGTCGGTCTCCATGCTGAACTTGAAGCCGGTTTATGATTCTCTCTCTCTCTCTCCCTCTGCCCTACTGATACTCTCTCTCTCTCTCTCTCAAATTAAAAAAAGGCACAGAATGAACACTGTAATTGCACAGTTATTATATTTACTTATATTTGCAAATATTCCTCTGCAAAGGACGATCCCTGATTATCCCAGATGAAACACGATAATCTATCTTCATAAGAAAGGAAATGCAAAATTTGCTTTCAGTTTTTCGAAACATCTTGGTGAAGAGCTTGTAAATATGAAGGATTGTCATAGTGAAAATGTCAGATTTTGTTAAAACAGGTTGGAGCTTCTTGAGAAAGAAGTGATGTCAGTGCATGTGATCCCGTGCTATGGCAGATGGCCACAACACTATACATTTTCTAGAATTTAGCATCTCAGAAGTTCTGCAATCAAATGTAAAAATGATGCATGACGCATATGGGGAGAAAAGAAAAATGATGGATTATAGGAATTAATCCATCAAAAGTCTGCCTCTAGGACATATAAATAATCATCTGCAATCTCTAGAAATTACAACTGAAAGCTGAGAACTGGAGAATTTTACACACAAAAAAGTTTATAGTATTGGGAGACTGTGGTGTGATTTTCATTCATCTAAAAAAAAATGGAGGATCTCTTCTATTTTTTAAATATCTGCCTGGAATAATTCAAATATTATTTGATTGCAAGTTAATTGCAAAGTCTTTCAAATATAGCAGAGGCTTCCTATTGTAAACTTTAAAGTGCATGTGGGTGTATTTAATAAGTTTCATGGCAAAACATTCCTTGAGGACAACCACCCACATCCCCCAAATGTACTTAAGCAAATATACAAGTAGCATCTTCAGTCATGAGCTTTAGCTAAATGACCATGAGTTTGCAATTTTGTTTTACAGGCTGACGTGAGATTAAGCAGCACGCGTAACAAACAGGCCCGGTTTTCAAGATGCCGGATTTGTAACCATTATAACACGAGTAATCAAATTCACTTTCATAAAATTAAAGCCTTGATTGGAATTAAATGAATCAGAGAATGCTCTTTCCCAACTCACCTACGCGTCAACTTCTGTACTTTACTGTAACATTTCTGGCAGTTCTGGGCTAATCGCCAATTTCCCAGGGAATGTTCTATGTGCCGTTTTGCTGATTTCACATCCCCTCCAAATTGGGCACTTCTTTTTGGACAGTTTCTGGAGCTCCCCTTGTTCACATCTGAATGAATCAGGTACTTGCCGCTATGATTAAAGAGCAGATTCTCAGGACACCCGCGTGGCTCAGTCTGTTAAGTGTTCGACTTTGGCTCAGGTCATGATCTCACAGTTTGCGGGTTTCAGCCCCATGTCAGGCTCTGTGCTGACAGCTCAGAGCCTGGAGCCTGCTTTGGATTCTGTGTCTCCCTCTCTCTTCACTGTCTCTCTCTCTCTCTCAAGAATAAATAAACATTTAAAAAAAAAAGAAAAGCAGTTTCTCTTCCAGCAGTATTGTTAGTTCATATGTTTTAAAAAACATTAGTTGATTTATTCTGTTTTTACATTATTGTCTTTCTCTGCTTGCTTTTGTATTAGTTCAGTCTTCCCTTCCTCGCTCGTAAAGCAGGAAATCTTAAATCATCCACTTGGAACCTTTCTCCTTTTCTAATGTAAGAATTTTACACAATGAATTTTACCCTGCAGTAGCTATATTACACAGATTTTGATGTGTTATGATTTCATCTTTGTCCCAAGGATTATTGATAAGCATCTGTTTCATGTCTAAATATTTGGACATTTGTCCAGATATCTTACTCTTGTCCAGATGTCTTTCTGTTATTGAATTCTATTTTAACTGCTTAATTAAAAAATAGTCAACATTTTAATTAATATGATTAATTATTTTAATTAATTGGACCAGATAGATAACTTGGTATGATTTTTATTCTCTTAAAATTATTCAGATGTGCTTGATAGCCCAGAATATGGCTTATGGCGTTTGAAAAAAAAATATGTCTTCTGCTGTTGTCGGATGGAATTTTCTATAAATGTCATTGAGATCGAATTGGTTGATCACACTGTTCACATTTTTTATGTCCTTACAGATTTTCGACTTGTTCTGTGAGTTACTGAGGAGGATTGTTGATCCCCAGCACATCTATTTATCCTTTCATTTGACTCTGGGTTTGCTTCTCCTACTTCCTTACTCTGTTATGAAATATGCACATATTCATTATCGTTACTATATCCTCTTACTCACTAAACTCCTGGAGCCTAGAGGTGTCTTTTCATCCTCAGTAACTCTTGTTCTAATGGAATTCTTGTTCTAAAGGATACATTGATATTAACATAGCCTCTGACGCTCTGTTCCTTTTTTCCTTTTTTTCTTATTTACTCTCTATTCTTCCTTTTGGTTGATTTCTATAACAACGTCCTTACATTCACTAATCTTTTCTTCTATAGTATCTCAACTGTTATTAATCTTATCCAGTTTGTTTTTCATTTCAGATATTGTATTTTTTCAACTCTGAAAGCTCCTTTTGAATCTTTTGTATGATTTCTAGTTCTCTCCTCTTTGTCTTTATGTCTTCCTCTACTGTCTTAAATACACGGAGGTCACAGATGACGGATCTTCTAATAATATCCATCTTCTCCATCACTTCTGTGCATTTTTGTCCTATTAGTTGGGTTTTTTCCTGGTTATTCATCTTATTTCCTTCTTCTTTGCCTACAAGAAGAGTTGGATGCCTATCACTGGAATTTTACTTTTATGGGTGCTAGATTTTCTGTGTGCGTCCTATTAAATATTATTGAGTTTTGTTCTGAAGATGATAAAATATCTGTTTACAGTTCCCTAGAGAACAGTGGTTTATTATCTGAAGTAAGATGCTTTTTATAATTGATAATTAATACAGATATAATATTAATAAATAGCAATATATAAAACTCTTTATTCCCCCCCATGTACCAGATACTATATTTGGGTTTTATTTTTATTTTTATAGCTAATCCTTATTATGGCTTAAATATTTGTGTCCTCCTAGAATTCATATGTTGAAAACCTAACCCTCCAGGTGATGGTATTT
The DNA here is from genome assembly GCA_028646485.1 of Cryptoprocta ferox. Lineage (NCBI taxonomy): Eukaryota > Metazoa > Chordata > Mammalia > Carnivora > Eupleridae > Cryptoprocta > Cryptoprocta ferox. Next base: position 138,524,365 of record CM053572.1, read on the forward strand.
GGAGGTGGAAACTTTGAAGGCTGAGATTAGCTCTATGCTCTCTACCATGGGAGGGCATAGGAGGAAGGCGCCCACAAGCCCCAGGACAGGCTCTCACCAGACCCCAAACCTGCTGGTGCCTTCCATTTAGACTTCCCGGCCTCCAGAACTGTAGCCAATAAATACTTGTGGTTTAAGCGACCCAGTCCAGGACTGTTTTGTCATAGCAGCCCAAGCAGACTAGGACAGATCTCACAGTTGCTTATGGACCCATTACGGCAGACCAGGAAACAGACACTTGGCAAGCAAACTGCCCCCCCGCCACCATCGCACAGCACCTTGCTCTGTTTGGGCGGCTCTAACAGAATACCACACACTGCGTAGCATATAAAGAACAGAGATTTCTCAGGGCACCTGGGTGGCTCAGTAGGTTGAGCATCCAACTCTCGGTTTCAGCTCAGGTCACGATCTTGCGATTCCGTGAGTTCGAGCTCCACTTCAGGCTCTCTGCTGGCAGCTGGAGCCCACTTGGGATTCTCTCTCCCTCTCTCTCTGCCCCTCCCCAGCTCGTGCAGTCTCTGTCTCTCTCAAAATAAATAAAAAAACAAAAAAAAAAAAGAACAGAAATTTCTCAGTTGGAGACTGAAAGGCTGAGGGCCCAGTGCCAGCACTGGCCAAGGGCACAGTGAGAGCCTTCTTCCAGACTGTGTTCTCACAGGGCAGAGACCAGGAGGAGAAGGAGGCTCTCTTGAGACCCTCTAAGGGCACTAATCCCATCACAGGGCTGCACCCTCATGACATCTTCTAATCCACCCTCTGCCCAGAGGCCCCACCTCCTAACACCATCACACTGGGGAAGAGGGTTTCCACATGTGACCTTGTGGGGTGGGGACACAAACGTTCAGTTCACGGCACACAGCTAGTAAGAGAAGTTGGGCGATTGCCGTCCACTCACCTCCCCACCTCACGCTATAGGAAGCACATATATTTCAGGCTTTCGAAGAGCAGAATCAAGCAGGATACAGAAGGTCTGTGAGGTCCCTGCCCTGTGATGCTTAGTGAGCCTGGGGGTGAAACACCACATCCTTCCGTCCATCCTCGAAGATGCCCAGCGATGCGGGTCTTGTATGCAGAGTCAACACACAGAAGACCTAGGCTGCGGAGAGGAATAGCACAGACACCGAAGAGACATGAGGATTAGTTGTTTGTTTGATGTAAACCAGAGGAGACAAACCTGCTCTTCAGATTCCAAAAAAGGTTTTTCCCCTTTTTTTTTAAAGCAGCAATTCAAGTCGGAGTCCAAAGTGCAGTTTCATTTTCTCTGAGCGTCTCCATCTTTTCATAGGCCCTGAATGGCACTTGATCACAATTACTGCTCCCGGTGTAATAATGCATCAAACAAATCAGGCTTCCGTGGATTGAGACCGAGGAGCTCTCACGAGCCTGCGTTGGGTTTTTCTGGGTAGCACTCAGCTCATTCTCTTACTCCTGGGCGATGGGCACTGCATCACAGTGAGTGCTAGACCAGCAAGGATGCTCAGCTGTGGCCACAGAGTGGAACCAGCAGAGGGGACTTGTCCCTCCCAGTAGGCTGTGCTTCTAAGAATTTCCCGGTGACCTCTCGTCCAGGTTGGGCATTCTATAATCTAAGCAGCATCAAGACTCAGGAAACTTTTCCTATAAATTATGAACAAATTATCTACTTTTGATAACAGACTAATCTGAAATAATAGACCTGCAGTTTCTAGAATTCTGCATCTATTGTGATGGTAGTTGATCACTTACAAATACCTATGCCTTTTCTCTTTTTCTGAACTGCCTTCACATTCAGTATTTTGTTGTATTTTATTGTATTTCAAAATTTTTAATGTTTATTTATTTTGAGAGAAAGAGAGAGAGCAGGGGAGGGGCAGAGAGAGAGAGGGAAACACAGAATCCAAAGCAGGCACCAGGCTCTGAGCTATTGGCACAGAGCCCGACACGGGGCTCGAACCCACAGACCGTGAGATCATGACCCGAGCCGAAGTCGGATGCTCAACCGACTGAGCCACCCAGGCGCCCCCGCATTCAATATTTTAAATCAGTTTTCAATTGCATCATCATGAGTGCTGTATCACATGCTAATTAATTAGAACCAAGAAATGAACTTAGTTTCAGGCACCCACATTAGCGTTCTTCTGTTACTGCCTGTGAGGAACATAGATGTGAGGCACTGTTGGTCTTAAAAATGAAGAGACAATTGAAGTAAAATCATGCTTCAAATTCTTTTTTTAAGAACAACTTTGTGAGTGCAGACATGTGGTAACAAATTTGAGAGATCATTTAGCAAATGTTACTTGAAGCTCTTCAATGTGTTAGCTCTGGTTGATGCAATTAACTTAATTTCCCAAAAACTAACATTTTTTTAATGATCTGGTTATGCCAAGACCTAAAAGAAAGTTTTAAAACCACAGTAGCTAAAATCTTAATTCCTTGACCTGTAAGACAAGATATTGATGGAATTTAAGGCAAAATTCAGTTCACACTCTATGCACACCCATGTCTTGCTGCACAAGGTTCGTCCATCCCCAAAGCCTTGTTTAACATTGTTTAGTGATTTAATCCCTTGTTAGAGACTGCCTGCGAATGATGTGGCCTAAGCACATAGCATCATAGGGGCACCTGGGTGGCTCAGTAGGTTAAGCACCCAACTTCAGCTCGGGTCCTGATCTCACAGATTGATGGGATTGAGCCCTGCACTGGGCTCTGTGCTGATGGCTCAGAGCCCGTTTGGGATTCTCTCTCTCCTTCCACCTCTCTCTCTGCCGCTCCCTGACTTGCACTTTAAAATTAAAAATAAAAACAAAAATAAAGAATATAGCAACATAGAGATTTGTGGAAATTAAAATTTCGATCTTTTCAAAACTTAACTGTAATTAGTATACGTACTTGTTTATTTAGCATCAGGACATCTTTGTCACGCCAACCCCACGTAACTTCAGGAATAAAGACAAAGAACAAAAAAATGAGGAGAACATACCAGTTTCTGAAGCAGATAGCTTGTCATACATTGTGGACGTGGGAAACTTTTCGGTCGATAAGTAACCTGTCATTGAAATGTACATCATCAAGAAGTTTGTGTTTGTTTTATTAAAATAGTGATATTGTATATTGTTTGGAAATTAGGGAGAGAGAATGAATAATTTCAATTGAGATGCTTCTCTATTTGATCAAGAAAGAAGCATGTTTCCCATAAGCCCCCAGCAGCCTGCCCCTCACCCGCCATGTGCCCGGGCCCTGGGGCCACTTGTAGCCAGAGGGCAAGGGGACAAAGGGTGCCTGGCTCTCCAGTTCTGGGGCTGGAAGCAGGTACTAGAGGAAGGGACTGGATTGGCTGGCGTGTAGCCATTCCTATGGTGACACAGTCAGGCCACAGGCCCTTCTAAGAGGAAATAATTTCTAGAAAGTAGCAAAGCACGCCACTCTGCTTGGATGCAAATGATAACTGGGTTTCCTGAACTGTTAAATTAAACATGCATAGCTGATTTCCTCTTCCTGCCGCTGCCCGGCCTCTGACAATCCATCTCTCCTCCTGTCTGCAGCGCGAGATCCATCATCCTCAGAGTGTAAAATCCTTATTATTTTATTTGTCCCTTGTTTGCTGGTCCCTCCTTGCTGTCTCCAATATTTTTTGTTTCCATTCCTTGCTTTGCTGGGACTTTTTGATTTATCCCATCGCGGGAGGTCTGTCTGAGAAGGCAGTGGATATTTATTCCCCTCCATATTTCAGAAGCTCTGAGCAGGGGCCGCCCTGTCACACGACTTTAAGGGAGCCATCCATTACCGTGTGCCCTGCTCAGCCTGCCTGACTGGAGGAGGCGACACTGCATCCAGGCCACAGAGGAGTGGCTTCCTTGAGAAGATACAATGTTAAGTTCCTCTTCCGAAAAGAAATTTATTTGCAGCATCGTCTCCCATTGCCACTGCCTCGTCTTAAGTCTTTATTACGTCTCCCTTGGACATTGCAGCGGCCTCCTGACTGATGTTCCCATCACCGATCCTCCCTCCCTGCAAAGATGTTTCAAGATACCGAGAACCACTGCAGCTCGTGTGCTTAAGTGGCTTCCATTTGTAAACAGAATAAGACGTAACCATACTTGTGTGACACTCGGAGTGTTTTTTTTGGGTTCTGGCACAATCGCAACTCCGGTCTCCTAGGCACCGGGCTCCCACCATGCTGGTCTGCTCAGCATCACCTTCTTGTCCCCTGGATTTCTCACCTCGGCTTCTTTACTCACCCGCTCCTGCTGCGGGAATCGTATCTTGTCCATCTGTCAGTGGAAATTCTCCCCATCTCTAGTGGATGGAGGGCGTGTCCCCTTGGCCAGCGCACACACTTGACTCTTAGGGAAGCAGCAGTTCTTCTTTGCAGGCAGTTGTGTGCACTGTGAGGTGGATCGCAGTGAGCTGTCCTTCCTTACCAAGGGTGGGACCCCCGCCGGGCCAGGGATCCAGATTGCGTCGCCTTTGTCCCTTCCTCCATGCTCCTGCCTGGAATGCAGATGTAAGGCTGGGGCTGTAGCCACCATCTTGGACCATGCGGTCTCGCAGAGCAGTGAGCTAGTAGGAGCCCGGGTCTCCAAGCATTTCACGGAGCAGAGCCCTGGATTACCTGTCTGTGGGTTTTCTTACAAGGTGAAAATAAGCTTCCTCATTTGAGCCACTATTATTGTGGATTTTTGTTCTTGCAGAAGAATCTACTCATGGAGGTGATAGGATGGGGCAGTAGGCCATTGGGCGCAAACTGTGAGGGGAAAGGAATTTATAGGCCAACAAAGGAGTTTAGGTCTCAGGGGACCAGCAACCGAAGTTCTCCACCGGAGGAGCACGGGGTGGTTTTGAAGGAAGGTGGCTTTGCCCCAGGGAGGGCGGGTGCCTGGAGGGGAGGCTCGGGTGGCAGCAGACTCAGGACACTGTGTAGGGGAGAGGGGAGATCTGAAGCCCAGCCCCCCTTCCAGAGTGAGCCCTGAGCTGCTCACGGGGCTTTCTCGAAGTACAGAGAAAAGGGGTGAAGTACAAAAGCAACCGTCCTGCTGAGACCGTTACTGGCCATGGGAGCTGCAGGGAGGGTCCCAGGGGAGGGCAGGGATGGGGGCAAGGGGAGCCTCCTATGATATCTCTCTCTACAGCCACACCTGCCTCTGCAAAGGCAGTGATGACTCCCACCCTCCACCCCGCTCCCCATCATGGTGCAGCTGCCTCATCTCTTTCAGGGACTTTCATAGGTCCTTGCTTTTAGTGACTGGGTCCAATGCCCTGAGCTGTGCGGGCTTCCTCTGACGAAGCAGGACCCAGCAGCACGAACTGGCAGAGAAGGGGCATCTGGGGGGGGGGGCATTCCTGGGCCAACAGGTGCCTGATGAGAAAAGACAGGAGTGAAATCACCAGCTGCAGCGTGGCCCCAGGGAGACTTCCAGAGGCCACGCAGCAGTGGACAGCTCCAGGGGCGGGCAGGTGGGGGGGTTCCAGGATCTGGATCTGGAGTCCCTGGGGCAGGACCACTGAGAGGTGAGCAGGGCAGGGCGTGGGTGCTGGGTAGCACGGGCTGCTTCGCATAGCAGGGGTGTGATGTGCTCATCAGGACACCACGGCATAACCCTCATCGGTCAGGTGGGTGAACTGGAAAACGTTTCCAGGATAAGAGGGAAGGTGCAGCTTAGTGACTCCATGGGGACCCAGCGCTCTCTTCAGGGCCCTGCTGAGTCGTATGCTTAGGGCACCATAGAAATTTCCAGAGCCCTCCCAATATGAGCAGCAGAGCCTCTGACTCAAGAACTGGTTAGTCTTCTAGTTAGCCCACCAGTTAGTCTTCTAGTTCTGTGGGTGTTGAGAAAGGCGGGGCCCGATGACTAGTAAGTCCTGGGAGAGCTTGATTTGTCTGCTTTGGGGGATATTCAGAGAACATTTAATACATCCACGGTGCAGCGTCCACGGTGTGATATTCAGCAAAAATAAAACACAGCGTGGGCCACCTGCTAGGAATTTTGAGACAAAGATTTATGCATGTAGACATACGAAGCTGGGTTTGAAAGGCTTCACAAAGGCTCCTCCAAGCGCACCCCGGGCTCGTCTGGAAACTCTCACTGTGTTTCCATTCCAATCCTCTGCAAGTACCACCGGGGTCTGAGGTGTGCAGAAGGCTTTTAATAGACCATATTTTTAAAAAATTAGCATAGATGGCTGCGAAAGTATTAAGAAGGAAGCATTGCGTAGCAACAGAAAAGCCGCATCAATAGGGAAAAAGTAGACTTTTCTATGTTCTAACTCTTACCTCTTCCCGGCTTCCGTAAAGTGAGACCTGACTCCTGGACTTTTTCCCATCAATTTTTTTATTTGTGCCTCATCTATCATCCTTTGTTCCTTTCATGAGTTCATATGAAAGCGTATAAAACCATGCTTCCTTAGGCACAATTTCCTCCAACAAGGTGGCTGGGGACAGTTTTAATAAAACATTCATTCAGGTCAGTGACTTGCTCCTGGCATAGTCAGCACATCCAAGGATGGATGGTAAAGACCTTAAGTAAGGTCTTTGTGCTGTAATCTGGAAAATTCTCTGACGACTTATCAGGCTCAGTTCTAAAATCATGCAGGAAAATAAATACCCATTTTCCTCTTGCCAGTGTGAACCAACAGAAAATAGTCAGTCTACCCCGGTCCTCAGGAAGTCCTGCCTGAAATAAGACCTTAATTAAAGCTCTGGTCCTCTTAGCTGGACCGGACCTCAGTGTTGGCTTAAATCATCTGAACAGCTAGTCCCTGGATCTGATCCTGTCTTCTTCCTCTTCCTGCCCTGTCTCCATCGGTTAAAGGCTCACCGGACACTAAAGTGATGGCGAAGATTGTTCTACCTGAGCAATAGCACGGTAATTTATTGAGTCGCTAACATAGTTTAGGTACGTGCAGTACAAGTCCCACCGACTTATTTTCACAACAGTCCTGCAAGGTGGATATTGCTAGACCTACTTTTAAGAACGGGAACTGGATGCTGAGAAGGTCGACTTGCCAAAGAGATGCAGCCAGTGCTGGCCGAGCCAGGCTGCCGGGCGGGGTCTCTTGGCTTCTTCTCTTAGGTCCCCACTGTGTGATTCCATCTAGAACCTCTGTGTGCTCTGGAGGAAAATGATGAGTTGAGTCAGGAAGTTGGTGGCTGTTTCACGAGGACATATTGTGTCCTTGCAATTTTTGAATCATTTATAATTGAGTATTTTATGAACTGCCTCCTCCTTGGTTTCATGAAGGCAGGGATTGTGTGTGCCTTTCTACCATTGTATTCCTGACCTATAGCAGAGTACTTGGCATATAATAGTTGCTCGGTAAATGTTGATGTCTCTTTTGAGTGTAACCTCTATCAAAGAAAACACCTAATTAGGTGGCTTTTCTGTCCTGCACTGGCTTATTCTCACTCCCGGCAATCCGCCCAGCACACATAGTCCTGCCGGGTTCTTTGCCCCAAAGCCCTTTCCTCCCGTCTCTGCCTGAATCATGTTCATCTCCGTGTGAGGTATTGCCCTTGTCTCCTGAAGGACTCCTCCGTTCATGGTGTCTGTCTCCCAGCTCCTTTCAAACTATTCACAGTGTCTTGGTTCTTTAATTGTCTGTTCTGTATCCCATCCAAGCCCCCCTTTCCTGAGAAGCCACCAGCTTCTCCATGATGCACGAGGAGGTGCAGACATACAGCCAGCTGTTGGAAACTGGCTCTCCAGAAAAAATAATAAAAGAGAAAAAAAAAGAGAGAGGCAGAGGCAGACAGGGGTGATTTCCAGTGTTTGCCTATATTTTGATAGAGACAAAGAGAGCGGGCAAGGAAGGGGCAGAGAGAGAGAGAGGGAGAAAGAAAATCCCAAACAAGCTTTGCGCTATCAGCGGGGCTCAACCTCCCCAACCGTGAGATCATGACCTGAGCCAAAACCAAGAGTCCCACACTTACTCGACTGAGCCACCCAGGTGACCCACGCCTATCTCTGTGTGTAAACACTCCCACTCTACTCAATCTCAAGCTGTGGGAGTGAGGTCTCTGAGCCCAGAGCTGCACACAAAGGGATACACATGACTAGCTCCAAGGTGCCCAAATGGGACTCCAACGTCACACCACTGCATGCCATCCACGGAGCCTCCGCCCTCATTATGATCCTGGGATTTCCAAAGTAGCTTCCGTGGAGGAAGTGGTCAGGGATGTGGTCACACCGCACATGGCCTGTCGGCTTGATCTCATTGGCAAGAGAGGGGTAAGTTGCCACCAAGGAAGGAAGAAATCAGTGTGTTTGCTAGAGTTTTTCCCTCCAAATCTCTCACAGGGGGCCCCTCGTGTGTGCCCTGTGGCTCCTAACTGTGCATCCCCCGTCCTTTCTGTTCCAGGGTTCAAGGTGGTATTTTGTAAGTTTCTCAGAGGCAAACCCCACAACTTCCAGGAGGTGGCGCCAACCACAGGATGCTCTCCTGCTGCCCCTCCCCTAGGTGCCAGCTCCTCATCCGAGGGGCTACCTGGTCTGGAATAACAGGCGGGGCTGTCCAAGCCACCCTGACGGTCCCCAGAGAGTCCCCACCAGGCTCCCGTGAGCTCTCCCCGCCCACCGAGGGGCAGACACACCTCTCTGCTCTGTTCCACGTCCAGAGGTCATTGTCGGGTAAGGCACACAGTGCATCCAGGGGCAGACCCAGGCGCCCCCGTGAGAAAGTGGACCATGGCTGGGGAGCAGAGCGTCTCCCTTAGGGGTCCCCAGCTGGGCTCCGTGGCCCGGGCACACAGGGAAAGGATTATTCAGAAGAGCACAGGGTCTTCTCTGATTTGTCCTCCACTTTCAGGTCCTACCCCCACCGCCGACCCCCCCCCCACCCCTCACCGCAGGAAAACACCACCACCAGCAGCCTCTGAACACCAGTGTCTGTCACCACACAGCGCCACCTTCAGAGCGTAAAAATCAAGGTGCTGTAATTCAGGACTTAGATTTAACCTCGCTTACTGCAACTCTGTGAGTTTTTAAAATTATGTCTCTGTCAATAACCCTTGTCAATATGCCCAGAAAATACGGAATCACCTTCTAAAGGAGAGTAAATCGTGCCAAAAGGCGATGAAACTCTTCGCTGTATTCCCGAAAGCAACCTGTAACCAGGATCCAGTTGCCAGGGGTGGATTCCTTTGTCTAAGGGTCATTGTCATTCGACCGTAAATGAACTGTAGCCCCTTTCAAAGGATTTGTCTGCCAAAGACTGCACCTTTCCAACAGGGCTGTTTGGAGAGTTGGTGACGACGTTACACTGTGAGAAACCCTAAGTGGTTCCATTGCATAATTATCGCAGCTCCTGTAGTCATTTGACTCTGTTTTCATAGAAGAACTTGCTTGCTTCAATTTTACCTCTTTCCCTTCAACACGTTTATTAGCAATCAAATGTGTTCTTTAAGAGTTGAGCTTCCTTAGAATTCCTCACCTGCCCTCAACTGCAGCCTACAAAGGAGATCATGTATCCCTGTGGTGGCTTTAGGTTACAGGTGCTAATAGTTATTGTTACTTAATGTGTTCATAATGTGCCCTTAGATGCCCCTTTCTCAAGTGCTCTGTGGTTTACTCCCCGTAATTAGCAGGTTAACGAGCTACCTTGCCCTTGGAGCAAATCCTCCTTGTAAGAAGCAGTTCTCTCACCTTGGTGGGGGTACCCTGAGTCAGCTGTCACATGTGGGTGGGAGGTAGAGCCCTGTCCGTGGGAGGCTCCCTAAAGTCCTCCTGGATGCGGAGAGAGCATTAGGGCAGCAATACGTGTGAAGCTGGTTTGGCGTTTCCCCTGGTCTCTTAGCTTGTACTCTGGTTAAGCATTCCGTCCTCAGAGTCCCAGCCAAGGCAATGGTGTGATTCTGGTCCTGATCAGCCCTTCACCTCTGATTTCTGCGGCTGCCCCTGAGCTCTCTGAGGACTCTGTCGCCGAGAGTGGCATCTCACTCCTTCGAAACACTGAGCCACAAGGGCTTAAAACAGATCAAATCATCTCAGGGAATGAGCTCATTGGTTACTGTGTTATCCCTCTGACTCTACAGATCTTAGACCATAGATGGTGATAAATTCTGAGACTCCAGAGTCTGGGTGAATTGGGAGTTTTGTTTTTCTTTTTTTTTAACAAAGAAAAAAATGAGCAACCATTATGATGGCCGCCAGCGGGCACCACGTGCAAATATGACTCAGCTCTCTCATTCGTTCTGGAAGTCTCTTCCTCCCTACCCCCCTTCACTTCCGCTCCCAGGCTTTGCTCCCAACCCAACACATATTTGGGGAACTACTGGGTTATGGGAGGACCAATAAAATAACAAAGCCTGGGTTCAGCGGATTTAGCAGTGCGGACGATGAGCTCAAAGCAGGTTCACCTTGAAAACCTGCTCCACCAAATTTCTTTCCACTCAGGAGCAATGCTGTTCCATTCCCAACCCCTCCCTCGTGTCCTTCTTGCCTTCCCCATTTCTCTCAGCCTCTTTCTTTCTGCAGGTTGCCTCTCTGTGGATCCGCTTGGGCAAGAAGCTATCTTTTTCATATTTAGCGGGAGGAGAAAGAAACCTCCTGTCCATCTTCATCTATTAGCAAAATGTTGGCCCCCCTTGCCTCGGAGCGTCCATCTGCTTTGGACATTGTTTTCAATGTGCCTCATAGAATATGTATGTGGCTGTAGCATCTTGGCCAAGAAATGATTCCATTTTAGCACAAGCCTTGAGATATTTCTTACGTTCTAGCTGGATTGTGGTATTAACCACCCACTTACATCAACAGTGGAGGAAACAGCCTCTAATCCAGATTATGAAGTAGTTTACGAAGAGATTTTTGAATCAAATAATCCCCATTTTTGTAGTTTCTTATGAAAATGTCCACATTGAAAACCCATCCCCCTATGTTCTCACAATTTAAAGTAAAAAAGAAAAAAATGTATCTGCCTAAGAAACTTCATGTTCTTTTGTTGAAGCTTGCCAACTGTGTAAAGTCATCTAAAAAATATTTTGTCTCTGGTAAAAGAGTAACCACAGCTTCAAGAATGAGTCCGTTAGTTTTCTGCCTTAGTTTTCTATTGTGTAAAAAATAAACATAAATGTGATGGCTTAAAATAACATCTGTTTACTAACTCTCTGTTCTATAGATCAGAGGTCCAGCTTAAAGGACAATGAAAATAAATAATGGAAATCATACTGTGAAGAGCTGTAATCTCCCATTGCAAATGGGTCCTAAACCTCAACAGACATTTTACGTAACATCAGAATTGCCTATGGTTGGAAGCCCTCATTGTTGTTATTTTCAATGCCAAACTGGCTTCACACCTTGAAACTCTGAATCATTTACTTATCAAGCAAACGAGCCGAATACCAACTACCTCAAGTCTGTTCGAATCCAATGAAGTAGATAAACACGGACTTGAAATATATCAAATAGTAAACATTTTGGATATCAGGCACTTTGGTTTATTCTCCTTTCAACATGGTACCCTCTCTGGGGCTAGCATGGTGCTCTGTTTGAAGCTCCTTCTCTGCCTTTAGTCAAAAACAGTGGCCGGTGCCTGCGTGGCTCAGTCGGGTAAGGTGCCGGCTTCAGCTCAGGTCAAGATCTGACAGTTGGTGAGTTCAAGCCTTGCATTGGGCTCTGTGCTGTCAGCGCAGAGCCTGCTTGGGATCCTCTGTCTCCCTCTTTCTCTGTCCTTCCCCTGCTTGTGCCTGTGCGCTCACTGTCTCTCAAACAAACAAACAAACAACAACAACAAAAATGGTGTCAATTGGGACCACTCATCCTCACCTGGAACTCATCAGAAATGCAAATTCTCCAGCGGCATCTGCTGATTCAGCAATCTTGGGGTGGGAACCCACAATCCACGGTTTGCCCAGCTCAGTTGGTAATTCTGATGCTGACTTAAGTTTGGGTGTGCCGGGACTCTTGGTCCTTCTAAAACTAACAGCTTGCATAAAGCTTAGCCTTCTTTAATATGTGTAACATCAGTAATGAGTCCTAGGCGTGCACATCAAATATGGGACCTCCCTGAAGTCAGTGTGCACGCACCGAATGCAGTGTTCAGGGTGGGTGCAGATACTCTCCAGGTTAGCAGATCTGATGTCACACAATCCTGACATCTGAAATGATGGAGCACATGGGGCCTGTCTTTCCACAAACTGTGCCTGGTAATAGGTTGCTTGCTCTTTGTTTTTTCGTTTTGTTTTGTTTTGTTTATGATCACGTATACTTCCCTTCTAGGCTTTGGTCCTGTGAACTAAAACTGCATCTCCCCGTCCTGTAGATAAGAAAGCTCTCGTTTTATGAGCCGATGATGCTTCAATTGCTGCCACCTTCTAGTCACTGTGGTTCTTAGGGACTCAAACTACTGAAATCCCTTGGCCCTCCCAGTTCAGACACCCATCAGCTTTACTTCTACTTGACTTTAATTAGCCTCTTTTATCTATCTTTTCCTAGGTATTCCTCTTGGGTGAAGCTGTTCAAGAACTCCCCATAAGAGCTTTAAAATCTGCATTTTTTCAGGTATCTTATATGTTGTGTTGTTTATCAAGTTGATGGGGTGCCTGAGTGGCTCAGTTGGTTAAGCGTCAGACTTCAGCTCAGGTCACGATCTCACTGTTTGTGAGTTTGAGCCCTGCATCCGACTCTGTGCTGACAGCCCAGAGCCTGGAGCCTGCTTCGGATTCTGTGTCTCCCTCTCTCTCTGCCTCTCCTCAACTCACACTCTGTCTCTCTGTCTCTCTCAAAAATAAATAAACATTAAAAAAAGATATGTATCAAGTTGAGGAGGTTCCCAACTATTCCTAGTTTTCTGAGGGTTTTTATTATGATTAGATGTTGTATTTAGTCAAATGCTTTTTCTGCATCAATTTATATGACCAGATGATTTCTTTATTGTTGTTTATATATGACACAGAGGGGCTGGGAGTAGAGAGAGAGGGGGGAGAGGATCCGGTGTGGGCTCTGTGCTGACAGCAGACAGCCCAATGCAGGGCTCGAACTCACAAACCACGAGGTCACGGCTTGAGCCGAAGTCAGTCACTTAACCATCTGAGTCACCCAGGTGCTCCTATGATCTGATGATTTTTATTCTTTATCCTGTTGATGTGGTAGATTACACTGATTGATTTTTTAATGTTGAGCCGATCTTTCATATCTAGAATAAACCCCACTCTCTGCCCCTCCCCTGCTCATTCTCTCTCTCTCTCTCTCTCTCTCTCTTCCTCTCTCTCAAAAGTAAATAAACATTAAAAAATTTTAAAAAAATTTAAAAAATGTGGGGTTCAAATAGATAATATTGTGTTGAGGATTTTTTGCATCTGTATTTGTAAAAGATACTGGTTTCCTTTCCTAGTTTCCTTTCTGTCATGTCTTTATCTGGTTTTGGTACTAGCATAATCTCTAAGAAATTGTGGAGAATTGGATCTTTTTTTTTCCCTTAAATGTTTGGTAGAATCCACCAGTTAGACCATTTGGGCCCAGTGATCTCTATTTTGGAATGTTATTAATTACTGATTCAATTCCTTTAATAAATATGGGCTACTCAGGTTATCTATTTTTTGTTGTTTACATTTTGGCAGTTTATGCCTTTCAAGAATTTGCTTCACTTGATCTAAAATGTCAAATGTGTTGGCATACAGTTATTCATGCTACTCTTTTATTACTCTTCAATCCATGAGATCAGGATTAATGACCCCTCTCTCATTTCAGAAATTGATCATTCGTGTCTTTCTTTAATTCACCATTTGACTGGCTAGAGGTTTATTAATTTAAATGATCTTTTCAAAAACTAACTTTTTGGATTTTTTGTTTCTTCATGGTTTTCCTGTTTTCAATTGCCTATGAATTTCTACTCTTTTAATCATTTCCTTTTCTGCTTCTTTTGGCCTTCTTTTGCCCTTGTTTCTCTAGCTTCCTAAAGTGCAAGCTTAGGTCATTTATTTTAGATCTTTCTTCTTTCGTTTATTTTAGATCTTTCTTCTTTCGTAACATGTGCATGTAGTGCTGTAACTCTGCCCTCTAAAAGTACCACTTTCACCGCATCCCACACATTTTACTGCTATCTTTTCCTTTTCGTTTAATTCAAAATATTTTGAGATTTCTCCGGCAACTTCTTCTTTGACTTTGGCTTACTTGGAAGTGTGTGTTGAATTTCCAAATGTTTGAGGGCTTATCCAGGTATCTTTCAGTTACTGATTTTTTTTTTTTTTTAGTTTAATTCTACCGTGTCCTGAGAACAGACTGTGTATGCATTCTACTCCTTTAATTCTGTTCTTGTATGTTGTGTGGCCCAGAATGTGGTCTCTCTTGGTGAATATTCCATGGTGGCATGAAAAAAATGCAATTTCTGCTGGATGAAGCGTTGTAAGATACTAGAATGCTGGCATCCTGTTAGTGTGGGGGGAAGGCGAGGGGGAAGGGAGGGCTCTCTACAATCTGTGATTAACCATCAGCTTCACTCGGCCTGTGTCTCAGGGCTGTGACCTTCACAAATGTGTCTCTACAGCTTAGCCTTTTCCGTTCCCTTCACTGACTGAAGGGGGATGAACCTCTTTCCCCAGGTGGAATACAGCTTTGGGAAAATATTTTCCTCTGGAGAGGAAGATGTGGATTTGGCTTTCAGATGTGCCTCACGTAATAATATTGCAAGAAAAACCAAAAGGGCTTGTCCCCTAAGTCCCCAACAGTTGTTGATGTGAAAGCTATAGGTCTGTGGAGAACATCAACAGACTCTTACACAAAAGCAAGAGGGGCATTTCGTTCCCTGTCTCTGGCACGGAGCGCAGCGCAGCCTTGATGCTGAGAAGGTCCTAAAGCAGGGTTACTTAGCCCCACTCTCTGCCTGAGGATCCAAGGAGACCATGGTGCAGGTGCCGACTAGCGGAAGTCCGTGTATTCCTCAGCCTGTCTGCCAGTCCCCTTAAAATACTGTGAATGAGGTGATTGCAAGAGGCTGGAGGCTTTGATGAAACAGATGAGAAGGGAGGCCAGAAACCAACCACGTGGACTGGCCAGTGAGTTGCCAGGGTTGAACATGATTAAAATGGTAGAAAAGTCAAGAGCTCCACATGTCCTTGTCTAGCCACCTGCAGGGGGTGGTGTCTGACTTCTCTCCAGTGAATTCAGCTCAGGTTAGAGCTGCTTTAAGCTAGCATTTCAGGAAGAATCTCTTCCTCTTAGAGCTCAAACTGAAAACAAGTGTTTCTATTCATGACAAAACCCAGAAACCGGGATCCTTTCTGGGATCGTCTAAATCTCCCAGGAGTGACTGTTCAATCATTTTGTGCCCAATAATGTCAGGATGGCATAAAAATTGATTGATTAAAAAAATAATACTTTTTTAATTTAAATTTTAGTTAGTTAACATACAGTGCAGTATTGGTTTCAGGAGTAGAATTCAGTGATTCATCTCACATACAACACCCAGTGCTCATCCCAACAAGCGCCCTCCTTAGTACCCATCCCCCATTTAGCCCATCCCCCACCCAGCTCCCTCCATCAACCCTCAGTTTGTTCTCCATCCTTAAGAGTCTCTCGTCATTTGTTTTCCTCTCTTCCTTTTTTCCTCCCTCTTCCTATGTGTCCATCTCTTTTGTGTCTTATTATGGGAAAAGCGATAGGCTTAACTGCTTGAAATTTCACTGGGCTAAATGTCCTTCAAGTAAATTACTTCTTTTATTAAGACAAAAGTGTGTTTAACTGTAACTGTGGGAGTATAAGAAAAAAAAAACATGGCTTAAACACTTTGAAAGAAAAAAGAATGTACTAGATAAAGGTGATTTCTTCTTGTTATGTCCCATCCCATGGTGTGTGGGCAGGAGAGGGAAGATAACAGGTTTTAATTTAAGTAGCAATTAGACACTACATTGCCATACCATGAAACCATTAACCCTAGAAGTAAAATTTAGCTATTATTGGGTGAGTTTGTGATGGGATAACTCTTTGAATAGCATCCTTTGTCTTCCTTCCAAAGGAGAAGAGTCTGATTCAGCCCCGGTGGGAGGTCTACAGAAGGACGAGTGGGGGCAGCTTTAAACAAAGTTTGGTTGGTCCATATATCTGTCATTGGTCCCTACTGTAAAGTGACCTGAGAGATCAGTCATGCCTAATTATTTGGATATTCTTTTTGATTTTTGTTTTAAGTTTATTTATTCATTTTTAGAGAGACAGAGACAGCAGGAGTCAGGGAGGGGGGCAGAGAGAGGGAGACACAGAATCCGAAGCAGGATCCAGACTCTAAGCTGTCAGCACAGAGTCTGAAGTGGGGCTCGAACTTGTGAACCATGAGATCATGACCTGAGACAAAGTTGGACGCTTAGCCAATTGAGCCACTAGACACCCCTATATTTTTTTACATGAGAGTAAATAAGTTGTTTTTATTTTTGTCTATGCAACCAGCAGACAAAACTCTATATGATACGTCTCCCATAAGTGATATTCAATCCCAGTGCACATATCCACATACACACATAGGTGCACCGACACATAGGTGGGACACACACACACACACACACACACACACACAGGTTATACATCAGCAATGATTATTCATGACTACATCTGTGGGTATAAGTTTCTGTTTTCTTAGTGTCCGACTAATTCTATCACCAAGTAGACAATTTTATGGAAGAGAATATAAAGAGAAGATCCAAAAAAAATGGGGAAAGAGAAACCACAGGTAAAGGAGGCAGCAGTGTATCTGGAAAATCAGAATTTTAAACTATATGTGGCCTATGATTAAGCGATAGCTAAATCATGCATATTTATATGAGTCGAGTTTGGAAGGAGGGCAAAACAAATGAAACGGAGTGTGGGTTCATGGTTGAATATCTTAAATGTTCATTTTTAGTGTTTTTTAAAACATTGAATTAATAGAAATAAACTATATCTAAAGACTGAGAATGGGGATGTTAGTTCTGTTCCTTTTCCAAAGATTGCCCAGTTGCTGTTACCACAGATGCATAATCCATATCGTTAAGTAATATTTGATCAAAAGACTAAACTCCATGGATGTAACCATAAGCACTTTGGCTATTTGCCTGTCTAGTCAACACCAGCTGCATTTTGTCAGTGCCGAGAAGGTTGGACTGGATTTTTCTTGGTGATATTAATGGTGTTTGAGACACGATGATTGGCCTGATATTGCTGAGACACAATCCCTATCCTTACAAGAACAAGATATAAGAGTCACCCCATATCCTTCAGGAAGTCCCCCAAAGCCTGATTCGGAAACCATCCTGTGTTCACCCACTAACTTGCAGAATACTAGTTGCGTGAAGCCGAGGAGATATATAACTGGTTCTGCCTCTACAACCTCTTGTCTGCCCCAGGACCAGACTATGTTGAGGAACACCTAAACGTACGGAGAACTGGCTGCTTACGGAGCTTGCAGAATAGGATACATGACTATTCTGCACATGCTTCCTAAAATAAACATCTTGTACATGTTCCTACATGTAGCAAAACTCAGCATGTCACCTGCTTTCACCCCCCATATCAAGGTCACGTGGAAGAAGACTGGTAGATTTTGCCAATCTCTAATCGTGGGTGGCTACATATTTATTAAGAATATCCAGGGCACCTGGGTGGCTCAGTTGGTTAAGCGTCCGACTCTTGGTTTTGGCTCCGGTCATGATGTCGTGGTTGCTGAGTTTGAGCCCCGTGTCAGGCTCTGTCCTGTCAGAGCATCTCTCTCGCTCTCTCTCTCTCTCTCAAAAATAAATACCGAAAAAAATTATAAAAGTAGAAAGTCCAAAACTGTTTTGCTATCTTCTAGGCTAAAGGGAACCAAACTCTGTCCATCTGTCTGTCTGACACTCTAAGCCAGAGGCTGACATCCTCAAGTTTACCTCGGGGTCCAATGTGGTTGTTGGGGCTCTAGCCATCTCACTGTGTTCCAAGCAGAGAGGAAGAGAGAGAGTATAAAAAAGCTTTAAACATATGTGCCTGTTTTTAGTGTATTTTCATATTTTACCAAAAGAAATCACTGGCTAGAAATTAAAATCAAAGAAGGCTCGATACTTTGGAATCTTCCAGCTGAGTGCACCACTGCCCCAAACAAATTCAGGGCCCTGTGGCCATGGACAAAGCATAGAAAGACACTGGATAGGCACCTAGTTGTGTCTGCTGCAGTGGCCTTCCCGGCATCCGTCAAATCAACCAGGAGCAAAGCTGGCCTTATCTCTAGGTGTCTTGTCCAGCCTGAAATCATGTGGTTTTGGGGGTGACTAGGGAAGCCTGTTTGTCTTTGTGACCATGGGGTGGGGGCGGGTTGAGCGGCGCATGCATATCCTTTATTCTGTCCTTGTAAAATGACTAACTTTGGAACTGGCTAGTCTGACCTGCGTCCTGAAAAGCTGAGATTTCCTGTACCTTTCCGTTGCCCCCAGGTTGCTCCCTTCTGGGGGAGGACCAGTCCTTTGGGTGTTCATTCCTCTGGATGAGGCAGGGTGTGTTTTGAGCCTGGAAAACTGCCAGAGTGCAAAGCCCTTTGACCAGGCGTCAGGAAAATAAGCCAGGCCGGTAAGGCTGTGTTGAAGGAGCACTTTCTACAATGAAACGTAAAATACTGTGTAAGGCGGACGGTGCTGGGGCCTGATGGCAATGAAGTTCCCAGAGCAGGGGAACCACAGAGAGGCGGATCTGAATTGCAAAAAGCCACCTGTCAAACCGTGATTAAAGTTCGTGGCTGCCATTTGTAGCCGGAGAGGCCAATACCGATGCTGTAAGACTTGCTTCCAGGGAAGAAACAAAGGTTCGGGCACTGCAACAGAGGTCCTCCCGAGGAAGATGCGGAGCTGGAAGTGTGTGGGCCTGCTGTTTTCCCACAGAGGCTTTTGCCCCAGAAATTACTGGAAATTAGGTCAGCTGGGAACCCCTGACTGACGGTAGGGATGGACACGTATTTAGAGCTGAGCGCGTTGTTTGTTTGTAATAGTTAATGTTTCCATTCCCTTTCTTTTATTACTATTATTTTTATGTTTATTCATTTTTGAGAGACAGAGCGTGAGTGGGGGAGGGTCAGAGGAGAGGGAGACATAGAATCCGAGGCAGGTTCCTGGCTCTGACTGACTAAGCCACCCAGGCACCCCACCCGTCACTTTCATTTGAAACAGAAATCCACGTAGCTCTACTAGAGTAACCAAGCACCTTTTAAACAATATTGTGACAACATTCTTTTCTGGAAAAAAAAATGAGTCAGTGAAGCTATTTTTGCTCTTTATGCAGTAATAATAATAATAATAATAAGGTATTAAGGAGTATGTTAGCACATTCTTGGAGCCCTGAGAGAGAGGCAACAAATCATACATTTTAGTAAAACACCCCAGAGGTCTTCAGCTATTACACATCACATTTTTTAGATTTTTCTTGAAGTTTATTTATTTGAGAGAGACAGAGACAATGCAAGTAGGAGGTGGGCAGAGAAGAGAGAGAGAGAGAGAGAGAGAGAAAGAGAGAGAGACAGAGAGTCCCAAGCAGGCTCCTCACTGCCAGCTCAAAGCCTGACATGGAGCTCAGACTTACGAAACCCTAAGATCACGACCTGAGCTGAAACCAAGAGTCAGACGCTCAACCAACTGAGCCACCCAGGTGCCTCTTTTCAGATTTAAGTTAAAACCTCTATTTTTATTTTAGTGGGTGAAGTGCTTAATCTCTATGTCCAGAAGTCAAAGGTCATCCATCTGTTTTTAGAGAGCAATAGTACTAGGAACTCCTCTTTATTTTTCAAGGTGAATATTCACAGGGCTTGAACATAGTAACACGGTTTCTCAACTCTTCCCCTTTGGAGCCATCTGGAAATGGTGAACTTGGGAGGAAGACCTGAGCTCTCCATGGTCACATTCCATGTCCCCTTCTCGCCTCCGGCGGCTGAGCAGAACACCACCGCGTGCTGGGTGGGAATACGGTGTCTAGCTTGCTCAGTGTCCCCGTGCCAGACACACACAGAGCAGGACCCCCGTGGGTGCGTCCCTGGAGCAACAGCCACAGGACCGGGGGGAGAGTTGGTTTGATTCTCACTCCCTGTCTGCAAACAGGAGTGAAATGGCCGCTGAGAGCACTCATAAACCAGGGTCATTGAAGGCTGAGGTTTCTATCTTCTGCAAGTAACACCGAGAGGTAGTCATGAAAACTTCCTGGGCCCCTGCTCTTGGATAAAGCAACCTTTTGTGGCGTCTAAGTTCTTTGTCTCTGTTTCAAGGCCAGACAGCGCCCCCTCTGCTCTGCTCTTTGCGTTTGGGGAGCCTTCACCCATGGGCTTTTGGTCTTGATTCTCTGTGTGTGTGTGTGTCTCTCTCTCTCATTTTACCTTCTCTTTCAATTCCATTCGGCCCAAAGTATTTCATAAAGCTCCTGATGAATAATTCATGCTAATGTACGAACACTATATACATTTTAAAGGGAAGCATCTTGTTCCAGGAGAAACGATGTTAATAATGTAACAATGTAATGGTTTGATGTTGCTAGAAAAACAGAGTTTAATCACATGCCTCTCCTCTACCTCGAGACCCACCTGTCACAGACAGTTTACTAATAAATGGGAAGGAAGATTTACTCGTAGATAATTCTATCAGGAAAAATAATCCTGCCTCCTCCTTCCTAGGGAGGCTTGATGCCACCACTTCCTCCCTCATCAGAATGTTACTGATACACAACACAGCTTTTGTGGGTGAAGCATGCCAGCAGTTTGCGCTTTCAGCATGTTGGTGGCGTGGGCACCCCCCCACTGTCCCTCTTCGGTCCTGCCGTGCCTGATGCGTAGCAGATGCCTGACGGATGTCATCTGGAGGCCGACTAAATTAAATTAAAAGCAAGGCCAAACAAAACAACGACCACCACCACACAGTGACAGAAAAAACACCCAACAGCCCAAGCATATCACACCTAATCTTTCAATCTTCATAAAATGTTCTAGCAGACAAACATGTCATTTTTCATAGGAGACTGAGAGAGGACAATCTCACTCCTGTGCTCTCTCCTCACCTGCCTATGGAACAAAGCCAGCGAGAACAGAACCTAAGAGAAATACGCAGTAAACGCCTACTTTCAAATTGCTCTACTAACTCGACAGCATAGAGCAGGGCTAGCCATGCTTTGGTGGGTAAAACATGGGTCTGTGGACCACAGACCGACGTGGCAGCTGCTGTGTGCCAGGCACGAGGCCCTGGAAGAGAGGGCGGTGAACCCAACAGACGAGTCCACGTCCTTAGGGGCCTACAAAGAGACAACTCGGAAAGGCTTCAATGTGTGACACGTAAGGCGTTTGGCAGGTCCGCAGGGAAAGATAAAAGCACAGCGCGAGCGTGGATAGAGTGTTCAGGTACCGATGGGAAGCGTGTGGCTGACGCGGGAAAGAACATTCTGGGCACAGATGGCAGCCAGGCCAGGATGCAAGCCGGGAGCGTGGAGGGTGCTGTGGACAGCAGAGGAGGTGAGGGGAATCTTCAGGAGGGAGCGCCCAAGGAGAGACCCCAAAGATTCAGGGGTCCCCCAGGACAGGGCTTTAGAGCCCATTTTAAGGACTTTGTCTTTACCCTGAATGAGACAGAAACCAGTGGAGGAGGTTGGTCAGAGGAGAAACCGTTCCTTAACTTTCACACCGGTTTTGTGGAGCATGGACTGCAGGAAGGCAGGCCTAAGGCACCGACAGCAGCAATTCCGAAAAGGCTACTGCGGTAATCCAGGCAAGGGATGCCGGCGCCGCCGAGCACACTAGCCGGGACGGGGAGGAGGAGAAGGCGGTCAGTCCGGGACGCATTCGGGGGGTGACGTGGACAGGACTGGTAACAGCTGCATAACAGATGGCACACAGGGTCTGAGAAAGTTAAGAAGGTGAAGAACGCCTCCACGGTGGAGTCATTTTTGGAGACGGGAAGGCACACAAGCATGTAGCCGAAGCCTCCGGAACAGCCAGAGCCTTGCAAAGCACTGCTTTCCGATCTTCTCGGCTGGCTCAGGGCGTCACAGGGGAGGGCACGTCCCCGAAGGCCCTGGAGCTGGAATGGGACCACGGCAGAAGCAGCGGGGCAGCAGGGGCGTGACAGGTAGGCATGTAATTAATTCGGATTCCATCTCCGTGAACTGATCCTCGTTCGCTTACTTCTCCCACCGCGGCTCCTGGGCCTTCTGTGATTGGCTTTCAGCCCCTGACCTACTGGGGTAGGGGTGCAGCCCGCAGCGGAGGGAAACCCGGCCTCCCCAGCAAGCCGCGGAGCCCAGCGCCCCCTGCAGCCGGCGGTCTCCTGCGCAGCCCCGCCCAGCCCCTTCTGCGCCTGCGTGGAACACGGGGCGGGGCGGTGGGCGGGGCGGTGGGCGGGGCTCTTCCCAAGCCAAGGACCTGTGCTCACAGAGTAGCAGAGGTGTCAACCTTGATGCTTCTCTAAGAACGTGGCCCGGCCCACGGTGTCGTTTAATTAAGGCGAGTTACCTGTGTAAGTGAATCCTCGTAACAGATAGAAATCATAAAAGCTTGACACTTAAATTTAGTTCTGGAGGAACTGCAGAAAAACAGATACGTTTCACAAATATATTTTTTCTGAAAAATTTTTCCGATTGTTTCTTCAGAAGCTGTGCCATGTTGTATTCACACAAGCAATCGATGTGCGTCCGCGATAGAAATAGGCTTTTTCGCTGCAGGTGCCCTCTGTGAATCGGAAACCGTGTGTGTCCCTGTCATTGTGGCCACCATCCGTTTCTTGTTAGTAGTGAATTTATGAATCCCAGCTTTCTGCTTTCAAACCTTGCCTTCAGATTCCCCTTTTATTACTCAGAATGACGCAGGATAAAAGAAGAAAATGGAGTTGTGATTATGGAGATTCCACTGTTTCTTGATTATGTCCAAAAATGAGATCAAAAAACACATGTTTAGAGCTTCCGGTTTCCTGCGACGCTAGTTGTAATTCCAGAAAGCCAGGATGACCTCCCGCCTGGATTGCCAATCGCTCTTCCCGGGACGCTTCTCCTTTCTGCTCAGTGAGGTTTCAAGTCACTTAAGGAGCATCAAGCAGCGTATACCACAGAGTTAGGATTCAAATGCAAATCTCTGTTAGATAAGGCTAGGTTAGTATTGTAATAGGTAACCCCCCAATTCCCAAGTCTAACACAATAAAAGTGTATTTTAGCTCCTGTAACAGTCCCACATGGGGGCGATTGTTAGTGGGTCTGGAGGGCTGAGGGACCAGGCTGATGGAGGCTCTTACATCATCAGTCTGTGTTTCCTATGACCCCACTGGACATTGGCATCTAGCCAGGCTGGGAAGAGAGTGGTTGGAGACAACAAGCCTGTTTTTAACCATTTCGGCCTGGTAGGGACATGCTTCCTTGGTGAAAACAACTCTCCTATTTTCCCTAAATCAATGGGAGCATCCAAAGATGGGGGGAATCTCAGGGACATGGAAGAAAAGTAAAACTGGCACTGTTTATGTCAGTGAGATAATGCAAACCGGCCAGAGGAGGACTGTGTAGTTACAATTTTGCCTGACAATTTATTTACTCCTATTGCCCTTACTCTTAATAAATTCTCATTAATTCTTTCCTTCCGGATCTGCATCAGGGCTTGGAAGGAAAATGGTGTCAATGTTGCAACATAATGAAATAAAATAATAGCCCTAAGTTCTAAGCCTGATTGAGGGATAGCTGTAAAGCTCAGTGTGGTTTTCCCCAAAATTGCTCAACCCGTGTTGTGAGTGTGAATGCCCATTTTCAGGGAAGAATGTGTTCTAGGTCTATGTCCACCGATGAAACTACAAAATTTCTCCTTAATGTTTTCTTAATTTCTATTTTGAGATAGAGAGCTGTGCGGGGGAGGGGCAGAGAGAGAGAGAGAGAGAGAGTCCCAGGCAGGCTCCATGCTCAGTGCAGAGCCTGACCCAAGGCTCGATCTCATGATCCTGGGTTCATGACCTGAGCCAAACCCAAGAGTCTGACATTTAACCGACTGAGCCACCCAGGTACCTGCAATATTTCTCTTTTACTGGACTTGATAGCATTCAAGTCAATCAAGTGCAGGTTTGGAGAAAGAAAGAACAGAGTGGGCATCTATTAAGAATAATTTTGAGCCTGGAGAGAATTTATAAAAAGAACAAAGGTGAGTTTGAACCGGGCTTTCTAAACTCATTCTAGGCTAGTGGAACCTTGCCTTCTTCTTCACTGACTTTCTTCTTGAGTCACTGATCAGCTGGCAGCCATATGGGCCCACAGCAACTAACCGGGCTCTATTTAAGGATATAAGGCATGTTCTCTGTGTGCTCTTTTTTTTTTAATTTTTAATGTTTATTTATTTTTTAGAGATAAAATGAACAGGAGTGAGAGAGGGGCAGAGAGAGAGGGAGACACAGAATCCAAAGCAGGTTCCAGGCTCTGAGCTGTCAGCACAGAGCCCAACGTGGGGCTCAAACCCACAAACGTGAGATCATGACTTGAGCCAAAGTCAGATGCTCAATCGACTGAGCTACCCAGGTGCCCCTTGGTGCATTCTTTATAGCTTTTCCCTCCTCTGTCTTTACAGCTCCTTTTATCACAGCTGCAGACGGATTCGTCCTGATGAGCAGAGTGTCCTCCGCACGCTGGTCCAGCAAGGTGCACGTAGGGGCTGGAGTTGGTCTGTGTAAAGTGCTGGAGGGAGAAAAGGCACCTGTGGCCTTTTGTTGCCGGAGTTATAGGCCCTGAATGATGCCCTGTATCCCAAAGGTCTCATTGCTTATCTTCTCGATCCAGTGCAATGCATTATAAGCACAAGACATCAAATGCCACCAGGCCACTTACAACAGTGTCTTTCCTTATTACCTCTCCAGCTTTGCTGAGAGTTTTGGGTAAAGAAAGACGATGAATTTTAAGAATATGCAGGAGGTAAAGAAATTCCTTCTAACAATCCAGGTAGAGGTGGAATAAAACTTTTGTTTTGTCCATGGAAGATGCATTATTTTTGTGCCCCGTGTAATAGGTTAAATTCGGAAGTTCACTTTTGATCCCACATCACCACTTTTACACAGAACTCATTTAAATAAATATAATTCAAAATATTACACATTTCATGGTTTTCAAAATGCAGTCTGTGTAGAAGATGCTTGCTTTCCTGTTAGCTCTCTGACTCATCACGCCCCAAACCAGCAAGTCTTATTTTAGGTGTGAGTCTGTCCCAGTACCAACTGGACCAGGACGGTATGCTTTGTGAGGTCTAGTTTTTCCTTTCTATAGGTTTTCATCTCTGCCGTTTCTGTTGAGGATTTGAGTAGCAATGGGTTTCCTCAAACAGTCTCTTTCTTACTTTCCCTTTTCTTGCAGCTGCCGTGACCTTGCACATCACAGAATCAGGAGGATTGGGGTCAGAGCGGAATTAAAGCCCAAGGTTAATGAACAACGTTCTTGGGTTCCGTGGAAGATTTTAATGACTTTTGATTGACAAGTTAGAGGCCTTTTTTGCTTTTTTTTTCCGAGTTCTAGATACATACAGTTTTACCATAAGGCCTAACACGATATAAATGACTCATTTATGTTCTGCTAAAGTTCTTTCATTTGGCAATGAAGTCTCTGTTTACAGAGACTCTAACTTCTTATGAGAAGGTGATATGTCCCGACTAAAAAATAAACCCAACCACCAATTTATACTGTATGATGCAAAAATATTATAAACCACTGATGGTTTATTTATTTATTCATTTATTTTTTAAATATAATTTATTGTCAAGTTAGCTAACGTACAGTGTATGCAGTGTGTTCTTGGCTTTGGGGGTAGAGTCCCGTGATTCGTGGCTTACATGCCACACCCAGTGCTCATCCCAACAAGGGCCACTAATGGTTTTAAACAAAATGGTTGTGAAATTAGCTTCAAAGAGAAAAAAAACTAACCATTGATACAGATTAGAATTCTGTCTTCGGTAGATCCTGATCTAGAAAGCAGACATTTCTTCTAGACAGGGGGTCTAACAGCTGGTTTTCTGGATGTAGAAATCTCCAGGTGGACCTAGGAACTCATGAGATAGGGGAAGAAGTTTCTGGGACACGTCAGAATCTAAAACCATATCTCTAGGAGGTATACAACTGGCTGAGAGTTCCTTTGAGCCTACGCTCCAAGCCAGGGCCCCCCTAATGGTAGACCAAAGTCGTTTCTGTATCCCAGTTGCAACATACATCTTGACCTTTGGGCATTCAGTCCCCTGCCTTATTGAAACGTGAAGTCAGCCGACGTAAGACTCTTGCAGGTTTGATTACTTCTGGGCTATTTCCTTTTATAAAATATCTCTGTTTTGCCAGCAGACATGACTTCCTTGAGTATGCTAGGGAATTGGCTAAAGAGGTTACTTAAATATTTAAAAGGGAAATGTTGATTCTTGTTTCTAAAACACATTAACAATTAGCAGAACTACTAAGATAATATCTCTTAGGTAATACCAAATTAATAATTGATGCAGCTGAACCCTCAGAAAGGTACAAGACAGAGTGAGCAGAGAATCTGGGGTGGATTAAACTATTTCTCAGCAAATTCAGATATTTTTAAGGACCAGCCAGTTCAAGCCAGTGGGAAGTCCTTATGCTTTATCTCAGAGCACGATGTTTTTCAAAGAATTCTACCATGGTGTGAGGTTAATGGATTCACAGAAAAACTTGACTGGATGGGGAATGACATTCCTCATGTGAAGAAGTAACAGTGCTCCATAAATCACTCTACCTTCATAGCAAATGCGGATACATTTTATATTATAAAGAGTTAAGCCAGGACCATTGCAATATTTTTAATTACTGACTGAAGCTACATAAAATGTTAGCTATAGGAGAATTAAATACATTTGTATACTGATTTTAAATGAGCAGCTTCATTAAAAAAAAATAGGGACAAGTGACATGATACCATGAACTGATGTCCATACCTTCTTCTTCAAGGATGACAGTTGTCTCACTGATGCCCATTTTCCGGGCCAGGATCCTGTCTAAGATCTGCATTGCATTTCACGGACTTGTCCTCTTCGCCCACTCATGCAATCTGAGATAGAGCCCCAATCTTTGGACACACTTAAAGAGTAATTTGGTTTTATATCTTCAGAGATGCAGGATTAAGAACTCGGGTCTGTCACATCAGGAACTCCAGGGCTCTGGTCACAGGTCTCTGTGGATATTCTGTATATAAGCCATTTTATCTCTGTGAACCTAAATTTACATCACTTATTAAATAAGGGAGTTAGACAACATTTTTTTCACTGTTTATTTATTCTTGAGAGACAGAGACAGACAGAGTGTGAGCAGAAGAGGGGCAGAGAGAGAGGGAGACACAGAATCGGAAGCAGGCTCCAGGCTGCGAGCTGTCAGCACAGAGCCTGACTCGGGGCTCGAACTCACAAACTGCGAGATCATGACCTGAGCTGAAGTCAGATGCTCAACCGACTGAGCCCCCCGGGCGCCCCAGGAGTTGGACAATATTAAAGGTTTTCCAACGTCTTACTACCAAGGACATTTTTTCAAAGTTATTTTTATCTTCCATATTATTTTATCTTATTTTTCTCAGGAAAAGATTTGGTCTGTTACTCAAACCGAATTACTTCGATCATTTTCGGCAGTCAAAATATAATAATTCTTTTAAAATAAGAGTAGGTCCTTTATCAGACTTGCAAATAACAGATGAGCATTGGATAGATATCATAGGTCTTCAGGGAAAGAGAAATTGAAAACCAAATGGAACGTGCCACAGTTTCATAACTTTCTAAAATATGAACTCAAAACCTGGTGAGTACTCCAACTTGCCTGTCTGTTGTTGGAGAGTTTTGAGGTGGGGAAAAGTGAATAATTTCTTTTTCTGACTGTTGTCTCCGGACTTATGCAGCCAGCATATGTTGAACTGCATGTAGTTATAAATACATCAGGATTGTAGGCTTTGGAATAGCACAGTTTTCTTCTGCTCTGAGTGGATTTCTGTGCCTAATGTGCTCCTAAGAACATGGCTTTGAAAACTGGTAACAAAATTTGACTTTTACAATATCTTGTGTAAGATGCATTAATGGCTCTATTACATTTTATCTTAAAAGTTACATTTTGACCGTGTAAGATGTACTTTCAGATAACATTAAGTCTCCTTTTTTTAAAAAAGAATTATGTGACTGTAACAGAGACACTGTGCTGACCCTTACTGATATAGTCCACCTTGAATCTATCCAATCAAACTCAAAGTACCTACTAAATATTAAATTAAATTTGTTAAATTAAATTAGATTAGATTAAATGTGTTAGAGGCCAGGAAGCTTCTGGTTACAGTCCATGAATAGTAAGCTTGAAGCACGTGAGGTAAATGTGGATTCATTTAAAATCTAGGTTGGCATATTTTTTTCTTTAGGTAGATTTTTGAGTCTTAGAAAGCAGTGTATTAAAACCTAATAATTTTTCATATACAAGTTCTGTAAATAAGGACAACTTCAATATAACTTATTGGTTATATTGTAACCATGGTAAATGGCTCTGGGGTGCCTGGGTGGCTCAGTCAGTTGAGCATCTGACTCTTGATTTTGGCTCAGGTCATGATCCCAGGATAATGGGGTTGAGCCCCACATTGGGCTCCGGGCTGAGCATGGAGCCTGCTTAGGACTCTCTCTCTCTCTTTTTTCTCTGTCTCTCCTTCTCCCCCACTCTCATTTTGTCTCTCTCTCACACATAATAAACAAACAAACAAACAAATAAATAAACAAACAAACCTTAAGTTAAATGGCTCCTAAGGTTATATTATTGTATAACCTGGAGCTATTGTAAACTGTAATGTGTCTATTTATATAATTCATTATATTTATTTATAATCATTTTTAATCTCACATAATAGACTTTGAAGAGATTGTGAGTTCCTACACAGTCACCCTGTCACAACTTATTTTTCAAGCGGGGACCTGGATGAGTCCAGAGAGACGCAATGACATTCGAAACATGGCAACATGGGCATTACCCCTCAAGGGCTCTGCGGTCCCACTGGCTCTTCTGCACCACACCTCACACCACCTCTTGACGAGACTGACCCCATGGGTATTGTTTTTCCCTTATTACCTTAAAAAAGCACAATAGACAGAATGTATTAGTAAGCGGGATACTTACATGGAGAACTGAATGCCACACTCCTGGACGTGATGGAAAAGTATATGATACGAGCCAGACTAGTCACTGGACAAAAAAAGGAAAAATACAACACAATACGTTGATTGCATAAGTTGATTGCA
Organism: Cryptoprocta ferox; assembly: GCA_028646485.1. Classification (NCBI taxonomy): domain Eukaryota; kingdom Metazoa; phylum Chordata; class Mammalia; order Carnivora; family Eupleridae; genus Cryptoprocta; species Cryptoprocta ferox. The sequence goes on from CM053572.1 coordinate 138,553,535, forward strand.
GGAAAAGAATTAAATGAAGGAAAGAAACACAAGTCCTTGACTTTTTTCTCTCTCTGGGAATATGTGGTAAGAACAGCGCAACCTCCTTGTGATGATTCCGTGGTTTTAGCAGAAGCTAACATCAAACAATTCGAAGAGCCACGAGAAGGAGATCCCTACGTACTAGTGTCTTACTAGCTGAGATCCAGAATAAGGAAGAACATGGTTAGGACAGCCTCTCATTAGGGTTGGTACTATAATTTCTGTTAACTTTTAAATAATCTTGTAACTCATGATTCTGAAAAGGAAAGTCCTGAAGAGAGAAGCAGAATGCCGTTGCTCATATAATGAAGAGAATACTGTCTTCTTGTGTGTCTCGTAGAAGGAGTAGCATGTAATTTAACGCCTGTTATTCCCTACATCAGTGGTTCCGGTGGGTGAAGCCCAGACCAGCCGCCCGACCATCGCCTGGGAACTTGCTAGAATTCTTACCAATCCCTCCCCCCAGGTCGACTGGATCAGAAATTCAGGAGACAGTCCCAGCAACCCAAGTTTTAACAAGCCCTCCAGGTGACTAGTGCCCACTGAAGTTTGAGAGCTATGGCCCTAAATCATGCCCATATGTCCATTTAAGCTTTCCTGAAGGCTGTACAAGACAAAAATAATATCATGCAGCTGGATTTCATGCATTTAGAATCCACATTTTCTGCTTTCTTAATGTATATGGATGGGACTATAAAGAGAAAGCCATGCTGATACCTCCCTCGTCATGGGAATGGTGGCATCTGCAATGATTCCCTGAGAAAATGTTCAGGACATAAAGAAAATGGGCACACAACACTAGAGGGGGTGTGCCATTGGAAATCGACCCACTGTCTGGAATCAAAAAGATTTTCTAGGGTAATTCTGAGAGTGCCATCCTTTCCACTGAGAAGCAGTACATGAGGGAGATAATTTCAAGCCAACACAGACTTAGGTGAGTTGAATTCAGAGATGATTGTAGCCCGATTGGTAACAGTCCTGGGATTTATGTGAAGAGAGGAACAGCTCGTGCACTAATGTTCGTCTTGCTGACAAATAGTTTTAGCCACCTATTTCTTGTTTCGGATTTGTAACAATTTTCCACTTGATGTCCTGTCTGCTAGGAGTTCGAGGTCCCTGGTACTTTCCATCTCCTTCATTCCTGGGAAGCAGGTGGGTTCACCTTAGCTTCCCTGGGCGGAGAGAGGAGTCACTGCAGGTGCCTCTTGGTGGGATGTCACGTAGACATTCACAGGATAGAGTGAATCAGCATAGAAAGAGAAATCTCAAGTAGAAAAATGAGTTATAATTTGTCTCTTGATTCTTGAGGGGAAATGAAGGTACAAATTTCAATCCACTTGCACAAAAATCCACCCAAATGCTTTGTCTTTTTTGGTATAGATTCTCAAAAATTTAGGAAAAAATGGGATAAACTGCTCACGTCCTTGACAGAGCTAAGACAGAATGAGTAGAAAGGCACCTAAACTTTCATTCTTCTTTTGGATCTTAGTTATCCAAATTCCCCAGTGATAATTAATGGATTATAAGCCAGACTGATCAAGGTGATGGAATAAATTTAAAGGACAAACAAAACAACAAAGCTCAAAATATACGGCAGTACCTATTAATGCTAACAGTAAGAAGGGCAAGGGTGGAGATGGGATAGAGATGCTACAAGAGCACATATCAAAATAAGGACCACTGGCTATCAGGTGAGAAGGCCTCCAGGAAGCAAGGCACTTTGGGAAAAGAACCGCCTGGAGACACGGAGTTGAGTCTGCAGGATAAGGAAGGAATATGAGCTGTCTCTCTCTGCTCCCTGCGTCCTGCACAGCTACATCCTTCTGGAAAGCAATTCTATGAATATAGACTTCCATTTCTTTGGATTCAGATCTATGATTCCCACCCCCACCCACAACCCAAAGGCTCATGCAACTGAGTTACTGACAGTTTTGAGTCTTGCATAAATAATCTGTGACCAAAAGAAAAGCCACTTCTCTGAATTCAGATGGGGTGAATCACTGGGAAGAATCCTGGAGAAAACAGTGTATAAGTCTAAGCTCTCCAGAGAAACCGAACCAAGAGGAGATGAGAGAGAGAGATACATAGAGAGATACATAGATACATAGGTAGGTAGGTAGGTAGGTAGGTAGGTAGATACATAGTTACATGGATGGATGGATGGATGGATGGATAGATCAATAGATAGATAGACAATAGATAATAGATCCATAGATAGATGATACATACATACATAAGTAGATACATAGATGATGATAATAGATAGATAGACAAATAGATAATTGATTTGAAGGAATTAGCTCACATAATGGAGTCAGCAGCTGGAAACTAGGGCAAGAGCTGATGTTGCAGTCTTGTGCCTGAAATCCACAGGGCAGGCTGGAACACTGGAAACACAGGTAGGATTTCTACGTTACAGCCTTGAATGTGAATCTTTCTTCTAGAGGACTACCTCAAGTTTTGCTCTTAAGCCTTCAACTGATCGATGAGGACCACCACATTATCAAGAGTAACCTTTATTTAAATCAACAGATTTTAAACATTAATCATATCTATAAAATACCTTCAGAGCAACATCTAGACTAACGTTTGACCAAACAACTGGGCACCATGGCCTCACCAAGTTGACACATAAAGTTAACCATCAGACACAGTCAGATCTTCTGGCACTTTCCCCATCCTTCTGGAAGCCATGCTGCAAAATTCTAATGCATTCCCTGGAGTGGCTTTGGTAGAGAGGAGTCTCACTGTGTAAACACAGAGTGAGACAGGGTTTGCATCAATACTTACGCACACAGAGAGTCAGGCCTTGATATCCTTCATCTGAAGAACAGGTAATCAATTAATCAATTCAAGAATGTCTTATACATCAGCAGTTGCTTAAAAATTATGCCATGTTCCGTACAGTTGTGTGCCTCCAACTTGACACATTTGGTTTTTACTGAAGTGACTGGTTACCATCATGTTTTTTCTATTGACAGACAAAAAAAAAAAAAAATGGTCTCAGCAAATCCCTTATATCTTTCAATTTCTTATACTTTTAATCCCTTGTTTGGAATTATTTTAAATTTATTTTTTAAATGTTTATCCCTTTTTTTTGAGAGAGAGAGAGAGAGAGAGAGAGAGAGAGGGAGAGAGAAAATCCCAAGCAGGCTCCAAACTGTAAGCACAGAGCCCAGAGCCCAGTGTGGGGCTTGATCTCACCAATCAGGAGATCATGATCTGAGCTGGAATCAAGAGTCAGACGCTTAGCCAACTGAGCCACCCAGGCGCCCCTATTTTGATTTTCTTTGTAATGTTTGTATTGTAAATGGGACTAGTTTATTCATGATGGAAATACAGGTTTTTTTGAAAACATTTATGTTTTTTCATTGTTTGTAATTGTCTGTTTTCTCTTTATTGTCTTTACCACAAACTCATGGCTTCTCAACATTTTAATGGAACGGTCTTTACTACTGACCATCTCTCTTGCCCCCAGCTTCTGGCCTTCGGTCTCCTGAGAGGTAAGAAATGGACTCTTACTGTTTGATTACCTTCTAGACCAACTGCCTTTCTTTCATATTGCAACTTCCCTGCATTTTTATTTTTATCAAATCAATCATTTCCCGATTTTCCTTTCTTTTTCTTTCAGGGATCACTCCCTTATTTTGTGGAGGTATATCCTTACATCTCTTTGCAGGAAAAGAAACACTTAGTTATCACATATTTTAAAATGTTTCTATTCTTGCCTTGTGTGGTAGTTCTCCTAAATTTAGAACTTTCAGATTAAAAACCTTGCCCCTCAGAGTTTTGAGGGTATTGATGATCTTTTGTTGTCTTTTGACAGTTAGTGTTCCTATAAGGAAATAGGGTGAACATTTTTTAAACATCATTTTAATTAGCATGGAATTTGCAAGGTATGTATCTATCCTGAAATCCAGGGAAGATAAATTTATTCTGTTTGAAATTTTATCATTTTGGAAAATTCCAACATCAAAGGCAAAGTTGTTACAGTATGTACATAGCAAAAACAACATACCTCCCCCAATGCTGCAATTACAGATGATGGATCCGCACTATTTTACATAGATGAGAGCCTCTGGCTACTTCAGTCTTTTTTTTTTTTAATGTTGGTTTGTTTTGAGAAAGAGAGAGACGGAGCATGAGCAGGGAAGGGGCAGAGAGGGAAGCAGACACAGAATCCAAAGCAGGCTCCAGGCTCCGAGCTGTCAGCACAGAGCCGGATGCCAGACTCGAACTCATGAACCGTGAGATCATGACCTGAGCCGAAGTTGGATGCTTAACCGACTGAGTCACCCAGGCGCCCCTTCACAGTCTTCCAGTGTAGTTTTACCTGAGCATTTAAAAATCAAATTATATAATTGATTATAAATTACTTGGCATCCCTCTTTAACTATAGTTAAGATATTATACTAATTTTTAAAAATTGTCTATGGATAGTTTACCATTTTTATACATGTATTTTCTGCACCATAAAAGGAATATTATAAAATATTTGTTATGATAAGAAATTATCAGGTCTGAGAGGTTGTAAGTCACTTGTGCGATGTGGACATATAGCCTATACCACTTCCTCTGTCATTCTGTAGCTTTCCTTGGTCTTGGCATTTGTCCCATTCTTTTGTCTGCTCCAGTCTCCTGTCCAGAATTCTTCATTAGTTTGAATTTTTTAGAAGTGTCTTTACTACCACTTTAACAGAGTCTTCAGAAGAAGGGACAAAGGTGTGCTGTCTCACATTTTGGGCAAGGAGCAATGTGATGCTATTGTTTATTTCCTCAGTAACTGTCATAAATATATGACATATATTTATTTTATTGTTCTGAGCCATTTAAATTACTTGAATTTTGATAATGTTTAGGCTCCTACCAATAATTAAATGGGGGGAGATAGTAGAGAATCAGGAAACTCATCCGAGTTTGAACGTACATATGTTTTTAGTTTTGAAATGTTAACTTCTGTAAAGTGTTAAATTCCTAAGCATAATAATGGGATTAACTTGACAGTTAATGTGAAGAACACAAGCAGGAGAAACCCCAACTCCCTAGCTGTGGGGATTCTGTTCCTTATTCTCCCTGTGCCCTTGGGAAGCCCTCTCAGGGGAATGGATTTCTAGGAAGGCACAGACATCTATAGAGATGTCCCTAAGAACCTGAGGACACCAAATTAAGAGTCAGCATTCACATGAGACGTGTTGGCAAGAAAGACATTTATCTGACACTAAGGATTTCCATATTTAAAATGCAAGGCGTGAAGGTGGTTATAAAGTAGAATGCATACTTCCAAGTAATAAATGTCACAAAAGACTCAGAATGGCACATGCACGTCCCCAGAATTTAGTTTCTGCTTGTGTGACCCATCTAGTCAAAAGAAAATGTCTTTGGCCATTATAGGATTGATTAAAATTATGGTCCTGGCTCATTTTTGTAGCCAGACTAAATATCAGACAAAACTCAAGATCATGCAAAGAGAATGAGGGTCAACCCAGCACAAGTTCAGCTGAGAGTCATGGCCGGATGTTACAAAACTTGGCCATGGTGAGATTCTTTTTACAGGAGGCCATGAGCACTGGATTCGATATGGTGTGGTCGACTTCCTTCTCTTCTTGAAAATTTGTCATTTATCCAATCCCAGGATACATGTTTGCTTCAGGGAATTTCACCAATTATAAAGCAGATTTTCTGCACTTTGCACTTTCCAATACTTACCAGTTCCAGCAAGGGCAAAGAGACCGCAAAACAAGGACAAACACAAACTTTCCACCAGTGAATGTTCACTCACCTTCTTAGAATCCCTTGAAGCTGGATGACTGGTGTTTAATTATGAGTTTTCCTTACTCTTCCGGGTCGGACTAGTGATGAGAAATCCCATGATTCTACAGCAACCAAAGAAAATCAGGAATAGAGGTGCCTTCCCAGGATCCCACAGATGACTTTTTTTAAAATTTTTTTAATGTTTATTTTTGAGAGAAAGAGACAGTATGGACAGGGGAGGGGCAGAGAGAAAGGGAGACACAGAATCCAAAGCAGGCTCCAGGTTCTGGGCTGTCAGCACAGAGCCTGACGCAGGGCTCGAACTCACAAACCATGAGATCATGACGTGAGCCGAAGTTGGGCGCTTAACTGACTGAGCCACCCAGGCGCCCCTCACAGATGACTTTAAAAAGGAAGGATTCTTAAGTTGCTTGTAGAAAAGCAGCATAGTTTGGATCTTGCTACAGGATTGTGTCATTATTCCACGACTTGTTTGTTTTTCACAGGTATGAAAATTAGAAAATTAGGGAACTGCCACCATCAGAAAACACAGTGGATAATTTTAAGGGAAAACTTGCAAGAGATAGTAGCATGATATCACATCAAAATGCGGTGGAGATTCGGGGCACCTGGGTGGCTCAGTCAGTTAAATGTGCGACTTCGGCTCAGGTCACGATCTCGCAGTCTGTGAGTTCAAGTCCTGCATCGGGCTCTGTGCTGACAGCTCAGAGCCTGGAGCCTGCTTTGGATTCTGTGTCTCCTTTTCTCTCTTTCTCTGCCTCTCCCCTGCGGCTTGCACTCTGTTTCTCTCTTTCTCTCTCTCTCTCTGTCTCTCTCAAAAATAAATATTAAAAAAAAATTTTTTTTAACTGCTATTGCCTCCCTGTCTACTTTCTCTTTGGATTTGATACCTGGACCTCGAACTCAAACCTAATGTGACCATAAGCTCTCACCTACTATAAGCAAAATGTAGGCCAAAGGATTGAATGTTTGCCCCAAATATTTCAAAATGCAAAAGAAATCGAATTCACTTTCCTCACTGACTTCCTAAGCCCTATTTGCATCCTTTTTATGTGCATGTTTTTTCCATCGTCATCACATCGCAATTCTTTTATGTTTGCTATGAGAGGGTTTAGAACTGGGTTGGCAAGTCGGCAGCTGTGAAGCATTCTTCCTGGAATCACCTGATAGCCGCGAGGCCTCGCCCCGGAAATCCTGCCCTGCTACTTCCGACATATCTGCGAGCCACACCTTTGTTCAGACATTGAGTGTATTTCAGCCACTTCGTGGCTTAAACTGGCTTTTGCACGTCGACCTAGGAACAAACCTTCCTTTACCCTATTTCTCTTATTAAGAAAGACATTCTGGGGACGCCTGGGTGCCTCAGTCGGTTGAGCATCTGACGTCAGCTTGCGTCCTGATCTCACCGTTCATGGGTTCGAGCCCTGCGTCCAGTGCTGCGCTAAGGGTTGCGAGCCTGGATCCTGCTTCGGATTCTTTGACTCCCTCTCTCTCTCTGCCCCTCCCCTGCTCTCTCTCTCTCTCTCTCTCTCAAAAATAAATAAACATTTAAAAAATTTAAAGAAAGACATTCTGCGTATCAAACAATTACTCACAACTACATCTGAGAGCCTATGTTGCTTGACTATTGAAAATTTTTTTTCATGATTTCCTGATGCAAGACACTCCTTGTTAAGAGCCATCCCGCGAGAATTCTGCACCTTCTAGTGAAGCGTATCCTCCTCTCGCCCAAGGGCAAGGGTCAATCCCAACCAGAAGGCTGCCTTCAGTGTGTCCCCGGCATTTCAAACCTATTCGAGGAACATTGCAGTTTCTTCCTTTCATGTACTGTCCCCTGCTCAGGACAGTCTTATCAACTTTTATGGCTCCATAAATCTACTCACCCATTAAATCAGGCATTCATCCACAGTTCGAACACCGGTTGAGTTAACGTTAAAGACAGTTATACTGAGGGTCCCCAAATCTTTGTTTTATTCTTAAATGCTCTACTTCTATCAAGACAGGTGTTTGTGCAGCCTGCCCAGAGCGTTCTGCTTTCAGATTTGTCACATATCTGACTGAGCATGCCCCAAGCGGAAGGTGCCTTCGCAGCCAGCCCGGCTGTGTCCCCTGCCTTGGAGGGAGGCTTCAAGGGACATGATCAGACCAGGAACTTCAGAGCCCACCGACTACCTCCCAATGTGTCTCTTAAATTTGTCATTTCAGTTGTCTTTTCCCCAGTTTTTCTGTCTCCCTGCTCTCCTTTCCCCTCTGTCCCCCCTCCTCGCTTTCCCTCTTCCCCCTTCTCCTCTTCTTCTCTATTTTCTATCCAGTGTCCAGCCATCTCTGAGACCTAAGGGCTTACTTCACTCACAGCTCTAATGACGTGCATGCCCTGGACAGGTCAGAAGCCCTGTGGGGACAGGCACCTGTTCCCAACAAGGATCCTTGCCCTCTGTTTCTCCACCCTTGCTGCATGGCACATGTCCTCTGCTACTGTCCTGCCCTTTCTCTCGGCTCCTGCCTTCCCCGGCCTCACCCTTCCCAACCCTCACCCCTGCACCGTGTGCTTAGGCCACACTGGATTATGCCATGAATTCTGAATATTCTTTATATTTTCATCCTTCCGTGTGTCTGTGAATGCTCCCTCTCTCTCACTCTCTCTCTCCCTACACCCTAAAAATCACTTCTTATATTCTTATATTCTTTATAAAGAATATAAAGAATATTATTTATAGTTTCATCCTTCTGTGTGTTTGTGAATGCTCTCTCTCTCTCTCTCTCTCTCTCTCTCTGTCTTTCTCCCTACACCCTAAAAATCACTTCCCAAGCTTCTCTGCCTGGCAAACTCATCCCTTTCTGTCCTGCCTGAAATACCCCTTCCTCTGGTCGAGGTAGAATCCTCTCTCTTCTTGATGCAGCTTTCGCACTTTCACGTACTGCAGTTGTAAATCATCCCTGGGGCCTTTGGAAGGTCTGTATTTGGATTCAAACCCACCTCCTACCCGTACAGCTGGGAGACAAGCTCTGGAGTTCTTGCTGGCCAAGATGAGGAGGATGGTACCCACGAATGGTGGTGGCGTGGGAGTCACAATCCTTTCATATGGAAAGGGTGACTTGACTTACCTGGAAAATGACACATTTTTATGTTTGTCCTGATTTGGTTCTTCAAGAAAAACAACCATTGGATTACAAGGTTTCACTCTGGGCTCATTTTAAATGTTCATACAGGTGTAAAATTTGTATTCTAATATTTATGTCAGGTTACCTTTTATTTATTTATTCATTCATTTATTTAGTAAGTTAGTTAGTTATTTTGTGTGTGTGTGAGAGAGAAAGTGTGAGTGAAGGAGGGACAGAGGGACACAGAGAGAGAGAGAGAATCTATTTTTTAAATGTTTATTTATTTTGAGAGAGAGAGAGAGAGAGAGAGAGAGAGAGAGAGAAGCCCAAGTAGGCTCCTCACTCAGTGCAGATCCCCATGGGGGGCTCAATCTCAGGAACTATGAGATTGTGACTGAGCCAAAATCAAGAGTTGGACGGTCAACTGACTGAGCTACCAGTCCCCTCAGTTTACCTTTTACAAAGTAATTTTGTGAAGTAATTTTAAAGTCAGACACGTTGTTTGGGAATGAAATTTCTGTTTATCTGGAATGAATATGTGACCCCTCACATTAGTATGGTTTACTTTAAGTCATGATTTCACCAATATGAATGGCATATCATTTGAGTATAAGGATGTAATATTTACCACGATGGGCATCCAGCAAACGAGAAAAGAAACTTAATTTTGAAAGCCTGATGGTCACAGCTTTATTCACTATTTTCTTTTCCAATCAAGTGATATGGAATTTTATAGATCGTCCCCATCAGACTCGCTTCTGGATTTCTTTTCGCTTATAAATCAGTGTTCCGTCTAACATGGACATCGGCCGGGTACTGCTTCTATCCCTTCTGTAACATGGTCACTGCCTACATCTGACTTCTGCTCTGAAGGCTGGTTTCAATCCTACAGCGACTGTTCATGGTTAGGAGTTTGTAGACCCAAATATAAGAAACATTCCCTGCTATTATCATACCTTTCACTTAAGGTCACACCAACCATCTAAATCCCTTCCTGTGTCCCATTGCTTTTCAATATTTAATACTCACCAACTACTTTTTGAGGACCATGGACTAACTAGGTGCCTGATCTGGTTAGAGAAGGGCATGAATGAAATGTTAGGGCATAATAGAAGGCTCGTGTCCGTGTCTTATATTTGTTACAGTGTCAGGCATGGATAGCGTGGCTCCTTCTCCGTGAGTTTCTATGAATGTCATTGTGGTTCCATGGACATGTGTTGATACCTCCCTCTCTCTGCAGTCTGAAGGACCTCGCTCTGCCAAAATATTTCCACGGTACCATTATCATAAAACTGTTCTGTTCTCTCTCTTCTTGGCTGAATTGCCTTCCTCGTTCTTTTCTTTCTAGTGTCTCCTTTGTGGCAGAACCACTGACCTCTATAGGCGAGGCAAGAAGGAAAGCCAAGGATCAGTTTCCACAAAATATTCTCATTTATTCATTCACTTGACAAATGTGTTTAATATAATACCTACCACACGCTATTTCTGAGGTCTGTGCTGGGAGAAAAAGAAAGAGATGATCATGAGTAAACATGGAAACACCCTCTCACCGTGCAGGTTCTGCAGGCAGGCAGAGAGACATCAGTCTGGCTGTCACACAAACACATGCTGAATTACTATCAACAGTGAGACCAAGAACTGTCATATGATATGGCTTCAGAAAGTGTAGTATGAAGGTGGATATGGTCAGAGGTGTGGGAAGTCTTTCTGAGGAAGCCACAATTAGGATGACATATCCATAGTAAATAGGGGGGTAAGCAGGCAAAATGGTAAAGGAAAACCATTTTCAGTGAGAAGGATCAATATGTGCACAGGCCCTGTGGCTGATCACTGAGAGCTACTGGGAACCAAGGAGGGGATGGCAACATCCGGGGCTTCTTTGGGGATTTTTGTCTCAATTCTAAGAACAATGGGAGACAATAGAAGTGTTTCAGACAAGGTGTTTAGAGAACATAGCGGAGAGACTAAGAACAAGCACTTTGTGGTACAAATATTCCGGGGCAGGTAGCTGATCAGGTATGATCTGAGGCAAAGGATTTCACGGCCCTCAGCCTCTGTTTTCCAATTTATTTGTGGAACGACACCAATAGCACCCAATTCATCCAGTTGGTCGTTAATGAAATAATTTGTGTGTCATTCGAAAATAATGCTAATCATATAATAAACACTTATAAACACTTAGCAAATGATCATTTCCAAAAAAAAAAAGAAAGGAGCATCGCTAAATACAGAGCTCACATGGCATGGACTTAAGGCTGCTTCCTGTGTAGACTCCCAACAAGTTAAGAGTCATTTCAAATCCTCCACCAGCAGCTGGTGTAGAAATAGTTGCTAGCAGACTAAATACACTACCCCATATTCCTCCTTTTAGATCAGAATTAAAATAGGTTTGTCATGTTGTGGTTAAGTAACCACCTTACCCCTTTGGTTCAGTGTAGCCAGCTGATTTTAAATCTTCAGGACAGAATCAAAACAAACACCAAGCAAAAACCCTTGTTCTGGGTGATCTGCTGTAACTTGGAGCAGCATGTCAAGGTCAGCCTTGCAAAGTCACTGGTGCCTGAGAAAAGTCCCATCACAGCCTGTGAACCGTGAGCTCCATAACCGGCAAAGATAAGCTGGTGTTTTATTTCTTTAATTTTATCACTTGAAAATCAATGTACTATTTCAAGTGTATAGATATTTTATGCATTAGGGGGCTACACAAAATCAGCCTAATTTTGGTGACCTGGAAGAATTCGAATTTGAGTAAAATTACTAAAGTAGTTTTAAACTAATAACAAATGAGTCACTCCATTTCCAACTTCTGCCTTGAGTAATATCCCAAAGAGAACTCAACCATTCATGATTAATTACATACATATTGAGTTGAAGTTTTAGGATTTTTAAATACCAACCTATCACTGAAAATGCTCCCTGTTTTAAAGGGCTCTCTTCTACCTCTGCTCCACACTTTCCATTTGAATCCTTAGTTGTTTTACTCTTTTAAGTCTCTTTCCCCTGGACTGAGTTATAAAAACTGTGTGTAGTCTCACTGACTATTCTTGTCTATCATAGTTGGGTGTGGTTTTGTTTTGTTTTGTTTTTTTTGTTTTAACAACAAGTATAAAAAAATAAACCTTTCTGTCCCGGGGTTTATTTGCAAAACAATCCTTAGGATAACCTCCTTGTATTTGAAGTACAGACTGTCCTGTCTTTGCCTTAAGTCTTTCCTTTGAGTCCCTATGGGGTTCTGTTAAAATTAACCGGTCTCCATAGGTATCTGTGGATTTTATTCTAGAGGCATCTGCCTTGGGCTTTCTTAGCTGCTCTTTTGCCACAAGGCCACATCCTGTAATCCTGGCAAAGTCACAAACGGCTTCAGTAGAGGCCAAGGAATCTGCTTGGCCTGAGAAAGAACCAAAACACTCCGAGTCTGGCGAATGTATCATTTCGATCCCATCCAATAACAACTCTGAGCTAGAATCTACTTTTATTTTTAAAAGCTCAGTCAAGCACATCTTTATGGAAAGTAACTACAATGTGTGGCTCTGTGGCACGAGCACAGGGCAGTGCACAGGGCAGAAGGTCCTTAGCTGTTTGACAACTAAGCGGAATGGTAGGACAGGGTGATGGAGCGCCCCCTGCAGGGAGGGTGAGGGGAGGAGGAAGCAGCCCAGGGTGGGACCGGCCAGGAGATTGGCATCAGCGGTTCCCTAAGCAGAGCTGGGCGCAGGGATTTTCACAAACATGGAGGGGGGGAGGGGCAGGGAACAGCATTCCTCAATCACTCATTCATTCATTATTGATTGGCCCATTGATCCATTCCCCGAGCACATGAAAGAAGCGGCTATGGTGTCCCAGACCCTGGGCTTGCATTGGGGAAACTGAGGGGATATGAAATGACCCCAGCCCTGGAGTTGCAAATTCACTGGCTGAAGTGTTGTGCCGTCATTCCACTAATTACCCTGATTGTACCTGGCCCTCACCTGTGCTGTGATTTGCTGCCAGGAGGGCAAAGGGGCGTCTTGCATCAGCAGGTGGCAGGGAGCAGGTTGGTTTGTGTTCTTGGCCCTGGTTCCCCCATCAGCCTGATGCCATTTGCTTTCAAACGTTACTGAAAAAAATTGATCAAAATTTCCCTACACCCCACAGCTTTATTTCTTATTTTCCCCAGTGTGATTATGAAACACACACACACACACACACACACACACCTCCTCATTTCCGTGGGATTTTGTGTAGGAGGAGGAAGAGCCATGTTCTCTATCTACCAGCTTTGAACTAGAAGAAAACTATTGATTTGGCCATGTGTTTTAAAGCCATACATCTTACTCAGTTTGCTTCTTGTCTGCTACAGCTCTACATTAAAGCCTTGCTTATTCTAGATTATCAAAATATCATCTGCACACACGGATGGTTTCATTGCATTCCTTCCAAGAGAATCCTTCATAACTCATTTCTTATCTAATCATAGTGGCTACCATTTCCACAGCAACCTATTGGTGATGTTGGTTTGAGAAATTTAAAACCATTGTAAGGAGATCTCGTTCTATTCCTATTTTACTTGAAAATAAACAAACAAACTGAGGCCCCTGAGTGGTTCAGTCGGTTAATCATCCAACTCTTGATTTCGGCTCAGGTCATGATCTCACAGTTCATGGGATCAAGCCCCATGTTGGGCTCTGCACTGAAAGTGTGGAGCCTGCTTAGAATTCTCTCTCTCTCTCTCTCTCTCTCTCTCTCCCTCTCTGCCCCTCCCTGCTCTCTCTCTCTCTCAAAATAAATAAATCAAATTTAAAAAACAAACAAAAATAGGAATGGATATCAAATCTTTTGAAATGTATTTTGTAGATGACCTTTTTACCTGCTAGTAAGACACTGTGCTATTATATACCTGGAATAAATACTAGTTAGATGTTGTGTATTATTCTTTACTGTATTTTAGAAATTCATTTGCTAGTATTTTATTTAACATTTTTGTATCTACTAATAAATGTAGCTGTTAGTGGGGCACCTGGGCGGCTCAGTCAGTTAAGCATCCGACTTCGGCTCAGGTCATGATCTCCTGGTTCCTGGGTCTGAGCCCCGCGTCGGGCTCTGTGCTCTCAGCTCAGAGCCTGGAGCTGGTTCGGATTCTGTGTCTCCCTCTCTCTATCCCTTGCCCACTTGTGCTCATTCTCTCTCTCTCTCTCAAAAATAAATGGATAAACTTAAAAAAATGAAGTCGTTAGTGTTTTTATTATTTGTGTGCTATCTTTAATTTTTTTTATCTTTTCAAAATTTTTATTGCATTTATTGTAGTTAAAAGAATGGACTTTCGTTACCATTTGTGTTATAATGCCAGATATCTCCTGGCAGATGAACACCCAGTGATGCAGGCAGGCTGGGTCCAAGGGCCCAGAGGGGAGTGTCCCAGAAGACTGGCCTGGAGGGTTCTTGGCTTCGCGCATGGTAGAAATCAAACACAAGCCAGAGAAAGTGAAAGCAGTTTATTGAATAATGTGAGTGACAGAAAATCACAGATTGAGAGCCTGAGAGATTTAGAAAGGACACAATGAGTAACATCATCGCTTGGGGCAAGAGGTTTATATTGGGAAGGGGTCCAGGGTATGTGTCCCTTCAGAAATCCAGGGTAGGGTCCAATCAAAGGCAAGCATCCCGTGAAGAATAGGTATAATTCCATAAATCACCGAAGATGGGGGGGTGTGGATGCCAGGGTCAGCAGGCATTTGTTGGAACCTAATGTCCAGGAACACGTATGGAATCTGACTCTTAAATGTTGTCAGGTGGTTGCAGCCTGGGACAAAGCTCAGAGCATGATGAACTTTCTTGTTTTCCCCTTGATGTGGGATCATATCTTCTTTGGCTTATGCAGAGATGAGGCCTAACAGAAAAACAGAGACAGAGCCGTTCTAAAATGGAGCCCCTTGCACTACCCTGTCCCACTGGGAAGGATGGATAGGAAATCCACTTGGAAGAGTCTCCATGAACTTCACTCCTGGAGGCAATACCATAAACAGACCTGTCAAACACAGTCGCAATCACACACCTTTTGTGGAGAGAGAAGGATTATTCAGGAAGCAGAACCAGGAACACGAAAGGTGCTGCTCAGAATCACAGAGAATTAGTCCCAGGCCTTGAAACCTAATCAAGAGACCCAGTACTCCTATACACCACTGCTATAGGCTGGTGGTTCCTTTATACCCTCTAGCTTCCCTTATGTGAATGGCCCCACCTTAGTGTAGGACAGTCACCCTATACCCATCCCACCCACCCATTATCTCCCTGGCCGCCCGGGCCCCCAGGAGAGGGATTCTGCCCCAGGAACTATATTCAACACATTGTAGGTTAATGTATGTTCATGTGTTGAGGCCCCAGGAGCCTCATCTACACCTTGACTTCCTTTTGATGAGATTTTGGACTCTAGTTGATGCCTGAGCTTTGCATCAGGACTCACTGGGGCCCTGAGGCCGATTGTCATCAGGCAGAGGATAAAGTGGTCAGTAGAAGCCCACCCTCTGGTGTTTAGACATTGTAAACCTCTCCCCTTGAGAGTCAGTGGGACCTAATATTTGCTTCTAGACCATAGAATGTGTCAGAAGTGAAAGCGGGGAGGAACTCGCTTAAAAAGCAACACACTTCCATGTTTATTCTTAAATTTTAATGTATTTCCTGGAGCGCCTGGGTGGCTCAGTCGGTTAAGCATCTGAATCTTGATCTCAGCTCAGGCCATGATCTCACAGTTTGTGAGTTTTAGCCCCATGTCAACTGACATTGCAGACCCTGCTTGGGATTCTCTCTCTTCCTCTTTCTCTCTGACCCTCCACCCCCCAATACATAAATAAACTTCAAAAAAAATTTTAAAGAAGTTGAGTAAGATGCTTGTTGTAAATACTGTTCTAGTTTTCTTTAACCTGAACTGGAAATTCAAAAGTCTTCTAAAACTAGCAAGGTGACCCGTGTCCCCAACGTGAATGCCCCTGGCCTAGATTTCAGCAAAGAAGCAGTACGCTTATTTTAAGTTGAATTTGTGCTTTAAGAAAAAGAAAAGTGGTAGTTCTGAGGACTCCTACTTGGCCCAGGAGGCTAGTGAAGGGACATGTTAAAAAACAACATTCAATCAAGTAAATTTGTAGCTGGAATTGATTTTCTGAGAAGATTCATGAACAGGGCCACATCCCTTCTAGCAAGTAGAGAGGAGCTCTGAGGACTTGTACTAACTGGAAGGTTTTTATAGGAAGGAAGGCACAGCATGACAGCTGCCAGGAGAAGTAAAGATTGATTCAGTCAAGATCATCTTGCCTCGTAGGGGAAGGGCAAGGGTCGATTGCTTCATCTTCCTTTGCAGGGTAGAGAGGGCCTATGGGACAGATGACCTCCTTGGTGCTTATCAGAAAGTTCCTGATTGACAGGTTACAACAGATTTAAGGGGGAGGTTGAGACTACATTAGGTTAGATGGTAAGCTGGTTTGGTGACTTGGCCTGGCCCAACTGAAGCCATCTTGGGCCTGTGGGGTTTTTGTAGTTATTGTTTGTTTGTCTGTTTTTTAAACAGATGTTAATTCCACCTCTGCAAGGTATCAGTTTGACTCAGTCCCAGATAGCAGTTTCTCAGCACGTCTGCTGTCTGATTGCTCTTTTGTGGTCAGTACATCCAGGAATCCAGATGTGATTAGTTAAGTAGCTCTGAAGCATATAAAATTCCCCCAGTACTTGTATGCCCCTTTATTCCCAAAGGTCACGTTCAAACGGGCTGTGGGTCCCTGAGAACGCTTTGTCCCCAAAAACGGCTTGTCCGATGGTGGACATGTCAGCCTAGTGCCTCCTCACGTGACCAGGTGGAGACAGGCCTCACCCCTGCATGGCCCGTGTTCTGGCTCTGTGGAGGGGAGGAGCATTATTCCTGCCCTGCTGGAGAGCAGGCAAGTAGGGGGTCTAGGAAATAAAGCTCCGTTTTTATTCATACCACAGCTCCATCAATCCAAGCACACAACAACTATTTCTCCTTAATGCCAATCTCATCTGGTGAAGGAGGTTCATGGGAGTTTTTTTCTCACGGAAGTTCAGTTGCAGACAGATGTTAAAATGCACTAGTCTAAAACTGTCATTTTTACAAATGAAAGGCAGATATTCTCACTGTGATTTGCACAACTAAAATACAGAAAAGGCCGATGATGTAGCCAGAGTCGCTCGGGCACATGTTTCTAAGAAGTAGTCTAGGAAGTTTGAATACGAAAGCATCAATGCCAATTTGGGGGTTTAACTTTTAGACATACTGATTCACGCAGGAATGCTGTGATAAATTCTACACTTGTCAATTTGTAAACACTGTTTTCTTATCCCTGTAATCAAGGAGTGGGTAGTTTAATGACGTTTTGCAAAACACCACTGAGAAAAGATCACGGTTTTGATATCTATGACATTTAAGCAAATATACTCAATACTATTTTGATTTAGGGGGGCTGCGTATATTGTGTTGCTTGTGATGAAAAACATTTAGGGGGTGGTTCATACGGATTTGCAGCACCATGGGGATATTTTCCCGTCTCCAGTTATTCGAGAGTCACCCTTTGGCAGAACCTTGATCCTTCAGAAGTTCTTTTCATAAATCAGTAGGGCAGCAGCCCATAGAGAGCAAACATCCATGCGTGTCATGGCTGCGCACGGACCACCCTGAAAAGACCTTGGCTAAAAGTCGGGATCAGGCCCTCATGGTTGAATTCTAAATTTGCCTGAGGATGCTGAGTTTCTCATAAGAAGAACCCAAAGCACATTACAGAGAAAGAGGTGCCTTCTATGGAAAGACACAGCTGTAATAGCACTCCTGGAAATGATAGAAAAGAGATAATCCGCATTCAGAGTGGGGACCCCAAGGAGGTACCTATTCCTATAAAGGAAAAGTCCAGCCCACTTTCTCTCTTAGCTCTATTTTCACCCCTGCCTAAGGAGGTAATGGTACCACAAATTACAGTAGCTGTGGAGAGTTGCGTGCTGTGAATTGGGTTGCTTTTTGGTTTGCGCCTCTGTTGGCTTAAGATTTGGTTGTCTTGGGTCTGTTGAATGAGTTCTTGAACACTGACGGTTCCCTGACCCTCCTGTCACAACGCAGGGATCAGTTTTAAAGCCCATTGATTGAGTGCGCTTTCAGAGCACATTAGAGGGAGACACAGTAACTATCAGAGTGGGCTAGGTTTGGGGACCTGAAGCTCACTCAGTTTTAGAGCATCTCTTTACAAAAGAGAGTAAAATTTTGATTTTGAAAATCAAAATTCAGTACTTTGGTATGGGTACCAGTCCTATGAACCTCAAGAATTTTCGAGGTCTCAAATGACCATCTTCCTGGAATCAGTTCGCTAATATATGAGCAACTTGAAGCGAAGTGGTAGGATCCCAATATATATGTGTGTTTTGGATGAGGATATAAAACTAAATTTCTTTCATACTGATACACACGTGCACACGTGTGACCGCGTGTGCGCGCGCACACACACACACACATACACACCACTTAATCCACAGGGAGTTTTCACAGTATTTATTACTTGAAGCATCAGTACCCACAATTTAAAGTTAGATGCTGAAATATATTAGGATTATCAAAACATTGCTTTAAAGCATCTCATTCACTCACTTTTGGGATCTTCGGGCTCAACATGGAAACTGCTGGAAGTTCAACACATTTGGATTCCTCAGACCAATGCTAAGTAAAAGTATGAGGATCCGAGATGTCAGAGCTCTTTGCCTCTTCTAAGTAAACATTTCTTACCCTCTGTCCAATAAACCAGAGGTTTTTAAAAAAAATTTTTTCAATGTTTATTTATTTTTGAGACAGAGAGAGACAGAACATGGGCGGGGGAGGGGAAGAGAGAGAAGGAGACACAGAATATGAAGCAGGCTCCAGGCTCTGAGCTGGCAGCACAGGCCCATGGGGCTCAAGCTCATCAACTGCAAGATCATGACCTGAGCCGAAGTTGGACATGTAATCAACTGAGTCACCCAGGCGCCCCTAACCAGAGATTTTAAACAAAGGAACTTCGTGTTTTTATTTAAACTAGTATTCTTTTTCCTGCTCGTACAATTGAAGGTAAAGTCAGGAATGATTATAAGAAGAACATGGTGTGAAAAACAAGCAAAATATTTAGTGACATTAAAGCCTCAGGTGCAAAGCCACATTCTATGACATTTCAGGCTTATTAGGGTTTGAGAAGCCATCTGGAAAGATGTCTCCCTGTCCCTTGCTATTATTCTGTCACACAGCTTGAATATATCACCCGGAGAGGAAAGACCAGCTTTCTTATTAAAAACTACTTTTTCTCCAACCACATATGGTCATTCCATTTGCTAAGAGAATGTGTCATCATAAAGATACCTCAAAAGGTGAACATTTGAATTGCAAATCCTTAAAGCAAAAAAGTATAGCTTTTGTACGAAATCTCAGACACTTCAGTGAGAGGCCAATGACTTAAACCAACAAATGATTCCCAAAGGTGTCCAAGAGTAATTTTTGAGAAAAACAATAAAGGTGTCCATTTCATTAATTTTTTAGAGGCGTCCATTTTAAAATCAGATCACTTGATGCTCAAAAAAGATTCATGGGGAAAAAAATTAATTCTGTTTTAAGGCAAGTGATTTTGGGGCACCTGGGTGGCTCAGTCATGTAAGCATCCGTCTTTGGCTTAGGTCAGGTCATGATCTTGCAGTTCATGATTTCGTGCCCCACGTCGGGCTCTGTGCTGACAGCTCAGAGCCTGGAGCCTGCTTCAGATTCTGTTTCTCCCTCTCTCTCTGCCCCTTCCCCATTCTTACTCTGTCCCTGTCTCTCTCTCTCTCTCTCTCTCTCTCTCTCAAAAATAAATAAACATTAAAAATTAAAAAAAAAAGACAAATGCTTTTAGCTGCAAAAACTAAATGTGAACAATGTGAATGAACTTGATTATTCATTTCACCTTGGATGATGAGCACTTAGTGGTCAGTTTCTGTCAGCTGTTCATTATGGGGTTAACTGGTAGTTTACATTTACTTGACATTTATATTACTTAAAATATGACATGTATACATATTTATATGATGTATAATGCCATCATAGATTCCTGAAATCCCACATTAATTCTCTGTGGTAGCCATGGGGGTGCTCCGCTCAGATCTCACGCTAAGAAAACAACCTATGAGGAGCACGGTAGGCTGGCAGCTTAGTTTCTAGACCTTGACATTCACCACAGCCTTCACGCTGAGGCCTCACTCCTGGAGACTCCCGCCAAATGAGCGCGGTGAGAAGCTCTTGCTTCCTAATACGGGACTCCTCTTGGGTAATTTCCCCCTAATTTATATCATGATAAAATACACATCACATAAAGTTTATATTATATATATATATTTTTCAAATTTATATATAATTTTTATATATTAATAAATGTGTATAAATATAAATGGAAATAGTCTCAAATTGCTTGTCCCATAATTGAAACTATAGAAGAGGAAGATTGAGTATACTAAAAGAGAAGTTAAAAAGAGAGAGAGAGGTAAGTTAAATTATTCTCATTATTGAAAAAAACTCTTAATTCCACGAAGGGATGGGAATCACAGCATTTCCTAGACCTGACTTACTAATAGTCTATCCCACGATGCTTTATCGTGGGGAGTGGTAGCCATCAGTACTGGTCACCCGTATTCCCAATCTCCTCCTTTGGAAAAGTTGTCCCCCTATTTCAGATTAGGAACTGCCTGTGACTTGCTTTGGTCAATAAAATGTGAGCAGAAGTGGCCATGTGTGTGTACATGTGTGCAATTGTCAGGTGAGTCCCTGTGGGGCTTTGCCAGCTGCAGTGAGGACTGGGGGCACAATATGGAACCCACGTTGGTCCACCCTGAACACAAGGTCAATCACTGTTGTTTGAAGGCACCTAAACGTGGGCATTGTGGGCTACTGCAGTCCCTACTGCGTGTAGGGACCCCACAAACAGTGCAGAGGAGTCCTGCCAATACTAACATTTGTCTGAGATGACTCAGTCAGCAAGGATGCTCACTGGGCCAGAGTGACTCTTCCTGCCCTAAGATATGTTACTACAAATGTCCTAAAGAATTTCATGTGCTGGGCTTTTTTTTTTTAATGTTTTTAATTTTTATTTATTTTTGAGAGAGAGAGAGGCAGAGAGTGAGCAGGGGAGGGGCAGAGAGAGAGGGAGACATAGAATCTGAAGCAGGCTCCAGGCTCTGAGCTGTCAGCACAGAGTCCCATGCGGGGCTCGAACTAAAAACCGCAAGATCATGAGCCCAGCTGACGTCCAACACTTAACCGACTAAGGCACCCAAGTGCCCCTCGTGTTCTGTTTTTTTTAATTTTTTTAATGTTTATTTATTTTTGAGTGAGAGAGAGACAGAGGATGAGGGGGACGGGCAGAGAGAGAGCAAGACACAGAATCCCAAGCAGGCTCCAGGCTCCAAGCTGTCTGCACAGAGCCAGACCAGGGGCTCGAACTCAGGAACTGTGAGATTGTGACCTGAGCTGAAATTGGTGGGTTAACTGACTGAGACCCGCCCCCCCCCCACATCCCGCCAGTGCCCCTTGTGTGCTGTTTTTAAATAATATCCTTTGATAATAACTGGGCCTAATTTTGCTATGTTACTTAGGGAAAGAGACTTTTTAAGAAGATAAGGTAATTTAATTCAAGTACATATGACTCTGGTGTTTGTCTTGGTTGATTGGTATAAAGCCAATATTTAAAGCAATTAGATAGATTGCTTATCCTATTTTCTAAAAATTACTTAATTTAGCCAAGTTTTAGACATGCGTTTAATAATGCATCAGTCAAGATTGCCATAGACCAGAAATCCTCATTTTTTGTTTTAACAGGCTAAAAACAGTGCCTGATGCAATTTATGTATGCGTACTCCTGTTTGTTTCTTAAACTGATGATACCCAGAGATGGACAGAACCAGAAACATGTCCTGCTACCCCTAAATGAACACTTGTTTTTGTGGTGCTCGTCGAATACACACTTTGTAGCTTACATTTTGAACAGAATACTTTATCAAACAAAAGAAGGATTAAAGGGCGTGTCTGCAGTGCAAACTATGAATAAAGCTTCAGGTATTTGCAGGGAGGTCAGGGAACCAACCAATGAGAACGCTGCCCTCTGATACTGAAGTCATGTGACGCAGTGAATACAAGGGATAACTCACAAATCGCATAAACTATGCACATGTTAGTCAGCCTGGCAGAGTCATGGTTTATTCCGGAGGGTTTAGAATCCCTCCCCAGGGTTGACCTGGCTCATGTTAGTAAATTACCCCAGGTTAACTGCAAGGGAAAGTCGTGTTCCGAATTATTTCATTGCTGTGCACATTACTTCCATATTTAACTCCATTCAATACGTATCCAAATCACGATGTCAGGCTTTGAAAAATGGATCCCGTTCCTTTCAGAGTTGTAACCAAATACATCGTGTAACATTTGTTAACAAAACAAACACATTCTTTAAGCAAAGCTCAGAGATGCAAGATAACAGGACTCCTGCTTGGTGACTTCGTTTCATGTTACTTTTAACCTTCTTTGGTTTCTCACTGGTTGTGTCTCCATCAACCAGTTTTTATGTATATTTACAGAATATTAAAAAAAAAAAAAAAGTAATCTCACTCCAAGTACTGCCAAAGGAACCTGGCTCGATTGCCACAATTTTCAGTACAATAAGTGATCTGTTCATAGCCGGAGTACTCGTGTACACTTTCGTACATGGTACTTTTCAAAAAGTTGAAGAAATCACTACAGGAAAATGTCCCAGATTTGGCACACCATGAGTTTGCTGAACGTCCACGCTTCTGCATTTTGCAGATCTCACAATCTTCATGTTATGTAAGACCTCATATACTTCTGGTAGATCCTAAGGGGAAATGCAGAGACGGGGCCTGAAAATGTATATAAATGTGTGTGACACATTGGAGATTCTCGGAAGAAAAGCACTACATAAATCTACTGTTTAAAAACTGTTCTATATGTATCCTTTAGTGGTTGGAGTAGGTTATTTAAAGCATTTTTTATGAAATAAAGCAAGTAAAAACGTAAGCCTGTTTGAAATAAAAGATATATCATATAACTAGTACACTTTTCCAGTAGGCTTGAAGAATTCAGACATAGTATGCTCCTAAAACCTGCCAACGCCTTTGGGATGCCTGGGTGCCTCAGTCTGTTAACTGTCCAACTCTTGATTTCCGCTCAGGTCGTGATCTCATGGTTCATGGGATCGGTCCCTGAGTCGGGCTCTGCCTGCTTGGGATTCTCTCTCTCTCTCTCTCTCTCTCTCTCTCTCTCTTCCTCTCCCCCGATTATGTTTTCTCTCTCTCTCTCTCTCTCTCTCTCTCTGTCTCTCTGTCTTTCTCTCTCTTTCTCAAAATAAATAAATAAATAAACGTTTTAAAAAACTTGCCAAAGCATAGAGTCTATTTAAATATATTATTTTCCTGGAAAACAAAGCAAATAGGTACCGCAAACCTGTATAAAAGGAAACAAATACTGTATTGTGTCCCGTACTATGAGTTGGGGGAGAAAATGTTTTTCAGGCCACTTGAAATAATATGTGGGTGAGCTGACCAAAATGTACGGCACCTGCCCTCCATGCAGTACATCACTCTTTCAGGGATATGGCTAAAATCGTCTCCCGGATCATTGGCAAGGAGAGGGCATCCATCTTTCAGTAGCAGTTAAGCGGATGATTTTTTTGTTTCCTGAATTCTCATTCCTCGTTCAGTTAAAATTTGGCACCGGAGTCACGGACACTGTCTCCTATTTACATATGTACTTACTTCTGGCACAAGACAAAGCTGGCTCTTAAATTATGACAAAATTCAGCCGTGGATAAATTAATAGCTTAATGTGCAGACTCGCAGAGCTATTAAACCCTGACTTTTCACTTCTAACACAATTTTTTTAAACGGAATCAGCAGACATAGGGGGAAGTATCCGGAGCCTAACATGAATTCCGGGGTGGTGACACTTCAGACATCATTACAGTTTGAATGTGACCAACTGAAGTCCGAGTCTGCCTTCCCCTGACAGGTCCTGTGGGGACAAGGAGGACCACGTGTGCCAGTGAGGGCATACATGTAAGGAAAGTTACTTTTGAAGATATTTGTGACAACTTTACACTTCTCATTTGGAAAAAAGGGGGGAGGGACCTCTAATCTTTCAGTAGCATATAAGTGGATGATTTTTTATTTTCTGAATTTTCCCACCTGCCTATGTATGCTTTTTTTTTAGGGAACCAATCATATTTTAGTACAATACATATATTTCTCTTTCTCTTGTTGAGAAATGGCACATTAAAAATGAACTGTCAAGGGCGCCTGGCTGGATCAGTCGGTGAAGCATCTGACTTTGGCTCAGGTCGTGATCTC
Source organism: Cryptoprocta ferox (assembly GCA_028646485.1). Classification (NCBI taxonomy): domain Eukaryota; kingdom Metazoa; phylum Chordata; class Mammalia; order Carnivora; family Eupleridae; genus Cryptoprocta; species Cryptoprocta ferox. The sequence goes on from CM053572.1 coordinate 138,577,799, forward strand.
GCGGTTTGAGGATTCGAGCCCTGTGTCAGGCTCTGTGCTGACAGCTCAGAGCCTGGAGCTGCTTCAGATTCTCTGTGTCCCCCTCTCTCTGCCCCTGCACTGCTCACACTCTGTCTCTCAAAAATAAATAAATGTTAAAAAAAAATTTTTAATGAAGCCTCATACCTGGATAAACAGTCCAGACCTTGAAACCAGTTTTTCAGTAGTATTGTTAGTCCTCTTTCAGCTAATACCTCAATGATTAGAAAGCAAAGCGTAGCTCAGAAACGCTGCCTTAGGGAGTCAGGCTGCTGTTCTTAAATACTGCGACTTATGTTTCAATGGTGTTATTTTACTCTAGGATATTTATAAATATCTGAACAACTAAGGTCCGGTCATATTTATAGATTACCTTTTCATTCACCTTTTGGCAATGATTATTGCCAAATGAACACTTCAAGTGCTGCTTTTATATTTGGCAAATGTATTTGCTTTTGGATTTTGTGTAAGTCACTTGAGGCTGGAATTCCCACAGCTATTTTTGGAACTCTCTCTTGAAAAGTATCAGTTGTCAATTTTAAAGCATCTGGACTTTAGATTTGATTGATAACATCATAACTTTATACCATTATCTATTCTAGCAGTTAGTGAGCCACTAACAGAAAAGAGAACATATCTTTTAGACCCCAGGACGTTTATTATTGACACTACTGAAAATAAATTAAGATCCAACCAACCAGTTTTCATTGTGATACAAGAAAGCTTAAGAGACCAGACAAACACAAAAGATGATTTATCTCCTAGCATGTGGCAATATTGTATTCTAACACAGAGAAGAGTAAAATCAACTATCTGTTTCAAGTTGATATTGATTTGATGTTTTGAAGTTTTTTTAATTCTTTAATTTTAATTAAAATTTCTTATGATTAAACACTTGTAATTGTTTCAGGAGGAGATGACATGTCAGCTACTGGCTCTTTGGTTTTTCTTTCTGTTTCGGCTTTAGTTTCTGTTGTTGTCTTATTCCGTTTTCTCCGTGGGCGCTGAGCGGTGAGCAATGGAAGGCTCCCATGCACACTGGCTGGGTCTTGCCTTTTCCCTGCAGTTCTGTCCTCGGACTGCCCAGCGGCAGAAACAGCGGAGCTGGGAGGTCAGCAGCTCCAGGTGGCCCCACATCTAAGTGCAGCCGCCGTAGGCCCTTTATTCGGGCCACTTACCCTTTAGGGCTCAGACTTGTCCTTCTGACAGGTGTATGACAATAATGACTCTCCGGCAAGTGTTTTATGTGACAAGTTGAAACTCTACGCAAAGATTTTAATCCAAAGTCTGATGCAGACAAGTCCTGGTAAATGGCAGCTCTGATTTCTATGGTTGGTACCAGGCAACTCAACTCTGCAGACCCCAAGGAGAGCCCCCTACCAGGCGAGTGGAGACGGGCTTTCAGTTCTCCCTGGAAACAACTGGTTAGACCACTATGTCCATGATTCACTTAAAAGATTTGGCAGATATTTTGTGTTTCTGGAAAACGTACGTTCAGAATAGAAAAATTTGGTTTTTTTGGATTTGCTGTTTTGAAAATTTACATGACTTCAAGTTTTAAGGAAAAAGCCAAAAGACAGAAGATGCCTGAGAATGAAGAGAAGTCTTCTGACATATGAACGAAGAAAACTGACCAAGGCTCATGGCTTCAGTGTATCATCGAGCTGTGGAAATATTATCACATGTGGAATGAAATACTCATCTTACTGAGTCAAAGAAAACCCACCGTTCCCAGACTGCATCGGGGCCACCACTGCCAAGCTTTCTTCTACATGGACTCCTTGGATTTGCAATTGTGTCGTTTGTACTTGAGATGACACAGATATTTCGGGCAACGGGAGAAGGGCAGTGGCTAGCAGAGTGCTCCACAGGGTTTCACCAGTGAGTGGGTCCTCATTCTTCTCCAGGCCAATGGGGTTGGGGGGTGTCAAACCTCCCTTTTTTTGTTCTTTCCTGTGATCATCTGGTTTGTGTTCCAAACAGATTTTTGTAGCTGAGCTTAATCGTGACACTTAGCCCGTTCCCGAGGTTGACAATCCCTGCGTGTTCAGAAATAAAGGAGTCTGAAGTGGGAAGGGAAATGGCTGAGTCAGGGTGAGGAAATGGTGCATGCTTTTCATTCCATGGGAAACGGGACCTGGCATGATCAGCAGGTTCCTGGGTAATATCCATGGGCTCAGTCCCCATGGGCCAGAGGCATCTCCTTCTACTTCTGATCTGTGTGAAGCACTGACCAGGTTCCCTACTTCCTTTCCTCCTCTTGATTGCCATGATCTCCATAGAATGGTCAGTGATTCAGGGTGTGAATTTTAATTTTGAAATAATTGTGACAATGGCTTTATTAAAAAAAATAAGAGAGAATAGTTTTTCTACAAAGATTTTCTACGATACTTTTTGATCCAAAGAAGGTTTGGTCTTAAAATCAGTTCCTCACCAAAATATAAAACTAAGATAATGCAGATGTTGCTTTAAATGAATCAAGCATGTCTTAATAAGGCAACTGTTTTCATGGTTTGACATTTGTATTTTCATTCTTTTGCTTCACACCTTTTTTATTTCCTTTTGCCACTGTGTTCCAATAATGAAATTGCTCACGTGTTCTTAAAGATTCTGCTATCCCAAAAGACATCAGACTGGCACATTTAATTGCTTGAACAGGCTCTCCTTATCGACTGACCTATATTTTTGTATAAAGTGATTACTACCTATGAAGACTGGCACATAAAGATATCAATAACCCAACCGCGAGGCACATTTTAATGACTGCAATTAGGGAGTAAAGGGTTTACAAGGTTGCTAGCAGCCTGTTCCTCATTCATTCTGGTTCCTTGACTAAGATTTTAAATCTCATGTTTCTGGTTGGCCACCTGCCACTGCCCACCCAGTTTGGAAAACTGAAAAGGCTAATTCCTCACAAGGTGTTGGGATGTTGCTTGTTAAGTAAGGCCATCTTTTCTGGCGTGCATGTGGGGTAAGAGCTTAGGAGTCAAAGTCAAGAAAACATCTACCTCTTGGAGTTCAATTAATTGAAAAAGAATAATTTTACAAGTATTTTTTTTGAGAGAGAGAAAGAGAGAGAGTGGAAGAGAGGTAGAAAGAGAGGGAAAGAGAGAATCTCAAGCAGGCTCCACGCTGACCGTGCAGAGCCCGATGTGGGGCTTGAACTCATGAACCGTGAGATCATGACCTGAGCTGAAATTAAGAGTGAAGTGCTTAACTGGCTGAGCCTTCCAGGTGCCCCAACAAAGAGCATTTTAAAGAGGGCAACTCAAGAGAAGACATGTGAGGTTTCTGGGAAGATTTCAGAGGAAAGAACTAGTGAGGAAAAGTTGAGAAAATTAAGAATAAATGAGTGGCTATAAGAACCCTTATCCTTCGCACTGCTGGGGATTTACCCAAGGGATACAGGAGTGCTGATGCATAGGGGCACATGTACCCCAATGTTCATAGTGGCACTTTCAACAATAGCCAAATCGTGGAAAGAGCCTAAATGTCCATCAACTGATGAATGGATCAAGAAGATGTGGTTCATCTATACAATGGAATACTACACGGCCATGAGAAAGAACGAAATCTGGCCATTTGTGACAACGTGGATGGACCTTGAGGGTGTCATGCTAAGCGAAATAAGTCAGGCGGAGAGGGACAAATACCATATGCTTTCACTCATAGGTCTAACAGGAGAAACCTAACAGGGGACCATGGGGAGGGGAAGGAGGAAAAAGAGTTAGGGAGAGGGAGGGAGACAAAGCACGAGAGACTCTTGAATACTGAAAACAAACTGAGGGCTGAAGGGGGAGGGGGAAAGGGGAAGGGGGGTGATGGTCATGGTGGAGGACACTTGTGGGGAAGAGCACTGGGTGTTATATGGAAACCAACCTGACAATAAACTATAAAGTTAAGAAAAAAAAAAGAAACAAAAAAGAACCCTTATCCTTTGGATCTCCTGAGCTGTGATGGAACAGCGTGGGGCTCCCAGTCATGAGAACACCTCTACTCCCAACCCCAACAAGTCTCTCGGGCTTGCCAAGGTCAGCACATTTAAGATGCGTTTCAGACGTGCCTGGGCATGGTGCCCAGCATTGAAGTCCAACACAAGTGAATCTGTATGTGGACTGAGCTTTAGGGGTGAGAAGGTCTAACATGTGATAACAAACCTGCATCAGAACTTAACTTGTCTCAGGGGCACCTGGGGGGCTCAGCAGGTTAAGCATCTGACTCTTGATTTCCGCTCAGGTCATGATCTCAGGGCTTGTGAGATCGGGCCCTAAGTCAAGCTCCTCACTAAGAGTGCTCAAAGCTTGCTTGGTATTTTCTCTTTCCCTCTCTCTCTTCCCCATCCCCCCACTAATGCTCTCTCTCTCTCTCTCTAAATAAATAAATAAATAAATAAATAAATAAATAAAATAACTTCTCTTTCCTCAGGGATGGGTAATTCTGCATGAATGGCAACATGATGTGTGCCGTTAGGTCTGCAGTTCAACTCAGCAATCAATCACTGCAGTCATGAGTCCATGTAGTGAAAATGAAGGGTACTTAAAGAAAGGGGGGGATGTAAGAAAGCTTCTTCTTGTGACTCCAGGGCCTGCTGGGCAGCCTCACCTTCCATCGTCCTAATTTCCATTAGGTAGTCTCTATAAATAGATGGTTCTAGCTGCTGGGCTCTGGAAATGCTCCTATTCCCATTACTCTATCAGCCCCAGGAATGGTAGCAGCACGCTACCATCACCCTTGATTACCTTTCACTTGACTCCTCACTCTCCCATGTCATGTCTAAGTCCCTATATTGCTCTTGTTTAAAATCTCTGGAGTGCCTCCTCTTTTCTTGCCTGGATTCTGACAGATTTAGAGAAAGTCTATTGGGGCTCCCTGAAGTAAATCAAGTGAAAGAGGCGAGAGACCAGTGAATTGGACCAATTACTCTGAATAGACATCTCTGTATACATAGTCTGTTGAGGATAGAAAACCTCAAATTGCATCTGGTGAAACTTAGTCGCTGAAAACATCGACGTGCTCAAAATTTTGCAGTTTGGCCAGGGATATCATCAAGGACACCTCAACTCCTCTCCACAAGGCATCAGGTGGGTGTCCAAAGTAGGGCTGGAAGTTCCATTTACAAAATGGCCTCACTTCTATGGCTTACTCCTGGCTGTTGGCTGGGTACTCAGCTGGGATTGTGGGTCCCACCCTCTGTACTGCCCCACATGGCTACTTCATGTGACCATGTTGGTGTTCTCCCAATATGGCCATCTTGGATTAGTCAAAGTCTTACATAGTTTGGCTTCCCCTAGAGTACAAAAGCAGACGCTTCCAGGAATATTTAATTTCTGAGCTCAGAAGTCCCAGAATATTATTTACATCACCTTGTATTGTTCAAATTAACCAGAGATTAACTAGATTCAAAGGGAGGAGAATTTGCCTTTATCTCTCCATGAGGAGTGGCAAGGTAACATTATACAAGAGCACGTGGGAATGGAGATATGTTTTTGCCGTCTTTGGAAATATGATCTATCATAGCTGGTTAGTTGGGTTTCCTGCATTTATTTGTCTTATTCCACGTCAGCTTCCTTAGTGATAGGGCAGCATTGCATCAAATTCACCTCAGCAAGGATATGGAAACTTATTCTCCGACTATATTTGGCATCTTTTTAGTTCTTTCATCTTTGATGCATGTGAATATTTTCTAACATGCCTCTCTTACATCCTTTTCTCTTCCAATCCACCACTCATTGCGTTGAGCCATCACTGTCTTCTCTAACTGCAATTAAATGTCCTCTTTTTTTAACTTACCATGCATCTATATTACTTTTCCCCTCTCAGTTATCAGGTCTTCTGTCTTTTCTCATCCTTCTCAAATACTTTCTTTCCATCTATCACCTTTTCCCTGAAGCCAATAATGCTTTGCTAATTCATGCCTCAATTATTTCCTTTTCAAAGGAAGGTTGTTTCCATATACTCTACAAATACCTTGTTGGATCCCAAACCAAGGACACCTGGCTGACTCACCAGTAGAACATGCAACTCTTGATCTCAGAGTCATGACTTCAAACCCTACCTTGGGTATGGAGCCTACTTGAAAGAAAGAAAGAAAGAAAGAAAGAAAGAAAGAAAGGAAGGAAGGAAGGAAGAAGAATCCTAAGCCAAATATTAAATGTGTATTTTGGGCACAGGGGAGATTATGGGCCAAGGTCTCTATAATCGTGTGCATTACTTAGTGAAGATAAAAGAGATTGTCAATTACAGTAGTTTTGCAAACACCATCAAAATGTCCTCAGTCTCAATCATAATTTCAAGATTTGTCAACTTGTCTTCATATGCATTGGGAAAGAGAATCATGGTGCCCACTTATATCCAAGCTCCCTCAAATATTTCTCATAAAAACAATTGTGTTCCATGTTTTATACCAACCATAATTTGACAGAAAATTTGCACATGCAATGATTACTTGTTCTCTATTAGGAAGAGCCAAAACTTTCTGCCACTGGTGCACAGATTCCAAACTCATTTGGTTCATGGTAGGTACATTTAGCCTCTCAGCCACTTGTTCATCAGGACTCCTAGGCCAAAAGAAATGCCTACAATTTAGTTAATTATGTGGTTAAATCTAAACAACTTTGCAAGCTTTTAAATCCTGATTAGTTAGCACCTATTGGTCATTGAACAATTTCTTAATCCTTGGAATTATACTGGATGCTGCCCGTTCCACATTGATTTTTACTCAGTGCTTGCTTTTTATTTTTATTTATTTTTAATGTTTAAAACGTGAATTAATTTTTGAGAGAGAGACAGACAGAGCACGAGTGGGGGAGGGGAGAGAGAGAGAGAGGGAGATGCAGAATCCCAAGCAGGCTCCAGGCTCCAAGCTTTCAGCACAAAGCCCAATGCGGGGCTCGAATTCACAAATCTCGAGATCATGACCTGAGCTGAACAAAGTCAGACGCTTAACTGACTGAGCCTCCCAGGTGCCCCAGTGTTTGCTTTTTTTTTAATGTGAATCCAAATTCACAAACGTGGATGACATCAAAAGTAAAATAACAATTTAATGTTAAAATTGTGAACTACCACAGACTAGAAGGTCCCCTGGTGTCAGATAAATGTCGCTGTGTTTCACTAGATAATTAAAGATATGCCTTAAGAGCCCTGATAGTTCCTACAGAGTGCAAAGATCCATGGCACAGAGTTTGGGAATTGTGTTCTAGAATATCAGTTCTCAGCCAGGGGTGTTTTGCACCCCAGGGCACACATGATTGTCACAACTTGGGTGTTACTGGCATCTGGAGGGGAGTGGCCAGTGATGCCACTAAATATCCTATGATGCACAGGACAACCACACAACAGGGAATTATGCAGCCCCAATGTCAACAGTGCCAAAATCTAGAAGCCCTCTTCTAGATGTTTGGAAATGGCGAACATGTTAGCTTAAAGAAAGGAGATTTCGGTTTCTCTGTTTTCTAATCTTTGTAACCCAATCTGATCTTTCACAAAAACTTGGGATCTGATGTCTGGTATAAACCCCGTCTTTCGTAAAAGTGAAGACTGATGAAAGGAAGGATGGGTATACTAAAGATGGATTTCCAAAGTTCAGTGGAACATTCCTTGCCTGCTGAGCTTGCATGGGGCTTCTGTCTCATCCAAAATTACTGCTGGTAAGAAATAAATTCTGTGAGCTGACACACTAGAATATAAAGAAACCCCCTTTCCCCTTTCAAACTTTGAATACCTTTTTATACATGTTTTGCTGGCCCTGCCTTGGATTTGTAGGTCTCTTGTTTTCGGATTCACTTCTAAAATATTTTAGTTTGTGAGAGAGAAAAAAAGATGAGGCTTCTTTGAAATCTGAAAAGAAATGACAAAACATCCTGAAAATAAAATGAAAGAGAATAAAGGAAAACCATCTGAATTTTGGAATGTCCAAGAGACGGGAGCTTAACAAATTATGACAAGAGGAGGTATGCTGGGAGCCACATCGACCTTGCTGGATGACAGTCACAATGAGGAAATGGCAGACGTTTGCACTGGTATCTCCTTCTACTACTACTGCTCATGTTAAAAATAAGCCTGTTGTCATTAATTAGGCCTTACAGTGTTCCAAATCAGACCAATATTCCCCATACAGTTACCCCATAAGAAAAAACATTTTCCTGTCCCTGCATAAGAGATTTTAGATCAAAACACCATAGATGTTTGCCAAAAGGCTCTTCTAATGAGCCTTGCAGACCCAAAATATAGACTTGAAGGGGTTAAAAACACAAGAATTGCATTTAAGTCTGGCCCGGAGAAAAGGAGCCTAATTTGGAGATAAAAAATAGAAGACAAGGTCGGAACATGGTCCCTTCCCAAGGTCTACATTCTACAAGTATCCTCCCTTATACTGACTTCAGTTAGGAGGACGGATAAGAAAATAGAAACCCAGGTGCAAGGCCAACACACATAGGGCCCCCATTGTGCTTGCATCAAAGAGACGGCTTTCTCAAGCAACTTGTTAACAAGCATTCTTTCTCTTGTAGTTTATGAGCCAAATAAAATAACTCCTAGCCTATCTATATGCAACTTAACCTATGTTTTAATCTTAGCTTTACTAACTTAAATAATATGTATGTTATCCTGTTTTTTACTAAAAACATCCTGTTATTCTCTTGGTTATAAGAGTTACTCAACCTCACTGGAAGTGCGTTACATGACTTGGGTGTAACTTGTTAATTAAAAACAAAGTCATAATTATTGGCAAAAAACCAACCCTTAAAAAATAAGATAGGTTTGTTACTTTCTTAATCTTGGGGACTGACGCCAAGAATGAATGAGATGGTTCTACAAAAATACTCTGTAAAATTTGTTTGTGTACACTGTTGATGATTAAAGCATCTTATCATAAAAAATTCGTCACTGTAAAAAATTTCTATTTTCTAATGTCATCACTTTTAATGATTAAAACATCTTATCACAAAGAATTGGTCACTGTAAAAAATTTCTATTTTCTGATGTCATGTTATCGCTTGACCTATAAATAAAGGCACAAAAACAGACAGAGCAGAGATGCCTGCCTGGTGATCAGGAAAGAAACCCAAGGCTCTCTCACTCTCTCTCGCTGACACCGTCCATCCTTCAGGGAACCTTGGACCTGCTGGAGCTGGACTCTGGCAGAGGTACACACACAAAATATTTGCTGTAGATGATCATGGGCAGAACATTATTTCAGGTAAAATTTGAACTCTGTGGGTCTTCCCACAGACCACGGAGAGTTTGTACACGGTTTGGCAGAGACTGGTGTGTGAGTAAGTAGTCACAGTAAATGTTGGTGCTCTCATAGAAACTCTTAGTGGTCCCATGAGACAGAAGGTGGGGAACCTGAGAGCCTTAGGGAAGACTTCACAGAGTGGGTGGAATTCAGCCTGGGTCTTTGGGAGTTATTAGGGTGTTGCGAGGAGAAAGGGCTCAGGCTCCCCCAGATCGCTGAAACAGTACATGCAAAGCAAAGAGGCGCCAAGAGCGTTGCCTTGTAAGGAGGTGGTGGACAACACGTGTGCCGGGAGCATGGGGGGCATCCACTGGAGAGGTGTCAAAGGAGAGAAAGAAAGACTCACACACCTGACAATCTTGAATAGGCAGGACCCCCCGGCCACCCTGGGAAAGAGAAATGCGAAAGCAACAAAGGTTAGACTGGGGATCGATCACCAGCAGTTGAGCTTGTGTTGAGTGGAGGGAAATGCATGGAGAGGCCGAGCTGTAAGGAATACTCCCAGGTTCCAACAAGTGCAGCAGGAAACCTGAGAGATGTTGGGCTCAGACTCTTCCAACATTCCACTCAAGTGACAAGCAGGTACTAAGGGCACCGCATGGTGGTGCAAAAGGCACGTCCAGACAACTGCCGCAAATCCAGAAAGTCTGGGGATCACTGGGACTGTGGAGACAGAGAGAAAAACAGAATAAGAGGCATGGAAGGGTGTGTTTGGACTTTCAAGGTACAAGCTTATAGGTGTGCCTGGTCCATGGTTCCTGAGCATTTCAAATATCATTTTTCTCCTTTGGGAAATGATTGTAAGCTGAACATTATAAATACATTCTCACTAATGTTCCTTTTCAGATCAATTACTGTGAATTAATTGCGTATTTTCATACAGTAAACAAATCTAATGATTTGTAAACTTCCTCCAGCCTGCTGTGCACCATGCTGCTTCTTGAAACTGTCACCATTTTATTTACTTGTGCTGGCAGACATTTTCCCTCCTTGAGAATGAAGCTATCCATCTGCAAGTATAGGCTGAGGGGAGCCTAATTTCTCACGTAAACATGAACTTTGCAGAAAAGGGGCGGTGGTTTACCAGGTGCCATGTCTAGAGCTGGTTCTTGGGTACTTGAAATTGATGCGAAGCCCTTCCTTTGTGAGAAAGGATATTGAGGAAAACGTCCTTAAATACCACTTTCTCCCTAATTCTCTCCTGCCTTCAGGAGTCTAACCTCTTGACTCCCAGTGTCTGTGATCTTAGAACCTGGTACTATTGGCTATTTGCTTGTAAGGGACTTTGCTCAAGGTTGGGCAGCAAAAGGGAGGTTCTGGGACAGCCCAGAAAAGTGTGTATGGAGAGAGCGTCATTGGCATCTCCCAGTGTGCGAATTAATAGGCATCTTCATCTTCTTTACTTCCCCTCCTCCTCCTCCTTCTCCTTCCCTCCTCTCCTCCTCCTCTTCCCCTTTGTCCTCCTCCTCCTCTTCCTCTTCATTCTCCTTCTTCTTCTTCATTCTCCTCCCCCTCCACCTCTTCCTCCTCCCCCTCCACCTCTTCCTCCTCCTCCTCCTCCTCCTCCTCCTCCTCCTTCTTCTTCTTCTTCTTCTTCTTCTTCTTCTTCTTCTTCTTCTTCTTCTCCTCCTCTTTCTCCTTCTTCTCCTTCTTCTCCTTCTTCTATTGTTGGTGGTGTTGTGATCTGAGACGAAGGAGAATATAGTGCCATATGGTATAATAAATTGCTCAGAAACCAAAAAGTAGAGTTCTCATGGGTGGTTTGCAGAAACTTTGGTCCTCCCATAGTCACTATAAACTTGAGAGATTAAAAAGCATCTTGAGGGGCACCTGGGTGGCTCAGTCCCTTAAGTATCCGACTTCGGCTCAAGTCATGATCTCACAGTTTGTGGGTTCAAGCCCTGCGTCGGGCTCTGTGCTGACAGCTCAGAGCCTGGAGCTGCTTCGGATTCGGTGTCTCCCTCTCTCTCTGCCCCTCTCCCACTCACACTCTCTTTCTCTCTCTCTCTCTCAAAAATGAATCAATGTTAAAATTTTTTTAAAAAGCATCTTGAAACTGGTGTGTGTTTATCAGTGAACACAGGAGGCTATCCTATGGCACATAAACAATTTCACAAAACACTGGCACTGGACAAGGTGTGTGACCACGGTGGAGCAAAAAGAAAACACGACTCTTCTGCAGTCATGTCTGAACACACGCACAAAAACACCCATGAAAAAATAAGAATGCTTCCCAAACCACAGAAAATGATCAAACATTAGCCTCTCCCACCTCACCTCCTAGGTAAGACACAGAGAAATCCAATCATGGAATCACTTCTGCATTCTGACTCCACTCATCCAGAGAAAAATTACTGCAATTACATGTCCCAAGTCACATATGCAAACCCAAAGCTTTTCACAAGCTCCTCTTACTGAGAAGCTCCAAGGTCCTCCAAGAGCTGCGATCTTCTTTGTCACAACAAACCAATACATTTAACTCTGATCAGCAGCCTATTTCTTATGGTATTTAGCTGAAGGGAATCAAGAAACTGCCTCCCAATCAAAGTATGCCAAGTCAGGGTCGTCTGGGCGGCTCAGTCAGTTAACTGTCCATCTCTCTGATTTTGGCTCAGGTCATGATCTCATGGTTCATGCAAAGATGCTGACAGTGCAGAGCCTGATTGGGATTCTCTCTCTTTCCCTCTTAAAATAAATAAATATTTTTTTAAAAAATTAAAAAAATACCAAGCCAAAGAAACCAACAATGTGGGGGGAGGGAGGCACCAAAAAAACATTTCAAGATAAGAACCCTAAACCACCTCTTTGTATCCAGACTGTTGTCTCTAAACTCCTCCCATACAGAGTATCACCTGGGGTCAATGACGATGGGAAGGATGGATAAGGGTGAGATTTTTCCCTAGACAAGCAGGGGTCCCCCGTGTCTGTCAGTGCGCTAATGAGATGGCTCAAGTCCAGAGAAAGTCAGCTGCTGCCAGCAAGTCAAGGTGAGACCCTTTCGGGCCATCAGCTCTCATACACGGCCAGCCTGCTCCCTCGGTCCCTCAAAGACAGGTCCACTTGAGCTGTTTTCAAGACGGTAATACGCGCCCAGATTCTTCCCCCAGTGAGGCCAAGGCTGGTGCTTTCCTTCAGATATATTTGCCAGTCTGTTTATACTTCCATATGCTCTTTACAGTCAAAACTGTCACTCTATTCTGGCCCCGGAATATACGTTTTAGATTTTAACTAGGACATGCCGTCCCTTCTTTTGACTACTCTCAACCCATATTTTATCTAAATGAAGTTTTTCATATCGTTCCCTCATTATTTCAGCCTTCGTTATGTCGTATGATAATACCTCCCTCTAGGTTTCTAACACAGTGGGAATCCCTCTGTTTGCTAACGTGTTAAAGCTCAGGCATCTAAAAGAACATTGGGTGAATTGTATGTCCATATATCTAGATTGTCAGGGACAGACTGCTTCTGCCTCCTGGTGATCACTTCCTGTGAAGGGAGCCCAGGGAGTGTATCCATGATCCAGCTTTTCTAGAGTAGTGAGCGGCTCCTCTGACTGGTCAGTTTGGGGCACACTAGGCACGCTCGGCTTGGGTCTGTCCTTTTCTGCCTGGGAAGTGGGTTTGTCCAGGGAGAGCATAAGGTCACATTAGCTCCTCCATGATATAAATCCTATGGTGCAGACCCACCGCAGGATACCCTGTCCAATGCTAATGGAACCGGATGGGGAAATTGGCCTCATTTTGGAATTCTGTGAACAGTCTCCTTTGGCTCTCAGACTGAAAGACGCCTCTTGTTTAGCCTTTATTTATAGTTGGGATTATGCAGGGCACTATTATTATCTTGTAGAACAAATTATTTTATTTTGATCTCCAAGTGCTTAGTTCCCCCTGCCCCAAGATCAAGGGTGTAGGAAATATGCATATCCCAGAAATCCTCCTTAGGCTGATTTTAAGGCTAATTCATGTTTAGAGTAAAGCAAAGGACAACAATTCTTTCTAGAAGAGTCAGTTCTGAAAAGTATGTGCATCTCTGCCATGGTGTCTCTGGGACTTTCTTGCTTTCAGAGTTTCTTACAGAGGTACCCCAAGCACCAACTGAATGGATTGGTGATTGATAGGTTTGTGTGTGTATGTGTGCGCCCCATGCACTCACCCCAGTGGGGCTCTAGTCAATCTCTGTGTGATGGTCAACAGGGCATTCTGTTTGCTCCAGTATTTCAGAATTAATCCCTGCCTCATTTAATTTTTTAAATGTATATTTAGTTTTTTGAGACAGAGAGAGATAGAGAATGAGTGGGGAAAGGGCAGAAAGAGAGGGAGACACTGAGTCCAAAGCAGGTTCCAGGCTCTGAGCTGTCAGCATAAAGCCTGATGCAGGGCTTGAACCCACGGACCATGTGTGACCTGAGCCAAAGTTGAAAGCTTAACCTACTGAGCCACCCAGGCGCCCCAATCTCTGCCTCATTTAAATGAAAAACAGGTGATAGCATCACAAGTAGACAGAAAGCCAAAGAGGGACAGTATTAATAATCGTAAGAAAGGTGAGTCAGGGCATAACCTTCTGATGAAATGAAAATCAACGTTGGCCACAACGGCACAGTGATGACTTATTTGTCGATGCACTGTGACACCGTCTTAACTGCAGAAATCGTTTCATGAAGAAATTTGCATAGATGGGGCTTTCAAAGGTGCTTCTGGAGCTTGCAGACTTCTGTGTGAGGTGTCAAGTTCACCTCCGAAGCGGAAACAAGTAGCAATGCACACTCAGTGCGGACGGTCAATGGCGGTAGAAGGCACTTTCCGGAGGAGATGTTTTTCACCCTGCTGCCAACAGGGCTGAGAAGTCTGCAATGAGAAGGACAAGATGATTAGAGCAACAAAATAAGACTGTAGCATTCTTAATGGCATGATACATTGGAATAATTGTTCTGTTATCAAAAAGTCAGAATTGGGAAAATATAATAGACTCTAGGACATAAGAGAGACAGTGCTGAAGAATTTGTGAGTTTGCCCAGTTTTGTCCAGGGAAAGGGAAAGGGTGCTTTGGTTCTAGGGTGTTGTTACTGGCTCTATATGGACAGATAACTATCTCTAATGCTTTTATGGATTGATGGAAGTATCCCTTATGAAACTTGCAGAGTCCTCCTTTCTAACCAGTATGCTCCCTGAGCAACCTTCTAGGTCACATGGTGGTCATTTACATATAGCAGAAGGGGGTATTCTAGGAAAATTCATGGCGCTAATAATAGCACCACCCTTAACTCCATTGTAAGTGACTAGAGTGTCACTCAGGTTTCTCTCCACATCTTGAGAAGGTATTAGGTTGAGATACTTTCTCTGGGCCCGGTCACTTTGGGGGAAGCTAGTGGTGTCTGTTCCATAGAGACCTCACCAAGTCCTGTGCCCTCAGGTAGTTCTGCCTGACTTGACTCCACATTAGCTTGGTCCTCTTGGGTTTTCCAATCAACATGATATGCCTTTATTACGATAATGGTCTTTCAATGTGGTATTGGTGATGGAAACTGGGCCCCAACAGAACAGTTTGGTTGGAGGCAGCCACCTAGAAAGAAGAAAGCAAGTGCATCGGCTTGGGAATTAAGAGCAAGCCAACACTCACAGCGGCATCAGTAGGAGTGCTTTCCTGCCCAGGTGGTGCAGCCCCTTTAAGAACAGGAGAGAACCAGCACTACCCCCGTCACACACACACAAGAGCCACCTGACCCATGAGCTGTGGTGATTGCAGCCAGTTTCCCTCCCATGCCGTGCTGGCGAAGGCACCTGGTGGCTGGGTCCATATCAGGGATTCAGTTACCTCTCAGCTTCCAAGGCATAGAGTCTTGGCCTCTGTGATCCTCCAAGACTCATCCTGACTCATTTTTTAAAAAATTTTTAATGCTTTTTTAATTTATTTTTGAGAGAGAGAGAGAGAGAGAGAGAGAGAGAGCATGAGCAGGGGAGGGTCAGAGAGAGAGGGAGACACAGAATCCGAAAACAGGCTCCAGGCTCTGAGCTGTCAGCACAGAGCCCGACGCGCGGCTCGAACCCACGAACCGTGAGATCATGACCTGAGCTGAAGTCAAACGCTCAACCGACTGAGCCACCCAGGAGCCCCTCATCCTGACTCATTAACCAGGCCTTGATTCCAGCCTTTTGGATCAGAAGTTAGGGGCTCTGCCCCATCCCTCTCCATCTCCACCTTCTTCTGGTTTGGATTTTCCCAGTCAGGACAATAAACGATGCCAATGCAAATTTACTGGCTGGATTTAGCTTAGCCTGTTTCCATGTAGACACTTCCTAGGCCGTGAAATTTCACATCTTCTGCATCCCTCTGAGGCCACCCCGCAGGCATGTGCTCAGGGTAGGCAAGCTCTGAGGCCTGGCCGGGTGGCCTCAAGGGGCCGGCGGTTTGCTTTCTTCTGTGCCCTCTGTGCTGACTGTTGACTCTGTCACCTCCCGGCACTGTTGTCAATGTTCATACTAATCAGAGTTTATTCCCTTTTGTCCCATAAAGAGGAACATGACTGAGAGTCCCCAGCCAGGAAGGATAGTCTTGAAGTATTACCATTTTCTGAGGAAGTTTACGTGTTTAAGCTGTTCGGACTATCAGCAAGGTGTTCGCTGAGTTTCAGACTTTGTGAAGGTTCTCTAGATATGAATTTAAAAGATCAAATATATTTGATGTTTATCCCGAACACAATGGGGACATAACCCCTCTCTGAATAGACTTGGATGTTTATATTTGCCTATTTACAATAAAAAATAATATTTCTTTCTTACGACAAGATGAAGAAACTATCAAAGCCAGAATATCAGGAAATAATTTCTATAATGTATCACCTTTCTAGGACCCTACACTTGATCTTAGCCAAAAGGCCAAGAAGTGATCACTTTTCTAGGACCCTAAAGGTAAAATGAAAACCTTATCAAACAAAACATCTAACCTTAATAATGCAATATAGATTTCAATGAGAAAAACTATTTAGAGGTCAAGGAAGTGAAACAGGTTAGAGAATGTCAGTGTTAGTGACAGCCAGAAAAGATTATTTTCTTATTTTATTAAATCACATGGTTACCATCTTATGTCATTCCTTAACAGGAACTTGGGAAGCTTTCCACCTGTATTTTGGTGCCTTTAAATGGAAACCATGTGAAACAAAAATGGTGGAGCCAACGTCAACTACCAGCTCCCCTAGAGTAATCACCTCTGGACCTGCTCCCAAAACTGTGACACAAGGGCAGGTGATGTCTCAGAAGATGTCCTTCTGTACCCCTAGTGAGCACGAACTCTCCTCCTTCTCCCTGGGTGTCTTATAAAATACGAATCCTGAGTCTGTAGTCTCCCCCAGGAGGCTGAGTGTAGGTATAATTTTAATGTGGTCTTGTATTGTTTTGCATGATAATTGAAATGTATTTCTTCAAGGTTTTCTCATGTCTTTAGAATCTGAGAGCTGAGGCAATCTCTGGGGTACAAGATTCTGTGATTGCTTTTGGACAGCCCTTGGGCCGGGAAGTCCATAATCAATCATGCGGTAAAGAGGTAGGACTGTCAACCTGGGATGGACAGAAGGTTAGGAGACAGATTAGAGAGGGCTGCTTCTACCCAAAGCTCCACTGGTGATTTTTCTTTTCTGCCTCCATTCCCTGACAATTAATTAATCAACTAACATGCATTTATTAAGCTCCATTATTAAATATCAATTATATTTCTGTGTGTGAAGTTCCATAGAGAACAGAAAATATATTGATGGGAGATACAATGATCATCATAAAATAATCACCAAGGTGCTGTGACAATGGCTGCCCCTTTTTATTAATTACCTCCCATGTGCTGGAAAGGACACTGGTGGTTCACACATATCATCCGTATGTCTCGTGGAGATGCTACAAGGGGATCCCACCAGCCCCACTTTAAATATGAGGAAATCAAGTCTCAACATAGCGAGACTTTCCCAAAGGCTTTACATAGTCAATGAGTAAGACAATATTTCATGATATTCGTTATGAAGATGATATTAATTATCATTCAGTAAGTAGTAAAGGCCTACCATGTGGAAGGCAGAACTTATGTCATTAAGAGCCTTGAACATGAAAGAAGAGTAAGATTTAGTCTTTGTCTTCCATGAAGCCAAATTAATCATCAGTTGGGATTACAAAACATGCATATTCAAGGCCCACCCTGGATTTAATAATGATCCCAACAATCTTTGCCCCAACACGAGAAACTCATGAGAACACAAGGAGACAGGAATTACCCTAAAAGGGCAACTATTTGGAAAGTCACATGGAACGATTAACAAGAGGTCTTCCCAAGCCTAGAGGCCTCTGTTCCAGATGGTGTTTCTGAGTCTGGGACGGAATAGGGTACCGTAAGTGAGTACCTTTACCTCTGTGAGCCTCAGCTTCCTTGTCTGTAAACAGGGAAGATGGGGGCTCCATCTGCCTCTCAACCTTGATAGACACAATAATGGGGGATGTGTTCCAACACTATCAATGTTAGTCCTATTGTGCATACAGTATACAGTAATCCCAGCAGCATTTAGGGTTCAGCGTGTCACGTGGAGGAGAGCTAGCTGGGTTAACCTTCTGCTTTGTGAGTTGTCTCTCCGTGCTGCCCAAGGACATCAGGCTGTGAAGGACTAAGTCATGTGCACTAGACAGACACATCCTCAGTGGACAGCAGAATGTCTGTCCCTGTCTTTACGGTATCATAAACCCTGTGAAGACTGGGAGTTCTTATGTCTTCATAATCTCTCAACATGTTCTCTCTCTCTCTTATTAGACTGCATGGAAAATAAAATCCTACTCACTGATACAATACAGAGGTAAATATTTAAAAGTTCATTAGATTTTTTAAAAATCTCTTATGTGGGCAGGTGTATTTGACAATAAGAGATGTGTCTCTTAAAATTAGACTAAGGAGGCTCAATTTTCTTGAATGGTTTATTTTTGAGACCAAAATGGAATGGTGTTACCATTGGGACTAAAAATGAAATTTTTATCTAGCTACATGAGGAATGACCTTGGTAGTGACATTGGATCCCTTAAAATCTAATGGCTGTTTTTTCCACTAAAAGTGAATGTGAACATTCAATTTTTAGTTCTGGAAATCTGCCCTTTCTTCCTGTGTTATTATGACAATTCCACGTTTTAGAGTTACTGATTGAAGAAAACAAAACAAAACAAAACAAAACAAAAACAAAACAAAACAAAAAAACTAAGTGATACGGACCAAGGACAGCACTGTGCTGTAGATCATCTACCAGAAGTATTAACTCAGGCCAGATACTCATCCTCTTAAAGCTCAATTTCCCCACTTGTAGAAAGGGGAAAAACACATCTAATTTATATTATTGTTCTGAAAATAAATGAGATAATATATGTAAACCATTCAGAACCACTTTGGAACATAGAAAATGCAGTACTTAGTAGATATTAGCTTGGAATAGAAAACCAAATTTTTGGTTAATTCCCATCAAATGCACCTTTAGCAATACAGGAATGTTTCTGCATTCTTTCTCTTGTAAGGAATTATCTCTACCTTAATTCCACCAATTTCAACAAGGCTAACTTTACTACATAGGCACATCTTTTTTAATCCTGATCAACTTTCAGTGAGTCCAAAAGATTTTGGAAGTTCGCGAGTTATAAACTATTGCTGGATTTGAAGATTTTTTTAGATTAACTAATGGACTATTATTCAGTTTTAAGAGGTTTGGCAAATAAATATGCCATGCACACAGAGGTAAAACATGAAAAAAAATGAGGCTTTTTATAAGGTTTAGGCTTCAAAAAAATTTAAATTGTGCTCTGTGTTTGACCTCACATGGGGTTCTTTTCAGATTAGAAGTAGTTCTCAGCCTCTTTAGGGAAAAAAAAATTGAATGAAGTCTTTGAATTCCAGCATCTCTTTCTACATCTACCTTGAGGATGAAAGCGACAAAGACTCGAATTGAAACTTTGGATTTTGGTTATAGCTTGGGGATAGAAAATGTGAGCGCAACACTGAGGCAGGCTTTAGTCAGAGCTCCCTCACACACATTTATTCGGGCACAAGGTCCCTGTTGAATAGAATTAGATTCAGCGAGTAAGTGGACTTTGAGTGCTCTTTGAGGATAAAATCCAACTTGATGGCACAATGGTACAAATGTACCTGATCCTACTGATGCAAAACCTTTTACAAATGACTTTTCAATGACATCCTTTTTTTTTTTTGTCTAAAATTTCTCTCTAAATTATTTTCAGAATAATTCTCTCAAGCTGTGTGACTAAGTTGTTATGTTGAAAATTATTTTTAATGTCATTGAAATATTCTGTTTCTATTCTGGTCAAGGCAGGGAGGTCTCCCCTTTCTGGCATTACCCCCTGTCCTACCTGAAACAAAAGTCTCTTTTTGCTCTTGGCAGGGACAGGACCATTCCATTCTGAATGGGGAACATCAATGGGGATGTGTGTTTGCTATTTGTTATCCATAGTAGAAAATGCTGACTAACTAAATAACTAATGAACTAAGTAACTAAAAAAATATTCATTTCAATCTTTGCCTTCCAGAGCCTCAAACCTTCCTGCAGTGATTATAAAGTATTCTATTCTGCAGCCAGTACCAGAACTGATAGTGGGAAGGTACAGTTGATGGTGTGGGTGGGTGATTGAGGGAAGAGCTACTTGAGCTGACCTTCTATTCATGAGCTCTTGGCTTCTCTCTTTCCAGTGGTCAAGGAGCCCAGACTCTGAGAAACTGACTTAACTTCACTAAGTACACTCGAAAGGTGGTGGACAGTAATCCTAACACCCGGGCTACAGTGGATTTAGGGTTTATTTGCTCTTACTCTTTGATAACACTCCTATTTTGCAATAAACTCCTCTGTTATTAAAAAGCTTATAAGTTAAAAGTGCATGCTCAAGTAGATATTCAGTATTGAATTTCCATATCTTTAAAACATTTTTTAATGTTTATTTATTTTTGAAAGAGAGAGAGAGAGAGAGAGAGAGAGAGAGAGAGGGAGGGGCAGACAGAGAGGGAGACACAGAATCTGAAATAGGCTCCAGGCTCTGAGCTGTCAGCACAGAGCAGGACGCGGGGCTCAAACCCACAAGCCATGAGATCATGACCTGAGCCAAAGTCAGACACTTAATCGACTGAGCGAGCCACCCAGGTGCCCCTTGAAATTCCCATATCTTCAGAAAACTGATAGTGACCATGTAAATGCATGAAATATTTTTCCATCCACCGCAGGAGCTTGGAGTGATATTCCTGACCATCTGAAACCAAGAAGACGTAAATCTACCACTCCAGTGTCTGTAAGTAATTTCAAGAAGAGTGTGTCCTGGGTGGCTCAGTCTGTTAAGCATCTGACTCTTGATTTTGGCTCCGGTCATGATCTCATGGTTTGTGAAATGGCACCGCGATTGGGGTCTTTGCTAACAGCATGGAGCCTGCTTGGGATTCTCTCCCAATCTCTCTGCCCCTCCCCCAATTGCACTCACTCTCTCTCTCTCAAAACAAACAAACACACAAGCAAACGAAATGTGTGTCCAAAATCATGAATGTGTAGCTGTTGATGGCTGGTTTTGTACACCACTCTTCCTGTTATGACTCTGTATTTAGGTCACATGATTGGCTCTCTAAAGTAGTTCACTCGATTTTGATTTCAGGTTTTCTTTCAGGTGAAGAAAAAGCGACACTGTTGTTAATGCGGTGGCCCCGAAGGAAGAAAATCATCCCACAGTATTGATGCTGCCACTTTAATACCAGCGTCTTCCGATAAAAAGTCAGATGCTTCCAGTAATAAGTAATGGCTTTCATCTACTACACAGATGCAAAGTAAACTTTGCTAGACTCAGTCATCTATTTGAACACCATGTAATTCCTGACTCTGAATCAACTCTCCCCAACTGGCCCTCCTCACGCTCATCAATTAGTGGTTAGATGTGATACAGGTTTCTTTAAGAATGTTTGTTACAGAAATATAAAAATCCTCTCAACTTCTCTGTATTTCTCTAAGGCAGCTGTGAAATATAGTGGAAACAGGTTACAATGGTTTAGTTACACCATGACAATCTCTACTTATTTAGAGAATGAAGTATTAACCGAATCTCATGAAGGTGGATGAATGAAGACTTCAGGAGTTATTTTTAGTGATCATAGATCTTTCACATAATCACCGAGCGGATGCTAAAGAAAGACCTTAGGTTATAAAATTGGTAGGAATCAGGGAAAACGGAGAACAATGCTCATTTTACTGAAAAGGGAAGATATAACTATTCTAATATAACTGAGGCTTGTCTATTTTTTCTGTTTTTTATTGAGGTATTATTGACATATGACAGTGTATTCATTTCAGGCACACAGCAGAACGATTGTTTGTACACGCTGCAAGGTGATAGTTAATATCAGAATATCAGTCACCGTATGTTAGTTACACAATTGTTTGTTTTCTTATGATGAGAACTTTCAAGATCCCTCTTAGTAACATCCAGTTTGGATACACTGTTATTAACGCTCATCAGCACGCTATACATTACATGCCCATGACCTGTTTATTTTACTACTGGACGTTTGTACGTTCTGACTTCCTTTACCCACCTCACCCGCCTCTAACTCCCAACCTGTGGCATCTACCAGTCTGTTCTCTGTATCTATGAGCTTTTATTTTTCCATTTAGCATAATGCCCTGAGGTCCTTCCATGTTGTCCCAAATAGAAAAGATTTCATTATTTCTTATGGCTGAATGATATTCTAGAGACAGGAGGAGGAGGAGGAGGAGGAGAGAAGAGGCATTTATCACAATTTCTTTATTTGTTTGTCCATCTGTGAACACTTAGGTTGTTTTCATAGCTTAGCTATTGTAAATAATGCTGCAGTGAACAACATTGGGGTAAATATATCTTTTTGAATTAATGTACTCATTTTCTTTAGATATATGGCCAGGAGTGGAATTGCTGGATCATAGGGTAGTTCTGTTTTTAATTTTTTGAGGAACCTCCGTACTGTTTTTCACAGTGGCTGCACCAATTGACATTCCCATCAGTAGTGCTGGAGGGTTTTCTCCACATCCTTAGCAACACTTATTAGTTCTCATCTTTTTGATAATAGCCATTCTAATAGGTGTGAGGTGATATCTCATTGCAGTCTGTTTTGACTTGCAATTCCCTGATAACTAGTGATGTTGAACATCTTTTCATGAACCTACCGGCCATCGGTATGTCTTCTTTAGAAAAATGTCTGTTTAAATCTTAGATGATCTGCCCATATTTTTTAAGGTGCTAATAATGCTTTTATTATTTTTTAAATATAAATTATTATCAAGTTAGCTAAATACAGGGTATACAATGTGCTCTTGGCCCATATTTTAATGAATTGTTTGTTTTTATTTGGTTTTATTTTGTTGTTTTGCTGTTGAGTTGTATGAGTTCTTTATATATTTTGGAAATTAACCCCTTATCAAAGATATATGATTTGCAAACATTCTCTCCCATTCAGGAGTTTCCCTTTTCCTTTTGTTGGTGGTTTCCTTCTCTCTGCAGCAGTTTTCTCTATTTTTTAAAATTTATTTTTAGGTTATGATAGTATGGAAAGCATACACTAAAATGCAAAATTCCCCTTTTCCCTGATGCCCATACAATTATTTTCTCCTGAGCAAGACATAGTTTTAAGCTTGATGAGTGCTTTCCAGATGGGGATTTATGAAGACCTTATACATACATGAACACCGTATACACAGATATATAGTTGGCTTGCTCATAACATTAATGGAATCACAGTGTATTTTTTTTCTTGCCATGCATTTAATACTGAAAATATCTCTTGGGATTATTTTAATATCAAAATATATGGATTTATTCTTTTTCTTTCTAATCACTGCCCCTGTTCATTTTAATATTCCCTCGTTGATGAGTAGTTAGGTTGTTTCCAACTCTTTTGTTCTTACAAGTGACGCTTCCTTGGCTATTCTTGCATTTGTCCTTTTTGCACACATGTGAACATGTCCCTGGGAGGGATGTGCATTTATATTTAATGGATACTGATAGGGTACCTTGTTAAAAAAAAATTCTATACTAACTTCAGGGCACCTGTGTGGCTCGGTCAGTTGAGTGTCCGACTTCAGCTCAGGTGATGATCTCACGGCTCGTGATTTCCAGCCCCATGTTGGGCTCTGTGCTGACAGCTCAGTGCCTGGAACCTGCTTTGGATTCTGTGTCTCCCTCTCTCTCTCTATCCCTCCCCTGCTCATGCTCTCTCTCTCTGTCTCTATCTCTCTCTTTCAAAAATAAATAAATATTAAAAAAGCTTTTTAAATCTATACTAACTTGGAATTCCACAAATGAAACACAATATTGTCATGTACACCACATTCTCAACAACACACTTGGCATGAATAATTTCTGCCCATCCAAAAGAAAAATCACATGCCATTATTCAATTTACATTTTCCTAATTTTGCATATTAACCTTTGCAAATGCTTTGTATATTTTTCCGTTCTTATCTTTTCTTATTTATTCATAAGAACTTTTTATATGTTATAGCTCACCACTGTTCTTTTGATTGCTTTATGGTATAGTTTGCCACATGGAGGATTATATAGGAGGCCATAGCCATCCATAATTTGTGTATGGTTTCTAAGCCATAAGGTTTGGGTAAGCATAACTTTCCTAAGCCAACCTTGCCAGTCCTTTATATTTCCTTCTACTAAATATGTACTTAATATAAATCCACTTTGAATTTATTTGGAGTTTTAGGGTTTAGATCTTAATAAAACAATTCTAACTCTGACTAGAAAGTGAACTTCTATATTCTTTTCCAATGCATTTGTTATTTTCTTTGTATTATTAATCCATATAAACTTATTTTGGTTCTTGATATATAGCAGGTATATACCTTTTTGTTTACCAGATTGGTAGGTTTTTCATACTTTCACCACTGACTTGAAATGCTGTTTTTTATGTAATTTTAAACATATTTTATGTGGCTCTGCTGCTGAACTCTCTTCTGTCCCACTCTTTGACTCCTGTTTCTGAGTTAACATAGTTTAGTTACTGTAATTTTAGACTATGTTTTGATATTTTGTAGGATATAGTCTTGCTTTGTTATCTTTCAAAAAAAATCTCTTGACAAGTCTCAGGCATTCTCTCTTGCCCACATTTCATTTAAAATGTGTCTTTCTTCTTTATTTATAGCAACTGGTTAATTCTCATATCTCTTGTCCCTACAAGGAAGTTTGAGGAATCGGTTATCTAGGAGGACAGGGCATTTGTGGTCTAAATCTTCAGAATGCTCAGTGCTCATGAATGCAGCGACTGTGGGCAATACCCTGGTTGATGATTTCACAATTTTCCCAAGAATAAATCTCTCTCTCATCATAGGTGTCTTGTAATTGATAACCTACTTCTGTGAAAACATTTCTATTTGTGTGAATATAAACTTTATTTGATTTTATTTTTATTTGACAGACAGAGTGAGAGACGAAGCTCAAGCAGGGGAGGGAGCAGAGGGAGAGAAAGCGAGAATCTTAAGCAGGCTCCACACTGAGTGCAGGGCTCTATCCCATAATCCTGGGATCATGACCTGAGCTAGAATCAAGAGTTGGATGCTCAACCAACTGAACTACCCAGGCACCCCCCCCCAACTTTTTTTTTTTATGTGAATATAAACTTCACATGAGAGAAAGGCAGGTTGCTGCAGAATACCTACTCCATGTGAATGTGGGGGCTCATAACCAATTATTGGGTAAGGCTTTGTACTGATGATGGGGGCTGGGAGATAGCAAGCTACAGCCCCCCTATGGGCTTCCACCATATTTTGAAATCAGAAAGCAAAGATCAGAGACTATGAAGGGACTACTTAAACCAAGAGGGAGGCCATGTCAGACGTCCATATTGTACAGCCCCATGTGGCCGTGAAGATGTGAGTAGCTTAATTAGCTTCACTCGCTCTAGGATTGGAATCAATCATCAATCGAGGGAGACCCCCACTAGCCTCCTATCCCACCTGGATGCAGGTAGACACATGAGTGGATTCCATCCCAGTCCTCATTGCGCGGAAGGCAGTAAGAGAGAGTAGTGGTCCTAAAATGTAATGAAATATTCAACCAAAATAAAGATAAGATTTAAAAACTGGACCTGATGTAGAATAAAGCTAATGTGAGTAAGTATTAAGACACTGTTACCTTGTTGATTGAGAACTTTCTTCTCTCTGATGTTTAAATGAGAGGTGAGTAGAGGTGAGATGAGAATCAGATTTCAGAAGGGAAAAGTTGGTGGTAGTAATTTGAACAAAATCTGTTCTGTGTTTGTACCTCACTGAACTAAGTCTCTATAATCGCATGTTTACAAAGATTGATGGAACCATCATCCATCTGGTGTCTAATGCCAGAAAATTCAGAATTGCCCTTTACAGCTCCATCTTCTTCATGTCACAAATCCCATTAATCATTGAGTCATATTGATTTTACTTCCTGTGTATTTTTTAGATGTGTTAAGCCTACTCAAACCACCATCAGTTGATTTGAACCCCTATCACCTGGGCTAATGTCATTGCCCCCTAACTGTTCTTTCTACTCCATCTTTGTTCCACTGCATATATTCTAAGCAGTAACCAAAATCACATCAAAAAAGCAAACAAAAAATGAAACAAAACAAAACATCTAACCCATCTCCATCTTTATTCTTATTTGCATTCTCAGTGACAGAAATCTTGGGGTCTGACCTTCCCTGCTAACCTGGTATCGATAGGTCAACTTCAAGTCTCACTGCTCACGTCTTGCTAATGAATCCCGATTTGCCTTTCTTATTCTGTTTCTTAAAGCTCCCACCATTTTTTCCCAGGACCTTCTTCCTTCAACACAACTGCCTTTACCTGTGTCATTTCCCCTCTACACTTCCCCTGGCTAACACCTGTCTTAACTAAATGTCAACCCCTTGAATTACCCACAATTTAATTTCCCCTTGATCTTAAGGAGCCCATGACACCTCATATTTTTTTCTTTGTAAAATCTGGAATTATGTGTTTGTCTGCCTTCCCTTCTAGACTGTAAGCCCTAGCCTGGGTTCTTAGGATCATTATCTGGAAACCTCAGTCTTTCTAAGTGGTGACAGTGAACTTGGATAGACATAACCTCAGTTTCCTTCTCATCTGGTGTTTCCATTATCTTCTATGCCATTGGTTCTCAAATGTTAGCATGTATCACAAATACCAGGAAATCCTGTTAAGACACAGGTTTGGGGGCCCCCAACTCCAGAATTTCTTGGTCAGTAGGTCTAGGGGAGTGGCCTCTGAATTAGCATTTCTAACTAGTTCTCAGGTGATGTTGATCTACTGCTCCAGACACCCTGTTTGAGAACCATCACTATACTTTTCTGCTTCCCCACAGCCTGACCTAAGCTGATAGAGTCAGTGCAATGAATGCCCTGTGGACCAGGCACAAAACTACATTCCCGAAAACAGGAAATGTATTCCCCATTTTGTCATGTTTTTCTCTGTGTCCTCGGCAAATCACTAAGCATTTATAAAAACAACTTCATCTCTCAGCAAAATGCTGACCTAAGTGCTTTGGGACATAAAATATTACAACCCACTTTGGATCTTCCAAATTGTATTGAGGTGCTCAGCAATTACTGCCTTATGATGTAATATTGATTACAACCCAGCTCTCTTATTGACCCAACAACATATTAATTATTGATGGAAATGGTCTGCCTGAGATTCTAATTCAATTGAACATTGTTGTCATCACTCTCACGGTAAAGTTGCATTCATCATCAGGACTGTTCACTACTAGACAGTTTAAATGTCCTGTCCAGTGTTGCTCTGTGAGTGGGTTGCTTCAGACCTAAAAACAAGCCAAAGAATGATGAACCTGATATTTAATAGGAACTGAATTATGTCTCTCATACTTCACTGGATTTGTCCTGTTGACTCGAAGTTCCAGATCCCAGAGTGGAAGAGAGACAACTAAGTGTTTAATCTATGAGTGACTTTTCTCAATTATAGCAAGAAAAATCCTTTCCGTGAACATAGATCTTTCTTTCCTAGGGTTGCTACGGACACAGATGGCTTCTGCCTGGAAGAGAATATTATCATTTAGCACACTGACCTGTAGTTTCAACCTGGGTAACTGGACCACCTGATTCTGTTTGTACCCAACAGGGTTACCGACCCAAGTGTCATGATACCATTGCTATAAAAAGCCAAGAAAGCCTAAAGATTTTTGAGAACACAAAAGCACTCATATGCAAAGAAGTAAACTCATGTTGAAAAATTCTCCTGTGTCCCATCACATAGAGAATGAAACGATCTGTGCCTGCATATATAAAAACCACATCCACCCACTGAGGTGCTATATTCTCTTCCTGGAAATTTTTGACATGGTTGGCCAGTGGATTTAAGCTAATGAGGAAAGGTAAACCATTGGAAAAAGTGATCACTAAAAAATCCTCCTCCTAATCAGATAGTCACTGCTTCTCCTGATGGGTTCCTGACTCGGGTTATGGATCTGGATTCCATGTGGACCATGAGTGCAAAGGGAATACCTTCTAATGAGTTTCCCCTTCTTATAGATTCCAAACCAGAATCTAATTGGAGGGCTTGTGTTACCCCACTGGGTCTTGGCCCCTGATGGCCTCCTGAACTTGGCCCCCTGAGAACTTCATGCTTCTTAGATGCCATAGGATCTAAGGTGTGGACAACAGATGCTTTGCATCATAAGAATGAACATTTCCCCCCAGGATCTATGGCTTCCATTGGTGAACTGGAGATCTGGGATAAACTTGAAAGAGAAAGCCCAAGTGAGTTTCTCATAATGTCCTTGTGAAATCAAGGGTCACCAGAAGTCTACACAAAGTCATTGAAGAGACTAGTGTATGTGTGTGTGTGTGTGTGTGTGTGTGTGTGTGGCATGGGGAGGTTGCTTCTTATCAGGGGCATATCAGGCAAGAAAGACAAATATTTGGGGAGAGAGGCAGTTTGAAGGTATATCCTAAATAATAAGCTCTAAAGCCAGAGCCAAAAAGTTAGAAGTCCATATGCAGATGTCCAGAAATTTAAGTTCTGTGTTAAATCTCTGACAGTGTATCAGCAATGGGAAACTCTATTTTTCCCTTGGCTTACTTAGTTGTTTCCTTAATGTTTAAATCTGCCCAGCTCTCAATTTATATTAATATTTCCTTGTCTTAATCAACCTTTCCTCAAACCCTTACCCCCAGGATTAAAACAGAATAGATAAATTATGAGAGTTAAGTGGACACTAAATATATATATGAATAAACACGCCTCTTCCTACACACATATGAACACAAACCCATGCATGTGTAAAGCACTCGGTATCGTGTAGGTATAGATCTTTTGTTAATGAATGACCAAACATTAAGATTGAAAAGATCATGGCCCAAATACTAACTGTTGATGAGAATAGTCTTGCTTCATTGATAATCACACATGTCCCCTTAAGTGATCCATCCTTTACCTGAGTCTCTTTGTCCTTGTTCTTTTTGTGGACTTCTACCTCTGTTCCACTTCAGCATGGCTCCCTGTCCCCCTGGCCATCCTTGGGGCTCCATGTTACCCAGAATCTCTTCCCTTAGAGAACCTGGTCCTTATCAGCATTTCTCCAGCTGCGGGCGGCAGGGTGATTATCAGGTGTAAGTCAGATCTCAGGTGGGTGCATGGTGTAAGGCCTGGAGCTTACTTATTTTGGGAGCCTTCTTAAAGAAAAACAGTACACATCAGAGCATTTGGAATCAGAAGCAAAAATAAATCTTTATGTGGAATAAAAAAAGAAATAAAAATTACAAATATTAAAATGCTAGTGAATACCCAAAATACTCAAGATCTCTGATAATCATAATAACATGAAGTTTTATTTATAATGATCTAGCATGGTTCTATGATATTTCTCTTGTGACCTTTGTTTCATTTTTGATCACCTCTTTCCATGACAACAATTTTGTGACATTCTTCCTAGTGTGCTTAGAATAATTCAGTCTTTCCTCTAGCATGGGTAATCAAAATTTGGTTCTGTGTTATGTATATCTTTAAATTTTTCTTTCAGCTTCACATCTTAGTATTTTTTTAGGGGATGGAGCCCAATGCAGGGCTTGAACTCACAACCCTGTGATCAAGACCTGAGTTGAATCAAGACTCAGGCGCTTAACCAACTAAGCCACCCAGGTATACCAAATCTTAATATTGGTAATGCCAGGTCAGTTTTGTGGTTTTGTCAAATTTGAGGAAATCTCTACCAAGCCAATCTCTCATATATGAGCCGTTAAAGACATACTGGCTCTTTATAGTAAAGCGACATGGTTCTGTGCTATATACAAACAGAGATTTTGAGAAATTCTAGTTTGTGCAATTCCATTTTAAAGGGAAAATATTTAGGGGCACCTGTGTGGCTCAGTCAGTGAAGGGTCTGACTCTCAGTTTTGGCTCAGGTCATGATCTCACAGTTCATGAGTGCAAGCCCGACTTCAGACCCTGTGCTGTCAGCGAGGAGCCTGCTTGGGATTCTCTTTCGACCTCTCTCTCTCTCTTTCTGCCCCTCTACTGCTCACCCAAAATAAATAAACTTAAAAAAAATTTTAAGGGAAAAATTGTAGTGTATTTACTACTTTATATGTTGTGTCATTTATTGAATTTATTCCTGAGAGGGAAGACCTTCCCCCTTTGAGTAGAAATATGGGAGACCCAAATCTTCTGCTTAAAATATTTCACATCTGGTGGTTGAAAGAATGTCCCTCAGAAACTTCTGGCTCTGTATGACTCAAACCTCCTTTCCTCCTTAATACTCACACACATCTGATCTTGGAGTCATTGGACAAGTTCCTATCATTGTATGGATGCTGGCCCTGTGTTTTCCTGTCATGGCTTCAGGTAAACATACTCCTGGGTCCTTTCATACACAGGGATGCCTAATGATAATTTAACTGTACACAGACCCAACATGAATCAGGTAAATATATCTCAACACAACCAGACTAAATGTACCCCCCACTCTACACTCAAGTCCCCCAAAGCACATTCCATAGTATCTATGACAAGTAGGCGCGCAGTGAAGTGTGTTGGAAGGAAGACAAATAGTCAGTGACTGCAGTTTTAACGAAGTGTGGTAGCCATAACTTCACTTATAGATTTTGCTTAAACATGTCGCTGCATGAACACATTGCTAGGGCCTCAGGAGTGGCCGTGCATGTGAGGGAGACTGAGACTAAAGCTTCCAGACAAATCTAACTCTGTCGGGCCGCGTGGAGGCTGGAGCTGGGATGGGGACATTATTAGCCCTTCATCTATCTGGTCCCAGAACCTTCCCCTGATCATCCTTTGTTTACTGTAGTGCTGACAACCCCACATAACCTTTCAGCTCAGCACCTGTCACTGACTAACTGGGATCTGTGGCTCTTACTCACTCTTGGGAAGGGAATATAATTGAGGTCCTGCTAATAGTCCCTGGGTCGACCTGCATCGGGGGAGGCTAGAGTTATGTCACCTGCTGCCCACTCTCCAGAATTGTGGACCGAGTCGAATTCTCTCAGCTGCCTTTGGAGCTCACTGAAACATACCCAGCGAACTTTTTAACTCCATTAATTTTTAGCCACACTTTTAAAATATTTTTAGCTTCCCTACTCTTTTTCTCCACCAATTTTTTAAAAATATTTTTTAATTTTTTATTTATTTTTGAGAGAGACAGACAGAGTTCAAGCAGTGGAGGGGTGGAGAAAGAGACACACACACAGAATACAAAGCAGGCTCCAGGCTCTGAACTGTCAGCACAGAGCCCGATATGGGGCTCAAACTCATGAACCGAGAGATCGTGACTTGAACCGAAGTCAGATGCTCAACCGACTGAGCCACCCAGGCGCCCCCCTCCACCAACTTATTTCTAAATTTATTGTAATTCCCAAGTCCCTGTCCTCCTCTTTTCTCTCTTCAGTATCCTCGTCTTTACTCATCCCTCTCTATCACACGCCTCCTCCTGTCAGCCACTCTTGATCACTACCTCATCTCTGATTTCCACGGGTTTTCAGTGTGACCCCTTACCCCACCAACAAAAACCCCAACTATGACAAGCCAATCTCTCTGAATTTTCCCCCCATAGTCTGAGGTCTGTGAGCACCAGTGGAGAGCATCACTTGCAGATAAGGACCCCTAAACATTTATGGTCTCCAGCCTCCCTGCTACCTGGCAATCCTACTGAGTGCTGGTGGCCCGCCTCTATGCCTTCCTGTTAACAATGGTTCCAAAGTTATATGTCAGGATCCCGCACTGTTACACTCTACCCCGCATCTGCTTCTGAAAGTTCCCTCAACTACAATTTCATAAAGGAAATAGAGGGTTTAGTAAGAGCTTCCTGATCCTGGCTCTTCATTCCACTCCCCAGCAGCTCCTCACTTACCGCCACCTTTGGCCACTTACCACCACACTTGGCCAGGGAATCTTTTCTCCAGTCAAGGACTGATCTCTACCTTTGTGCTCTGGTGCCCTCTCCTTCTGCCTCTTCAAGAACTGTCCCCACTCTGCGTGGATCTCTGACTTCTCCTCTCTACTCACTGATCTACTTCATCCTATTCATGAGTCCCTATGAATCCCCATCTCAGAAACTTTCCCGACAGTCCTTCTTCTCTGTCTTGCCTTTTGCCCAAGGCATTTGCTTCAGTTCTCGTGTGTTGTCATCTACAAGTGCCTCTGCCTCCTCATCACTCCCTCAGGGTCTCCATGAGATCGGCTCCTTCTTAGATCCCAAGTGACCATGGGCTTGTCGACTGCTCCTAGATCCCGTGACTTATCTCACATGAACCCACAGCAGGATTTGATCATCATGACCTACCCCTCCTTCTCAAATACCAATATCTTTGACACCTCTTTTTCTTGGACTTCTTTTTGTTTTCCTGACTCCTCTTCCCTCTTCCTCTACCTCTAATATTGGGGTTCCTGAGGGTTCCATCCTAGAGCCCTTCACCTTTTCACTCATATTTTTAATGCATGATCTCATAACCTCTCCTTCAAACTACCACCCTTCTGGCTCCAGATTGAAGTATCTTCCAGATTATTTCATGGTTTCTACATGAGTGTCCCACAGTAGGTTGACATTAGACGTGTCTAAAATGAAACTCAAACCTCCCTTCCTGCATCCTTGATCCCCACATCCCCTGTACTACACCCATATAATGACCCCTCCCATTCTTCCCTACCAACATGTGTTGACCCCCTTCTCTGCATTGCCCCCATCTTGGTATATGGCACTATCAGGTTACCCAGTCTAGGGACATCACCTCTGACTCCCCCAATGTCTTTCACATCCCAAATCAGATCAGTCTCTAGTCCTTGCTGATCTTACCTCCTACATACTGCTCGAAACTACCTCTTCCTCCCTATTTTCACCATCACAGTCTTGCTTCTGTCCCTTACCATGTCTTTCATTTGTAATAGTAGCCCTTTTACTGGTTTCACTCCTCTTTTTGTGGCCTGCTAATCCAACCCTATTGACTCTTTTGACGATGTGAATAAGATCCTGCTTTAATGCTCGGGAATCTACCCCCAAATCCAAGAGCCCACTGCATACACTGTATGTTAGCCAACCTGACAATAAATTATATTTTAAAAAAAAGATCCTGCGTTTATGGATATTAACATAACACAACTCTCATCTCTCCCCTTTCTATTTGTTTAACCCTCATTCCCAGTTACATCAAAGCCAAAATCTTCCCCACACACCCAGACTTGCTCTTTCCTGCAGCTTCGACACACACTGTGCTTCTGCTTGCAAAGGGCTTTCCTTGTCTACTGCTCATCTCAGTCCCCAGGTCCAGTGCTTTTCCAAAGCATCTCAAGTGTTACTTCCTAACGGAAGCCTCTCCCAGCCTTGTGAGTCAGAGCCTCTGTGTTTTGCAACCTCTACTTTACTCGGTCAGGCAGGGATGCCATCATCACCGACACGCCCCAGGATGCACGGCCGGGACACTCAGCATGGTGACACACAGCATGACTGCAGTCAAAGCCATACTGACATTTCACAGTTTGTTTTCTATTTTAACCCACCTCAACTTCCCTCTGTTTGCCTTTACAAAGACGTTTCTTATGACAGGACTTCTAGCTGACAGGAGAATAATGACTAAGACTTCATTATTCCCAAGTATAGTTTACTGGCTTCGTTCTAGTTATTTTTATAGCATTTCTATTCATTTTTTTAGGACAGCAAGTCTTAAAAGCTTATTCTTTCTTGAGAAAACAAGTATGAAACTAGTGAAAGATATTATAACGAGAGTCTTTTATGTCCTACCTACACATCATCGGAACTGGCTGGTGACGCTTTCTTTATGTATATACATATCTTCTGAAGATACATCATGTTTTAATGTTTTCATCATTTTCCTGGTTTTCCCTTTTTCATTACCCCCTTATAGAAATTTCTGACCACATTCTCTCCAGGATTATTGCAAATTCTGCCAGTATCTTTAAAACTATGTTCGAACGCTTTATTTATTTTTTATATAATTTCTTATTTCAGAGATTTTAGCATTTCCAGAACTGAATTCTTTTACTATTTTCTGAATCATTTTGTTGATCTATATGAGGCATTTAAAAGCCACTGATTCATCCTATTGCCTCGTCACTCAGAGTTGACTGAAAGAGATCCCCACAAATAGTTGACAAAGATGTGACATTTCGTAACTATCAAGGTAGGGAACAAAGAACTAAAGCCATTTTTCATGACAAAGAAAAGAGAAAGTGGAAAATAAGTATTGAGATGGCACCATAGGCAGTTCAAGCATATTTACCATGCTTACTTACATTAATCCAACTGGAAATATTGTTTAAAGAAGAATTTTTCACACTACCTTATATATCTGGAACTGAAACACATCCATTTTGTTTTGAAATATGACCATTTCAATGGCTTTTTCCCACATAACTCCATTTTTGCCCCTCCTTCCTCTTGTAGGGAATTGGTTCATTTACTAGTTTATGCTGGGAGCCGCATCGGCCTCACTGGATGACACAGTCACAGTGAGGAAATGGCAGACGTTTGCACAGCTCCTGCC
This sequence comes from Cryptoprocta ferox, assembly GCA_028646485.1. Taxonomy (NCBI): domain Eukaryota; kingdom Metazoa; phylum Chordata; class Mammalia; order Carnivora; family Eupleridae; genus Cryptoprocta; species Cryptoprocta ferox. Next base: position 138,612,081 of record CM053572.1, read on the forward strand.
ATGAAGTGAAACTGGCATCTCCTTCTATTATTGGCTCATATTGGGAATGAGACTGCTGTTATAGATTAGGCCTCACAATGTTCCAAATCAGACCGATATTCCCCACACAGAGACCTCATGAGAAGAAACCTATTCCTATCCCTACAAAGGAGATCTTAGATCAAAGCACTCTAGATGTTCTTTGAAAGACTCTTCCAATAGGCCCCTGTAGATTCGAAACATAGACTTGAAGGGGTTAAAAACACAAGAATTGCATTTAAGTCTGGCCCAGAGAAAAGGAGCCTAATTTGGAGATAAAAAATAAAAGACAAGATCAGAACATGGTCCCTTCCCAAGGTCCACATTCTTCAAATATCCTCCCTTGTACTGACTTCAGTTAGGAGGATGGATAAGAATGTGGGAAACCCAGGTGCAAGGCTACACACAGAGGGCCCCCACTGTGCTTGCATCAAAGAGCGGGCTTTCTCAAGCGACTTGTTAACAAGCATTCTTTCTCTCCTGGTTTATAAGCCAAATAAAATAACTCCTAGCCTATCTATATGCAACTTAACCTATGCTTTACTAACTTAAATAATATGTATGTTATCCTGTTTTTTACTGAAAACATCCTGTTATTCTCTTGGTTATAAGATTTACTCAACCTCACTGTAAGTACGTTACATGACTTGGTTGTAACTTGTTACTTAAAAACAAAGTCATAATTATTGGCAAAAAACCAACCCATAAAAAATAAGATAGGTTTGTTACTTTCTTAATCATGGGGACTGATGCCAAGAATGAACGGGATGGTTCTAAAAAAAAATACTTCTGTAAAACTTGTTTTTGTACACTTTCCATGATTAAAGCATCTTATCACAAAGAATTAGTCGCTGTAAAAAATTTCTATTTTCTGATGTCATGTTATCGCTTGACCTATAAATAAAGACACCAAAACAGACAGAGCAGAGATGGCTGCCTGGTGATCAAGAAAGAAACTCGAGGCTCTCTCATCACTTTCTCGCTCCGACACCGTCCATCCTTTAGGGAACCCTGGACCTGCTGGAGCTGGACTCCAGCAAGTTTACACTAGTTTGGGGTGATATGTTCCCATGATATGCACACATATGCACACAGACATATGCCTGAAAGTGAAAAATTCGTTCTTAGAGCTCATGGTATTCCGTTGAATGTTGACTTCACTTCTTTAGTCCTTTGTTGATGAACATTTATGTTTCAAACATTTTGCCATTACAGACAATGCTGTGGAAGATAATACTGCACGTATGTCACTTCACATGTATGTAAGAATATTTTCAGAACTGAAATTATTTGATCAAAGGCCATGTGCATTTGTAATTTTGGTATATATTTCCAGATTGCTATTGATCAAAGTAGAGCTATATGTCTATGTCTCTATCCATCTATTATCTACCTATCCATCAATCATCTACCTATCTATCCATCTATCAATCATTTATCTATCTATCTATTACCTATCTATCTATTATCTATCTATCATTGATTGCCATCTATCATCTTATATTGCCAGCAATATAACACTGGTTGAATCTTATAAAGGATTTTGGAACTTTTGTGGTGAAAGGAATGGTTGAAAAGTCATCCTTTCTTTTCTATCAGGGTCTGCGGTCTAGGGGGAGAAGACAGTGAGGGGAGAAGGGAGTGTGTGAAATCCCCTGTGCAGAAGTAAGAATTACAAAGTTTATTTAATTATTTATTTTTTAAAGATTTTATTTTTAAATTATCTCTGCAGCCAACATGGGGCTCCGACTCACAACCCCAAGATCAAGAGTCACATGCACTCCCAACTGAGTCAGCCAGGTGCCCCACGACTTACAAAGTTTAAAATACTGTTCATTAGGGTGTCTGGGTGGCTCAGTCTGTTAAGCATTCAGCTCTTGATTTCTGCTCAAGTCATCATCTTGTGGTTCAGAGTTTGAGCCCCACATCAGGCTCCGTGCTGACGGTGCAGAGTCTGCTTGGGATTCTCTCTCCTCCCTCTCTCTTTGCCTCTCTCTCTGCCCTTCCCTAGCTTGTGCTCTCACTTTCTCTCTCTCTCTCTCTTTCTCTCTCTCTCAAAATAAATAAAGTTTAAAAAATAATAAAATAAAAAATAAAATGTTGTTCAATGCATAGCAGTGCTCTTGACTATAACTTGACTGTGTCTTGAGTTTGGTCTGTACATTACAAGTTGCATGTTCTAAAATAATACTGAATATGTTTCTATGGGCTATATACTGTTAATTCAACTTTTAATCTTAAAATAGTTTTAGAGTTCACAAGAAAGTTGCAATTTTACAAAAATTGCATAGATTATACACGGTTTCCATATAGTCCACATTGGTCCCCTATTTTTAACATCTTACATTCGTATGTGTATTTGTTAAAATTATTGAACCAATATTGATACATTATTAATAACTAAAGTCCATACATATTAAAAACTTCTTTAGTTTTAACACTTTGCTTTTTGTTGTTGTTTTCTTTTCTGTTCCAGACACTCCATCCAAGGTACCACATTCCCATCCACCATTTTGCTTCTTGTAATAACTTATCAACCTCCAGATTCTTCATTCTGAAATCTAATTGCCTGCTGACGACCCACTTCTCAAATGGAGGATTCTATGGTTTGCATGTTTGTGTCCCACCAAATTCATACATTGACAAGCCCAAGTGCCAGTATTGGAACGTGGGACTTTTGGGAGGTGACTAGGTCATGAGAGCATGGGCTCAATACCCTTATAAAAGTGTTCTTGGAGAGTTAGCCCCTTCTGCCCTGTGAGGGCACAACCTGAAGCCTGTGACTCAACAGAGGGCCTTTTCCCCATCTGTGCCGGTGTCCTGACCCCAGCTCTCCAGCCTCCAGACTGTGAAGAATAGTTGACGTTGTTTATAAACTACTGTGGTGGTTTGTTCTAGCAGTCTGACAGAAGACAGAGGATTGTTTTTCCCCGCACCCACCATCCCTGAGGGCCAGAGTAAGGCATTAAGCTCCCCTTGCTTTGGTGTGCTGTCCCCAGACCATGACTCCATCTCCAGCTTTCACAAGCCCTGCTCCTGTGAGACTAGCACCATTAATCAGCCTTACCTCCTCCTCATTGCTGCCAGCCCTGTCCTCCTGGTCACTTCATTCATTTAAAGTTGTAGCTTCTGTATCACTGGCTTCTATATTTCTACATCTACATTATACCTCCTACTTACATACCTGCATGATCCTTGGACTCCATCACCCACACAGATGTACCATCCATGACCCACATGGTTGTGCTGTTCACACCTTGACCTTGAAGCTCCATGCCTCCTCATGTTCCATGACCTCTCTTACAAGGCACTTCAACCACTCTCTCCCAGGGACTTCCGTCAGAAAATAATCAATTCTGGGACATCTGGGTAGCTCAGTCTGTTGATTGTCCAGCTTAGGCTCAGGTTATGATCTCATAGTTCATGGGTTTGACCCCAAATCAGGCTACACTGACAACACGGAGCCTGCATCTCTGTCTTCCTCTCTCTTGGCAGCCCCCCCCAAAACAAATAAACAATAAAAACATAAAATTATTAATTCTGACATTTCACTCCCCAGCCACAAGTTTCTAACCACCAACAAATTTTCGCCACAGATATTCCACTGAAAAAATTCTGAGCCTTAATGTAATTTTTAGCTCACTTAACCTTTTCATCTTTTCACCATCCCTTTGGCCTTCTGTTCTTTTTTTTTTCAATTTTTTAATGTTTATTTATTTTATTTTTAAGAGAGAGGGAAACAGAGCATGAACAGGGGAGGGGCAGAGAGAGAGGGAGAGACAGAATCCGAAGCAGGCTCCAGGCTCTGAGCAGTCAGCACAGAGCCCGACATGGGGCTCAAACCCATCAATGGTGAGATCATGACCTGAGCCGAAGTCTGACGCTTAACTGACTGAGCCACCCAAGTGCCCCTAGCCTTCCCTTCTTTCATTGTACAACCTAGAGTCCTCATTAAAAATGCATCATCTTCTATCAAGTCCCTTCCCTCTCCTTTCCTGCCTGGTACTTGAATGGCAAGCCTCCAGCCCGAATGAACATTTCCATCTGGTATCTGCATCCTTCTTGAGAGCAGCTAAACATTTCTAGAGAAAAGCCCACAACCTGCCAGCTAGGTATCCCTTGAATGTCTTCATCTCAGATTTCATATGGGCACGATTACCTTGTACATCTACCTTCATCTATTCTCCTTGGTTTTTCCCTCTTGTAGGTGGGATTTCATAAATTTTCCTTACTCTCACCCTTGCTGAATAATCTTGCCTCATACTTCACAGAAAGAATAGAGGTCACCAGATGGGAGACCTCTTACTGATCCCTCCCAACCCATAAACCTGCTCACATTTGCAACCTTCTTCCTCTCTCCTCCCATAACAACTGATAAACTGGTTTTTCTTTTTTTTACATTTTTTAAATATTTATTTATTTATTTATTTATTTATTTATTTATTTATTTAATATGGGGAACTAGCTATTTTATTATGTTTATTCAATCTATATACATTTTTTTACAGTTCATTGTCAAGTTGGTTTCCATATAACACCCAGTGCTCTTCTCCACAAGCGCCCTCCTCCGTGTCCATCACCTCCCTTCCCCTTTCTCACTCCCCCTTCAGCCCTCAGTTTGTTTTCAGTATTCAAGAGTTTCTCATGATTTGCCTCCCTCCCTCTCCCTAACTACATCCCCCCTTCCCCTTCCCATGGTCCTCTGTTAAGTTTCTCTTGTTAGACTTATGAGTGAAAACATATGGTATCTGTCCTTCTCTGTCTGACTTATTTCACTTAGCATGACACCCTCGAGGTCCATTCACGTTGCCACAAATGGCCAGATTTCATTCTTTCTCATTGCCATGTAGTATTATTTTTGAGAGAGAGACACACAGAGTGTGAGCGGGGAGGGTCAGAGAGAGAGGAAGAAACAGAGTCAGAAGCAGACTCCAGGCTCTGAGCTGTCAGCACAGAGCCCAACGCGGGGCTCGAACCCACAAACTGTGAGATCATACCTGAGCCTAAGTCGGCCGCTTAACCGACTGAGCCATCCAGGCCCCAACTGGTTTTTCTTTTATCAGAACCCAATAGTCCCAAGTCTTATCTCTTCTTAACATTGTATTGCTCCTTCTGCTTTCCCCTCTTTCCTGTATCAGCAGTCTCCACGCTTTTCCAGATTATGCCTGACAGCTTTGTAAACATGTTCTAGTATTGTCCTCTATAAACAAAATGAAACAAAGCCCCACATCTCTCCTGACCATCTGTCTCTTTGCAGAACCATTTCCTCTACCCCCTCATGGCTAAGCTTCTCTAAATAGTCATCTACAAGGGTCTCCCCCACTTTCACATCCTCCATTTCCTCCTCAACTGAACACAGCCCAGTGTGTGCCTTTCCTAATTCTTGAAAACTATTCTTTTCAAGATAGTCTCCATATTGCTCTACAATGGTTGCTTTTTTGGTTTTCACTGCATTGCAACTGACCCTGCTAACAATCTTTTTCTGTTGGCTTCTGTGACATCACTCCCTCTTAGTTCTAGGATATTTGTGTGTGTGTGGAGGCTCCCTACATACTGTTTAGGGTCCTCTTCATCTACTCCACCTTTAAATGGTGAAGTTGAAGGGCCAAATCTTGGATCATTTACTCTTCTCCCTCCAAAATTAATTCTATTCCTGGAAGACAGCCTCAATTTCCAAGGGCTCAGACCATATCTCTATGACTCTGACTGCATTTCACCCTCACTGAAGTTTTTCCCAATAAATCTCTTGCATATCTAACCCCATCCTGTAACCTACTTCTTAAAGACCCTGAACTAACCCAAGAGATAGGAGGGCTATTTATTTGTCCTCAACAAAGGTATGATTACTCAGACCTTAAGAAAACACCATTGGAATCTTAGCAAAAGGGTGGGTTTTAGGTACCTTTCATGGTGGGGGCCTGGGGAGGCGGGCTGCTACAGCTTGACTGAAATGACAGGGGCAATGTGAATCACCTTATACTCACGCACTCTTGTGCGAGGAACACAACACATGCTGGTAAGCCACACAGACCTCAGTGAGCAGGTGCAGCCAAGACAAAAATGCATTTGGAGGGAAGAAATAATTTTTCTGTGTACTGGGTTTTAAGGCATCATTGGGAAGAACCACATATGTGCCTTTGAAAATACAAAGCAGCTGAAATCTGGGTGCGACAGAGAACACAGATCACTGTGAGGCTCTTAGTATAAGATGTTGGGGCCACACCTGGATAGTTGGTGGCAGAGGAAATGGAAACATTTGTTTCTTCATGGGAAAGTCACAACTCAAACAAGATCTACCAATTCAGGCTGCCACCACAGCAAGTTTCCTAAATGTTCACCAAGGCAGCAACATGCCTGGGTGTCAGGCTGAGGAGAATTAGAAATTGGAATCTAATTTCTTTGGACTTGTAACTTGCAAGAACAAAATTCTTGAAACTAATCTAAAGAAATTGACTTCTAGGGGCACCTGGGTGGCTCAGTCGACTAAGTGCTGGACTCTTGGTTTTGGCTTAGGTCATGATCTTGGGGTTCGTGAGTTTGAGTCCGGGGTCGGGCTCTGCCCTGAGAAGGTGGAGCCTGCTTGGGATTCTCTCTGTCCTTCTCTCTCTGCCCCTCCCCTACTCATTTTTGTGCATTCTCTCTCTCTCTCTCTCTCTCTCTCTCAAAAATAAATAAATAAACTTAAAAAAAGAAATTGACTTTTAAGGGGATTTAAGTCTTAAACTCCAATGTCTCTGTGAAAGTCATGAGAATGGGAGTGGCTGAATATTGAAAGTTTGAATTTAATCACGGAAATGCCTCTATGTTTTATTATTGTTGTGTCTTAATGTTGTCATTGGATATCTTTGCAGAACAACTGATGGACTATTTTCCACATGACATTTGGGATACGAAGTAGAATATGAAGTGTTTCTTAGTTTTGGATCAGAATAGCCCTGAAGTCATTTTAGTTATTGTATTCAGTCCCACTTCTGGGAGTCGGGGTGGGGGGGTCAAATCCGTGCTGCCCACCCGGGTTTTCAGGGAATATCTAAAGGAGTTACATTAAGAAGCCATGTTGACGTTAGGGCAGTGGTCTTGTGACGTGGGAGTAGGGTTGTTTTGGTTGACTGTCCCTTCACCCACGATGGAGGGCCACACCTGAGTCACCACAGGCTTTTACGATAACTTCAACACTGTTGCGGGGAGGGATGTATAGACAGGGGGTGAACAGTTATTATCTTCCCTTGGAGTTTGCTTTCATATTAAGGGAAATTTCAGAGTAAGACTCCTGGTTTCTCTCCATCACCTTCATAAGTTCTTCTTCGCAGGAGAGTAGAAGTAACCTTTCTGAAGAGCGAGAAGACAATCTCATCAGATCCACCTTCTCTCCTTTCTCTCTGGGTCTGCCTGCCTGTAGAGAGAGCAGCTGGTCGCCTCTGCTGCCCCTCCAGAGAGACCTGTGGTGCCCCGGTTCTGCCTGCACCAGGCTGGGAGGCCCAGGAGTCCATTGGGCAGCCATGCTCCGCTGGGTATCACATCTCAGATACATCCTCCAGCACCTCACCTCCCCGTGGGGAAGTGTGAATGTGTGTGTTCACAGCAGTCTTGCTCCCTGTGCTAACGAGTCACAGTCCGTCCTCTTTGGTGGGAAGGACTGGAGAATGGGGGGCCCCAACAGTTTGCTTGCTCAGTAGAGATCCATGCTCCCTAACTCCTAAGTTGCACATATCACAGAGGCGAATTAATCTAAGAGGAGGCCCTCATGCCCTTGGGCTGTGAGAACTGGTAGAATTTACTAGAAATTCTGAGTGAATTATTCTAAGGTGCTTTATGGCTTCATGGAGGAGGGGTTTAAAACTAGCGTCATTATGTAGGAAAGAGTTCAGAACAAACATGGCAATGCTTTCTTGTTACATGTTATCTAAGTGTCAGTGATTTGCAAGGCCTAGCCTAGCATCTGACATGAGAAGTGAAGGCATGAGTTTAGAACAAGGCTTTATATTGTTTTATTTATTTCCTTAAACAATGTACCGGAAAAGAACAGATCATGTTTTGGGACAATTGCCGTGGCATTTGGGAATAAAGGGATTTTGTTTCACTGAATTGCTGGGAGGTATTTTGTGACAGTTTTTGCTATAGTATTATCTGAAGTCATCTGTGATCCCACGGAGAGAGCAAATATCTCGGGAGCCCAGTTTGATGGCAGTTGAAGGTGGTCGTGCTGCAGAATGATTGCTTTGGTCTAAGGAGCGATAGGGACACAAATTAGTGTGTAGCTCAGATTGCCTCAGCATGTAGAGACAAGATCATCTCAATAAATCGCCATCAACTGCCCACGTGCTCGTATTTTCTTAGCCAATATTAGCAATAGCAATAGAACATTCCTACTCTCTTGGCTTTAAAAATCAACCAGTACGTAGCAACTACTCCACCTGTTGGTATTCATGGTTATAATTCCAGAGTAGCAACTTTGATATAGAACTCACAATGTCACCGACTTTGTTTCTAATCTCGAGAAGGATTGAAATTTGAATAATTTCACAAAAAAAACAGGGTCCAATTTCCCAGCTTCTCTCCTAAACTGACCCTCTGGGATCCCACCAGAGATGGGAATCTTTCTTTATCAAACACTGCCCAAGACAGCTCTGGGATATTTGGAAGTCTTGACCTCACAGTAATTGAAACCACCGCGGATGTCAGAGGCGCAGAGAGAGTGACCCCAAGTGGTACCCGAGCTCCATGAAGACTGCTGTGCTCTGAGGGGGGCCCCAGGGCCCTTAAAAGTTTAATGGCAGTGACATTTTTAGATCAGGAGAGCATTTCCATGAAGTGAAGACCACTTCTCTCCATCGTTTTTCAGATGGTGAGTTCTTTAAGCCATGCTTCGGGATGAAATAAATGTCTTCTTCATCTGCATGAGCTACACATGGATACGAATAAGGATAAATTTGACATCCCAGAGGTTATGGTTTATGGCTTCTGCTTATAAAAAATATCTTTAAAAGAAGGAAGGTGGAACGCAGCATTACAGGTTTCCCACGTGCGCTGTCATTAGAGAAGAGACTCTGCGCGAATTTTATTTTCTTTCCTTTAAAAATAACATATCATTTTAAAGAAGGGGAATTTTTTATTTGTTTCTGCAAGTTAACAAAATGAAATGGACCCTTTTTCACGTATGTCCCATTTAGCGCTATTCCCGCCGCGTCTCAGTGCCTCCCTCCCAAGTCATGTGATGCTGTGCTCACCTTGGACATCAGGCCAAGGCTGAATCAGGTTGTAGGATTCACTCGTGTACGCTCACGTAGAAATGTACCTGACGGGCTTGCGTGTGTCTGTTAGTTTCAGGTCAACTTTGAGCAGTGCGGGACCTGGAAACCCAAGAAAATGGGTAAGAAGATGACCTCAAGCACTTACCTCGGCAGGTATCAGCCCACTTTTAAGCATGTCCGGATGTGATCAGTTACACAGCTGGTTAGTTAGAGTAAGAAGCCTCTACAACCGGATCCTACGCGGATCAGAGAACTCCCCACAGGTGCACAGGCTGGTGCCTGCCCCAGAAGGCAGGCCAGCCCAGGTGGAGAGAGTGGATCCATCGCATTCCCTGAATAAGAGGCCCCTTCAGAGAAGATCGGAGAAAAGTTGGGAGCCCAGCTGGCCAGGCCCAGCCACACCTCCGGCTCTCGGGGCTTTGTCTCCACTGCGTGATTTCAGTAAAAGGGCACACGCTTCCCCCAATTTATTCTCAACGTGGCAACCTTCCCCACTGCTATTTTGATTAAGGACTTTGGTCGAATCAACCTTTACGGGTAAGGACCTCACCAGATAAAGCCGCTCAACACTCAGCTTTCTATCACGTTCAATGTCAAATTCCAAAGCAGCTCGACTTTTCCCTGTGCGGCCCCTCTCCCTAACACAGTCTGGACAAACCCAAACCCCCGCCAATTCAGAACTCACTTTGATCACCACACCGGCCCTGGGTTCCCAAACGTCAGGGGCCCTTTATTTCCTCGTAAAATCGCGACGTTCACAGTCACGGAATGAGGCTCCTCATGGCATTATTTCTGCTCTCATTTCCCCCTCTCGATCCTACCTCCCCCTCTACCAGATCTCTGCCCCAGGCTCCATCTGTGGCCCTTCAAGCATGGGCCTCCCTCTCCTCGGACAGGGGCAGACTCATGGTGGGTGCAGCTTGTGCCCTGCCTGGTGTCATGCAGCTGACACACATTCAGCTTTGAGCCTGCGGACACCCCTTCTCAGGCGAGGCGATTCAGGGGCTGCACACGCCTGTACTGTATGCTGGCCTCCACGGGTTGGGGTGTGCAGGTCCGCTCTCCTGGGGTGGGACTGGGACCCGTTCCTACTGGGGAGGCCGAGGTTGAGTGGCATGTGCTTTTCTGCACCTCTGAGGGTGATGGTCCCACAGGGCTGGCTGTTGGAGGGGGGATCACAGGGGGCGTCCACAAGCAGTTTCTGTGCTCTTGTGACATGCTTCTCAACCATGACCCTAAAAGCACACTCACCACGACCATCACACTAACAGCATACGTACCATGGTCATCATTCTCAAAGCACAGCCCATAAGCTAGTGCTCAGGGACTTTTAGGCACGAAGGACCAAAATGGGTTTGGTGTAAAGTGTGTCCTCTCTCCTCTCCTATGATCTCTTTTTTAATATTCTCAAAAATTTAGGCTGTGGGCACATTACATGCCCAGTGATTTCTAATTTTCTGTGTGTGCACGCGCATGTGGAAAACCCAGCATATATTAAATACTCAAACAGTCTAAATCTACAATTTAAACAGATCAGGTAATACTCGGGTCCCATACTCCATGCAAAGGCAAGATAAGCTTCTCAGTGAAAATTAAACATCTTTATTTTTGAGGAGGGCCTCATCATTTTAGGAACAAAAGTTTCAGTGGATTAAAGAGTGACATTCCTTTTTTAAAAATTTTTTTTAATGTTTCTTATTTACTTTTGAGAGAGAGTGACACAGAGCGTGAGCAGGGGAGGGTCAGAGAGAGGGAGACACAGAATCCGAAGCAGCTCCAGGCTCTGAGCTGTCAGCACCAGGGCCCGACGCGGGGCTCGAACCCACGAACCGCGAGATCATGACCTGAGCCGAAGTCGGCCGCTTAACTGACTGAGCCACCCAGGCGCCCCAAGAGTGAGATTACTTTTGAGGAGTCTGGGTGGCTTACTTGGTTAAGCAGCCGACTTCGGCTCAGGTCATGATCTCGCGGTTCGTGGGTTCGAGCCCCGCGTCGGGCTCTGTGCTGACAGCTCAGAGCCTGGAGCTGCTTCGGATTCTGTGTCTCCCTCTCTCTCTCTCTCTGCTCTGCCCCTCCCCCGCTCATGCTCTATCTCTGTCTCTCTCTCAATCAATCAATCAATCAATGTTAAGAAAAAAAGAGTGGCTTTACTTTTGTCTGTTTCTGAGCCAATGTGGAGTTTTGATTATACTGCGCAAATCTTAGTATTGATCTTTTATGTGGTGACAATCTGAACGCCTTTTCTCATACATTTTCAGTGTTAAGTGATGACTGTCTAAAGCATGTAGATAAACAGCGGTAATAGAAAGCAGTGATATTTAGACTGAGACCTCAGTGGTTTCTAGTTTCTCCAGAAACATTTAAATTTAATTTTGTAATTTCTATATAAAGTAATCAAAAAATTCTAAACAAATTACAATTTAAAAGCAAATATCTGATCCCATATTGTATACAAAGGCAAAGGCAAGAAAAGTTCATCAGCATGCATTAAACATCTTTGTCTTTCAGGGGTTTTTTATCATTTTAGGAACGAGAGTTCAGAAAGTTCAAACAGTACAGCTACTGGGGGCCTGGGTGGCTCAGTCGGTTAAGCGACTTTGGCTCAGGTCACGATCTTACGGTTGGGTTTGTGAGTTCGAGCCCCGCCGTGGCTGTCTGCTGTGAACCCAAAGTCTGCTTTGGATCTTCTGTCTGCCTCTCTCTCAGCCCTCCCATGCTCCTCCGCCTTCTCGAAAATAAATAAATAAATTTTAAACAGCTACCTGTTTCATGTTTCTGAGCCTCTGTGAATTTTTTACTCTGATATGTTTATGGGAATATTAATCCTTTTGTAGTGGAAATGGTAACTGTCTTTTACATGTTTTTAACTTGAATGATTACTGCCTAAAGCATTTAAAGATAAGAAACCAGGATTTTGAGGCCCCTGGGGGGCTCAGTCGGTCAAGCTTCCAACTCTTGACTTCAGCTCAGATCTTGATCTCAGGTTCGGAGATGGAGCCCAGAGTGGGGCTGTGCGCTGCTGACCTAGCGGGGCCTGATTGGGATTCTCTCTCCCTCCCTCTGTGTCCCTCCCGAGGATGGCACATTCTCTCTCTCTCTCTCTCTCTCTCTCTCTCAAAATAAATAAATAAACTTAAAAAGAAAAGAAACCAGAATTTTGTAAAGTACCAATTCTTTGTTTTGTACTACTGATTCTGTAGGGCTCAGTTACAAACGACGGATTATTAACACGTTTCACCGAAGGTTGTTGCGATTAATTAAAAATATAACACCTACAAAGGCACCCAGGTGCTGGACACCGAGCGACTCTTTGTTCCCTCCTTCTACATTTTGCCTCCTTTCCTTTTCTTTCTTCTCTATTTCCTTCCTTTTCTGTAAAAGAGTACATACTGCACTGTAGCTTACCATCCCCAATCCATAACGTGTCTTAAATGATCCGCTCTCCTTCGTCTTATGCTGCCTCTGCTCCCCTTCCCTGGGGCCCCACCTCTACGCTGCCTGTGACTTTCCTGCTCCCATTAGCTTCCCATTCTGCTGGTCCAAGATAGGGTACCGGTTTTGCAGGGCATGTGGGTGTGTTTAACTCCTGCAGCTGCCTGTCTGAGCGCGCATGGCAGGGTGAACA
>CM053572.1:138625074-138735457 GCA_028646485.1 Cryptoprocta ferox
CTCTCTGCCCCTCCCCCACTCACAGTTTGTCTCTCTCTAAAAACTGAATAAACATTAAAAACTTTTTTTAGGGGCGCCTGGGTGGCTCAGTCGGTTGAACGTCTGAGCTCTGAGCTGACAGCTCAGAGCCTGGAGCCTGCTTCAGATTCTGTTGTCTCCCTTTCTCTCTGCTCCTCCCCTACTCACCCTCTGTCTCTCTGTCTCTCAAAAATAAATAAACATTTAAAAAATTTTAAAAAATTTTAATATAAGGAAGTATTTCGAGCATTTCATTCACACTTAAAATATCAGGCGCTTGTAATCGCTTATAATGGAATAATCATGTTTTTCATGAGAGCAGTAATTGTAAATATAAAGTAACTTTAAAGAAAAGAAAAGCAGGGTTGGAGGGGGTTCAGGGAGAGAAAACGAGGGACATAGAAGTAGAAATATTTCCAGTTTCTCTTCTTCCTTTGTGTACAGGCTGTTTGCTTCCTCTGGAAGCCTCCTTCCTTCACCTGGACAAGCTCTCCTCAGCCTTAAGGTACATCAAGGTAGGACACAGAGAGCCACTTAGTTGCCCCCCCGCCATGTTTTTCCACATCACCATCTGCCTACGGCTGTCACCACATGGCCCCAGGAATGTGCAAACCCATTTCATATCTCCCTCAGTAACGGTGACCCCCACTGCCACCCAGAGGAAACCTTGTTCTACTTACCATTGAAATCGCAGAGCCTTGCTCTGGTCTAACAAATCACAAGCCCTCATTTGATTGTTTGGTGAATCAGTGAGGATAAAGTATAGGAAAAGGGTAGATGGAAAGAAATAAGGAAAAGGCATGGTAATAAAATAAGCTTCCAGACTAGGAAACGTGCAGTAGTGATTCAAGAGAGTTGAAAACATTCCAGTGGGGAATCCTCCCTTCTCCTCTTGTAGAAATAATGACCCCTTCTCAAAGAAACCACAGAGTGGGGCTGAAGAACCCACTGGCCTCCAGGATGAGCAGTGGCTGACTTCACCGGCTGGTCAAGGTGAGAAAACTCTTTCCAGTTGGTTATAGGACAAAGATTTTGTGGTCTAACTGAAGTCCACCTTCATATGTCTTTACCAGTTCTCTTACAAGTAGTCACATGTGTTTAGTTTAAATGACAAAGTTTATAAAAGCCTGAGTGCAGTAATTTGCCATTTTGTTATAATAGAATTCATTGCAGATATCTGGCCTGGAATTGGTTGACCCCTGTATCCCAGCGAGCAAAGACATTTCCGCCCATCCAACTGGCAGTTATTCCTTGTTGTATCCACCTGCTCTGGGTCCTACTCAGTGCCTGGGAGTGTGGTGACCAGGGCCTGAGGGGGATGAGGAGGGAGAGAGCAGGTAACTTATTTACACATCTCTTTATTTCTGTTCCAAGCATTTCTTGGCTTCTGCCTGCTTCCTGCCCATTTTCAGCCTCCTCCACCTCTTGTAATATCTGTTCACTTGGCTGCCCTGGGACCCTGTTTCTGTCTCTCATCTCCACTTTCCTCAGTCAAGCTCTCCTTTGCACAAGTCCACCCGTAGTTAAAATTCATCTGATAATTGCTGATTCTTGAAAAATGGGAAAAAGGATATATGCTCTCCCTTTTAGCTTTCCTAAGACCCCACAACTACTTAGTGACAGAACTGGAAACTCGATTTTTATCTCTGGACTAGAGATAGTCTATCTCCAGAGAAACCAAAAGGGTCTCCACCAAGTCAGTGAACTCAAAGCCTGCCCTAATTCATCAAAGTCAGTGAAGCACAATTCATTGCCTGGTATCATCCAGACCTGGCCTTGTAAATAACACAATACTGAACTTCCAGTATAGAATGACCAAGAGATTAGATACACCCACTCCCCCTTATAGCTCCTTTCCAACTTTTTTGTCTATCTCTAGAGTTCATTGAATCTACTGCTTAGGGTCTGTTGAATCCAAATTTGGTATTTTATGCATTCTGTAATGAATTTGCTGTAAAATTTTGATGACGGCCAGCTATAAGTAGCCAGGTGGGTTGAGCCAGGAACATCTGAGGATATGGACAGTGACCAAGATGGTATTCACTGCAAAGACCAAGGAATTGGGGTGTAAAACTTAAAATTTACCTGATACTGAGAGCAAGGCTTCTCTGCTCCTGCCTTAACACTACATAACATGGCAATGTGGCCTTGAGGGGCCGGTCTTTGGCTGGGAACTTCTTACTCTGCTATGCCTAACAGTCCCTTTGAGGAATAATCATGGTTTTTCTCTCTTTCCCTTCTTCCCTTCTGTATCTCATTTCTACATATTCTTTACATTAGAAATAATCTAACGTATTGGCTGCCCATGGGAAATATCTCTAGATTTATTCATTTATTGATAGAGCAGGTCAACTGGAAATTTAATCTAATATATATTTAAATGGAAATAATAAGAACAGAGACCTTTATTACCATATATCACAGGAATTGTATCCCAGCCAAGCTCATTTATTTGGAGATCTCTGCTATTGCACGCTTTAAAAAGTGAGTATTAGGTAAAATTGAAACAGCATAATAACAAGATTTCTGCTCATGTCCTTCTTCATTTCTAATCTACTACACAGCCCTTGCAATCATGTAATGGGATTATATGATACGATTTGGATTGCCTGGATTTATTTTCGTTTGCCCCCAAGAGGCTATCTGACAAATACTGAGTATGTATTTCTGGAGAGCAAACAGACTACCTTTCTCAGTGACGGGCATTTTGAAATGTAAATTCATTATCAGGAAGTGTAAGATCATGTTAAATATGTAGAAAATAATCTTCCTGTTTAGGAACAGCTGAATTTCCTCTCTCAAAATATGTAAAATCCCTACCACATAATATTTGGTTTTTTTTTGGTTTTTTTACCACAGAACATGGGTTAACATTAATGTTTTGACCAAAACTCACCCTTCTAATATCTAATATCTAAGATTCTAATATCAGTTCCAATTTTGTCCAAATAAGTTTAACTTTAAAACCAATAAAAGAGACCCTATGGTTTCCTCTTTCCATTACATGGCATTAGTCAGTCCTCCCTCTTCTCATGGGCACCCCAATATCCTGGAAACCATGTTAGACTTGGACTTAAAAGAGTTGATTTTCTAGGCTGCCATAGTTTCATTTATGACCTAGCTCTTAGACTCTGTAATTCTACAGTGCAAAGAGATCTGTGAAATCCACCCAGTCCTTGTTCATCAGAAAAAGCTGAAACTAAAGGTCGCAAATGAATTGCCCACAGGCAGAAGTCAGCCGCTTTGAATGTTTAGCATAAATTCTTTCCTTGTTTCTTCTCTGTGGCCATTCCCTCCGTTTAAGCAAATAACCAGCACAGACCTTTCTACCTGAGGGCTGTCACCTTGGGGAAGACCTCTGTGATCTCAGAGCGCTGTGACCAGCGGCACAAGGACCCTCTCAGCAGCCAGGGCTTGGGGCTCACCTTCCCCGCAATGCCCCAGACTCAGCTCACTCTGTCGTCGTCCCACCTGGAGCAGTTCCCATGCCTCATGTCCTTGTCGGTCCGTCGCCGTCCCCAGTGACACTTCAAAGAGAAGCCCACACGAGTGTCTGGCTGAGGTCCCTGCTCCCAGCTGCACACCCACATCCATCTTTTGCAAACCAAGCCTCCTCAAAAGGAATTCACCCAACGCATGGCCTTCAAAGGTTTGGAAAGGTCCTCCAAGGCCTAGGAACCTTCAGTGACAATTCAGGGATAATTCAGTGATAATTATCAGCATGCAAAACTTTTTTTA
The DNA here is from genome assembly GCA_028646485.1 of Cryptoprocta ferox. NCBI lineage: Eukaryota > Metazoa > Chordata > Mammalia > Carnivora > Eupleridae > Cryptoprocta > Cryptoprocta ferox. Next base: position 138,628,831 of record CM053572.1, read on the forward strand.
TTACAACAGCAAGAAAAATACATGGTTTACTTAATGTCTAAATCAAATGATGGAAAGCTTTGAATCTTCAAAAATACTACCAACAGGAATTGGAAAATCAGGAAGTATAAAAAGAGCTGTGATCTTGGAATCATCAAGTGTGTTCTCCGTGGGGCTCCCGCACCGAGGCTTGCTGATACCATGAACACTGAGGAAGGTCCTTGGCCTTGCCAGGACCTTGCAAACTCTCCCTGTGATAACCCTCCTCTGGTCCCACAACTGCTCTCGAAAACTAGCGTCAGCACCTTGTCGCTACTTCACCACGTGAAGATTTTACTACTTCAACAACACCAGCCTGAAAACTCACATCATCTCTGAAAAACCACCATTAGCAATGTCAAGACTTATTTGCTTTTCAGACCACCACGCCCAGCACGATCGGTGACTTGTAATTGGCAAAAACAGTTTCATGACAACCAAGTGATGAAAGTATTTATTCCAAATTACTTTTTATATATTTAGTATGTCTCATTTGATGTGTTTTTGAACTGCTGACTTCTCGGTGCGTTATCGTTTAAAGGAGCACATGATATCAATTTATTCACAAATTGGTGATGGTAAGTTTTCTTTTTCCTTTTTATTTTTATTGAGACTTCACTTTTTAATAGCACTTTTAGCTTCATAGCAAAATTGAGGGGAAGGTACAGAGATTTCCCCATATACTCCTGCCTCCCTACAAACACAGCCCACCTCTCCAACTCCTTGCCAACCTCCCCCACCAGAGAGAGGGAGTTGTTACAGGGGTACATATGCTGCAATTGATGAACATACATTGACACATCCTGATAACCCCCAATCCAAAGTTCTCACTAGGGGTCACTCTTGGTGTCATATGTTCTATGGGCTTGGACAAATGTGTAATGACATATATCCATAATATTGTGTCATAAAGAGTATTTTCACTTCCCTCAAAATCCTTGTGCCCTGCCTGTTCCTCCCACACCAGGGCCCAAACCTCTGGCAACTACGGATTTTTTTACCATCTGTGTAGTTTTACCTGTTCCAGAAAGTCATAGAGTTGGAATCATATAGTATGTAGGCTTTTCAGAGTGGCTTCTTTCATTAAGCAGTATGCATTTAAGGTTTTTCCATGACTTTTCATGGCTTGATAGCTCATTTCCTTTTAGCAATGAATAGTGCTCCACTGTCTGGTTGGACCCCAGTTAATTTATCCATCCACATACTGAAGGACAGCTCAGTCGCTCCCAAAGGTTACATTTTGAAAGCTTAGTTTAGTGCTGCCAGCCAAGGCTTTCCACTGGAGAATCATAATTTTCCCTTTGTAGGTAATTCATGGGTAGATACTTTGGGTCAAGCTATGCTGTTCTTCATCAAATTTTGTCTGCTTACTACTTTCAGCATCCACTAATGATTATATAACTCCATCACTCTCTATTTATTAGCTGCATCGCTCTGCACATGAAAGCTTTCCCTCCCCCTATGTATATGTGTGTTTATATCAGGATCAACTCACGTATTTTTATTTTATCCAGTGGCCATTGTCTATTACAATAAATATGTATTTTGGTGCACAGATTTTCACAGATTGGGCCAAGGCAGCTCTTCTAGCTCCTGACTCCCTTTGATAGTTTCCTACGACTCCTTAAGGACCTGTTTATTTTCTGCTACAATAAGATGTTCCAGACTCTTCTTCTTTTCCTGGTCCAGCACTGGACTTGGCTACCTTTCCAAGGAGTCCTTGTTCCTCTCAGCAGAACATATGATTTAGAAACCAAAATCTTGATGGTAGGCTCTATGTGTGTTGGATTCTTCTCCAACTTCACAGAATAAACCAGGAGCTCTAATCACTCTTTGAAGACATCCAAGGCAGTGAAAACTTGGCATTTCAGAACACCTGGATTGTGATAGCGTACTCATGTTCTGCCTCCCTATGGATTTCTGTGCCAACTGAATGGGTTTGCCTTTTGTTTTTGAAATTGCTTGATTTTAATGGCAGTGACTGATATTTCTGCATCATTCATTCTAAACGTAGGTGTGAGGAGAACTGAGGAAATTGGCCAAAGTCATATGTGTGCACTGTAGAAAAATAATACTGTATGTATTATCTTCTGCAGGTGTTGTTTAAAGTTGCACATAACTCATTTTGCATAATTATTCTATTGCTTTGACAACTTGAAAGAAAATTATTTCTATAGAAGCTATATATTTTTTATTTTTTGCTTAGCCTTTCTGTTAGATTAAAAATGTGCTTTGTGGCTTGCAGAATTCACTGTCAAAAAATAGTAAAAGATTAAATAGAATCACAATTGAGTATTTCCAACTAAAGTTCTCAGGTCTTAACTATATTTGAAAATGTATCTAACATATTTCATATTTATTTCCTCTTTAGTTACAATGTCATTATCAGTTCTGAGGTTTGTCACTAGTGGTCATCACCAGCCAATGGAATTTCTAATAAAAATCTCTTATTTTTTAGTGGAATCTTTCTCTTACATCCTTACGGTATTGTCTGGTGGACATTTCCCTATAACCTCTACTAATAATTTGGGTTGTGTCTACCACTTACTAAGCGTCTTGTTTATATACTTTATCTCCATTACTAGGTTATGTTTCACTCATTCAAGTGTCTTGGGAATGTTGCTGGAGCTCCAGTGTCTCAGGGCTGAGTTTAGAATTCCCATGCTGGTCCTCCGTGTCCACAGCCTACATCAAGTTCACTGTTTAATATTCAAGCTGGGGAGACACTATCCCCTTTTATTTAACTAGGTAACGTGCTCAAAGCACAAACAACGTGCCTGCACGTGAATTCCAATACAGGGTTGATCTCTTTCTTTATGGGGTAAGTGTGTTTCCAAATATGCCAAATATCAACCAAATTTTCAGTTGTCAGTGTGTATCTACTCGCTGACATCATTTCTATTAAATAATTAATGATTTTTTGACCAAAACTTATATGTCCATAGGGAGTTCATTTATTGAAAGGCATATCCTGAGGATTACTTAATCAGTTCACCACTGGGGAAGAGCACCCACACCTTGAGCTTACTAAACATAGATGAAGATCTCCACTAATTGGCATGGACACATTTGATGATCAGCTGAAAAGTACAAGCACAAGTCATCTTGTCCCCCTTGAAATACTGTGAGCATGACTGACTAGATACTATCGCAGGATTGCTCATCCCCAGGAGATAGAATTAGGGTTGGTTTTACTTTTCTCCTTACGACATTCTGAAACGAAGCAAGCATGGCAAATCGACTGTTTGGGGAACTCAGTTACACTCAAGTGTCGCCTTGGAAAACAGTCTGTAAGTAGCTCCCATCTTGCAGAGAGCTGAGGCTGTGAGCAGACACACATCTAAACATGTGTCAGTAACAAAATAAGCAACAAGCTCTCTATGAACTGGATATTAAAATAACCTTGTACCTATCAACTATCCTTTTAAAGTAACATGGGGAAACTAGTAACTAGAAGACTTACATTCATGAAGTTTTCTAATTGTGAAATATCTATGCCTCACAAACATGTAATTCTCATTTATTTTATACTCTCAAATTAGATCTGCCAGTATTATATTTATCAATTGACAATCTATGTCACAAGTGATATTGATAAGCTTTTCAATCCCTTCAATCCTATTAAGAAGTCATTCAGACTTTCACGCAGTTGAATGAGTGTATGGGCATGGGTGCATGTGTGCATATGTGTGGTCATAGATATGTGTGTACATGTAATTTAATATATCTTTATATGCTTATGAAATGCATTTCATAGAGATTTTCAAATTGATTGCAAAAAGTACTACATTTTATTCTCTCGAATTATGTTGTTATTCTAAGAATTCTATTGAATTCTTAATAGTAGTCTCTTCAGTCTTTAAATAGCCGTTTAGCTCAGAGAAATCTATATGATCTTTCTGACCTTCAATATCCTCCTTTGTAAATGGATTTGGTAATACTTCCCCATAAAGTGGTTGAGATTCAGTGCACATAAAATGCTCACACCATGCCCTGCCCATGGCAAACTGGATGTAATTCCCAAGCTGATATGTATCCTTCCAGTGTCTGGCCAGGGATCGTCCTTAGAGGTCTCTCTGTGCAGCACCTTTCCTTGACCTTGGCATAGTTATTTGGATGCCGGCAGTAATGGATGCACACAGATCTCTCCCTTCTCTCTTCAGTGCGAAGGGCTCTAGAACAATCAGGACAGGGTTCCTCTTACCTCCAAACACCACAACCAGGGTCTGGTTTGAGGCTGGGTGGTTTGCTCCTTTGGGCACTGGGTGTGCCCAGGCAGATCACCCAAGTTGGGGCACCTGCCCCTCCTGAAACTCCCTGGGAGGGACAAAGCAGCTTTGCGAGGGAGTCAGCATAAGAGAACGATTTCTGTTCTTTTAGGTTTTGAGAATTTCAATGTTTAGCATTCCTACAGCAGTTTACCAGAGTTATACAGTGTGTTCTAAGTCTCTTTTTCTAGATGTAAATGGTCTTCTTCAAAGAAATTTAGCGTACACACTTCAATAATATTTATTATGGCTTTGAAAGCAAGTAAAACTCTTGAACATAGATCAAACCTGCAGGAGCAAAAAGGAGCCAGCCAAAGAAGTTTGAATGGGGTTAAAACCTCTTCTTAACTACAAATCTTTTTGAATTTTATTCCCTCGCCTAGCACAGAGCACTCTCAGGATAGACCCACAAATTTTATTTTATTTTTGAGTCACATAAGTGTTCTATAAACTTTGCATCCTCCTTAACACTGTGCTGTCCCTGTTGACTGAACTATCCGATAGCACTGAGCACATTGGCTCAGGGCCTTCAGCTCTGCAGAAACACTTTCCCTGCTCTGCTGTTATCTGCAGTCATGGACCTGAGGGGAGAGAACAACCTGACTGCAGGTCGATCTGGTACCCCGCTGCCTCTTTCCAGTTTCAGGGCCTCTTCCAAATTTTGTCATTCCTTCGAACTTCCATGTCTACATTTGCATAATAATACCGATACTCGATAATAAAACAACTATTGATGTCACCGACAGGTACTGCAGTCCCCATCTTACAGGTGAGGGGACCTAAGCTGGAGGTGGCAGAGCTGGGACTGAACCCAGGTCATCCTCCTAGGCTGGGGGCTTTGGAGAGGACTGTCACAGTGCTTTCCTAGACAGACTGGACTGGGAATCAGCCTTCAGCTATGTGTGCACAATGCAGTGGGGAGACCGTGAGCGCATTGTTTATATTGTATACAAGAATGGTGAAGAATTTCATTCCTCTTGAGGGACTGCGTCTACAGGCAGACAATGGTCATACCATATATGAGAATAGAACTCTGACTCAGACCTCCTCAGCAACCAACCCCGGAATGATCAGGACTCAAGAACTGACAGCTTCCCTAAACTGTTGCATCTCCCTTGCAAGTCAGGAGCAAGCAGAGGAAGTCAAATATATGCCCCAAATCAATTACCTAGAGCCCCACTTCTGGTTTGGCCACCTCCAGCTTGGCCATGCCAACAGCCTCCAGTCAGGACACCCCTGAACCCTTCCCTGTCTTTACCACAAAGTTTTTTCCCTCAACCCCTGTGTCTACCTTGGAGTCTCTTCCAAACACATATAATGGTGGCCAACTCCCTTGCCAACAGCAAGACTACACCTGCTCTTACCTGGGTCATCTTCATTTGTGTCCATGCCCTTGAAGAACAAGGTGTGAGATTGGAAGGACGAGCTTTCCTCGGTTGGGCTACCCTCGACAACACAACAGAGCAGATACTTGGGTGGCAGTGTTCTCCCGCCATGTTTCCACACAAGCGGAACAATTTTGTCCTCAAAGAGTAACTGTAGTTACTAATGAGACTCCAGCCCAACTGGCTGATGTTGCTTTCCTATGATATAAATGAATAAATGCTTCCCATTTTTGTTCACTCCCAGTGCCTCAGTAGTCCTTGAACTTGAAATGCATTTTCAAACTATTTAGATGCTTCATACTACCTAAATAATTCCTGGCCACCCTGTCTGTGTGGCTTTACAAACACTCCCCTACACTCCTACACTCAGGTCTTTGCCTGTTGTGATTCCTCTAGATTTTGCTGTCATCCAAACAATTGAGCAGTGGGTTATCTTGTATTATTTTACAACTGATTTGCACAGTTTGTTAATTGATTTCTGTCTGAGTCTTATCACTAAAACCACATGAAAAATCTCTCTCGAAGCTTAAAGAGAGTGAGGGAAAATTACCATCTTTAATTAGGAAAAGATAAGAAACAAATGATCATCGACCTTGTCACCTTGTGAGGTCACCCTGCAAAGAAGAAGAGAGGATAGGATGGAGCCAGAAAAAGTGGTTTGGGTCTTTTTATCATTATTATTATTATAATTCTTGGCCAGGATTAATGGCATTATATATATATATATATATATATATATAGTTATGAATTATAAATGACACTTGTCTTTTTATCAATGAGAAACACAGCTAAAGCCTTCTCTAACTGGAGTGATTACATCAGACAGAAAGAATGGACTAGCAATAAGAGAATTATAATGTATAGCTGCTTACTAATAGGAGTAACAGTGTTTTGATTGAGTAACTTCCAAAAAAATGTTAATATAATAAAGTACAAAGAATAATAAACTAAATACTAAAATAAATAATAAACTAAAAGACAATTGACTCAATGGAAAAAGATATTTCCGAATGACATATCTGATAAAGGGTTAGGGTCCCAAATCTATAAAGAACTTCTCAAACTCAACACACAAAAAACAAATAACCCAGTGAAGAAATGGGCAGAAGACATGCATAGACACTTCTCCAAAGACGACATCTGGATGGCCAACAGACACATAAAATGATGCTCAACATCACTCATCATCAGGGAAATACAAATCGAAACCACAATGACATACCACCTCACACCTGTCAGAATGGCTAACATTAACAGCTCAGGAAACAACAGATGTTGGTGAGGATGTGGAGAAATGGGAACCCTCTTGTGCTGTTGGTGGGAATGCAAACTGGTGCAGCCATTCTGGAAAACAGTATAATGGTTTCTCAAAAAATTAAAAATAGAACTACCCTATGACCCAGAAATTGTACTACAAGGTATTTATCCAAAGGATACAAAAATGTTGATTTGACAGGGCACATGCACCTGTCCAAGTTGGGCCCAAAGTTGGCTTCCTGTTGTTTTGTATTTGGGCGAGTTGGTTAATTAAGGACCAGAGTCGAGATACTGTTCCTGGGTTGAGGTCCAGTCTGGGATACTCTGCCTCTTAGAATAGACCTGAGTATGGGCCCAAATCTACAAAGTTCAGTTTAATTTGTATCCTCTGTCCACCTGTGGGTGATTCAAAGCAATGGACAGCCTGCACTTTGCCTGGAGGGGGAACCCTAGGGGAGGCCAAGTGCAATCCCAAATTTGTCCCATGGGGGCGAGTTCTGGGAGAACCAGGCCAGGCCCAGGTCCCCTTCTGCCCCTGGGCTGTACTTCCTGCCCCTAGGCCTCTGTTAGGGGAAATTGCCAGTTTAGGGGCGGAGAGCTGGGCTTTTCCAATATTAATACCATGATCCCGAGGGTCATCCTGGAGTCCTGCCTGAGGGAGACAGCTCCTGTCTTGGCAACACTGCGGTTTCCTCCTTCACTGATCTATTTCCAAGGCCTTAACGTTCATCTATCAAGTCCTTTGAAGTGCATCAACCACACTCATTGGTGTGAGTTACAAGACACAACAGAAACACTTGAACAAAATGCTGTGTTTACAGCAGGGTTTCCTGTTCTGTGCTCAGGATAAGCAGGGAAACCAAAGAACTCTCACTTGTTCCACTTTGTCACCTCCAACGACCCACAGTGGGCATCTCTCACTCATCTTTGTCTCCCCTCAACTCCTGAGCCATTCTCTGCACCAGCGAGAGTTTTCTGGTGCCAGTGATATACTCCCACTCTGGCCAATTCACCAAAGGGGAAATTTGTTGAAATGGCTCAGGGTGATTGAACAATCCATTTCCGGAAGATCCAGAGCCAGAGAACACAGGAGTCCTGGGAAATGAGACACATGGACAATACCTTCAGGGTGCAGAGTTTCAAATATTTTATCCTTGATTCTCCCAGCCAAGATTCAAGTTCCAGAAGAAAGAGATTCTGATTGGCCCAGGGTAGGTCACATGCTACCCTCTGAACCTGGGAGGAGGGAGCAATCTAATGAATGCTCTTGTTATACGTGATCTGGAGAAATGGGGTTGATGATTCTTCCTGATTTTTCTGAGGTTTCCTAGTGTTATCACTGAAAGTCCCGCCTCCTGGGAGCTCCCACAGACCCATGAAAAGTGGAGAAAGTAGTTCACCCTGGAAAGGGCTTGTTTCTCACTTGAAGACTGAGACTTTGTTACCAGACAAAGACAGAAGGAAAATTGAACTAAGGAAACCAGCAAATGCCCATGACGTAGCCCTCTTAGGATTCAGGTGGTGGCATAGGAGCACACCTGGAAGAGGAGGTGTCCACTGTTCATGGACTTGGTTTGCCTCTTTTCCTGGGAAGCCCTGGTCTTCTGTGTGTGAAGGGGGATTATTAGCCATGCAGGGACGTCACCACACTCCCTTCTCTGTGCTATAAAGGAACGCATCCCCGTGCTCCTAACGTAGACACTGGGAATCTTTCCCCTGTGATCTTTTCTTGGGTCCTCCCACTCTGATGTTCTCTGATTCCAAAACCAATGTCTTTCCAAAGCATGGGCTTTGAGGACAGTATGTACAGGTCCTGTGTCGACCACAATCTATTGCTAACAAATCCAAGCTCTACAAGCTCTAATTGAGCACTTATTCAATAACAGGCCCAGAAAATCCTCTGCTGCTGCACATGTGACCAAGATCTAGACCATATCTCTGAGGGGCAGGTAGTCGATTGGACTCAGTCATGGGAGCAATTTCTCTTGGGATCAGTTAACTTTGCTGCATTCCACACCCATAGCCATGACCTCCCACTTCCTGTAAACCTCCCTTCAGTGTGTTTCCAGTAGTCCAGAGGAAGGAATTTCCAAGGGTCATTGAAAATCTGCCACCTCAGGGTGGCTGGGTGGCTCAGTCAGTTAAACGTCTGACTTCAGCTCAGGTCATGATCTCATGGTTCGTGGGTTCAAGCCGCGCATCGGACTCTGTGCTGAAAGCTCAGAGCCTAAAGCCTGCTTCAGATTCTGTGTCTCCCTCTCTCAATGCCCCTCTCCTGCTTGTGTTTTCTCTGGTTCTGTCTCTCTCTGTCTCTCTCTCTTCCTCTGTCTCGCTCATAAAAATAAATAAACATTAAAAATCTGTCATGTTTCTGTGATATTCCTGGACCACTCTCATTCTCCTTAGTGCAGTCTATGACGATGAAGTGTTCCATACGTATATTGCATATTTAAATGGAATTTTTGCACCATGATTAAAATTAACAGTGACTAATGGGGTTGCCTGGGTGGCTCAGTCAGTTGAGCATCTGACTCTTGATTTCAGTTCAGGTCATAATCCCAGAGTGGAGGGATTGAGCTCTTCGTCTGGCTCTGCACTGAGCATGGAGTGCCTCTCTCTCTGTCTCTGTCTCTGTCTCTGTCTCTGTCTCTCTCTCTCTCTCTCTTCCCCTCTGTCCCTCTCCGCCACCCCTATCTCTGAAATAAAAACAAAAGTTAACAAGTGACTAGTACAGTACCTAATAGTGTAACAACGTCATATTTTATCAGAACCCTTTTTCATTTCTATCTTCTGTTTCATTAGAAATCTTATGTTTGATATGAGCAGCCCAAGTAGACACAATGTGGGCTTCTAGAAACTCAAATTCTCCGAAGCCAAATCTGATTTCTATCTGATGAACACTGTGTTAATGACACCACAGAAAAATGAACAAGCCTCTCTTGAAAGTTAACTTACACTCCTACTCTGAGGAGGCAGTTTGGAAACAGATGAGGTAGAACTTTGTATTTTAAACTTAAGAGTAGTTACTTACTTTTGCTCTTAAGTCTGGACTGTTTTGTTGTTGTTGTTGTTGTTGGTTTGGTTATTCATTTTGTTTTGTTGTTGTTGTTTGGTTTTTGGTTTAGCCTAATCTGGAGGCTTCACAATTGTAGCAAATAGATCTTTATATTTTATGGTAACATTATACTCTGAATCCTAAAGCCATGCCTATTCCAAAATTTCAGGAGATGTTCCAATTTACCTTATTCTCTCATTTTCTCTAGCAACAAAATTAACCAGATATGACAGTGGTCAGCATCCACGACACGTCTCGTGGACAGCCTCTTGTGCCTGAGTGTGGCACAATGTTGAGTTGTTATATATTGTCCCCACTCTTGTTTCAGGAAATGTGATGATGCTTTGCACACGTCACTCCTAGGAAACCAGAGCAAGGCCTTCAGACTTCTTTGTACCTGAATATACAAATCGAGAGGATTTGATGAACAAGTGGAATGTGGATGACACATGCTGGGTTTTCATGGCATTTCAATGAACAAAAATCATTTGAGAAAAGTGTACAAATAGAGCAATGAGCTGTCGCATTTCCTCTGAGTCATACAGGACCGCAGCACTTTACTGGATGCAAAGGAGATACCACAAAAGTATGAGACTCCATGCTTTATCTTCAAGGATCACCATTACAGAGATCACCCACCCAGATCTGGGTCGGGCACTGGGTTATTTCTGGGCGTGTGAAGGCAAATAAAATGTGGCGGCTTCTCTGAAGATACATCTACACATTTGCACGTTTTGGCAGAGCTAGTCTTGGGAGTAGACAGAGCCCCTAAAACGCACAGTCTTGCTAGCCTGCCAAGGTAGGCTATGCTGCAAAATAGTGTTTGAATTGTAAATAAACCTCTTCTGAGGGCTGAAGAGTTTTTCATAACGATGTAGATTTATAATGATAAAAGCTAGTAAGACACTGTTATGCAAACTGAAATTTTCAGCTCTTACCCCCATCCAAGAACTGTTTCTGTAGGCGGGAAGATTAAGGGTGGGCATCCTAAGTTATTGCTTCTGTCTCTGCCACTTTGAAATCCCTGTAGGTCTCCAAAGAGAGATCTTCTGTGTACTTTACTGCTTCTGGTCTCAAGTCTGTATTTCTTGATGGTAATTGTTTTTTTGTGTGTGTTCGTGGGGAAAATGCTTAAGATCCAGTCTCAGTAACTTCAAGTATATAATACCGCTCTATTAACTATAGTCCCCATACTATACTTATTCTTATTTATTCAGAACTTATTCTTCTGATAACTAAAAATGTGTACCCTTTGACCTCTATCACCTGATTTCCTCCTTCCCAGCAACCACTATTCTATTATCTGTTTTTATGAAATTGGCTTTACTTTTTTTAAGATTTCACATATGAGTGATATCATGAAGTAATTGTCTTTATCCGGCTTATGTTAGCTTGATACGATCCAAATTCACTAATGTTGTCAGGATTTCATTTTTTAATGACTTAGTAATAGTTCCCTGTGTGTGTGTATGTGTGTGTAATTACATTTTCTTTATCCATTCATCCATTGAAGGACATTTAGTTTATTTCCGTACGTGGCTACACTGAGCACCATCATAAATGTGGGAGTACAGATATTTCTTTGAGATCTCGATTTCAGTTCTTTTCGGTGTAGATCCAGAAGTAGAAATGCTCAATCACTTGCTAGTTCTATTGGTAATTTTTTGAGGAACCATCACACTCTTTCTCATAATGGCTGTACTAATGTACATTTCCACCAACAGTTTATAAGGGTTCTCTTTTCTCCACATGTCACCGACATAATTTTATCTCTTGTCTTTTTGTTAATAGCTTGATGTTAATTGTCCTTGAGTCTTGCACAGGAGTTCTGTGGAATTATATCTTTCTTTCAGATACATGAAGATGTGATCTTCAGAAAACTTTAGTCACCACTGGCAAATCTGAGGTGTCCGCATTTTAAATTAGGCTAAAAGCAAAAAAATGTACTGCCTACCATCTGAGGCTTTGATTTAATTCCAAGTATCAGTATGTTTCATTGGAAAGAGATTTTAAAGATAAATCAAATAGCATAAGGCTTAAGAGATTCTGGCACTGTGCAGGATTGTTTTAAAATTACTGCATGAATTCTTTTTTTATTATTTTTCACAAAGGGGTTAGGACCAGTAGAGCACAAATGAATCAGTCCTTCTACTGTATGCTCTCATTATTTGTTATTAACATCTGCCCTGCGGTCCTGTAGATTAATGAAAAATTTCCTTAAGGTATATTACAACAAAAAAGACATGAGCCAACTTCCCCACTTCATTTTATGCAAATATATTAAATTATGAGCTCTGAAAAACTTAACAAAGACATGATATTAACTAGTATCTCTTTTTTTAACAAATTAAAATGTAGTATGTGGAGATGTTCTAGAACCTTTGGGTATTACACCCCTTCCTCTTTGCATTTTTCCTTTTAATAAAACCAAGGCTGTAAAAACCTAAATAAAATCTTAAAGATCATCTTGTCCAACTACTTGGACTAAAAAAAAAAAAACTCAAGTCCAGAGGAGTTAAGGTCCCTTTTATCCAATGACAGAACCAGTGTGTGTATTTGTGTGTGTGTGTGTGTGTGTGTATTTGTGTGTGTGTGTGCTGTGTATACATATAGACATATGCATATGTATGTATACACCATATATACACATCATATATATCTATGTGTGTAAACTGAGAATATCATTTCTTCCTAAATAATCCTATATTTATTTGGCATGACACATGAAATCTGGAAAGTGATATATAGCTTTTTGAAAATGAATAGGAGAAAAGTTATCTTAATATTTCTATGAAAAAAATATTTTCATGTCCTAAATTAAATGCACACTTTAAAAAGTGAATAGTAGTTAACTTAATTAAACAGTAACAAAGGTATGGTGTCATTATTCTCCGAAAAACCATTTTGCACAAATCCCTAGTGAGTTTATAGACAGCTGATCAATATAGAGTTCCAATCTGGATGCTGAGGAAAGTGTCAAGTTCCATTTGCCAGATAGGGTGATGATATGGCCCTAATTCTACTGCCAAACACCATCTGCCCCACGCACAAGGACTGTTAAATTCTGGCTGTGCCCTATGTCATCTGATGACGGTGGCACTCTGTCAGGGACTTTGGAGGAGCCATTGAAATTCTTACTTCTTCAAACGATGACTAGTTACAACAGCAATGTGTCAACAGATGTCTTTAGAATATGCAGAACTCAGTGTATTTGGTTTGTCTGGTCCCAACTCTGAACAGGATTTTAGTTTCTATTCCAGTAGCAACATTTAAAATGTCTTCAAAGAGCCCCTGTGATTATGTGCTTTCTCAACCCAGTCATTGAGATATTGGAATTCATGCATTCTCACAAAATGCATGCATGACACAAAAAGATATAAAGACTTTGTGGTGTTGAAGAGATTTGTCAAGGTTCTGCTTCACTTTCATTTGAAGACACACAATACCTCACTGTGGCCGCTCAAAGAGCCAGGATCTTCCCCAGGTCCCTAAGGAATCATTCAAATTAGGCAATTCCTAGGGAGCCAGTGAGGCCTATCCACATCCACCCGGTTTGCCTTACCAAGCCTCTGCTGGTGGCACCAGCTTCCTCGGTCCCCCGCTGTGGCCCCTGTGTGGCAGACTTCCTTTGTTCGAAGGCACCAGTACAAAAATCTCTGCATGTCATCTATGTGAGTATCCTTGTGGTCTGTCCTACCATTCAAAGAATAGATAATCCTATGTAATATATTAGAATTATAAAACAAGGATGTTGATTTGAATGATGGTTATCCCATTTCTCCAAGTTTCCTTGTGAGGCAGTACAAGCCTTTTTAAAACACAGAAACATACACACAAATGTTAATTCATACTGGCTGATTGGTTTAAAATTCACTGGGCTGAATGCATAGCCAAGTTATCAAGAAAACGTCAAGTGTGGTTTATTCTGATTTTTGTTTATGGAGTTATCAGACCATGATGTAGAGAACCCAGGGCTATTCCACTGAAAATTACCTCTGGGGACTTGGCATATCATACCTAATAATTTACGACATGGAGTCTTATTCTAGGTAATGGTTTCACAAACTTCCCTGGCAAGCATTTATTGGATGCCAGTTGCAGCCCAGGCAATGTGTGTGTTGCAGGGACTAGAGGGAGAGGCAGAGATTGTCCAAGACAAAGGGGATGAGCCCCAATAAAATCAAGTCCCACTCAAGCAAATGGAGTAAGGAAGTCAACGATACAACACCTAAGTGTTATCACCTCCCAGTGCTCTGAGCCACTGGCTGCCATCATGGGTGACAGGTCTCAGGGAAGCAGTAAAGTTGTTCATCCTTCATTTTCTCTAGGTACAAGGTCAAAGTTGATACCTGGAATATTCTAGAAACTTAAGTTTATGTAAAATAAAAATTCTACCATCTGAATTTCTTTCCTAGTAGGTCCATTTGTCTTTTTCTGCTTAAAAGGCAAGGCTTACAATAATTACACCGTGCTATGCGAAAACATATTTCCTCAATAGAAACTGTGAGCAAAACACTTGTATATTTTTTGGAATCCAATAGATTTTGTTAAACTTAAATACAACTATTCTTTGATTTAAGTACTTATCTCCAACTTACACATGACAACATCTTTTCAAAACCCTGGGAGTCTCTTGCAGACTAGGTTTCTATCAGAGTTCCCACAGGGCAGGGCTGTGCTCCAGGAATCCTGCCCACTTCTCTCCATTCTGGAATAAGTCGACAGCTCCTTACTGGGTCTTCCAGCTGTGGGGTGAAACGTGCCACTGGGGAAAGCCGTTCTGCTCCCGGAAGGGCCACTGACTGTCTTTCTCAGATGTGTACTCCATAGATGGACCGTGGCTAAGAATTTTCTGTAGAAATGTGTCTGTTGGTGCTTAGATGCTTAAGACACCAATATTTTAGGTTGCCTACCACATTGTGTGGATAACAGCAAATATATTCTATTACCAAGAGAAGGACTGCCTATCCCCATCCAAGAAAGAAAGGAATCTTCCTTTGTTCTGCTGAGCTTCTTGGTGTGTTTGGACCAGCAAGGTTGTGAAGAAAAGGTGAGGAGACATTAAAATGTTTGGCGGATCTACTTGATAAGGGGAGATGAATGTGGGGTTCCCAAGCAACCTGTGAGGAAGTCCGAATTCCCTCTAGTTGAAATGAGATTGCACCACTACGCAAGGACAGGTGAGCGGGACAGCCTTGAGCACCGAACTTGGTGTCAGGCTCACCTAGACACGGGCTGCTCCCAGCCTGCTCACGGAATCAGGCAGCATTCTTCTCTGGATGGAGGAACATTTGTACTAGGTCTCAAGTGTTCCCCGCAAATAAATTTTCAGAGACATTGATCAGTGACATGAGTGAAACATCACCGGTGTCAGGAGGACACGTTGGAAGGCAGAGGCCCTGCTTTGAATTTGCAGTTTCTTTGAATCGCTGCTCCATAAACCTCTGTTCTTTCTTCCTCCTCTCCTTCCCTGTGCCCACACCCCACCTTTTACAGAGAGTTTCTACATTCACAAAGGGGTGATTCAGACGGACTCTGTGTATTCTGCTGTTCGCTTGATGGGAATTAAACAGTCTCAGACTTGAAACTGAATACCTGACCTTCATGTACCCAAGAAGAGGTAGATAAAATGGCAATAGATAAGGAAAGTTGTACCTGGCCGTTCAAGAGGCCGACGGCCCAGCCTCCCACTGGCTGGCGAGTCACCTTGGACCAGCATTTGACCTCACACAACGGTGAGTGCAAGTCAGCAAAACCCTGGGCCAGCTACCTGTTAAACACCCAAATGCCCATCAGAGGGAACATACAGAATGGGGACAGCCCACCCAGGTAACAAAAACAGAGGCTGGGACTCTGAAGCAGATTGGGAACCTAGAAACAGTGGCTCTGTCACTATTGGACAGAAGTTTTGCTTTGATCTTAGTTGAGATGTGGTTGAATGTGATTTGGGTGTAGATGAAGAGCATTGGATTCAATAGACATACTGCAATTCTCCAAATCACATGCATTTCCATTATTGCCTCAAGCCGACCTTTGAGATGATGTCTCTGGCAATGAGTCCCCCAGACCAGCTTGATTTCCAGTGAGGAGGTCCTGAGCCACAACCTTCATCCTCACCTGTCATACCCTGGAAAGCTGCACTGCAAGGAATGGTGTTTCTGAAGCTGGGGACAAGTAGTGACAGCCCACAGGACTGGTGTCATCTGTCACACTGGTGTCCCCAGCAAGCCATCAGGGCCAGGCTGAAGGACCTCTCCTGTAGATTTTGATGAGAAGCTTTCCCATGCACTTGCAGCCACAGGGTGAAAGAGACATGGATGCTGATGGGGGGCAAGGCACTGAGAATCCCCAGGGGCGCCCAGAGGAAAACGGGGCCTCTGCCCAGGTTGTAGGTTTTCTTTGCTTTCAAGATCAACGTAAGCTCAGATCTATGAGGCCGACAGTCCTGGACTTGGCTTTGGACTGCAAGCAGTCATTGCCCTGAGTCCTCAATAGCATTACATTTCTTCTGAGGCTCTGTTTCCAAAGTTGTAAAACTAAGCTAACAGGGCCTACTTCAAATGCTTCCTGGGAGTTAAAAGGATAATTAATAAGAAGTCGCTGGCCCTATGTTGGCACATGAGAACATTTTTGTAAATGTTTGTTTTCTTTCTTTCCAGCTCTTAAGGGATACAGAGAGGGCTACTGGAAACTTCAGGAAGGCATGGGTAAGTTTCCTTCTTTTTGTTAAACTTCTGCACCGCATCTGATAACATAGAAGCACACAAAGTCCCTTCCCTGGACTGTCTTGGAAGGAGAAACTTTAGATCACCAGGAAAAATACAGAAAATGATTACCCTTAGCCTTTCTCAGGATATAAAATGTTTTCTTACATTTGATTCCTATTTTTCCCCCTTTTCCTTGGGCTGTTGTGTTTGTCTCAGCCTGACTAGTAAACTCACACCTTTCCTCCGAGTCATAAGTCTGACCTTTTCTGCCCGTGAGCTCTGGAATCAGGCTCTGCTGAGTGATCCTGAGAAGAAACCATTCCTTCTCTGCAGTAGACTCAGCCCCTCTGAGAAGCAGCCCACTGCTTCCTTTACTCAACTCCATCCCAGAGCCTTCGTGGGTTTTCTGTCGTTGCCGTTCTCTCCTCATCCCTCGATTTTTCCATCTATTTCATTCCCATCGACTGTGTCCTAATTTAGTCAGGGGAAACAACGTAGAGGCTTTCAACCAAACACGTCGCAGCTGAAATTATTACAATTTTGTTTTTCGTGGAGTTATATATGAAATCACTTCCCTTAATTTTCAAATATCATTACATACTGTATTAGGTATTAATTTTACATTAAAGATGAGTGTATTTTACTTATTTTTTATTTTTTTAAAAATTTTTTTAACATTTATTTATTTTTGAAACACAGAGAGAGACAGATCATGAGCAGGGGAGGGGCAGAGAGAGAGGGACACACAGAATCAGAAGCAGGCTCCAGGCTCTGAGCTGTCAGCACAGAGCCTGACACGGGGCTTGAACCCACGAACTATGAGATCATGACCTGAGCCAAAGCCGGACGCTTAACCAACTGAGCCACTCAGGTGTCCCAAGATGAGTGTATTTTAATATATAACTTTAGTAACCTTCAGCCCAACCTAAGGGATTTTAAAATGACAATCAAATATTCTAAACATCTTACCATACGTGACCTAATTTTACTCATTAATTAATGATAAGAAGAAATAGGAAATTCCTATATTTAGTTCCCGTAGTACAGAATGTTGTAGGAATAATTCAGATGATCTTGCCTTTATTTTACTCAATAGTGAAGAATAAAAGATTATTGACCTTAGATATTGAAGAATAATATTCTTTAAAAAAATTTATTTCAATGTTTATTTATTTCTGAGAGACAGAGAAAGAGAGACAGAGAGTGACCAGGGGAGGGGCAGAGAGGGAGACACAGAATCTGAAGCAGGCTCCAGGCTCTGAGCTGTCAGCACAGAGCCTGACGCAGGGCTTGAACTCACTATCTTTGAGATTATGACCAGAGCCGAAGTTGGACACTTAACCGACTGAACCACTCAGGGGCCCCTTGAAAACAATATTCTAAAGAGATCTATTAACTCACATTCACCTTCAGATATTAAAGATGCTTAATAGGCTATTTAAAAATAATTAAGTTTAAGAAAAAACATTTCAATAATTTCTAATAGAATTACATTTTATTGGTGAGAATGAACTCAACCTTGGTCTCTGACTGAAAATCCTGCCCTGATCCATTTATTAAGAACTCCTTGGGTGACATTTTTATTATTTTTTTTATTTAAAAAAATTTTTAATGCTCATTTATTTTTGAGAGACAGAGAGAGACAGATCGTGAGCAGGGGAGGGACAGAGAGAGAGGGAGACACAGAATCCAAAGCAGGCTCATGCTCAACCAACTGAGCCACCCAGGTGCCCTTCCTTGGGTGACATTTTTAAATTAGGACACACCCTTCAGAGTTACATTATGGGGCCCCTGGGTGGCTCAGTTGGTTAAGCGTCTGACTTTGGCTCAGGTCATGATCTCAGAGTTCGTGGGTTCAAGCCTCACGTCTGGCTCTGTGCCGACGGCTCAGAGCCTGGAGCCTGTTTCAGATTCTGTGTCTCCTTCTCTCTCTGCCCCTCCCTTTCTCCCTGCTCTGTCTCTTTCTCTCTCAAAAATAAATAAACATTAAAAAATTTTTAAGAGTTACATTATAAAGCAATTACAGCTACTGTTTTGCAATAGTATTGCCCATCAGATTTTGATGTTGCTTTTTTGAAATCATTCCCTTTAAGAGATTAACGTAACAAAAATGTTTAAGGAATCCAAGGTTACAGTCAACCAATGTACATGCATAACAATAGTATGCGTAACAATAGAGGCAGCTTCAGACCATGTAAGCACACCAACTCTTTCTCCTTTTCTCCTTCTTGGATCCCTGGGTCCTCTACTGGTTGACCTGCACACTTCCCTGCCCCCTTGCCACCTTTCCAGTGCTGTTATTCGGAAATGATGGTCAGAGTTTTCCTACTCAATCTAAGATAGAAATAGGAAGATGATCCCACAGACAAGGTTGAAAACCTTCGAAACCGCTCATTTGTGGAACTTGACCCTCCCGTGAAGTGTCCGTTCTGCTGATGAATTTCTCTGCCTTAAGGCTGTGGTTCATCATCTGGGTGGAATCAAGGCCCCACTAACTGACCACGATGTTGCTTGGAATGCAAGTTTTTAAGCCCACCAATCGATTGATCGTATCAATTTTTCAAAGCCCACTGAATAAAAGTCCTATTCCAGCCAAAGCATTCACCAGTTGTTGTTGTTTTTTTCCTAGCCATCCTATTTAATTCTTTTGTAATTTTTTTGCAACAATTTGTATCATTTTAGACTTGCTGCAGCTGTTTTCAAGCTTTACTTTCACTTTGTTAACAAAGTAAACAGCTTGCTTAACAAGTTGTGTTTGGTAAATCCAATACCCAAGGCTCTGGAGGTCTGTGTCTGTTATCTTGTTTCTTCTGGTTCTCACTCATAGTGCTGTCTTTCCATGCACTGATCAATGTCTCTGAACATTTATTTGTGGGGAACACTGGAGACCTGGCAGGAACATTCCTTCCCCCAGAGAAGGATGCTGTCTGACTCCATGTGCAAGCTGAGAGCAGCCCAAGTCTAGGTGAACCTAAAGTCAAGTTCAGTGCTCAAGGGTCTCTGGAGATGCAGTGACATGTATCCTATCGCAAATACACATGACCAAACTACAGTCCCAGTTTCTCATGTATTTCTTTTCTCATTTCATTTTTCTCTATTTTGATTTCTCCCAAGATCTTATTCCAGAGGTGTTGTTGGATGTGTGATATTGCTTGAACTTCCATATTGCCGTTAATCAGGTCAGTATTTTCAAAAAATCCAGTAAAGCCCAAGAAAGCACACAAAAAATTTCTGAACTATTTCCTTTTGTTCTGTTGTTTCTGAAGAAATAGTAACCTTCTCACTAGCTGTGGAATGGGTAATTAGCATCATGCTTTGCTTTCTTTTTTTAAATTTTTTAATATTATTTATTTTTGAGAAAGAGAAGACAGAGTGCAAATTGGGAAAAGGCAAAAAGGGAGGGAGACACAGAATCCAAAGCAGGCTCCAGGCTCTGAGCTGTCAGCACAGAGCCCAATGATGGGCTGGAACTCACGGACCTGCAAGATCATGACCTAAGCTAAAGTCGGATGCGTAAGCAACTGAGTCACCCAGGGACCCCTCCTTTCTTTTTTAAAAACAGCTTTATTAAGATATAATTTTCACACCACTCAACTCCCCCACTTAGAGGTCACAGTGCAAGGGCTGCCAGTACTCATGGACAGGTGTAATTGTCATCACAGCCAAGAAGAAGCCATGGCCACCCAGCTGACATCTTCTCAACTCTCCCATTTCCTTCACCTCTACAAAAATAATACTGTCTAATTAAATTTTTTCATTTCTTCTCTAACCCATTGTTTCTTTAGATGTGTGTTAGTTAATATCCCCATTTTTGTGAGTTTCCAAATTTTTCTGTTGTTGATTTCTAAATTCATTCCATTGGGGCCAGGGAACATATTTTGTATCATTGATACACTTTCAAGTTTATCGAGTTTTTCTTTTATGGCCTAAAATACATTCTATCCTGGAAAATGTTCCATATGTCCTAGAAAAAACTGTATGTTCTGCTGTTACTTGGAGAGTGTCCTGTAGATGTGTTAGCTCTAGTTCATGTACAGTGTTATTCAAGTCTTCTGTTTCCTGTTTTATTTTCTGCCCGGTTATTCTATCCATTGTTGAAAGTGAGGTATGTGATCTCCACAAATAACTGTTGTGAAGTTGTCATCTATGTCTCCCTTCATTTCTGCCAATGTTAACTTTGCGTATTTCAGTGCTGTTGCATGATGCAGTCCATTATTGTGTTATCTTCCTGATGCATTGATCTTCTTATTATAAAATTTCCTCTTTATCTCCAGTAACACGTTTTGGTTTAAAGTCTATTTTGTCTGATATGAGTATAGACACTCCAACTCTCCTGTGGATGCAGTGTGCTGGGTATAGCTTTGATCATCCTTTTACTTTCAATCTATTTGTATCTTTGAATCTGAAGTGTCTTCTACAGACAGCCTATTAGTAGAATCTTGTTTAATATCCACCCAATCTTATAATCTCTACCATTGATTAAATGGTTTTATCCATTCATATCTAATGATATTATTGATATAGTTGAATTTGATCTGCCATTTTTATTTTACAATTTACTTATTCAGTTATTCTGTTCTATTTTCACATATCCATACACATATAATCCATTCAAAAGTATAAGATATGTTTTATAAGGTATAGTATGTCTCATGCCTCCACATTATTCTGAATGTTTTATGTATGATTTATGTATGATTCTGAAGGAAACAAGAAAATGTTTCCTTCAACAATTTATGTTTTAAAATACATGATTGGGGGTGGGGAGCACCTGGGTGGCTCAGTCAGTTGAGCATCTAACTTCAGCACAGGTCATGATCTTGCGGACCTTGAGTTGGAGCCCCATGTAGGGCTCTGTGCTGACAGCTCAGGGCCTAGAGCCTGCTTTGGATTCTGTGTGTCTCTCTTTGCCCTTCCCCACTCACTTTCTGTTCCTCTCTCTCTCTCTCTCTCCCCCTCTCAAAAAATAAAAACATTAACAAAAAAAATTAAAATACACGATTGGTAATTCAATTTCTTTGTGATTATCTTTGTAACTCTTTGAGTTCTCCAAGTGGACATATTCAGATGAAAAGCAAATCAAAGCCATTCCAATGTGAACCTGAAATTTAACTTTTATTTATGATAGAACCTGTTCATTCTTGATTTATCTGCCACTTTACATTATGTGTGGTCACATTTTCCTTTGCATTTCCTTTCTCCAAAATTGAAGAGTTCTTTAATCCAACATTTCTTAAGTTTTCTCAGAGTATTAATGTCTTCAGTGCACACACCTAAAAACAAACAAACAAACAAACAAAAAAACCAGTGCCCAGCGGCCCTAGCAGGTGTGTGGGAGACAGGGACAGAGTAGCACTCAGGATGGTGAGAAGCAGGGCAGTGTCCTTGCAGACAACATGAGGAGCCCACCTGAGATTTGAGCTGGCTTGTGCTAAAAGAGACTTGAAATATGAAGAATTATTTTTGGCCGTTAGGATTGAAGAAATTAAGAAATAATTTTTTTCTCAGCAGATCCTAGAAGTTATGGGACATTCCAAAATGGCCACTAAGAGTTATCAGCCCCTGGTTCCATTAACCTTGTAGACCCCCGAGGGTGAAATGGGTCCCCTGCTAGACCCGCTGGCTGAAACAGATGCCCTGAAACTACAGGCCATTCTCAACACTGCCAGGTCACCCTGTCCCTTCAAGGAGACCCTTGTGACAGCTGTTGACTGCATTGTTTGTCTCAGGCTTTCACTCATCCAGCAAAGTTCTTCATGTGTTTTGCTTACTGGCATTTTTTATTACATGTAACTATAAGAAAATGGGGAGTATTTATCAGAACGTCCACAGAAGTGCATCTGTTTGGAAGTGATGTTTGATAAGCCAGTCGATGTGGGAGTGAGATCCCCAAAGGGGTGTTCAAGTATGGTTCCTGCACTGCCTTCTTGAAGGGGTGGGTCCCTTTGCTTGCTAACCACTAGGCATTGAGAAAGAGCAGCATTTTCCTACACAGCAGAGCAGAGGGAAGGCAGAGCAGCCGTAGACTCTGTGAAGGTGAAGGCTGATGGACAGTCTGATAGGAGGCTGTTGAAGAGGGTTGATTATCCCTCAGGTCCCCTTCATGGAAAACTCGATGCCTGATGATGGGGCATGTGGATAGTAGAAGGTTCCTGAGATGGACCCCTTGAGGGTCTGCCAGGTGCAGATGGTCACTTCAAAGAGGGCACAGCCTTGCCAGGGCCTACAGTTAGGCACGTGGGGAGCCTGGTCCCGCCAGCCTGACCCAGGATACTTTGGGGCACGGCCCATTCCAGAGCTCCCTGTCGGGAGAGAAGAGGCTGTGCTTTGTCAGTATGACATCGAAAATTCCACTTCTTCCTCTGCCCATCTTGCTTCCTCCCTTCCTCTTCCAGGTGCTGATCTCCAGGAAGCATCCTGCTATCCAAACTCCAGCTGGGCATCTGTTTCCTGAGAACACAATCTGTGAGAAGACAGATGTGTCTCTCGGGGATTTTCAATGGAGCACACAGCAGTGTCCCATGCATCTGCTCTTGGGCACAGGTGCCTTGCAACTGCGGCTTCAAGTCGAGGGGATTCTTCTCTGGAGAAGGATATGAAGCAGCACTCTCTCTGTGTTTTGTTTTGTTTTTAACTTTTTTGAAGTTTATTCATTTTTGAGAGAGAGCACGAGACAGAATGTGAGCAGGGGAGGGGCAGAGAAAGAGGGAGACACAGAATCGAAAGCAGGCTCCAGGCTCTGGGCTGTTAGCACAGGGCTCCAACTCATGAACTGCGAGATCATAACCTGAGCCTAAGTTGGACCCTTAACCAACTGAGCCACCAAGGCGCCCCTGGCACTCTCTCTCTCTCTCGGAAGCAGAACCATAGAGCAAGGTGCAGGCTGGGCAGAGGAAGTGAGGATGTCAGGCATCTGTGTCACCAGCCAGACCCTCCTGTTGGAGCTGCTGCCAGACAGGCTCTTTCGTTGGCTCTTTCTAGATTTAATTTGAAAAGAAAAGTCTTGGTAAGACATGGAACTGTTTTCACTGGGTACATTGAAGACTTTGTGATGTTTCTCCTGATATATGTTTTAAAATGCTGGTTTCTGGGGGGACCTGGGGGGCTCAGTTGGTTAAGTGTCCGACTTTTGATTTCAGCTCAGGTCATATTCTCATGGTTCATGGGATCAAGCCCGACCTCAGGCTCTGCGCTGACAGCCTGGAGTGCTTGGGATTCTCTCTCTCCCTCTCTCTCTGTCCCTCCCCCACATGTGCTTGGTCTCTCTCTCTCTCTCTCTCACTCTCAAAATAAATAAAACATTTTTAAAAAGGCTGCTTTCTCTTTTTTTTTAATGTTTATTTATTTTTGAGAGAGAGACAGAGACAGAGCGCACATGGGGGAGGGGCAGAGAGAGAGGGAGACACAGAATCCAAAGCAGGCTCCAGGCTCCGAGCTCTCAGCACAGACCCCAACACGGGGCTCAAACCCACAAATCCTGAGATGGTGACCTGAGCTGAAGTCTCAGATGGACTGAAGTTCCACTGTCCTTGTGAGATACACATCTCTTCCCGTTCTGATGACTCATCACCATGTGCCCCTCTGATCCCCTGCACCTCCAGCACTGACGTTCACGGGGCACTCGGTGAGGTCCTGCCTGTGGAAAAGCCATTTCAGATGCCCTGGGGAGCACTGGTCAGGGCGGGGGTGAGCACACCAGGATCAGTGTCTGTACCTCTCAGGATCTCAGCATCCAAAGGCAGACACCAAATCTTAACAAGTGGCCCTGAGCGAAGGCAGGTGGAGACGCAACCCTGCTGCCTAGAGAACCCGGAAGAAGAGAAGACAATAACCATTACAACAGAGAATTTAAATAACCATTAGCTCTTGGACCCATCTAGGTTCTTGTTTCGTATTGTTTTATTTTCAGCCCAAATCATTGCCAAGGGATCTCTGGACCCCTGCAATGTTTGGCACTTTGGCATCAAACTCTAAAATCAGAGTTTAGATTAATTTCTGAAGGCCTTACCTGCAGGGTGATATGGAAAGAGGGTAAAAATAAATCACTTGCCTTTGGGCACAGCAGGACTTCCCCGGTTGAAGGAAATCTTTGGAAAGATTTTGCTCTCGGCTCAGAATTTAAACCCAAACCTGTGATTTTGGGGGCTCGATAATTAATTTTCAGTGGTTACTGAAAGGGGCAAGTGTCAGTACCAATCCAGGTGGAAATGAAATATAGACAGGAGACATGAGGGGCTCATTTTCCTGATCCAAATCCACTGCCCAAAACATCCATCTTCTGGAAAACAACAAAGATTAAATATTAAAAGCTTTTTAGGCAGCAAGAAAAATGAAAAATAAATCACATTTTAGTGGTTTAGGGAGTTCAAGGGGCAAAGACATTTCCATGTCGATATAATTATAAATTTATTTTGACATTGCGTTTTAAATTAGTATTACATAATGCAAAAAATAATCTTAATTTTTGTACTCCCTTTTAGCGCTGCATCGTTGGCATAAATATTGACATTTTTAACATTTGCACCAAGTATAAAATACCCACAAAATATTTAATGCTTTAAGGGAAAAGATATTTAATGATGCTCTATTGCATGGTTAACCTCTGCCCTTTTCATTTATAAATATTCATTTCCTCTTAATCTTCTTCAGGTTTGCCATCCATCCCATGGCTAAAGTTTGTAAAATTGGTTTTCAGTAATTAGGGGCCGGATAATGCACTGGCAGGTTAGGGAGGGAAGGACAGGGAACGGAGAGTGGAAATAGTGTTTCTTCTCAAAGCAAATCCCACTCATCTGAAGTCAGGATGCCCCAGAAAGCATGGTGTGTTTTGGACGGTGATGAGAGCTGGTGGTGACATCCCTATGCACTTGTATGACATGTCAGCTGTGTATGGCACTCACACCATCAGTCATATTTGTATAATGACTAGCATTCCACATTCATTTTCCACGGCTGCCATGACAAAACACCACAGACAGGGTGTCTCAACAACAGAACTTTATTTGTTCACAGTTCCAGAGGCTGGAAATCCAAGATCAAGGCGCTGGCAGGTGCGGGTTCTCCTCACACCTCCCTCCTTGGTGGGCGGATGCTACTCGCGCTGGTCGCTCACATGGTCTTCCCTCTGAAAGTGAATGTCTGGGGTCTCTTTGTCCCGATTTCCTCTTCTTACACGGACACAGCAGACTGCATGGGGACCCTCCCTAGCTGCCTCCTTTAAAGTGTATCACCTTGTCAAAGCCCTATCTCCAAATATGATTGGGGGTGGGGACAGGAAGGAGGACCCTTGACGTGCATCACACCTGTGCAAAGGCCTTAAAATTAAGCTTCTGCTCTTATCTGCCAATGATGTGCATGTGGAAAGAGTCCGTATGTGTGTCTGCCGGTGTGTGTTTGCAATATGTTCTTCTTATAAACTTGGTTAGGAATATATTCATATTTGATGACCCTGAAGCCTCAGATATGCAAATTTTACTCTATTCTAGTACAAATATAAATTCACTGAATTTAAAACTATAAGTGTATCTAAATCTTATTCACAGAAGCTGATAGTTTCAAAAGTACAATTACAGAACAAAAATGATGACGTTTCTCACTTGCTTGTATAGAAATGAATCCAGTGTCATCCTGTTTATAAATTTTTTCACTAAATACAATGAATTAAAAACATTAAGACCTACATGCTTTTCATGCTCCACTCTCTGACTATTGCCTTTCAAGTTTTTCACCTAATGTTGAACGAGATGCAAACCAAGGTAGAGTACTTATTTATAAATTTTGTAAGTAAGATTTAACCAGATCTAGTTAATTGTGATTAGGAATATGCATTAACTTATTTTTTTAATTTTATTTATTTATTCATTGGCAGAGAGAACACAGGAGTGTGAGCAGGGAAGGGGCAGAGGAAGAGAGAGAGAATCTTAAGCAGGCTTCACACCGAGCATGGAGCCCCATGTGGGACTTGACCTCACCACATGAGATCTAGCATGACCTGAGCTGAAATCAAGAGTCAGACACTCAACCAACTGAGTCACACAGTGCCTGAGGAATATGCATTAATCTATAATTTTTAAAACTGTGTAAAGTATTTTTTCAGTAAACACTCCAAAATATACTTAATCAGTCTTTTTTTTTAATATTTATTTATTCTTGAGAGAGAGACAGAATGCAAATGGAGGAGAGGCACAGAGAGGGGGAGACACAGAATCCGAAGCAGGCTGCAGGCTCCGAGCTGTCAGCACAGAGCCTGACGCGGGGCTTGAACCCATGAACCACGAGATCAGGACCTGGGCTGAAGTCAGACGCTTAAACGACTAAGCCACCCAGACTCCCCTACTTAATCAGTCTTAAGTTATGCTCTCTCCATGTGTTTTCCTAAATCTAAGTGACTGGTTTAAATGAAAATATACGATGGGAAAGAAAGAAAATTAAATGGGAAAGAAAGAAAAATCAAAAACAGAAAAACGTAGGGATGTTTTTGGGAGCCAGGAGCAGCTATCTTAGTCTTAAGACAATACCAGTGGGTATTTCCAGAGGAACCTGGCCTTTGAAGGAGGCTCCAGGCAGATCACGGAAGATTTCTCATGTTAGGTCCCTGAATGTCTTATCAGTTCTAGAAGCACCGAAAGTTTTGATTGGGAGACACTCATTCATTCACTCATTCAGCAACCATCAGCTGAACGTTTCCCTGGTAACATGCACAGGAGACCAAGGGGAGAAAGTCTTGAAACCAAGTCTCAAAAAGGAAGCAGGAAGGTGAATAAAAAATGAAAATTCCATGTGCTAAAAGTTAATAAGGAGACATAAGTAGAAGCCCAAAGTTCTGGGATGGGCTCATCCTGACAAGAATGAGAAAGTGTCCCGTGCATTGTATGGGCTGCCCTGTTTCTAGCTCCCTCCATGTCCGATGACAAGTTCAATCTGCACGTGGGCCCCTGGACAGAGACCCCTGCTGCCCTCGGCTTACAGATGAGGAAAGAGCACAGAGAGGCCGGGCATCCTGCCCAGGTTCACGCAGCCCGTCAGCAGTGCTGATGGTATGGCACACAAATGCGCATTGTAGATCCCAGCACCTACTGCGTTCATTCCGACCTCCATTCAATAGTAACTTTAGGTTAAACTACAGAAATTTAATTCTTATTCATATGGAGTCTTTTAATATTACTGTATGTGTTTGAACAAGGCTGTCCACACTATTTGACGAAATTTTCGGCCATACATCTCAAAGCAGAGGTCGACGCTAATTCTTTGAGGAAGATAGTCAACAAAAGAAAACTTACCTTCAGAGTAGGTAATACAGTTTTGTCCCCAGTCTTCAACGGCTCTTGGTTTCTACTGTGTTGTTTTGGAAGAATTGAAATACAGAGCTGGGAGAATGAGGACAATTGTTTGGTTTGGACCAAGCATCTCACTATTTCTATCTGTCTGCGATATCTACAGTCTCGTGAGGAATGCATGCATTTCTGGCAAAGGAAGTAGACATGTGGGCAGGAAGAGGTGAGATCTGTCCGCTGCTGAGGCCTGAAATTGGTCCAGGGAGTGGGTGCTGAGTCAAGTACGGGGCCTGAAGTCCTGGGGGGGAATTTGGGGCTTACAAAGGTTGTTCCTGAGTATTCCTATTTGTTCATGACGATCCTGCCAGGTATGGGATTTCATCATCTCCTTGTGACCGATGTGGACAGATGGATTGTGAAGGATCGGGCTTCTTGTCCAGGGTAGTGTGGCTCAGGAAGATGCACAGTGATCTCAGGATGGAGGCCCCGAGAAGGACACCAGCCCAGGAACACGCTGGTGGCCGCGGCCCCCACCGCATGCAGGCTGCCCTCAAGCCGCCCCGCATGCTCAAGAACTTCTGGTACGAAGAACGTTTGCATTTTCAGATACCAGTTAGATTCTCTAATTGCAATTCTCTAATTACATTTGAGTTTTTGTTTGTGTGTTTCTTTGTTTGTTCGTTTGCGAAGCCATAAGTAGCTGACCTGTATTGAATTACAGGTTTAAAGAATTTCCGGGGATGCCCGGGTGGCTCAGTCAGTTAATTGTCTGACTCTTGATTTCTGCTCAGGTCATGATCTCACGGTTTGTCGGTTCAAGCCCCATGTGGGGCTCTGTGCTGACAGCATGGGGCCTGCTTGGGATTTTCTCTCTCCCCCTCTCTCTGCCCTTCCCTCATTCATATGCATACATTTGGGCGCTCTCTCTCTGTCTTTCTCTAAAGTAAATAAATAAACATTTAAAGAGTTCCCAATTTTAGTCACTTCATAAAATACATATCCTTGTTGCAAAAATAAATTGGACCCAAGCACCATGTATTTTTTTATTTTTTTAACGTTTATTTATTTATTTAATTTTCTTAATGTTTGTTTATTTTTGAGAGAGAGACAGAGCATGAGTGAGGGAGGCGCGGAGAGAGGGAAACACAGAATCTGAAGCAGGCTCCAGGCTCTGAGCTGTCAGCCCCGAGCCTGATGCAAGGCTCAAACTCAAACAGTGAGCTCATGACCTGAGCCGAAGTCGGACACTTAACTGACTGATCCACCCAGGTGCCTCTGTTTATTTATGTTTGAGAGAGAGAGAGAGAGAGAGACAGAGCATGAGTGTGGGAGGGTCAGAGAGAGGGAAACAGAGAATCCGAAACAGGCTCCAGGCTCCAAGCTGTCAGCACAGAGCCTGACGCAGGGCTTGAACCCATGAACCGTGAGATCATGACTTGAGCTGAAGTCCGGTGCTCAACCCACTGAGACACCCAGGCACCCCAATACCCAAGCAATCTGTTTGAGCAACCTCATGAGTAGAAACTCTCCATGGTAGAGGGTCGTAAAATCGACTTCCAGGGCCACAGTAACATTCAACAATTTAAAAATTGTTCTCTCTTATGAATGATTCTATTTCACAGGTTTTCTGGTGGCCAAGTTCTCATTCCATTCAGTGTATTTCTGCCACTGGCATAATTCTTAGTTAAGCAGATGCAGAATCAAAACACGCTGAACAAGATTGGCATTATTTATGTGGCAGGACCCATGTCTGTACATATTTGCCCAGACCCCAGCCGTGTCTCAAGCAGCCATTAGTAGTAAGAGCCGAGTTCCAAAGCTGCGCATCCTCTAGGCAGGGATGGGCAAGGCTTACACTTACACCATGGCAGCAAGATACGTGTGTGAGCATGACCCCGGCTGGGTTTGGTAAACCCAATTATTTCAAGAAGTCCTGTGTTAGTAGTGTAGCAATTAAGCTTTGAACCTGAGTTGGGGAGATATTTGAGAACATATTCTGAATATTGACTATTAAGGAGCTTTTGTTAGTGGAGATGTCTGTGCTGACATAAAGAAAGAGCAAAACTTTTGTTTTACAAAGTGGAAAGCTGTCATAGGCACACACAGCAGACATACACCAGAAACACCACACACACACACATGCCACACACACAGCACATACATACACCATACACACACGCTGCACACACATAAGGCCCATAGATACACCGTACACCCACATGCCGCACACACATACATAAAGCACACACATCACACACACACCATGTACATAAAACATGCACACGTACACGCACACCACAAACTACACAAATGCACCACTCATACACATAACACACACACACACTCTTTGGAAGGGTACAGAAGTCAAAGGAATAAGAAAAGACCCAGAACTAAACCTCAATCCAAAAGCAAAAGTAACTAAGCTCCCCCTAAGTTGACTCTCCAGTGCTGAATTGTTCCACGGTCTACAATACTTTATTCAGAAAGAGTTTTATTCACCAGTAATTGCACAAATTACACAGAAAAAGAAATGACGGTAATTTTGATCAAAAACAGATCTTATCCTTCGAAACAAAACATACCCTTCGTGATGCAGAACACAATAAAATCTAGGCAGGCTCTTTCCCTCTGCGGACTTTAAAAGATAAATGGTTTTTGTGCTGGTAAATTTTTCCTTATGAGATCATAACGATGTCTCCATGCACATAAATGCTGCTTCTGTTTTCTGTAAGTATTATAAAAAAATATGGCAAGACACTCTCCTCTCCTTGGGAACTCAGACATTCCCATGCTTTCCCCAGGTGAGGACAAAAGCGAGCTTCAGAGAAGTGATTGCAGAGACATTTATCCTGACAGGGAGACCTGTACGAGGCAATTGAGCTGTTTGTTCAAATGCTCCAAGGCTTTTAAAGACGACAGCACCTCTGCAGACATGGCCGCAGACCTGTCACCTGCCATCGTCCGGAAGGTGAGCAGTGAACGTTGGAAATGATCGTGGGGGAAAGAGAAGATGCCCTTCTTTACGCTTCACCTGATACATGCACACCTTGGGCCAGAGGACCGTGAGGAAGGCAGTAGGGACACAGTCAAGTGCATCGTGATTCAAAACCAGCTGCTGAGCGGTGACGACGCGGACATCACAAGTAGCATCCGTCTCTTTCAGCTCCGGGGAAAAGAAGATCGTTCTACAGCTCAGCCAAGCCCAGGACCTCCATCTCCTCCTGGGAGTCTGGAAACTATGAGGCGAGATGATCATTATCACTTATCGTTCAGAGAGAGGGTGTGAGGGGATCTGCACTGTCCCTAAACGTACTGTGTGGCGCGCGTGGCAGACGTGCAGGGAACGGCAGGTGAGGCCGGGATGCCCTCGTGGTGTGCCCTGCCACCGACATCTGTCAAACCCTTTTCATCGGTCCATCCAGCAATCAGAAGTGTGCACACGCTTGCGTTTACAAAACTCTCAGATTTACATTAAAATTCTATCTTATTCCCTGGGAATTCTCACAAGCTTG
The DNA here is from genome assembly GCA_028646485.1 of Cryptoprocta ferox. Lineage (NCBI taxonomy): Eukaryota > Metazoa > Chordata > Mammalia > Carnivora > Eupleridae > Cryptoprocta > Cryptoprocta ferox. The sequence continues at coordinate 138,660,306 of CM053572.1, forward strand.
TGTGTGTGTGTGTGTGTGTGTGTGTTGGGGAGTGTGTATAGGAGGGAGATCCCAAGTGTTACTTGAAGCCCTAGCAGGATTTCCGCGTGGGCTCCCCAAGCTAATCTGGTTTGGGGGAGGAGAAACTTTAGAATTACTTTTTCTTCTTCCTCCAGGATGGCCTTCTGGGATGCTGTCCAGCAGCAACAGGTATTGAGAACATGGGGTCGCCTTTCCTGCCACAAAGACCCCTCGGCTCTTTCCCCTCCCCCCTTGGAATGTCCCTTGCTTCCCACAAAACCCACTTAAATCTCTTGGATGGATGCATGCATGCATCTATCTACTAGATAGATAGATGGATACTCAGACATGTATACATACCGGGTTCTCCGCACATCCCACTTCACTGGTCTAAACTCTGCCCCTGCATGGCTCTCCGCCACAAAAAGGCAGAATCCCTTATCCCTGAGAGGAAGGTCTCTTAGACGTAAGATGACTGTCAGATCTGAGAATCTGCCTTCTTAGTGAGTTTCTCACTGTAGCCAAGGTCATTTCTTTATGCTTTTTTCCTGATGAATAAAAATATTTCCATCTCTAGAACATTCATTAACACACAGAACTGACTCTCTGGCCGTGTTACCTTAAGTTATTAGATGGAGGTAAGACAGAGCTTTAGTTACGAAGATACCTGATCCATATCTCTCTCCAGGCCTCATTATAGGGGTGCTCAGTTCTCCAGGAAGATTTAGACCGTAATTACACCACCTCTATTTACAATGTGCGCTACCCTTAAACAGTATCTAACCTTTGTCATAAAGAAGCCGTTAGTCGACTCAGATGCTTTCTAGGATCTATGCTGGAACAATCAGCTGTTGGTCCTTATGCTTTTTGCTTCTGGTATGCTTTTATTTGTTTAAGTTTATTTATTTATTTTGGAGAGAGACAGAGACAATGTGAGCAGGGGAGGGGCAGAGAGAGAGAGGGAGAGAGAAAATCCCAAGCAGGCTTCGCTCTGTTACCACAGAGCCAATGCAGGGCTCGAACTCACGAGACCATGAGATCGTGACCTGAGCCAAAACAAAGAGCCCCCCAGGCACCTCTGTTTCATATATGCTTTGAAATATTCACATAAAATATGGATGGATGGATACGTGTTTATGTGTGTGCACGAGAAGGAGACAGAGACTAAAAGAGGAGGAGAGATAGACAGAGAGACAGAGACAAGGAGACAGAGGGAGCTCATGTCTAGATGGTCCTGGGTGCTCCGGGTGAGACTGAGGGCCTCCCTACTCCCAATTTAGGTCTCCGCTTGGTTTCCACCCTGTGGTTTACATAGCAGGGGGTGTTCTGCTGTTAACAGAGGGAGGAGGGAGAAGGTAAATGCCATTGTGTTTCGTTTTATTTTATTTCATTTCATTTCATTTCATTTTCCAGAAACCATAGAGGCAAAATGAGAAACATAAAGACACACAGACAAAGAACTGATGCCCATCACTGCTCCATGTCTCCGAATGAGAGCGAGGTTAAAACGACTTCGCAGCTAGTTAAAGGGGCAATGCCAGCACCCAGGAAAAGTGTCTTCCCGAGGGAGATGTTGTGGGTTCTGGGCAGTGGCCGGGGACACACAGCTTGTCACATTTCTTCGTGGGGACGCCCCCTCCCTGTCTTCCAGCTGACCCTGCCACTCCGCTCCCAGGGGAAAAGGTGGGGCCCAGGACACACCCAGACAGTCTTGCTTCTTACATCCCTGAGGAATGTTCTCTTAGAAGTGGCTGGGGGGGGGGGGGGTGGACATTGTTCCCAATAACATCCCTGTGGCAGATAAAATCATGAGTTTCACTGTGTTTTTCTTACAACAGGCTTCAGCATATGCCAAAATGCAGCCCTTTTAGAAGCCAATCTGTGGGCACATAAAATATCTCACACAAATCTTTGGCTCTGCAATGGTAGGATTTGAACAAAGGTAATATAAGAGCCCCCCAAATGTGTCACAGGCTCTAGCTTCATTTCCGAGAGCAAACTCGGAGCATCAGATTCAACGTGAAGTAAGAATAGGCCAGGCTGGTTTGTCTGATTTTAGCCCTGCTGATATCTGCGGTGGTCTCTCATTGGGGTTTTAATATGCATTTCCCTCGTGACTAATGATGTTAAGCCTCTTTTCTTTGTCTTCCGTATTATTTCCTTTGGTGAATGATCTGTTCAAGTGCTCCTCTTGTTGTCTGACTGAGTTGTTTGTTTTCTTGTTGAGGTTTTGGAATTCTTTATATATTCTTGGTATAAGTCCTTTTTCAGACACATGATTTCCAAATGTTTTTTTTCCCTCGTTCGTGGCTTATCTTTTCTTTTAAACACCTTAAAGTATTTTAAACTTTAAATTGTTTTAAACTTTTATTTATTTTTATTTTTTAAATCTTTTCTTAAAATATAATTTATTGTCAAATTGGCTTCCATACAGCACCCAGTGCTCATCCCAACAAGAGCCCTCCTCCGTGCCCATCACCCATTTGCCCCTCTCCCCCACCCCCCATCAACCCCTAGTTTGTTCTCTATATTTAAGAGTCTCTTCTGGTTTGCCTCCCTCTTGTTTGTAACATTTTTCCCCTTCCCCTCCCCCATGGTCTTCTGTTAAGTTTCTCAAGATCCACATATGAGTGAAAACATATGGTATCTGTCTTCTCTGACTGACTTATTTCACTCAGCATAATACCCTCCAGTTCCATCCATGTTGCTACAAATGGCAAGATTTCATTCTTTCTCATTGCCAAGTAGTGCTCCATTGTGTATATGAAAGTGTCATACATACACAGGAAATGACATAAATCATAACTATACAGCTTCATGAATGACTTCCAGGTGATCACACGTATGTCACCAGGTTAGGAATAGAACTATGTCAGCCCACTGACTGTCCCCCACAGGACCTTGTGATCGGTGCCCTAAGTGACCACCATGCTGCCTGCTGAGATCACGAATTTTGCCTCTCTTTGAATTTTATATGCATGTTTTGTGTCAGCCTTGTGACTGCGATCTGGCCAGTGGATTGTGTGCAGTAATGGTGGAAGCCAAGTCCGCGTGTGGGTCACGATAATTCCTTGTGTTCCTCTCCTCATTCTCCTCTTTAGTTCTGGCCCCAAGGTTCCGAGGACCCAGCAGAGGACCTTGGGCTTGGAGGAGGGTCTGGGACCCTACTTCACCCTGAGGAGGATCACTAACACAAACCAGCCCATTGGACTACTTTGCCTGTGAGAAGTGACTTCCTTTGCGTTAAACCTGAGTTTGGAGCTGTTTGTTACCTCTCTGAACCTCTCCTGGTAACACAAACTTGGTGTGTTGCAATAATATTATATTATTGGGGGTTTTACATTTGTAAATTTTTTAGTACTCCTTCCTCTTTTAAGTTTACTTATTTATTTTTGAGAGAGAGAGAGAGAGAGCACAAGCAGGGGAGGGGGAGAGAGAAGGAGAGACAGAAGACTAAGCAGGCTCCACACCGTCAGCACAGAGCCCAATGTGGGGCTCGAACTCACGAACCATGAGAGCATGGCCTTAGCCGAGATCAAGAGTCAGATGCTTAACCAACTGCGCCACCCAGGCACCCCTAGTACTCCTTCCTGACTTCTTTTTATTCATGAAAGCATTATATATTTTCTGTATTTTTTGTCTAGTTTTCATCAGTTTTTATTTTCAAATGAGGAGATTCTTAAAACTGTCAATCAATTAAGGCCTGAACAATTTTAAAGAGAAAATATGACTGTTGATGTAGCTCATGATGAAACATTACCTCTAGGCATTGGGGCACCAACAGCTCTCCTACAATCGAGCAGATCATCCTTTATGCTCCCCCCCTTCCCTTTCCTTCTGCCCCTGCTTCACGTGATGGCCCGGCAGCAACTCACCCCTTGCCTTGTGTATCTCTCGTCTTCTGCCCTGGGTTTCTCCACCTCTACATGACCTAGCCTGTGACAGGATGAGACATAATGTGAAGCAGAGAAGAGCCACCCGGCCAAGGCCACTTTAGACCATCAGACCTGCGCCGACCCAGCAGCTGACCACAGCCGCATGAGTGTGCCCTGGAAAGATCAGAAGATTCCGTCAAAGAAGCCCAGCTAAAATTACTAATCCACACAATCGGAAGTTAAATAAACTGTCCTTTTAAGCCACTACGTTTTGGGTTGGCTCGTTATGCAGGAAAAAAATATTGAATACCAGCATTCTTTTCAATTCTCATCAAGAAAGGGGATCAAAATTCATTGCCATTAAAGACGGACAGCTCCAGCCACACAAAATCATGCGTCGCCCTAGCTAGGTTAACGACATCATTTTTTTTTTTACCATCTTCTCTGCAAATATGGAGACCATGACCTTGGTTGTATTGACCTAGCATGGAAAGCCATGCTGTGTCACTGTATTGATGACAGCATGCTGGTCAGACAGAAACACAGGATGCCCTGTGTGCCCTATCGAGTCCTATGCCAAAAACTGGGAGGTAAACACTAGAAGACACAGGGGCCCGACACACAGTGATGCCTTTAGGGCCCATTGTATATGGTAGTTTAGGAAATCCTTTCCAATTAAAAGAGTCAGTTACTGCAACTTGCATCCACTCAAACCAAGAAGTGATGTAGTATCTTGAGGGATTTATTAGAGGCAAAGTGTGTCACATATTCATAAACTCTACTCTTACAGAGTTTGCGGTCAGTTATGGCTTCAAAGACTCAGCGCCAAAGTAACTTGATGGTGGCAGTAAACAAATCTGAATCGTACAAGTGGCGACCTGTAGCAGGTCCCCTGTGCACTCAAGATGACTGTCCCAGAGCCCACCTTTGACTTCACCCAGAACCAGAGTAGGCAGTTAAAAGCAAATTCACACTCAGCTTGTGCTCACAGCCCCTCATCTCCAATGTGCACCCCACACGTCTCCCTTTCTGCTCCGGGTCTTTCTCTGATGACCCATCGTCTGGTTGGCCCACCTGCCAATGTGGTTTAGAAGGTCGGGGACTGAAATCTCCTGCAGGCAAACTTCAGCCAGCGCTCCAATGCGCCCGAGGAAAATCGTCTCAGCCTGTCGTCCTTCAGACAGGCAATTATGAAGGAGTCTCTGGTTTTCAGGAAATTCCAGTAGAAGTGAATTCCTAAGCAGCTATAAGAAAGAAGATTAACATATTCTCAGAAAGTCATTTGTTTTTGTATTTTACCTGCAATGCATGTTTTTATAGGAATTTTATATAATACACGTACACAGGGAAATGGATCACTCATCATACTAGAGGAAGTATACATTTTGCAACCCTTCTCATGTATCAAGTCTTTGTTGGACATCAACTGGGCGCAAGAAGCTCACCTTGGCGCAGGAGATGTAACAACACACAAAACAAACAAATGCCTTATTTTCAGCGGGCAAAGGAGTATATGAAATGTTATAGAAATTGAGCTTTTGGCTCAAGCCCTTAACTCAGAAAATGTCTTTTCACTGATGGCAGGTACATTAGTTAGGGGAAGGAGTGGCCCATTTAGACTCTGCAGCTTTCCAATTCCAACACAAAATAAAAAATCGGTTCCAAAGGAATATGTTTCTGGGAAGCAGGAAGCACACAACTTCCAAGCATCTTCCTTAAACATCTCACGGCAAAGTAAGTGGAAAAAATAGCATATTTACCGTAGTTGCCACTTTGTGTTTTATATAACCTTGTGCTTTTTCATTTGGATTTACCAAAAAGGGCGGGGTAGGGGGGTCCTGGGGGTGGGGGGTGGGGGGGTCCTGAACACAGAATGTAATGGTTTTTTCATTTTAAAAACTACTTTTGTTCTGAAAAAAATATAACCATACACAATAGTAGAGAGAATATACTCCTCACCTCCGTGTGTTTAACAATCAACACAACAATGGCAACAAGGGTCATATTTGATTTATTTCCTCTCACTCCGCCTCTAGGATGGATTTCTAGAAATGAAATTTTTAGGTAAAATTTAGCATGCTCAGCAATGGGGATTGATTACTGACTTGCTCCCAGATTTGTTTTTACCTACTGATCCTTCCTCAAGTAATGTGCAAGCTTTCTTTTTTTTTTCTGTATATCTTTGCTAAAAGTTATAGTATCAGATCTTTGAACTTTGCTAATAGGATGGAGCTGAAATAACTCATGGATTTGTCGCAATTTTTTTCTGATTTCTAGTGAGGATGAGGACTTTTTCCTGTTAATGGAACACTAATACTTAACTTTTACAAGTAAATTGTTTGTATAGGGGGCCCCGTTTTTCCACTGCTTAAAGTCTTTATATGTTCTTGATAATAACTCTCTCTACACTATTATTTATGTTCTTTGTATCTTCTCCCAGTCTGTGATTTTCTCTTTAATCCTGTCTATGGTTTTTGTTTTTACAGCGATGCTGGATTTAATTTTAAGAGTCATGTTATCAAAATTTACCTTTAAGATACCTACCCTAAATTTTATTTCATAATTTAAGATATACTTCCCTCGAGGCTATATAGTTTTTTAAATTTTATAGTAAAAGTTTTGCTTATTTTCACATTTATGACTTTGATTTGGAACTAATGTTGAGAATAGCATGAGGTATGCATCCAATTTAATTTTTTCTATGTTTATACTATGTCCTGTGTGCAGAATGGATTCACTTAGCGCTCTCTCTGAAGTATTTCTTCATTTACCCACAAATTCAAGATGCAATCTCTCTCATATACCGGAGTTCCATCATAGATAGAATATTGCTAAACTTTTTTCTCTAACAATATAGCTTTATAATATCACTGGATATCTAGAAGGACACCCAAGATTTCCATATTACTTTATATCATTATATTGGATATATTTTCCCATCTAATGAATTTTAGAAAGAGTACGTTACATGGAAAATTCTTTTAAGATTTAATTGGTTTTCATTTAATGTGTATATTCATGTGGAGATGATTAATAATATTGAAATACTAAATCTTCTCATCCATGAAAATAGTATATGCCTACATTAATTTTTTCAATATTTCTAATACTTTAAAAAATTTTATGGTTTTTATCCATAAGAATGTTTATATTCTCCTTGCTGCTGAAGAATTTGGCAACTATTCTGAATAATTTATTTGTTAAATTATTTTTAATTTGGTAATTTCAGATTATTAGGAATGCTATTTTTCTATACTAATCATACAGCCAAAATTCACTGCTTAAACTCTTATTTACCCTAATAGTCTGTATTTAAAATTGTTCTATGTTTACCAAATATTTTTCTGTAATTAACCAATATATTTATATCTCTTTCAGGCTAAGAACTCTAGGCACATTGATGCATAACAGAAATGGTTCTGATTTTAAATTTTATGGGAACTGCTTTAATGGTTTAATGTTATAAATATTATTTATTTCAGTTTTGGTGGCCATATTGTTACAATTTAAGAAGTTCTTTACTATTTATAGTTTGTCAAGAAGTTTATCAATCTTCAGTTGTTGCTGAATATTATTTATCTACATATTTTCAGATGATCCTATAAGTTCCTTCATTTAATTAGTTAAATGTAAAAAAAACACATCAAACTTTTTAAATGTTAAAACATTCTACAATTCTTGGAAAGAACCCTAACTAATCATAATCTTTAACTTTACTTGCATTTCTAGATTTAATTTACTAATATTGTATTGAGAATTTTTGCTTCTGTGTTTATACATGAAAGTGGCCCGTATTTTTTTATTTTATTCTTGCTATCAAGATTATAACCATACCTTATAAAATGAGTTCTCTAATTGCCTTATTTTTTCTTTACATTGTTTACATAAGGATTATACATTCTCTGAATTGTATAAACTTCTGTGAAAGATTTCTTTTTATTCCCAGAAGGCAAAGCCTTTCATTATGATAGGTATGGAATTTTATGATGCTAATTCTTCATCGAGCAAGATATTCATATTTTTCCTTTAATCTATTATTACTAATTATATTTTTGTTTTTTCGATTGTAAAATCAAACTTTAATTCTTGCCATAAACTTAATCTGGCTTTAAACTTTTTCTTTTTGATTTGCTGACCTCAGTTTGCTAATACTTTTAAAGGATTTTTATATGTATATACAGAAAGAAGTTGACCTGTAATTTTATTTCCAGTAGTCTTTTGTGGTTTAGTGTCAGTATTTTAAAAGCCTTCTTTTTGTATTTTTGGCATGGTATGATAGATGCTTTCAATTGCTTATTTGTAATATAATACTGATATTGGCCCCGAGACCCTTATTTTGGGGAGCACCTTGCAGATTTCAGGAGCACACACTTTGCAGACACTGGTCAAGAACAGCTGTCCCAGTGAGGTATCCGTACTTCTTGGGCACACAGAGGCATTACAGGCCCTTTTAGGGAGTTGACTTCCAGACCCTCCACTCCCATGCTCTGCGTCCTAAACTTGATGCGTCTGAGTAGCCTGTGGTTGGCTGTTTCTTCTGTCTTTCCTCCCGTTTCCTAATGATGCTCCCCCAACCCTACGGAGGAAGCAAAGCTGTCACTCATCCCATTCTCCTCTGGTGCATGGCTTTGAGCTGTGCAAACCTCCAGGCACCAACCTCAGACACGATCTAGAATTTCCACTTCTAAGGAAGAATCCCAGGAGAGCAAAGAAGAGACACTTCAGTAAAAAGATTGAAGTGTAGCCTATCTGGGTAGGCAAAAGAAGAAGAAAAAAAGTCACGGAGAGGCTCTGTGTCTCTATTTATCTTCCTATCTACCTATGTATCCATCTATACCCATCATCTATCTATTACCATCTATCTGTCATCTACGTCTCTTCAAAATAGAATTCAGAGGTGACAAAGCTATTGTGTGCTATTAATATCATGTTTATTGGAAATAAAACGTGAAGTTATTTTCTGAAAAGATATAAATCTGACTTGGCAAACATGAGGACGTCTTATCAACCTGTTTGCAACATTTTCCTCTAAGAAATGAGGTAAAATTATACTTCTAACGGTTTGGTGAAAATAGATTTAATCTTAAGACACAGTACATAACAAGAAATATACATTCTTTGCAAATAGTTAGAAGTGTTTAACAAATATTTTTAGATGTTTATATAAAAATGCTTGAGTGGAAAATTGTTTTTAAAAATTAGTTTAGAGACAATGACAATGCAAATGACGATATTGAAAAACTCTAGTCTCAGAGGTAATCCTATTTCTTTAATAAGGACAGAAGCCATACCATATTATATACAATTTTCTGTACGTTAGAATAAGACATATGTGCACTTAAGTTTGTTCACCTACTGTCTGGCCTTGTAAAATCCCAAATGATGAAACTTAATGCCAACTATACATCAGAATTTTGCTAATTCAGAGAGACCAACTGTATTAGAGTTCTCTAGAAAAGAAACAGAACCAATAAGAGAGAGAGAGACAGAGACAGAGAGACAAACTGCTTGCCTCAGTCTACCAACTTAAATGTTAATCTAATCTAAAACACACTCTCACAGAAATCCCTGCAATAATGTTCAACCACATATCAGGATTCGTCTTGGCTCAGCCAAGTTAACACATAAAATTAAGCATCACACTGACAATGTAGTTGACTCTTGGACAACATGAATTTGAACTGCCCTGGTCCACTTATATGCAGCTTCCCCTCCCCACACCACCAATAAATACAGTAGCGTACTGTAAATGTATTTTCTCTTCCTTATGATTTTCTTAGTAATATTTTCTTCTTTCTCATTTATTTTATTGTAAGAATACAGCATATAATACGTGTAACAGACAAAATATGTTAAGTGACTGTTTATGTTATCATTAAGGCTCCAATCAACAGTAGGCTATTGGTTAAGTTTTGGGAGGAGTCAAAAGTTATACATGGATTTTTGACTGTACAAGGGTGAATGCACGTAACCCCTTGTTTGCAAGGGCCAAGGATGTATTATGCATTGACACATCTTTACCGCTAAGCGTTAGGAAATCCCTGGGTAAACATTACAAGACCTGCAGCCTGATTTCAGTTCTTATTTATAAACCAGTGACTGTATGTAATTACTGAAGGTTCCGGACCCTTGATTTCATCTCCAAAAACAGGAGTAAAATATTTGTCTTTTTTATCCCATAGGGATGTTATATAGAAGTTGATTGTCAATCCAAAATTGCTTTGTAAATTCTATTATAAAAATTATGATACGTTAACCATTCAGGACATATGCTAATGAATTCATTGTCTGTGTGTTAATACCATGTAGAAAAAATAATTTTATTCTCCAGACTACAACACATTCCTTGTTGCAAGCCAGTCAACTGATCTCCATTTTTGCATAGTGTTGGTAGTTTTTTTTTTCTTTCTTGTTTTCTCTCTTTCTTTTTCAAGATGAAAAGTATTTGTTTATTTCGTCAGGAACTGACTTTTCACACACTGAGTCCAGGATGATGTCCCCAAACTTCTCCATATAGAACCAGGAGGCTGTCCTTGGGTGCAGTTGGTTTAGCAGATGGTTCCAGAATCTCAAATCTCCACAGAGTTCCATCAACACAGGTGCCTACAACACAGGCACTTATTTGTCCCCCAATTTCTCCAGTAACTTTCGTTGTTTTTAGGACTGGGCATGAGGGCCAAGAGTTAAACAATTGCTAGTGGTGCTAACATACAAAAAGGCAGGAAAGGATGGGTGTTCTTGGAACCACTGGGAATGGTGTTACCCTCTACATGGTACTCATTAGCATTATTTTTGTTTCTTCCCTAATTAAAAATAGAGTGGGTAACATTTCCTATATAATACTGGTTTTCTTGTTTGTGCCTCATGTTATTTGTATGTTCCACTCAACAAAATCCTAGCTCTTGTGAGTTCATTCATTCTGTGTGGCTTTAATGAGCTCAGTGGTAATGTCACAGTCAAAACATCATGCACTGTTTTGAACAGTGGGGGTAAAGGTGGAAAATAATTAGTATCTATTTTCAGTCTTGAGGTCCATCAGTGTCAATAGGAAAAGAGGGGAGCAGAGAGAGTAATCAGGAAAGGACATCCTGCTGCATCCCAGCAGGATGCAGATTTAATTAATTTACCCCAAGCTAATCTGAAAAGAGTGGAAAATGGACTCCACAATAAAAGAACAGGCTTCTTTTAACCGCTAACCTTATTTTTTCAGAAGCTTTGTTTTAACCCTTTAGGCAACTGACCTAGCTTATTTTAATGGAGACAATGTACAAACTCAAAGCCCCCCAAAAAGGTATGTAATCATTCACTCACATGTAATGAATTCATTTATTCACTTAATCAGATATTAAGTGTTGATGTTAAAAGATTAAATTGCAGTAAATCATAGGAGGAAGACTTTTGAGTTAATACTGTTGCAGTGATAACATCAACTTCCTGCCTCTTACTTTGACAAGAGGCCCCTGATGCGACTTTTAGCAAGTGCATTTTTTAATGAGCCATATTTTGACTCCTTAAATTAAGTAACAATATTTTCAATGAGAGAGAGTAGTTAGATTGGAAGTCCTGGGTATGTTTCAAATATCCCTAAGCAATCGGGAAAAATATAAATGGTGTTCTATTGATTCCAAAGAGGAGAAAAGGTAATTTAAATAGTCTATGAGCCTTGCACAGAAATTAGCCGTTGTTAGTTTAGAGTTTTATGTAAATAGGTCACAACTCAAATCAGTATCAAAATAAGAAAGAAAATGGTTTGTCACAATGTCTCAGCGGTGAAGGTCCTGTGAAATCCTCAAGGTCTTTCATCTCAATTGCTGACCCGTCAGGAAAAGAAACCCTCACCACAGTCCCTACTTGTGTAAACCTCTTTATGAAGAATTCAGTGATACAATATGTCCCCTAAGTGATGTGGAAATGCACAGGACACTAGCCCCTACTGCCCTGGGAAGCCGATCGTATAATGCATCTGAACCAAATGGAAGGAGACTCATGTGACCATGTTGACTCCTCCCCCGACCTTGCTGGGTCATGCTTTCCTGGACCACCTCGGCATACACTGGTGTGGATGACTTCCCCTCAGCACAGCCTAGCCTGGGTGAGCCTAGCACAAAAGAACGATTGCCTTTTAATGTTAGCTGATCTAACAGGGGCTAACAAGCAACATTTACCTGATGATTCCTTATCTGTGAAATCATCCATTGTTGACACAACATAAACGTGTGGCATTATGGACAAATAGTTGATAGTTTGTATACTTAATCCCTGAAAACAAATCTCTGCTTGTCCATAGGGTTAGAATTCAACTATAGACTATGATTCTGATTCATTGTAATGTGCCCTATGGGGAGTGAGTACCCTCTCTGAGTTTTCTTTCCCTGGACCCTAGGGATGTATTTACTCTTCACATAGAACATCACTTGCAGGACTCTATTTGTAGGGGTTTAATGGGTTGTTTTGGGGAGACATTAGTGGGTAAGATTACAGAATCTCCAATCAAAGAGACCATCTTAACTTTCAGACATTAATTCTTTGACCACTGATAAGCCACTTGGATCTTTCAAGTGTTAGTTTCCTCAACTGTAGGGGTGCCTGGGTAGCTCAGTCAGTTAAGCATCCGACCTCGGCTCAGGTCATGATTTCACAGTTCATGGGTTCAAACCCCTCATCGGGCTCTGTGCTGACAGCTCAGAGCCTGGAGCCTGCTTCGCATTCTGTGTCTCCTTCGCTCTCTTTCCGTCTCCTGCCTATGTTCTGTCTCTCTGTGTCTCTGTCTCTCTCTCTGTCTCTCTGTCTCTCTGTCTCTCTCTCTCTTTCTCTCTCTCAAAAATAAATAAACACTAAAAAATTTTTTTAAAAAAATTCGTTTCCTCAGCTATAAAGTGGTGACAATGCTAAATACCTATAAGATTGTTTTGTGGCTCAAAAGGAAAAATGGAATTAAGAATTTCAGCCCGGGGGTGCCTTGGTGGCTCAGTCTGTTGAGTGTCTGACTTCAGCTCAGGTCATGATCTCGCGGTCCATGAGTTCAAGCCCCATGTCAGGCTCTGTGCAGACAGCTCAGAGCCTGGAGCCTGCTTCGGATTCTGTATCTCTTTCTCTCTCTTTCCCTCCCCCACTTGCACTCTCTCTCTCTCTCTCTCTCTCTCTCTCTCAAACATAAATAAACATCAAAAAAAATTTTTTAAAAAGAATTTCAGCCTGAAAACAGATCCATATGTGACATTCAAACTGTAACTGTTGTTAAGATTTGTTAATTAGTCCTTTATTTATTAATTACCCGTTAATTTGAATGCTTTACATATATAATTTTTTCTTGCTTCCCACTTATTTTCGTCCCCTTGGGGATGATATCACCCAGGTTGGTATGGTCAGCCTTTTTCTGAGACAGAGCAACCTTGACTGATCTGTGTCTGGAAGGAGAACTAGAACACAAGTACACAGATCTCCATGCAAGTAGTTTCCTAAAATCTTAGGGACAAGTTGCACACCCCCCGGTTCCACAGAAGGGGGAGAGATAAATAGCAAGCACCTTGCATGGCTCACCTATTGTGCCTGGGAAGAATGGTGCCTTATAATTAGATAACTTTCCAAAAATGCCTAATGACTAAATGGAGCATGGAGGAAGTAACAGCAGTGTGCCGTGTGGATTTAGGTTGAGTGGGGCCAGGAGACTAAAGATTGTTGAGGGGGCTTTTGGAGTAGCATGTGTGTGAGAGAATCATGATCTAACTAACAAGAGTGGTGTCGACAGAATGGAGGAAAAGAGAGAATTATCAAAATTGCATAAATTGGCTGGAGAGGGGCCAAAAGATGATTCAGTGTTTGGGCCCGGTACCTGGACACCTGAGAAGAGTGTGTGCCATTTACATACTGTTCTGTATAGATGTTGTTTGTGTGACTTGTCATGCGTTTTCTGCCCAGAGTCGCACATACACAATCGTGGGGGGCTTCGTTGGGTTGTGCTCCCGTATCTGGCCTTGGGATCAGAATGGGCCCTCCTGTTCTTGCAATCAAGAGGAATTAACTGGCCTCACCACCTTAAGCCAGACCTGGTTAGCCCCCTGGAATGGAGCAGGGAGGGAAGAAGAATATACAGACTGTACCCAGGTTCCTATGATTGTGAGATATGATAAGAAAAACAGAAAAACCAGCTCGCTCGGGACTGCACTTACGCAAACTTAATGACTAACCACAGATCAAACGCGGGTAGTGTATAAATTGTCCTGGCGGGAGTAGCTAGTTGAAAGCATCACCTGAAGGGAGGACACTCGCCCAGGACCCTGAATCCAGACTCCTAGTGGCCTGTTTCCCATGGGGCTTCCCCAGCCAGAAGGTTGGATGTTGTGAGCACCTGATTTGATGTATTAAGCCTTCTTTGTTCTTCTCTATACTTCTCTCTCTCTTTGTGTTTACTATAATTGTTTAATTCCTTATATTCCCTTTCCCTTATAATAAACAAAGTTTTCTTCCATGAAACTGAAAATGCAGCTCTCATAAATTATTTTAATTATTATTATTATTTAGAACAATACTTAGGACTGTCAGAAAGAATATCTAGATTAAGAAAGAAGTTGATAAATTTTAGCTACTGTCTATTGATAAATTTATTTATTTGAACTTAGCCACTTTATATAGAGTACTTGTGTATGTTTGTCTCTTATATAGATTTATTTTTCACTCATACTTATTTAAATAAATGCATTTAAGTTACGTGATAACCAATGAGGCTTAAAAGACTAGCAGTAGTATTGGCTATCTACCAAAAATAGTTTATTTTATAAAAATAACTATTCAAATGCCATTTGAAATGTGACATTTTAGCATAGATTTCATTAAAGAGGTGAGTGTCGTTCTTTTTGTAGAATCATTCAAATGACTAATGCTAGTTAGATTTGCAACCATCATCATGATATTGGAGCTCTTAATAAGCACGATATCTCTAAAAACATGTCTTACTTTTAGTGAGAATTTCTCTGGGTACAAACTGGCAGGATTGTTGTCAACAGTCTATTTCTGAACACAGGACGTTTTCTTCCACATACTGATAATAATCTCAGAGACCCCAATAGAGTGAAGAAATCTCTATCCCCACACTGTGCATTCAATGAAAATTATGTCCCATGAGAATCAGCTACAGACGTTAGAAAGAGAAATTCCAAAGCAAAGGAAGAGCATCATTGGACACAGTAGATACATACAAGTTCAAGCCTAGAAATGGATCTTTATTCCCATGGAGATTTGCAATGTGTGCTCTGGACTTACTCTGTTATCATCGACAACCTAAATAACAGGTAAGTGGCAAAGCTAGTGTTGATCTCATTACACAGGGTTTCTTTGCTATAATCCTATTTGTTTCTTCACTGTGGATCTATTCAGTTGTATTTATTCATGTGAAAATTTGGATTCAGTTTAATGGAGGTATTTCTACAGGCAGACAAGCTCCTTGGGGAAGTTGTAGCAATTCAAAGGTGGCTACTAACAGAGCCAGAGCTGAAAACCCTGACACATCGCGCATAGACTAAAATAGACAAATAACATGCACACACCTTAGTGTGCTAGAGATTTATTCATTAATCATACAGACTCAGATTCCATTATGATATAACAAATCCGCATGCACTCTTTGGGTCCTCAATTTCCAAACTAAGTGAAGGATACTGGCATGAGAATTGGTTGTATTAATATTCACGATAGCTTTTGTGTTACTCACGTCAGCAGGCACAAACCAGATGCTGTAGGTTTTGCTCATACAATGAAATTCCAATGCATTCATTCTAGCAGGAGGGATATTCAGATATTAGGTACAAAGAACTTAATAATAACTCAAGAGACCAAGGACACTATGGCTCCTCCTGTGTCTTAGTCCCCAACTTTCTCTGGGAACCCAGACTTGCCCAACCTCCAACCTTTGTGAAGGAATTTTTATGTGCAGGATAATTGGATACACAACTATGTCTTAGAATGAGTTGGAGAAGATAAAAATATATCTCAAGGAGACATTATCATATCTTAGGCAAAATTTATATTACTTTTTTATTTCTATTCAGTAGAAGCCTCATATAAAATTTATAAAATTTTTACTCTGTTTCTCTATGTATCAAGTCAGTGGGAAAAAACACAAGCATTATTTTTTCTCATTGAATCTTCCACATCTAAATATTAACAATTGAAAGTGATATCTACATTCAATGATAGCATCAATGACAGCAATGACTATTGTTACTAGAAAGAGTACCATGACAGAATAGTAGATTATAAAATACTTTGTATTCTCTTCTGGAATTACTATTGCAATTTTGCCTGTATAATGCAAATTAAATAGCTAAATTTTAGTTCAATTCAATTCAGTTTCATCTGGGGAGAGGAACACATGTTTTACATTTAAGATTAGAGTGCCTAACACAGAGCTTTGCACATAGCAATAGAATAGTCAAAGTGGAATAAATTTAAAGCCTTCTATCCAGTGAAATAATGGTTTTGATGAAAGCATAAAACACGGTTCTTGCCTTCAAGGAGCGTAGAGCCTTAAAGTGGAGTGTGTCCAAGTCATGGCCCCTGGAGGGGTCTTACTCATCAGGATGACATTCATGTCCCACATCTTGCAGTCACGTGGAACAGATATTGGTACACTTGATCCATGGACCAGATCCTGTTCAAGGTCTGTCATTTTGCAGTGTGTGAGCTGAGAATCATATTTACATTTTAAAGGGTTGTTAAAATACATATATACATGCAACAGAGATCTATGTGGTCCACAAAACTGATAATACGTACTCTTACCCTTTGTAGAAAAAGTTCCCCAATTTTTGACTTAAAGGATTAGGGTTTCCTGCTTTGTCACTTAATCTGAGCCCCCTTCCCACAGAGTGTGTGCTAGTTAACTTTTCATCTTCGTGAGGATTCTTAAGCAAAATTAACAATCCTAACATTTGTCAGTTAAAGGAAAGAATGAACGTTTGTTTAAGTATTTCTTTCAAAAATGAAGGGCATATTCGCATTGTTAGGTAGGGAAACACTAATAACAGAACTTGTATATTTCAAATGGAGTAACCCCCCAAATTCTGGTGGGTTAACATGATAGAGGTGTATTCCTCTCTCCTATAGCTCTGTCCAAGAAATCACTTACACACTTGAATGTATAACAAGTTTGTTACTTACCGCAGTGGGACCTCTGCACACCATGGGGAACTTTGGGGGTGTTCCGGGATGCAGGTGTTAGAAAGACCTTATAGAGGTCTTTCTTATAGAGGTCGGTTGAGTGTCCGGCTTCAGCTCAGGTCATGATCTCATGGTTCATGGGTTCGAGCCCCGCGTCGGGCTCTGTGCTGACAGCTAGCTCAGAGCCTGGAGCCTGCTTCAGATTCTGTGTCTCCCTCTCTCTCTGACCCTCCCCTGCTCCTGCTGTCTCTCTCTGTCTCTCAAAAATAAATAAAAAAACATTAAAAAATTAAAAAAAAGAAAGACCTTATAGAATTTGAGCTTTGCTTGGTGATTTGGGAGAGTTTAATGAAGTGGGGCTCTCTGTCGCTCTCTGTTGGATGCAGTCCAAAAATAAGAATAATCCTATGAGTGGTATCTTAATGAATCTTACCTATAGGGAGGGCAGACTAACTTGAGACAAAAGCTATAATTGATACGGAAAAACCATCACTTATATTAGCTGGGGGAGGGCGATGTTGGTAATGGTGGTTTGGATGATATTCATGTTCTGCCTGCATTTAGACAAGATTACAGATGCTCTTTGTTTTTTCTTTCTTTGTCCATAATCGTATTGATGTTCTGTTGAATCATTCAGGTCCAAAGGGAGAACACCAAGACCTGGCTGATAATGCCAGGCCCCACCCCAATGTCAGGGGCTGCTTTGCTCTTTCTGAGGATGTGCTGTTGTCTGGCGTGCACTGGTTCAGCAGCACCACTTAGCAGCCGACATGAGTATTGGATGAGCGGAGTTTCTCAGACTGATTGGAGGGTGTCTCATCTTAGGCTGCCTCTCCTTTTTAGAGTTTCACTTCTCCATATTCTCTCATAATTGTGTCAAATCTCATGTCAATAATTCCCTCACCCCATAACTCAATGCTTCTGCTCCCTTAATTAAACACTGACTGTGACACAGAACGCAAATGAGGAAGATTAATCGAAAGCTGCTTGAGAAGAAAATCGATTCCTGGAGATCCCAGCTCCAAATCCATGTAAGAAGAGGCTGCCCTTCCCAATCATGGCAAAATAATGGAGGTTCATGCTTTTTAAAAGGAAAAACTGTGGGATTGTACACTGGGGAACTTCAGACAGGTTTGGAGACAAGATAGCTTTCCAGAAACAGGAGAATAATTGTAGAATATCTGAACTGAATGCTGGGTCTAGCAGTCTCCTTTGTCCACCCAGCTCTCCAAGTCATAGAAATGCATCCTCTGGTGAGAGATCAGAGGAATTGGCTCCCTGAAGTCTGACCAAGTCTATACAATTGGGGTCACTGCTTGAAGCATACAATGATCATATATGATTACGTTCATTAGGTCTGCTTGATGAACTGAAGATTGACTATCATTGAGGATTGATTTCCTTTAAACCTGATAATATTTTTTTTCTCTGAAATGCACCTTGAAACCAAAATAACCAATCCAGCTCTCCTTTAATTTATGTTAGCCTGGCATACTTTCTTCCTTTCCATTGATTTATTTGGGTCATTTTATTTAAATTTGTTGCAGGAAGCATATAGTTGAGTCTTTTTCATTCTATCTGAAAATCTTTCCCTTTAATTTGGATGTTTGGATTGTGGACACTTAATGTGATTCTTGATATGGTTAAGTCTTTGCCTGTCACTTGCTACCTGCTTACTATTTTGTTCATCTATTATTTGTTTTTTTTTTCTCCTTTACTACATTTTAGTTGTTGTAATTCAAATGGGCATGTAGAAGTTAGCACAGACACTCTTCAGGTGATATTTTACCACTTTGTATAGTATAAAAATCTCACAACAGCATACAGTTGATCCCTGAACAACCTGAAAGATAGGAGGCACCAATCCCCTGCACAGGCACAAATGTGTATGACTTTTGACTCCCCCAAAATGTAACTACTAACTTACTTTGACCCAGAAGCATTACTGCTAACATAAAGGTCGATTAATACATATTTTGTATGTTATATGTATCATCTACTCTAGTCTTAAAGTAACGTAGAAAAAAGAAAATGTTATTAAGAAAATGATAATGAAGAGGTGTACCTGGGTGGTTCAGTCAGTTAAGCATCCAATTCGGTTCAGGTCATGATCTCACAGTTTGTGATTTTGAGCCCCAAATCGGGCTCTGTGTTGTCAGCTCGCTCTCTCTCTCTTTCTTAAAAAAAAAAAAAACATTTAAAAAATTTACAGTTTTTTAAAAAAGAAAATGATAACAAAGAAAATACATTTATAGTCCTGTATTTCTAGAAAAAAATGCATGTGTAAGTAGACCTGCACAGATCTCATCCATGTTGCTCAAGGTCAACTCTTCTTCTAACTCTCCTCCCAAGCTTCATCCCTTTGTTGTTACATACTTTACTTTTCCTCCATTATAAACTCTATATTATTTTTGTTACTTTTTGTTTAAACAACCCATTATCTTTTAAAGAGATATAAATAACATTTTCATACAGTTTTGTGTATTTACACATGTGGTTACCATTTCCAGTGCTCTTCACTCCTTTGGTAGACCTACCCACTTGATTATCATCTTCCTGTTTCCAGAAGGACTTCCTGTAACATTTATTATAAAGAACTGGGTAATGGTTCCCAGTTACTCTGTGTGTCACATGCAGAGGAACTAGTAAGGGCCCCCCATACCCACTCACCACCTCAGCTGCTCCTGAGCAGGGTTATTTGAGCTTACCACCTTTATCATGAGTGAGAATTTGGAGACTAATTCTCTTTAATGCTTTGTGTGTTTTCCATGTTGATAAGTCAGAAGAAAATGTTTTCCTGAAATATTTAAACTTTAAAAATACTGACTTCTGTATAAATAATATGTGGGATGTTGTCTTTCAATTATTCCTCAGGCTTTCATGTAGTGGCTTGAAATAAGAGATCAAAGAAAGGATGCTAGATGTAGATATTTCACAAACTTTACCAGGACAGGAAATTGGACTCTTTCCATGAGTTCAATCTATATTTTGTGAAAACCTTTTGCCTAGAAAGCTCTTCCCGATTCCATCTGTCTTAGATGACTCGTTCTTTTACTGTCACTTGCTCTTGCATTAGGCTGTGGGTTGTTTCCTGAATTCATTAGGTTCCTGCTCTCCACTGCACACGGTAATGTTCTCTTTCTCCATAATGTTCTATCCAATCGCTGCAGAAAATGGTGTGTATGCTGCCTCTACTCTGCGTTATATTTAGTTTAGCTTTTATCTGTGACCTGCTTGAACAACTCCACCATTGTGTATAAAGTGTAGGTCTTATAACTCATGCTATAAATGGCTGAGTCTCCTGCTCTGGTGAGGAGGGGGAGCTGTAAGGAGTCAACAGTAGGAGAATCTGCAGGTGGGGGTATGGCAAAGGTGTGTTTTCCTCCTGAAGCTTGTATGGAAAATCCAAAACAGGGGTGCATGGAAACTGGATCCCTAAGGGGGGAAGTAAGCTCTGTAAGATACAGAAAGGAGTGTCGGGGCTCACGGGGAGGGATCAAAGCTGGGGGGAAAACCAAGAACTGGAGGGTCAGTGAGAATCTGAGATGAGACATGAGATTACATTTTTCATCTGTAAAATGGAGAGAGGAACAGGATTTCTGTGAGCTAATGCCGGCTTGCGGAAGGAGCTACACTTTCAGTTACTGACAGTAATATCAGAACGAAGAGCTTCAGATCAGGAGTCAGCCTGGGTGAGTCTCTAAAAATTACACAAATGCTTGACTTTGACTGGTGTCACCAAGTATGGTTCACAGGAGAGCTAGCTGTGCTGACATGGACAGACATGGGGCCTTCTATCCAAGGGGCCCCTAGGATAGAAGCTTCTTGAAGGCAGTGAGTACTTTTTTCCACTCTACTTTTGTTTTTGTATTTGTTTTTCTCACCCAGCAGGATGGAGTACAGTCAGTAAATGTATGGAGTGAATGAATGAGTGAACGACAATACACTTTTTGAAGGCAGACACCGTTATCACTCATTTTTTCTGCACTCCATCTTCTTTACCAGTCCCTGCCTCTCCAAGGTCAAGTAAAAGACTAGTTGCAAAGGAATTGATTTATGCCAATACCTGACTTCAGTACTGCATGTTCTTCAATGGATCGTGTATCTTGAGTAACCCGGACAGCATGCTTTCCTGTGCTATATTCTTCTTCTCTTGTTCATCGTCCCACTGGTCCTGCCTCTTAAGGTCATAAGCAGGAATTTATTTACGCAGCTCCTTGACTTTTCCAGGGCAGGAGCATGGCAGCCCCATTATCTCCTATCCTCAGATGGAAATTCTGTCATTAGAATGAGAAACCTGGGGCAGAAATGATGGGAGAAAACTCTTCTGGTGAGGCACGGGGATGTGGTGAAGATTATGGGCACCGGGGTTGTCAAAGGGCAGTTTGGTCAGCACAATTTACTGAGAGCCTAACCCGTGCCAGGTACCATTCTAGAGTGTGGAAACAAGACAGAATAATGGCAATTGAGTAAGAAAGGATAGGTGGATGAATAGATAGATGATAGATAGATATAGATAGATTTAATTCTCATTGTGCACTTAATGTCTGCAGAATCTTGCACAAGTTGTAACAACCATGTAAGCCTCAATTTTTGATAAAATTATTTAAATAAATAATTGAAGGTAATCACACATATGTACACATATGCACACATATATATCTATGTATAAAAATATGTATTTATATATTTTACATATAAAATATGTGAGTGTATGTAGATGCAGATATATCTTTATATCCATATCTATCTATCTAGGGAGAGAGAAAGTGAGTTTAGCACATGATAGATGATAAATTTGAGTTCTGTTTCTTCTCAGCTCCTGGACTATAGTACCATAATACCTGCTGTTTATTTTGTCACCTGAGTCCCAGCTTTCTTTATAGACCCCTATCAACCTGTAGCATCACTTTTGATCCAGGATGTGGCCTTAAATGACACCTGAGATTTCTGGTCTCTTTCACTGCTCCTGATCTGCCACCCTTACAGGAAAGCAGCCAGTAAAGCTGCGCTGACTTAGGAGAGACTTTTGTGTCAGATCATCCAGTCCTCTCTGGACCATGCGGGGAGCTGTCTTCGGATGACAATTATTCTCCGCTGCAGCCATGGCCCCGTTAAAGACAGGACTCTAGAGATGAAAAGTCCCAGATCCCATTATCAGTCCCTACATCAAACATGAACTCTGGGTCTCGGAGGCTCTTCATGTGGCTTCTGCAGCTTAATGACGCCATTAGCATCTCCTACCTGAAGGCAGCACTAATTAAGGCACTAAGACGCATGGCCATATTTCAGTTAATTGAGTTCATTTGCTAGTTTGCAAAGAAACACAATTAATAAAATAAGTTGTGCATGTCGCATTTCTTTGCAGGTCGGCTTTGAAATGATAAGTTTGACTGATCTGCTCTGAATAAAATGAGGAAGACAGTTCATGCTGCACTATTTGTAGGCAGAGGCAGTGAACATATGTTTCTAATTTGAGCTGAGAGAAAAGCAAAAATACACAAGTTTAGCAAACCTTAGTTCTTGACAACCACTCACAGGATATTTCAGCTAAGAAGTGAGCATATGGCTCAGGAAATAAGGAAACTAGCTGGCTTGGTGTGGAAGTTACGTTTCTAGGCTCAGAGTTTCATGACTGACATGAGCTCATTCTTTCTGAGATGGGGGAAGGTCTTAAATATTTTCTGTGGATTTTCCCATCAGTAAACAGATGCTGCTTATCCATGCAGGTGAGTCGGGTGGAGGTAAAATGGGTGCCTCGTTATCTTACATCACACTTCAAGTTGGATGAGTTTCACAAGGAGACGATTAGATCTCTTCAGAGGTTCCACATCTGGAAATAATTGGGTGGTTAGAGTTGCTCAGGTAAGTGTGAAGTGTGATGGCAGAGGGGTGAGGATTGCCTCTGCCCTTACAGCTCAAGGTAGACAAAGGATTTGGCCACCATGATGGCTGGCTTTGAGGGGGGCAGAATATGCTGCTCCAGAATGTGCCACTTTGGTATGTGGATTATTTCAAGCTGAAATCAATCAGGGTTCAGCAGACTCGGGAAGAGCTTTTTACCTCCCCCTTCACTGCCCGAAATAATTTAGATAAGAGGCCTTTCCCAGGAAGAGAGCTATTATTAAATACAACATTTTATATCCAAAAGGCGTATCTGCATGGCATGGAAACATTCATTTACCAAACATCTGTTCTTCTCAGCTTCCAGTGAATTGTCTTCCACCCCACTGAGACCCCTTCTCCTTAGCTCAGGATGGAATATAAGCTTCAATTACTTGACTGCTGGGAAGTCTCATATTTTAATGGGGATTCCAAACATACGAAATTTGTCTTCTTCCTGTTAATCTGTCTTATGTCAATTTAATTATTACACCAGCCAAAGAACCTAGAAGGGAAAAGGGAAAAATTTTCCACCCCTACAGCTTTTTCAGTCACAATTGTCCTTCTATATTCAGGCTATGGACAATTTGTTTCATTTCTTGGTTGCATCTATTTGTTTTTCAATTCCTAAGCCTGTATACACAATACTTACTGTTTTGCAAGGATAAAGTTTGCTCTTTCATTGTAATTTATAGAAAAAGATATTGTTTTCAAGGTTTCTCTGATGATAAAGACATCATTCCAAATCCAAAGTAGAACCCCAATTTTGACGTCCAAGCCTGAGTGTTGGGGGAAAATGTCAGTGGACTGGGGGCCACATCCCAAGCACTGTGGTCCAGAACTCAACATATAAATCAGGAGAAAACCCCTTAGTCTACCAAGGCCTCCATTTCCCCATCTTTGAATGAGCCAATTGGAAGGGATGATCCTCAAGATTTATCCCAGCTCCCAAGTCCTGGAGATTGATGACAGTGAGTGTAGAATGTCTGTACCTTCCAGACAGAATCTTATGGATTCTTTAGCAGACCAAGGAAACTTGATTCCATGGGGAGGCCACATTTCCAGGGAGAGACCTCTCAGACTTTCCTCCTGATGCTTCCCGGTGCACCCCCTGACTGGGAGTTCAGGTTGATTGTGCCTGTGTGGGAGTGGCTGGCTTAGGCGAGCTGTATACTGGCTCTGATGCTGGACATGGTGGACCATTCGTGGCTGGGCAAGGTTGAGACATCACCATCAACCACACAAGCCATCCACTATCCCCAAGTGGTAAGCTGTCTCTGGTTCTGTCTCCGTGTCTCTCACAAGGCAGTGAGAAAGGATTCACCTCCACTTATGCTCTCAGAGAAAAGAATATTTAGTTCTCTGTTGCTGACTTGTCATCTGATTTGCCAAGCAATCTTACATCAGAATGACTTCATTAGCTGAAAATTGCCCTCAAAATTCCACCTCATATTTATTCAATAGTCAAGTAATTCTTAGTGTGCAGCCTGTAGGCGTGTTACTGCTTCTGTAGGTGCTTTCTCCCTAGGCTGTTAAATGTCTAGTACTTTTCAAATCTCAGGAGTAATTTCTTTTTGGAGATTCCATGGACTTTATTTTTTATTACAGTGGAAAGCAAAGCTGCTGTTAAAAAGTAAATCATAGTTAACAGAAACATGAGAACAAATAACCAGAATAGTCCACAAATGTATGGGTAATGTTGATCTCACTTAGCACCTCAGAGCTAAGGGCCTTGTTTTTTCCTGCTTTACTCCAGAAAGACTAAATCCATTATAAATGCACAATGGGATAGGCCAGACCTTGTTGTGACTAATACTTTGCCTTGAAGTTCAGAATAAATTAGGTGTGAAATTTGCCCTATGTGGCATTCCATAGGCACATTTTCCAAGGTAAAGCACAAAGTTTGACCTTTTGGCATTTAGCAATGCAGCATTTGTATTACCTTTAATTCCACTCACGGCTGGAATTGGCAATCATTCCAGTTTTGCAATGGGCCATGAGCTGGGTATGTGATGGTGTTCCTTACAGGGCAATTCCACATGAGCTCCATGAGTCTCTTTCCCATTCTACGTCTCCGTACCATAGTCTGCCCCATCTGCTGTAGGTCTCCACAGACTCCCCTATAGTGGTCCAGCTAAATTACTGGTCACTATTGGCCAAGAAAAGCCCTCACAACTCATACTTGATAAAATGACCTTCCAACCCATCAGCCCAGTCCCACAGTTCACCCCAGTTAAAGCGCTGGGGACCTGCTTCCTTGGGAAAATTCTAATGCAGTCGTCAAGGTTAACTTCTTGGAAATCTCAGCAAGAAAGAAAACCTTTACAGGAAATTAGGGCAGGAAGGGAATTAGGTACTTAAGTATGTTTTGCATCTCATCCCCATTAAAATGAACTTACATGATGTATCACTTTGCTTTCACACAAGCATTGGTAGATCTTGCAATGGTTGGGATAAACGTGTTCTAAAGCTCCCCGAGCCAGTGTGCTTCTCTCTCCCACCTCCTCTGAATCAGCTATGGCTGGAAGAAAACTGGGTGTTCTGAAAATACAAGACTTGCTGGATAACTCCCAAACCTTTGAGGTTTTCTCATTATCAGGTGAAACCGATCATTGTGTAACAGAGCCACAAAAGCTGCCTGGAAGGCATCACGGGAGCTGACCCTGTGGCAATGGTAAAGCCTCCTAGAACTGGAAATTAAATGTTTGTAAGAACTGCTGGAGATGCTAAATGCAAACCTAACTAGCCCCTCCCCTTTGGAACTTCAAATGCATTCTGATTTTGCTATGAATATTATCTAAGGTGCAAAGAGGACCATGAGCATCTATTTTCACACATCTTTGTTTCAAAGTTAGGTAAGATACTGAAAATTCATCTCTGATTAACATAAAAATGAACGTGGGGATTGAGGTACAGCATTCAAGATAAATAAATCTACGTGATCAATCCAGATGAGAACACTGAAATGCTTTCGACTCAGGGATACGTCATGATTTTAACTGTTTCGTAAAATTTTTAATGATACATAGTACATTCTGAGGTCCGTTTGATTCTGGGAATATTGCTTCCTCTGTTGCATTATTCAGTTGTATTTATTTCCAAATGTTTCAGTTGTCACTGTTTGATGAGGCTGTTAATACTCTGATCATTGAGAAGCAGAAGGGAACTTTTGCTGAATATATCTAAGTTTGCGGTTATGTGATTGATTGTCGCTCATCCTAGGCAGCCTCGAGAGTGAGGAATAATGATCATATGCCAATGGCAGAGGTTTATCAATTCATTTAATCAAAGCACAGGTCTGGCCGCTCTGCTGCAAGCATTGTGCTCAGCGCTGGGGTAAAAATGGAGAAAGCGCAATCTGTTTCAGGAGAAGGCCTTGGTCTGGTACCCAAGAAGAACTTTTTTTAAAGGTTTATTTCTTTATTTTGAGAGACAAAGAGCCCACACACGTGCAGGAGAGGGACAGAGAGAGGGAGGGAGAGAGAATTTCAAGCAGGCTCCACACTGTCAGTACTGAGTCATTACTGAGTCAAACTCACGAAACGTGAAGTCATGACCTGACCTGCAATCAAGAGTCAGGAGCTTAACTGACTGCGCCACCCAGGTGCCCTGGGAAGGAAGGACTTTGATTTGAAAGAAAGTTAATTAGTGATTGTAAGTGCAGTAATAGCTCAGCATGTATAAAATACAGAGCAACGGACTCCCCACCAGGGGCCAAGAGAGGCAGAGAAAATGGAGGTATTTCCAAAGTATGACCGTATTTCATCAGGGACAAATGGGCTGAAATTTTAAACTTTATCTGGTAGAAATTGAGATCGCTCTGTTGGGTTTTAACAAAGAAGCAACACATAAATACTAAAGTTTTTGTTATCAACTGTTCCTATGGGACCTGTTCTGATTTCATAGTAGGAAGAATTTCCAAAAAATAGTCCCTATGTTTTTCTACAATGGTGTCATATTTCTGCCATTTATGTTCAGATCTTTAATCCATCTGGAGACATTTTTTAACTTAATCTGAGTAGTAGTGATATTTTTTTATTTTCTGTATAGGGTGAGCCAAATTTTCCATTATCTGTTTGCGATATGGTCCATTTTTCTATTCTTTTATGGCAGGACCTATCAACCTCAGCACAACTGACATTCTGGGCTGGATAATTCTTTGTTGTGAGGACTGCTTGTGTGTTATAGAGTAATTAACAGCATCCCTAGTCTCTAACTCACCCCTTTCCCCAGTTGTGACACCAAAAATATCTTCAAATTGCCAAACGTACCCTGAACTACGAAAGTGCCCCTTGTTGGAAAGCACTGCTTTAAAACTACCACTCTGTCCCCATCACTATGGCTACAGAATTGTAGGGTTGGTCTATAACCCAAGGTTGGGTGAGTCTTATTTCTTTATTTTCATATATATTTTGAAAGATGTTGTCCAATATCTCCCTAATATCATTTGGCTATTAGTGGATTGTATTAGAGTTTATTCATTTGGGGAATATGGATATATTTACAATGTTATGTTTCTCCATTTCTTTGTATAACTTAGCTGACTTTTATAATTTATACATAAAGAGTCCTAACCTTAATTAATCCTAGGTAGCTTATAGATTAATATTAAGGCAAATAGTATCTCAGTCTGTGTTACATTTTCTATTATTTTTTCCAGAATGTTATAAATTTATGTGTTGACCTTTACAGTCACTTTGTACTCACTTTTAGACCAAATACTGCTGCTTCCCTCAGCAAATATTCATAAATCCACCTAGGAAAAATTAGTTTCTTTTTTTTTTAAGTAATCTCTATGTCCAACATAGGGCTCAAACTCACAACCCGGAGATCAAGAGTCCCATGTTCTACCAACTGAACCAGCCAGGCACCCATCCACAAATTAGTTTAAATTTTATTGGAAATCTTTATATTTCAGATTTACACACACACACACACACACTAAAACTCATTAATTTGCTTTCTGTAAAAATGATTGCTTGGATTTTCTTCTTGTCACTGTGGAAAATAACTATAGAATTAAAGACTTGAGGAATTTTTGAGTATATTTTTTACTTCCCCCTAATTTAAAAGAACTTTGCCCTAACCTTTCTATTTTGAAACACTATCACAAGTACAGTGTTGCAGGAATAGCATACAAGATTTACTCTAAAGCTATAGTAGTTAAGACAGTGTGTGTAAGAAATATAAGACACATCAGCAGAGATGAGACATAGACCCCCATGCATATAGTCAACTGAGTTTTGAAAGGTACAAAGGCAAATCAGTTGAGAAAAAATTAGTCTTTTGACAAATGGTGCTGGGACAACTGGGTATCCACATGCCAAAAAAAAAAAAAAAAGAGAGAGAAAGAAGAATCTTGACAAAGACCTTACGTCTTTGACAAAAATTAACTCAAAATGGAACATAGATCCAAATGTAAAATACAATTTCTAGATGAAAACATAGGACAAAAATCTACTTGGATTGCCTGAACAGTTCTTAAATACAAGGCCAAAGCAAAATTAATGAAACAAAAAAATAATAGGTTAGACCTTATGAAAAATAAAAACATCTACTCTGCAAAGACACTGATAAGAAAATCAAAAGACAAGTAATAGACTAAGATAAAAGATTTGCAAAACCCATATTCTGATAATGACTGATATCCAAAATATACTAAGAACCCTTAAAACTCAAATATAGGAAAACAAACAACCTAATTAAAAAATGGGCAAAAGATCTGAACATACATCTCACCACTGAAGATATGTAGATGGCAAGAAAGCATATGAAAAGATGTTCAATATCATTTCTCAACTGTAAAATGAAAACTAAAGCAACAAGCTATTACTTCAGACCTGTTAGAATGGCTAAAATTTGAAAAAAACAACAATATGAATTTCTGGCAATGATGTAGCTTGTGGTAAAGCAAAATGATACTATCATTTTGGGAGACTTTGGTTGTTTTGGACAGAGTTAAACCTAGTCTTACCCTACAGTCCAGCAATTGGTTTAATTTGAGAACTGATATGTACACACAAAATCTGTACATGAATGTCTACACTAGTGTTACAATCACCAAAAACTGTAAGCAATCAAGTTTCTTTAGTAGGTAAATGGATGAGCAAACAGTGGAACATCCATTTAATAAAATACTCTTCAGGAATTAATATGCAGCAACTATCAACCCATGCAAAAACATGGCTATACCTTAGGTGCTAAGTAAAAGAAGCCGGTGTAGAAAGCTATCTACTTACTAATGATTCTACTCATATGGCATCTGGAAAAGGGAAACACATCAAGATGGCAAGCAGATCAGTGGTTGTCGAGAGCTTAGAGTCAAGAAGGACTGAGTATGTGAAATGCAGGGGAATTTTAGGGCAATAAGCTATTTTGTATGATATTTTAACAGTGGACAAGTGACACTATGTGTTTGCCAAAACCCATAGAACTTTACCACACAAAGAAGCTTAATGTCTGCACATTTTAAGAAACCATTTAGGAGGCCAGAGAATCCCACAATGTGGCAGAAGAATCAAAATGCATGACAAACATAAAACAGCCTCCCTGTAGAGAGTGGGAAGGATGGGTACTAACCCAGAGAACTTGTGAAATTAGCAATCTCTTCCAGATGAAAGGCAAAAGGAACTGTACATAAACACTGCCCTCTAGCTGAGAAAGTTGTTTCCCACAGAGGTGCAGATTAAAAATTCTAAAACGACTGTACAGGTAGATTGGTATTGAAGAATCAAGTGAATGGATGGCAGGTGCCGGCAGCCAGGTTTCTCACTCTTGATGTGGGGGGTTACAAATGAGGAAGAGGAGAAGGTTAGAATAATCCACATGGCAACTGATTGGAGGTGGACGTAGGTAGGAACTCATGATTAACGTAACACAGATATAGATGGATACGCACAGAAATGTTTATTGATGTGTGTATATACACATTATCAGTATACACACATATAACTCCTTCCTCCTTTAGCTAAGGGTGACTAGAAGCAACAACACCCCATCCCAACGAGCATACCTAGTATCCAGATTTTACCTTCTAAATACCCTTCTCCAATAAAAGGACCAGGACTCCGTAGAGAGATGGCTGATTTGGGGGTCAGGGATAGGAAATACACAGGATGAGACTGGAGTGTCTTGAAGTGCCAGAAAATAAGAAAATGCTCAAAAACCCTACAATGACGGGGTTGTGTCAAAAGGACAGGAGCCAACTGAAAGAGCTCCCATGACCAAAGCTGGACAATTGTGAGCAACAAATTATATAAGTAGCATTGGATTTAGCCAAAACTATAAAATAAATATCCATGAGTCCATCCTGAAATAAAGATATGATTGAATCAATAAATAGATGGGGGAGAATATACAAATATCCCATGTAGAGTAAGGTCCAAATAATTTGTGTAGACACTTCTCCCTCGAGGAGTGACGTGTAACTGCCCACTTCATCAATGTGGGCTGCGCATGACTTCCAAAGAGTACAAAGTGGAAAGGGGAGGATATATGGTAGCTTTACAGGAGAGAATCTGACAAAACCACGTCAGCCAGGGGATCAAGGTTAACACCAACCACAATAATTCATACTGACAGCTGGTGACCTGGTGATGGGATGAAAACGGTGCTTTACTTGGGGGTCTTCCCCACAAACACTCACAGCCCCAGACTAATGAGGAAAACATCAGACAAGTCTTAATTGAGGGACAGTCTACAAAACACCTGGCAGGTACTCTCCAAAAGTCAAAGTCACTAAAACAAGACAAGTCTGAGAAACTATCATGGCCAGGAGAAGCCTAAGAATGCATGACAACCAAATGTACTCTGGTCTCCTGGATGGAATCCTGGGACAGAAGATGACGTGAGGCAAAAACTAGGGATATCTGAATAATGTACAGGCATTAGTTGTTAATATTTTATCCATATTGGTTTATAATTTTGACAACCAGTCAATGTAAGATGTTAATAATAGGGAAACTGTGAGGTGACGTGTATATGGGTAATATCTTTGCAGTTTCTATATCAACCTAAACTATTCTAATGTAAAAAGTTTAATAAAAGCAAACATTGCAAGTGTCCAGCAGATGTAAAAGAAACATAAATTTTGAGTAAATCTGTTAGGCAACAATCTCATGATGCCTTATTCTCTAAACCCCCCATCTGTTTTCCCACTCGCTCCAATGATTCTATATGCACGCTCCATACCAAGGTTGAGATCACATCTCAGCCACTACCTTTGCTCAGACACTATCATACCCCAAACAAGTCCCCTGAAAATGCACTTGTTAGTTTCAATCAACAAGAAAGGTAAAGACTATCCTTCTCCCAGAAGACTTTTCTGATCGTTCCAGTCCCAACCATGCCTCATTGTCGAATGCCTAGATCTACTTTCTTCAGGATACCATCCACTGTTCGCACATGGCTACGGAGCATTTCAAGTGTGACTGCTCTAAATTGTGATGAGGTGTAAGTACAAATTACACACACTGGATTGTGAGGCCTTTGCTAGAAAAGAAGTTAAAATGTATAATAATTTATAATTTACTTAAATTATTACATCTTGAGATGATAATATTTGGGATAAATAGGGCTAGCTAAACTATCTTATTAAAAATAATTTTACCTCTTTTGTTTTATTTGTTCTAGAAAATTTTAAGTTGCATGTGTGACATGCATCCTATTTCTACTATACAGTGTTATTCTAAAGCCTGCACTCATCTTGATGCATTATAGCTAATGTAACATTATTCAGGGTTTCATGTGCTTTCTAGTTGTGTCATGTACATCTTCCCTGCTAGAACTGATAGATCACTTCTGGAAGAAGGAGGCAGGCAGACTCTAGGATGCCCATTGAGCATCTACACTCTATGCTCTCAGCACACTTGGGGACTGCCCCTACTTTCCAAAGAGAGTCTATTATCACGAGGATTCTGATCTAAAGATTTCTCATGAGCACTGGGCGTTATATGTAAGTGATGAATCACTAAATTCTACTCCTGAAATTAATACTACACTATACGTTAACTAACTAGAATTTAAATAAAAACTAGAAACATTAAAAAAAATAATAAAGCCTGACTATAGTCTAAGACTCTGAAAAATTCTGATCAAAATCTAAGAGATACAGTAAGATCAGAAGCCAAATTAAGCTCCCACACATTTTCAGCTATTTAAGTTATCTCAAGGTAGCAATTTATAGATTCCAACATTTATTTAAACAATTATGGGTCAAAATAAATATCCAAGAGTTTCTAATAATGTATTTTCATTTGAGAGGTGCTTCATTACTTTGGAAGGAGACATATATTTCCCTTTTGGAACCTGCATTCAGCAAGGATGCAACTTTATATTTGGTCATTTATAGATCCTGGCCATAATTTATGACAGGAAGTAAGAAAAATAAATGATAAGAAAATATAAACTATTCTCTTGGGACAGAAAAAACAAAGCTAAACAATACAGCCATAGGATAATATGCCATATGTCTTCCCACAATATTTGGTCTTTGGACTATTTCTGCTAAATTCACACAGTTAGTTGATGATGAATCTTTTTGTTTATTAATATGGTTCCCAGTTGCCCCACATGGAAATTAAATCTTAAGGATTTCAACGAAAAGCACATTTTGAATAAAAAAGGAAACCACTTTATCTTTCTCAGAAAAGCTGTCACACCATTCCCTGCATGAGCAAAAACACTTATTTTTAGTGACGATCGGAGTTTGGAGGTCATTAAATGTAACGTTTAAAACTCTGAGGTCTTTTATTTTTATTACTTTAGGAAACTTGTTTTTTTCCAAGATCAAGTTGAAAAAAGACCACTTAGACATCTAACTTGTCTCAGAAATCACAGACTACCAAAAGATAAGGGTTTTAAATTCTTATGTTTTTTTATCATACATGTTTGAGATTCTAAGGCAAGTTTTCCAGTTAGTAGAAATTGTTTAAGTTCTTGCAGGATACCAGGGACATGCTAATGAACAAAACCTCTCCTCCTCCTGGGAAGCAGACAATGATCTGTTTCCTATTATGATCACCATTATGTTTGATCACGTTATGATGGAGGAAACACAGATCATTGAGGAATGGAAACAGGGCTGACTCACCCTGTCTGGGGACAGTGGAGGGATTCCTTATAAAGGAATATTTAAGCTGAACCTGAAACATGGGTGGAGTATGAGGGTTGGGGAAGACTGTTCCAGGTGGAGGACAGGGCAAAGGCAAAGGCCCACAACTGAGAGAGAAGATGGCGCCTTTGGGACAAATGAGGTTGGTCACCAAGTCTGGACTCTGGAGGATAGGTGGTATTGAGGAGGGAAGAAGGGCTGAATCCAAGCACTTGAGAGCCAGGTTGTTTGTTTGTTATCTACAAGGCCATGGGAGGACATTAAAGACTTGAAATACCATAATTGTGTTCGTAAATATCCCTCCAGCTACAAAGACCAGAGAGGTAGCAAGGGAGCAGGAGACAAGCCAGAGAACTAGATCCAGAGTCAAAGATAAAAATACAGACCCTGGCAGGAATTGAAAGGGGAAAATGGATAGGTACAACAGATGTTTCAGAAGCAGAGCTACACATATTTGGTGATTGTTTGAGTGTTGGTAATGAAGGAGAAGAAGATCAGCACACCTCCTATAGCAGTGCAGGTTGTGCAATGAGCAAACCAGGGACGCCATTGCCATTACATCTACATGAAAGTCCCTTGATGAAGTTGTGCACTGTGATGGAACGAGAGAGCTCAGTGATGAAAGAATACGTCTGCTCCTACCCTGGGTGGGAAGAAGATAGTGTAAGGTAGAAACAGAATCGGAATCCATGACGGAGTGGCATGGAGTTGGTAGCAGTGATGAGGGGACACGATGGGTCAAGTGCCAAACAGTTTGAGTTTCAATGGAGATGTGCAAAAGAAAAGTGAATATGCATCTTCTAATCAGGATATTGGACTGTCAGGAGACTTGATTCTCATGGAGTAACTGAAAGTAGGAATTTGCCGAAGATTAGACAAAGATAGCACACAGGGACAGAAGAATAAAGGCCAGTATCAAAGTCTTTAGAATGACAACATCTATTGAGGGGGAGATGCAAAGGAGCCTAATGAAAAGACAGGGAAAAGGTTGTGTAAGACCAGGAAAGGGTTGTGGCACAGGATCCACAGAAGAGAGTGAGGAGGCAGAGTAGCTGTGATTGCAAAAAGGAGAGTGCCCATAGGGTTTAATG
Organism: Cryptoprocta ferox; assembly: GCA_028646485.1. Classification (NCBI taxonomy): domain Eukaryota; kingdom Metazoa; phylum Chordata; class Mammalia; order Carnivora; family Eupleridae; genus Cryptoprocta; species Cryptoprocta ferox. The sequence goes on from CM053572.1 coordinate 138,694,421, forward strand.
ATACAATGGTCATAGGTGGCCTGGATTAGAACAATTCCACTGGGAGGAGAGACAGAAGCCAGATGATGATAAATTAAGGATGTGGGAGAAAGTACACAAATGGAAGCAGAACGTGTAGACAGTTTGTGCAGTTCAGTTGTGAATATTAAGACAAGCTCAGCAAGGAGGAGTCAGGGTCACAGAAGGAATTAAAGATACAAAAGAGGATGGTGTTCTGTTATTGCTGATATTGTTTAGGGGGAAAGCCACCCACAGCCCAGGCAACTGGTTTCCAGTGGGAGGTGGCAAAGCCCTCTCACTGTAACAGGGGGCTATGTTCTCCCACCGATTTGCAATATTTTTTTCACTTGAGTTAGCTCAGAACTCAGAGAGAATGTAAACTGATAAAGCCTGATGTCCAGAGAAGTTTTTTAGAACCATCTTGAAAATTCACATGTTCCCTAACACCATGACTGTTTCATCAATTTCTGGAGAAGTTCCTTTTCCCTTTTCAATTTACCTGTTCGATGGCTTATAAAACTTTCATACTAATAGTACAGGAAATTCAAATAGCAACAGAGACAGAGAAGAAAAAAGAACATCAATCTTCATTTAACGAATCCATGTGAATCTGTAAAGCTGAAGCTGGACACAATGGCTAGATTCTTGAAGAAAAGCCCTCGGCTCAAGAGTTTCATCCTGGTGGCCTGTAGTCATTTCCAAATGTGATAGACACACAGGGACTTTGGGCTCAAGCTAGTGCCAGTTTGTTTCCAACTTGAGGTCTGGCATTACTACCACTCTGCCAGCTATGTAGAGTTCCATTCTACTTCTCAAGAAGGTGACGAGTGTGTTGGGACATCACCCAATCTCCGGAGTGAATTTGAGCAAAAGCTCAGATTTGATTCCTGGTGGTCCATGAACTGGCATCACACTGGCTTCTATCAAGAAACATCTCCAGATATCATGAAAGAACAGCTCAGGTAACCTGAGCAGGCACAAACCCCAGTTACTCTGGAGGAGGGGAGTAGGAGATCCGCCTTTGTTGAAAGTAATCCCCTCTGAGTTGTCCTTTCCTAACTCAATCCCTGGTCCCAGGTCCCCAGTGACCGTTGTCTCATCCTATCTTCCATCTCACCCCTCTCTGTCTCCAGCTTGATAAGCAGTTTTCCACTCACCCCTGGTGTTTTCTCCCATGATTTGGGTCTCCTCCAGGAGTCTTTTCCACAGCCCTCAGAGTGTAAGATATTGAAAGTCAATATCAGGAAAGATTCTTTTTGCCTTCATCTTCTGTTGTCATGCGCCTCACGTAGACAGCAAGTTTATAATGAGGGCAAGGAAGAAAAGGAATACAGAAGAAGAGAGCACGAAAAAGCAAAATGCCCCAACCTAATATCAAGCTCTCAGAATGCGAAGGCCAGGAGGGAGGGTGTAAGCTTGGACACCACTGTTCTACTTTGCCCTAGAGCAACTATAGTCATGAAGATCCTCTAAAGTAAGTTTCCCTGAAAGAAAGGAGTAGGGTCTGCTCCCTGCATAGGCTGGGTCAAAACATGCACACTCTGGCTTGCAGGCCAGGCTTCACAGCCCTGATCACTACCCTTCCTGAGGGGTACTGATGCCTGCGGTTCCCCAGAGAGAAAAGGATGATCTTCACCAGGCCATAGACGTTGGCTTCTGACTCCCATCTTAGAAAGGGCTTTTTTTGGGGGGAGGGGGGTCCTGTCATTAGTGTGTGAACTGCAAGGAATGATAAGGAGACACTAACCTTGCTTCCCTCTTTGAGGGAAGTGTCAATGGTAAATGATCACACAAATACATAAGCAGTAACTACTGTGATGTATAGTGGGGAGGCACAGTGAGAGTTGGCCAGGCAACAAGAAAGAGAGGAAAAACAACCCCAGGGGGTCTGGGAACAGGAAGAAATTCAACCAGTTTGCCACAAACAGCATCAGTGACAGGAAGCAGGACCACAAAGAGAAGCTAGACACCTGGACAAAGCTCTGAGTTTTGAGTACTCATGGACTTTAAGATTCATGGGATGCCATTTTGGAAGCTTCCCTCAGGCTGCTGTTTGGGGGCCCGTTTGGGGGGAGCCATGCATGGCCTGGAAGAGCCCCCTCAGGGAGTTATCATCCTCACTTCGCCAAATGTATGCATGCACCTTCAAGAGCTGAAAGATTGCCTGTGTTCTGAAAAAGCAGACCATTTTAAACAAAACCAAATGTGACTGTTGCAGCTTGTGTTTGAAGTGAAGCTTCATTGCTCTGCTATAGTTAGAGTATTCTAAACTGTGGTTACAATAAGGGACCCAAAATGCAAAGAGGTTTCTTTCTTGGATCCTCCACATTCTAGGGCTGTTCCAGCAGCTCTGCCCTTGTGTGGTTTCCGAGGGTCTGTGAGCCCACCATGCCAGTCATCTGGAAGGAGAATACCTAACTGGAGAGCATAGGGAATGCAGGCCAGCCCTGTGCTCATGAGCAGAGAGGGGAATTGAGCAGTATATTTGCTAGCATTTAGGGGGCATTTAGGGGGATATTTAATGTTGGAAACTACTCTTTGGATCAGTCTTCTATTAGAGTGGCTGGACTCCATCGTTAAATGTCCCTCTCTGGGTTTCCCAATCTAAGGGACCAGTTTTTCTACTCTTTGGTCTTGAAGGGACTTTTAGCTTTTGATTCTTGAATGATACTTTGGCTGGACAGAAAACAAAATAAGGCCTAAAGGCTTCTGGGGGTCAATGGTGGGCAGCATGAATATACCCCATTAGGTGGCACCTCTTTATTTTCCACCAAATTCTAGGTATCAAAATTTTTACTTATTTAGCCAAAAAAGTATATCACAGCTGACAACAATTAATTAAAGTTCAGCTCCCCTGCTCTTTATTTTCTAGTCTCACTCTATAATCCCCAAATTTCATGGGGATTATATCCCCATGTTCATGAACATGGAACATGTAATCCCCAAAGTTCATGAACTTTGAATGAAAAAAATCTCATCATTATGCTCCATCTAAAAACCATTCATTAAAAGATTCCCAAGGTTCCCTGTACTGTTCCATGAACCCATCAAACAAGTGTAATTTTTAGTATAAAGATGGTTTAGCCAGGAAAAAAAATATTAGACACATTAAGCTACTATTAATAACCATTTTTGAGTCTTCCTGCTAAAATAATTTACTGTATCTCACAACAAATCAGTCAATACTCTGTGTAAAATCCTTATCATGTTAATGGTTGGAGACTGGTGTAATCTCTCCATGACTATATATATTCAACATAGAGTTTTGTGTCTTAATCTGGAAAAATGTTGCTCTCTTTTTTATTTGAGTGGAATTTCAACAAAAGCAGATGCCATCTTATCTCTTTGTTTGTTTATATTCATGAGAGGAGGAAGGGGCAGAGAGAGAAGGATACAGACTCGAACTCACAAACTGTGAGATCGTTACCTGAGCCAAAATCAGACACTCAACTGACTGAGCCACCCAGGTGCCCCAAAATTAAGATGCCATCTTAATGAAGGCTAAGTACATGTCCAAATGGGCTTCTGCAATTGCCTCTCAGGCATCTATATTTAGTCTTGTTGAGCCTGGGCTTTAAACAGAATGGCAAACCTGGAGACAAAGTGGTACATCTTGCTTCATGACATTTAAAAATGACCAATTAGAATCTGCTTCTTTATGGAGATGTGAGAAATCCCTACTGATGAGGTCAAGAGTATATTAAATATGTTTCACTAGACAGGAAAAGGTAAGCAGTGGTGTGCATGGGGGCTGTTGTTGGGGAAGGGAGGAATTTTGTGAAATGTGAAAGACATTTGAAACACAAAAAACTACTTTACCTTGAAAAACTACTTTACCGGAGTATGGTCATTCCACTGAAACTTTACAACCAGTATCTACCGATGTTAGTGTTATCCCAGCAAATGATTTTTCCCTTATGATACCAGAGGAAAGGACAGATGTGGGTGTTACTTACAATTCAAACAAATGTTTTCATTGGAAACAAAAAGTTTACTACTGAAGAACGTTATAAAAAATAGAGATTGTAAACATTGTGTGTTTATCTTCTCAATAAATAATCCAGGAACCAATAGTTTCTGGGGAAAGATAGCTTAAGAAGCCTTACTCACTGTTTTATGGAAACAGGGTTTGCAAAACTTTATAAATAATTATTTTAAGTAACCAGTAGTTATTTTAAATAACCAAATCACAGTTTTTGTTATAATGCTGCAATCAATTTTTATATTCAAATACAGGAATCATTATTCAAGTCATTAACTGCCAAGGGTTTTGAAGTAGGATTCCATGTAAGTAAATGCTACTATAATATAGGTTTAGTTTTTTGAGTTATGTTCTTCCTCTTGAAGATTTGGCAGTAGTTCGTTCTCTGTCAAATGGATGCCCTCATTCTTTACAACAAAGCAGCTGATAGAAAGTGGAGGAGAAACAGTAATATATCCAATAGGCTGGGAGGGCACTTGGAGACTAAAAACACCAAGCAAGCCACTTCATACTATTTACACAGAGTTGTTCTCAGGGTGACTCTACTGGCAGGGGCATCTGGTAGGCAAACGATCTTGACCCTATGCAACTATGCTCTGCAGCTTCTCCAAGTCCAGACCTGAGCCACCAGCTTTTACAGAGTGAGGAGCATGGTGAGAGGGTCACAGGGTAGTTATCTACAGTGGGGCCCTCTGTGCACCACTTTAGGGAAGATCAGAACAAACCTTTCCACATGTCCACTCAGGGCACACGTTCACCTCCACAGGGCCTGGAACGTGTAGCCCTGAGGGAAGTCAGTGAATGGGCGTGGACAGCAAGAAGGGACAGAGATGGAGTCCGTGATGTCAGCACTCTGACCTAAACCAGCCAGAAGCATTGGGGTCTCCTGTGTGGTTATTTTCCAGTGGTGTCTGTGAGTTGGCATATCTACCTAATGTCTCATTAGCTGTGAAACATCTAGCACTTGTGCATTTTTGGTCTTGTCACCTGGAGCCCCACCTGTCACACTGACTTGCCATTATTCTCCTCCTACCCTGACACCTAATTGTGAAGTCTGCTTTTCACTAGAGTCAGCTCGCTGACTCCTGTTGATATGCAAAACTTACTGGACCAGTGTTACTGCCTTCACAGGGTTTCAAAGGAAGCTGAGGATGGCGACTGGGGAAATCACCGAGGGTATGCACGGACACTGAGAGAGTGTACGGGCTACTTTGCGGGGAGGTCTCATTAAGTTCGAAGAGTTTCGGAAGTGGAAGTATAAGAGGAAAGGATGAAAGGATGTGACATCAGCAGATGGGGTGACTTGGAGTCAGTGTTTCAGGGGTGGTACAGTTATTGATCATGACCTTGGAGTGAAGAGGGCTGGAGGAGGGGGAGAGCAACACTGACCTAACTAGGATGAGGGACCAAGATCCCTACCACTAAGCCCCAGGGTGTCCTACCCATCGTTCACATGGATGTTGTGGTCACCAAGCGTGGAGGGATGTGGCCAGGGACTGGGGAAATGACAGGAAGGTGAAGGTGGCAACAGTCAGAAAAGGTAAAGAAAGCCCCAAAAGATTACCCACAGCTGTAGAAATAAAGTTAACCATGTCAGGGTTTTTTTCGTTTCTTTTTTTTTTTCTTTCTTTTTGTCTTTTTTTTCCCCTGGCCTGTTATTTGCAGTTAAAATGTCAAAAAAAACTAACTTATCTAGGTGAGAATGTAAATTGGAGCAGTCACTATGGAAAACAGTACGGAAGTTCCTCAAAAACTTCAAATTAGAACTGTGGGATGATCCAGCAATCCCACGGGAAATAAAAATGGGGCATTGAAGTAGCCAAGATATGAAAGCAGCCCAAGTGTCCACCAGCGGATAAATGGATGACAAATACATGGTGTATACATAAAGGGGACTATAATTTAGCTGCTAGAAGGAAGGAAATTCTGACATTTGGGGCAGCAGGGATGGACCTTGAGGGCACTCTGCTAAGTGAAGACAGTCTCATAGAAACAGAGTAGAAAAGTGGCTTCCCAGGAGCTGAAAGGTGGGGGAAATTGGGAGACACTGGTAAAGGGTACAAATTTTCAGCTATAAGATGAATAAGTTCTGAAGATCTAATGTCAAACATGGTGATTATAGTTAATGACACTATACTGTATAAGTGAAATCCCCTCCCAAAAAAAGAGATCAATATGTGAGGTGACCAGACATGTTAATGAACTAGATCGTGGGATCCCTTTCACAATGTATATGAACATGAGACCACTACAATGTGTCCTTTAAATACCTGCAATTTTTTAGTCAGTTATACCTCAATAAGACTGAAAAAAAAAAAGAAAACTGTGAAAAACCTGTGCAGAAAAAAACAGAGTGAACAAAAATGCAGGAAAATGAATTCCAGTCTCAGAAAGCAACTATATGATACAGTCATCGGATGGTCTAGATGGTGGGAGGCTTGTCTGTACTTTACTTTTTCACAGCATTTATATTATTTCCTCCAGAAGACGTTCCCACGCCTCTTCTGTACGTTTTCAATTCTTGGCTTTGCTTTATCTTTCTTCATCGTTTCCTGATTATCTCACGCTCAGAGACGCTAAGACAGACTGTTAATTTTCCCAGGATGACATTTAAAATGACTTCGGGATGAAACTCCCAGGACCCCTCTGCAAATCTCAGCTGTGATTAACGGCTCCAAATTTTAGTGCTTAGGATGAAGACGATGATATGGAGCATTTTGTTTGTTCCGGGCTGTTAAAATATGAAAAGTTTAACTTTGACCTCCTTTCCACAAGCCTCCTGGGGTTGTTGAAGTTGTGTGTGTTTATAAGTTTTGAGCAGAAAACTGTGGGAACATTGTACGATCTGTCTCTCAGCCACAGGAAGGGAAAACTCTGTTGAAAATTATCAGCATCATTTTTCCTAATAAAGGTGCTGTTGCTCTTCTTAGCACAATATGAAACATCATTTTATGTAACTATTTTTTATTTTTTTTAAGTAGGCTCCATGCCCAACATGGGGCTTGAACTCACAACCCTGAAATCAAGAGTCCCGTGCTCTATCAACTGAGCCAACCAGGCACCTCTACATATATAAAATATAGAAGCAAAAAGAGCCTAGCAGTGCAAAAAAAATACCACTCTAATACAGAATCTCAACATCATGTTTTTTAATTAACAAAAGTTAAAACTACGCTTTTTATAAATCACAAGTCTAGAAGGAAAATAGGTTAAAATATGCATAAAAGGAAAAAGGAAGCAGAATCTTAAAGAATGAGGAATAGTGCACTCATCGTTTGGGGATCACCTTTATCCAGATGTAACTGGATGGACGCAGCCCACTCATCTCGAACAGATGCAGAAGGAGAAACACAGGGTTCGTTGGCTCAAAATCAAATAATTCTCTGCCCGGTACAGGAGTAAATACTCCAGTAAATACTCGCTGATGACAAATTTCTCAGATGAGCCATTGAACTTGGAATCAATTACCTCACTTATAACAAACTGTTTCTGTTAGAGCCGTGACCAAGAGAAGACAATTTTTTCAAGAAGGAGCGTGAGGTCTTTGTTTTTCAGATTTGATAACAAGTGGAGGCCATTTTGACGTTTTAAAAAAAGAGGCTTACGTTCTTTGACATCTATTTACTAGCTTCTATGAAAAATCATGAATCTTTATCGTTACCAGTGTTAGGGTCATCAGTGGTTATCTTTAAGTTACATAAATAATGCTTAAGGTGACTACTTACTGGGAAGAAATTGTATTGGACATTTTTGTAATGCTACTTTAATTAGGAATACTTTTAAAATTCAGTAGAGCACCCCCAAAAATAAACCACCTGTGTTGTGTAATATAGCTAATTGAGTTCTTTAACACTGTTAATATCCCGGGAGCTGTTTTCCTCTTTTGGAATAAGGTAGTTATACATCGCCTACATGATTTTATTAAGCCAATATATACAACTATGATTTATGGAACTCAGTTTGGCCAGAATTGTTGACTTTCTTTAAAGCTTTATGTCTCATTAACCTGAGTTTTAAAAGTACTTGTATAGGCTAAAATATTGAGTAATTGATAGATAAATCAAATCAACAACCTTATCTTTTCCACATGGAATTCTAGTTATTTTTAAAAAGCTATTACATTTATCATTCTAATAAAAAAAATAGCTGAAAAAATATGCGCGCTGGTAGGTAGCTATTTAAATTACTGAATTTTAGGTATGTTTTTCTCATGTGTTGATTCTAGGTTTCCCTGCCAACACTTTCTGTATGTCTTTGAGTAATTACCTATGACTTTATATAAACTGATACACTCATAATAAATTGTAGCATCTCATTATCCTATTTGAAAAAAGTAATGTTTTCCCAGATGTAGGCATTTGTCAAAATTTAGCAAATACACACTTGTGATTTACGCATTTCATTTCATGTAAAATTTACATAAAACTATAAACAAATGTTGAAATCTAGCTAATTATATGCATGCAGAGTATTTAAGAAGATGTATTTACTGTGATTTACTTTTTAAATTTTTTTTAATGTTTTATTATTTTTTAGAGAGAGAGAGACAGCATGAGCAGGGGAAGGTTAGAGAGAGAGGGAGACACAGACTCTGAGGACAGGCTTCAGGCTCTGAGCCGGACGCGGGCTTCGAACCCACAAACTGTGAGATCATGGCCTGAGCCGAAGCCAGACGCTCAACCGACTGAGCCACCCAGGTGCCCCTACTGTGATTTACTTTGAAAGGTATAAACATGGTTTGATGAGAAGACAGGAGGGCTGGTACCTGTGTGAGAATTTGATAGAGATGTAGAGTGAAACGTTAATGGCAGAAAATAGGTTTAGGCTCTGAGAGACTTCATTATAAAACTATTGCAACTTTGCTTAACGTTTGAAAAATTTCAAAAGAAAACGCAAGTTGGCAGGGAAACTGAGTCTCTACTGCTTGCGCTGTGTTAAATACCCTTGTTTTCACTGACGTTTGGTGTCTCATCAGTCCTGTCCACTATTTCTATAACGTACTGACCAAATCTGGCCACTTTCCCTCACCTCCTTTCGTCCAACCTACCTCCAGGTACCATCATCTCTCTTACTGGATGACCCCCCAACTGGTCTCCTTGCTCCTTCCCTTGACTGCCTAGATTCTCCCCCTACGGAACAGCCGGACAGAACTTTAAGGAACGTAAATCCAGACTGCATCTGCAAAATGGCAAATATTAGCTCCTTTAAGGCATCTGATGACTTACAGCTCTCACATGCAATTTCTCCAAAAAGCATCCGGGAGTCCTGTTGGCTTGTGGCCACTGAGAACCCACAGAGACACTTCCTGGTTGCGGGGTGTGATTCGCTTTTAGGATCTTGATATGACAATTGGAAAAGAGCTGCTTTTTCAAATGATACAAGGGCACTGAAATATGTTTCCTGACTGATGTACAGGAGATATATTTATATTTCGGATACTCGTCCTTTGTCGGTTATGTGCGTCACAAACCTCTTCTTCAGCCTAAACTTGTTGTTTTACACTCTTAATAGTGTATTTTAACAGTACACTTTCTTAATTTGAATATCACCCGTCTTTATACTTATGGTTACTGATTATCATGACCTGTTTAAGGAATCTGTGCCCCAAACCATAAGAATATTCTCCTACATTATGTTCTAGACGGCTCATTGTTTTACTTTCACTTTTATATCTATAATTCACATGGAATTTATTTTGTCTATAGTATAGGATAAAGGCCAAGATTCTTTTTTTAATCTATACGGATATATCATTCTTCCTCTATTGTTCTCAACTACCACCTCTGTCGTGTGTGCGCGCGCACAGATCTGTTCTCTTCCATCATATTTGTCTGTGTTTGTATCAATGTCATATCATTTTATTAACTCTTGCCTTTTCCTAAGTCTTGATATTTGTTTGTTAAGTATTGAGATTTTATTTTTATTTGTGCAGACATCTTAGCTCCCCTTGGTCCATTTCATTTTCACGTAGTTTAAAATCAATATCCACTTTGAAACATTGCTTCTTTTCTTTTGTTTTATTTAATGTTATGTTCTAGCTTTTGATGTTGTTGTCTTAGCTCCTTGTCATTCTTTGTTGTTTTGTAGCAAGCGTATTTGTGATTATAAATGTTCTGCTCTGCTTTGCTTTGACAAGATTTTGAAGATTTTGAGAAAGAGTGTTCTAATCCTTGTTCACTTGTAAAGTGAATTTTAATTTCTCATTTGAATTTCTCTTGTAAAAAGAGCTATTTTGAAATGTATACGTTTATAAATTTCGGAATATTTTTTCTTACCTTTTTATTATAATCAAGCTTTATTGTGTATGACCTAGTGACGACAGCCTGAGGAATTTTCTTCTTTTTTCGATTGCAAGAAAAATGTGCGGTCATTTTTTCAACCATCTGTGTGTATGTGAGTAAACTTTGTGCTTACATTACTGAATATAAAATAACAATATATGCTATTTGCTTACGAGGTAGAAGTGTTTTTCAAATCCTCTGTATTCTCAGTATGTTTGCATAATTTATTAACCTGGGTTCCCAAGATTGATATGTTGTGCTTTTGGCAAAATCTCCTTTTATTTCTCTTAAATTTTGTCTTCAATATTTTAATCTTATGTTAATAATGAGTAAAGTTGATGATTGCTAAAACTTTAGAATATTATTATTTTAATAAATATAAAATATGCGTTTTCTTTTAGATATTAAATTAGGGTCTGTCTGATAGGATACATTGCTAAATTGGTTTTCTTCTGCTTTTTATTTGCTTTTAATTTTTTTAGTGTTTATTTATTTTTGAAAACGAGAGAGAGTGCAAGCAAGGGAGGGGCAGAGAAAGCGGGAGACACAGAATCTGAAGCAGGCTCCAAGCTGTCAGCACAGAGCCGGACACAGGCTTGAACCCAGAAACTGTGAGATCATGACCTGAGGCAAAGTAGGATGCTTGACTGACTGAGCCACCCAAGGGCCCCTTTGTTTGTTTTTTAATTGAGCTCTTATTTTTATTTTATTTGTTTCTGTAGCAAATGATGAATTTTATCATTCTGGAATTTTCATTAATAATAAAAAAGTAAACATAAGTTAGTGATTACCCACATAAACCAAAATTTTTTAAACAGAAAGCTGTGAAATACTATGGAAGCAATGAACTCAAGACTTTGTTTTCACTCACTGGTTGAAATGGAAGTGTCCTAGCCAATCATTATTATGACAGTGTGTTTTTATATTACCTTTCATGGTTCAAAGCAAGACGCCAGAAATATGCACTACTTTAAATGCATTGTTGGTAGTTCATTTTCAGGTAGGTCTATAATATATGACTATTGATAGTAATTAAAAGGATGTGAATGGTTGGTATTTTTAATTGTGCTTAAGTGATATCATGCGTGTTTCATAAGATAATAGTTTTTCACTGAAAAAGAGTAAGAAATTGCCATTTTTGAAAAATGTAGTGGAAATGATAGACCGTTGTTGGTCCTTTAGAAATGAGAAATAAGAGTAATGAGTGAAAAAATTACAAACATTATGAACATGGTTCATTAAACATAAGGCTGAATATTTTATGTTTTCTTGGATTCTCAGCAACTTTCTGAGAAAAGAACAGACAGGTGAGTGAATGGTAAAAGTTAAATGCAATGAATGTTCCTGGCCACAGGTGCACCCCCCACCCCAATGAGTTAAATGTATGTAAATTCAGGAATTGAGTGGCTGTGAATCAATGAGTTCATAAGGTAAGCATCTGAAAGAAGGTCTCACAGTTTGAGGATGGAATAAAATCTGACAGCTGCTGAGGTTTTAGAAATGATATGGTAACCATAAATATACCTGAAGTTTAAATACCATTTTTAAGACCTACTTAGCTTCTTTTAAAAAAAAAATTTTTTTTCTTAGTTTTGAGACAGAGAGAGAGAGAGAAAGAGAAAGCAATAGTGGAGGAGAGGCAGAAAGAGAGGGAGACAGAGGATCCAAAGCTGAAGCTGTCAGCACAGAGCCCAAAGTGGGGCTCGAACTCATGAACCGTTATACCATGACCTGAGCCAAAGTCAGAAGCCCAGCCGACTGAGCCACCCAGGCGCCCCAAAGCCTACTTAGCTTCTTTATTATCCTGTGCATGCAAATGCACACACAGACATTCATTTATGACTTTTGTGATTTTTTTCTTTGAATTTACGGATGTGGTTAGTGCTCCCACACCATCTCATTTCCCAGGCCTCTCTATATATAGCCCTGGACCAGCAAGTTTCTCCTAGGACAGTCTTAATCCTATCCTTTGGTAGTGATACTGTGTTAAGTAGGATTCTGAAGTACAAATCAGTTGTATCATGAAATAATGTTGTTTTCAATCAGCAGTTAGGATGAGGGGGCTGTTGGAAGGTGCGAAGGAACGCTGGAGATGTTACCTCTCATCCAGGATACACGCTCTTAAAGGACAGAAACCTCAATCTGCTTTTTCTCACCAGTATGTAAAACTAAGGCGTTGAACAATAAACATTTGTGAAATGATAAAAACAATCAAAACTAATTTTATAATAAGAGGGATTTTCTGGTGATGTGGAAGACAAAATCAGTATTATTTTGCTTGGCCTGCCATCACACAATACCATAGGCTGGGTGGTATCTTAACCAGCAGAAATTTCTGTGTTACAGTTCTGGAGGCTGTAAGTTCAAGAGCAAGGTATCCACAGGGTTGGTCTCTGGTGAGAGCCCTCTTCCGGCTTGCAGACAGCCTCCTTCTCCTTGTGTCTTCACATGACCTTTCCCTGCGCACCCACTTTTAAGAGGATTAGTCTTATGGAATTTGGGCTCTGTCCTTCCAATCTCATCAACCTTAATTACCTCCTTAAATAACTCCCAAAGAAAGTTGAGATTCACGGACAACAAATCAAAGCTAGAGAATAATTCTCCTCTGAAGTTTTTACCAGGACACGCTGAGAGATTTGATCTCAATATATTAGACTTCCAAATATCTCAGTGAGCATGCCCAAAACAGGTATCACTCTATCACAGAACGAGAAAGTTGAGTGTAAGCCAGGTTAAATTTTATTATTCAATTGAGAAATATTTTAACTTAACAGAGCTACTTATTATTCAAAGGACATTTAGAGTAAAGCCAATTATATAAGGAAGAAATTATTGTGTAAGATGCATCACTAGTATGTAAATATGCAAAACATATAATTTGTAAAACTCCATCATTTTCTTTTCCAAATGAGATATATATGTACAGATTTGCAAGAACAAATTCTTATCTTAAGGAAATCTCAACGACACCGTGCCAGGCTTCTTTATGATGTATAAAACTTTAATCATTTGACATTTCCCGAATACTTCAGTGCTGAAGTATTTACACATGAGAATCCAGTCATCCATTTATTCAACAAGATTTATTGAGTATTTACTACGTTCTTATGTGGGCCATGCTGAGACCCAGCGGGACAGAGGCATATGAGAAGAGGGCGTTCTCACAAGTTGTCGAATGGGAAAGCAGACATGGAATGGCTTCATTTGTGTTCACAGATCATTCTTGTCCTTTAAGAGATTTTAGAGTTTCAAATTTAACTTTGTGCCCAGCTATTTTACTTGCTTATGTGTTAATTTGTGATATTATCAATAAATCTATTATGTTTCCATTTCCTTTATATATATTAATATGTATAGCTATTGATTATTTAAATAGATTAATTATATAGCATGCTATTTCACTAAATTATCTTGTTATTTATATTAATTTTCTGTTGGTTCATGTGAATTTTAAAATATAAAATCATATTACTTACAAATGTATATAGTTCTACTTTTTTATTCTAAATCCTGTGCCTTTTAATTACTTTCTTCCGTGTAATATTATATATGTGTATTGACATATACATATATATATGTGCCAACACAATACCAATTCTTATTTTATTGAGTGTTTATTTATTTATTTTTTAAAAAGTTTTTTTTAATGTTTTTATTTATTTTTGAGAGAGAGAGAGAGACAGAGTAAGCAGGGGAGGGTCAGAGAGAGAGGAAGACACAGAATCCGAAGACAGCCTCCAGGCTCTGAGCTAGCTGTCAGCACAGAGCCTTCCGCAGGGCTCGAACCCACGAGCCGTGAAATCATGACCTGAGCCGAAGTCGGACGCTTAACCCACTGAGCCACCCAGGTGCCCCTTTATTGAGTGTTTTAACATGAATGTGTGTAATATGTGTTAAAAGTTGAAAATTGTCACATTTTTTGCATCTATGTCTATGATCTTAGAATTTTTCCTTTATCTCTATTAACCTGATGGACTATATTAATACATTCCTTCATATTGATCCACTATCACTTCTGGAGTTTATCCAAGTTAATCAGGACTTACTATTTTCTTCAAAGTATTATGAATATAGCTTTGCTCCTGTAATACTGAGGAGGAAAGCTATTCCACCTTTTTTTATGTTTATGTAGAAGAGACTGGTCTCCACCCAACAATCCAAGAATAACAATAATGGAATGGTTACAAATTGTTTTCTTTCTTCACTTTATTATTTATTTCTTAAAATAAAAAGAGGGGAGTGTGAACCACATTGCATTTTTTCACCAGTGGTGAGGATATTGTGTCTCAAAGCAAGAAAGAAGAGGCATCCTCTCTCTTGCTACTTGTTTTAAGAATTGAGAGACAAGAAATACCATCTGTTTGCAGTGTCATGTGGAATTTTTTCATCAGTTTTATGGTTTTCAGAGTACAGGTCTTTCACCTCTTTGGTTAGGTTTATTCCTAAGTATTTTATTAACTTGGGTGCAATTATAAATGGGATTATTTTTCTTAATTTCTTTTTCTGCTGCTTCATGATTGGTGTATAGAAATGCAACAGATTTCTGTATGTTGATTTTGTATCCTGTGACTTTACTGAATTCGTGTATCTGTTCTGATTTTTGGTGGAGTCTTTTGGGTTTTCTATGTCGAGTACCATGTTATTTGCGAATAGTGGAAGTTTTAGTTCTTCCTTACTGATTTGGATTCCTTTTATTGCTTTTTCACAGCCGATTGCTGTGGCTCAGACTTCCAGTACTATGGTGAATATAAGTGGTGAGAGTGGACATTCTTGTCTTGATCCTGCCCTTAGGGAAAAAGCTCTCAGTTTTTCCCCACCGAATATCACGTTAGCTCTGGGTTCTCCATATATGGCCTTTATTATACTGAGGTATAGTCCCTCTAAACTTACTTTGTTGAGGGCTTTTAACATGAATGGATGTTTAATTTTGTCAAATGTTCTTTCTGCATCCATTGAAATAATCATATGGTTCTTATCATTTCTCTTATTGATGTGATATGTCACATTGATTGATTTTCAAATGTTGAACCACCCTGGCAATCCCACAATAAATCCCTCTTGATTGTGGTGAATGATTTTTTTAATGTATTGTTGAATTTAGCTTGCTAGTATTTTATTGAGAATTTTTACATCTATGTTAATCATGGATATTGGCCTATAATTCTCTTTTTTATTGGTGATTTTATCTGGTGCAGCCACTGTGGAAAACAATGTGGAGGTTCTTCAAAAAGTTAAAAATGGAACTGCCTTATGATCCAGCAATCACACTACTAGTTATTTCCGCAAAGAATACAGGAACACTAATTCAAAGGAATATATGCACCCCAGTGTTTATTGCATCATTAGTTACAATAGCCAAGATAGGGAATCAGCTCAAGTATCCATTGACTGATAAATGGATAAAGAAGATGTGATATGTGTGTACACACACACACACACACACACACACACAGAGTGGAATATTATTCAGCCATAAAAAAGAATGCAATCTTGTCATTCGCAACAACTGAATGGAGTTAGAGATTATAATGCTAAGCGAAATAAGTCAGTCAGAGAAAGATAATATGATTTCACTCATATTTGGAATTTAAGAAATAAAACAACGAAGGAGAAAAAATAAGAGAGAGAGAGAGAGAGCAAGAAACAGACTCTCCCTTATACAGAACAATTTGATGGTTACCAGTGGGGAGGTGGGAGCGGGGGAAGGGTGAAATAGACCGTGGGGATTAAGGAATGTGCTTGAGATCGCAGGGTGATGTGTGGAAGTGTTGACTTACTACGTTGTACACCTGAAACTAATATAATACTGAATGTTAAATCACTGGAATTAAAGTAAAAACTTTAAATAGAAAGGAGACTGACCCCCGCTTTGATCCCAGCCGTCCTAAAGAATATCCACGACATCAAGTAGAAACAATATTAATATTGCTCTTAAAGGCAGAATTCTGGGACAACATTAAGGATGGATGTGTTTTGTTCTTTTACTTTTCCTTTGCAATGAAACTTTATTAGTGCCTTTTGTAATAGATTTTTTAAAGCCTGGAGAGAAGGGTCATCCTGCAGGGTGATAACACTGAAAACCCTTCTTTGACATTGTGATGAGAAAAATAGGAAAGGTGGACTCCAGGACCTTTTCAGCAATAGTTTCTTGTAAAAACTAATTGGAACATCCTCAGAACAGTTCTGGAAGGGCAGTCCTATGAAATGTTTTATGGGTGGACTCTTAGTGTTAGATGTAGGAAATTGATGTCTCCGTGCACAGAGGTCAAGTGCAGGCTTCCAACAATCTGAGCTGTTGCATGTGCTAAAACCACACAACCGTTGGAGCCCCACTTAGAAATTTTAGGTGCCGATAGAAAAAAAAACCTCATAAGTGCATGAGTTGAGGAGTATGAAATTCCTGATTAGGAGATAGTTAAAGTTATGTGTTAATTTTGTTGTAATGGTTCATGTCTTGGGTGGAGTCAGACTCTGAATTTGGAGGAATTGGGAAGCAAAAAACAGATTTCTTCAACCCTGTCCCGATAGTAAAAAATCATTGCAACAGGTTTTGTTCCCGTGTAGGCCTTTCTTTCTGTTGTCAAAAATATTCTGTTGTGTCTAGAATTAATGCGTTTTATTTTCTGATACCATTAGCACCCACCTCATTCTTTCAACTGACAGTTGGACTGTTCCAGCTTTGTTAGTTTCCCTTGTAAGCCATCTTTTGTAATCTGTGTATGTGATATATGTATGTGATACCTTAGAAGAGAAAAATGTGGACCAACTGATCTCTGCAGTGAGCATGATTTTTAGTGTCCTCTCATAGTTAGACTAGAATCCTAAATTTATTCACACCTGGAGACTCAGTAGTGGAGGATCTCTCAGAATCTACCTCTGACGTATTTCATGCAAATTACGGTCTTTTAAATTGAGGTGTATTTTGATGTAGTGGGGAAGTTCACCACATTAAAAGCAGCCAAAGTCAAAATCCCTTCTTAACGTGAAGAATTGGCTGTCTTTTAACTAGCTTCGTTATTTGTTTTCCTGGAAGGACCAAGTTCAGACTAAGTGCATTTTCCTAGAGTTTAATACATTTGACTTAGTTTTTGGAATCTACCAGAAGAAACAAAAAACAAACAGACAAAAAACCCATACATTTAGCTTAGGACATTAGATAAAGCTAATCACGGTGTCCTTAGCTAGTGCAAACAGAGGCGTGCCCGTCTGTAAACGCATTCATTTGCTGCTTTGTAACAATGGGCAACAAGAAGAACACAGAAGAACCATCTCATTCCGTGATCAAGGAGTCCTGAAGCCTGCACTCTAAGGAGCAATTAGTTCCAGGACCTGGGTGGCTCCTGATTTCGGCTCATGTCATGATCTCACGCTTGGTGAGACTGAGCCCCATGTTGGGTTCTGTGCTGAGCGTGGAGCCTGCTTAAAATTCTCTCTCCCCCTCTCTCCCTCTACCTCTCCCTACCTCAAAATAAATAAGTAAACATTTCAAAAAGTCTGTTATTTAAAAAAGAAGAACGGATCAGTTCTGGGCTTCACAGCGCCTATCTTGTCGGGTACCTCAGCCCTCACGGCTGTCTAGAGGCAAATCCTTCCCTCCCCCTGGAGAATGTTTCCTGCCTGTGTCCTGTCCTCTCCATTGTTCCCCCACTGACCTAATCCATGCCTTTTGGTCATAACCACCTCCAGAAACTGGTTGGCAGCCCCTCACTGTGCAGCTAAACTAATTTACCTGTAAATTATAGACAGACTCTACCTTTTTATGGTTGGCGTGAAACAAGTTCAAAAGGATGACACTGAAAATGATGAGCTGAGAATAACTGTACAAATAAATCGGGAAATGGTCCCCATTTTGATGGGCTGGCCGACGGACCTCAGTCCTCCTGCCCTCCTCCTGCTTTGCTTTTTCTCCCGTTTCATAGGCTCTGCCTGGTTATTCTAGGGTGTCGCTTCAATATCATCACTTCCCCACGCCATATATTTAATAATTTCCCCTAGACCTGCAGGTTGATTTCAAATTCCCAAGCTCAGAATTCAACAGCTTCTGAAACGAGGCTCTGTGTTCACTCCTGCCACATCCGCACGGTCCCCCGGGCTGGGGGCTGGACAGGTGCTCAGACCTCTGCCTCTCGGGGCCCCCTGTGCACCTCACCCTGTGCATGCTTCCTACTCTTCCTTCTCCACTGAATTTAGACTGTGCCCATATAAAAAAATGACCTTTCAGAATTTATAAAATAGATGGTATCTTATATCCATTTGTCACCTCTCTTCCGGGGAGAACTTTGTTTTGTGATAATTTTACAGTTTCTTAGATGCTGATATGAGCTGGCCAGTTAAAGACAAAAAGTAAATCAAGGGTGGATATGTGCTTTTCTTTCTGTCGGTGCATATTCAAACATGTATCTTCCCTTAGATTTCTAATATGAATAAAGTATATAATCCAAACAAATTTTTTTAAGTGTCGAACTGGGTTTCTACAGGAAAATGTTGCCCATGTGTTGGAATCACACAGAATCTTCCATTTTATTGCATTTGCAGAAAGAAAACATTTATCTGAAGGAACAAATGAAAGCCAAAACACATACAGTATCTGAGGTAGATTATTTTAAAATTATACATGTTTGGGGCACCTGGGTGGCTTGGTTGCTTGAGCGTCCAACTTCAGCTCAGGTCATGATCTCACAGCTTGTGGGTTCGAGCCGCTTGTCAGGCTCGGTGCTGACAGCTCAGAGCCTGGAGGCTGCTTCAGATTTTGTGTCTCTTTCTCTCTCTACCCCTCCTCTGCTCATGCTCTGTCTCTGTCTCTCAAAAATAAATAAACATGAAAACAATTATACATGTTTTAGTAAAGCAGACACTGTATATAAAATTCATGTTCCCAACAAGTCTTATTTTTAGAGAAATAATATTTTATTGAGACAACTATATATGTGAGCTCTTTATTATTTCTTTCCAAATCTTTCTTTAAACTTCTCTAGAGTAATATGAAAAGCAATAAAGCTACAGTTGGGCAGTCTGTTTTAGTGACAGATTCCTCAAATGCATGACATTTTGTTTGCTGTATTAAAAGGCATAAGTGAGCTTGGAAGGCACAATAAAGGACTGAAAGGAATAACTTTTGACTCTGTATCAGCATCACTTTCCAGGTTAAACAGTGAAGTTAGCATTAGATAAGTCAATCATAGCAAAAAACATGTAGGGTTGAATAAATATTACCAAAAGTCTATTTTTTCCACTTTTCCCCAAGTAGAAATGACAATGTCTTATGTTTTAAATGTATACAACTTAAGACAAGTCCATGCCTTGGCATGAACACCCATAATAAATGTATCCATTTCTGAATTGATTTAGCAATTGCCATGGTAGACGAAGGATGGAGAGCAGCCCCAGTGGCTGGAGGGTCAGAATGAGACCAGTCAGCACCGAAATGTCCAGGTGGAACTGTGGATCATTTCCCGTGCCATTTGGTGTAAAGTTTCTCCCCCCAGGTCCCCACAGAGCTGTTGCTGAGGTCCACCTTATTAGCAGTCATCTTTATTTGAGGGGACTCTTGGTGGCCCATTTGGAGAAGTTTTGAGGCTGAAGTCTGAGTCACTAAGGGGCAGTCTGGAGACCACAAAGGCGCAAGAGCAGAACCCCAAACCCTGGGGCCATGGGAAAGGAGGTCCCTGGGTGTCTTTGGACTTGTCATGATATTTGAGATTGGAAGTGTTCCTTTATCTCCCCGAAGGTTGACAAAACATCAGCATCACGATACCACATGTCCACTGCTTCAGTGTGTCCTTACATATGATGAACAACACTAACCTCATCTTTTCTAGAAACAATCACAGGGCAAAGACATTCCAAAATAAAGACCACGGCAAATCTATAGTGTCCCACCAAAGAGATGATCAATGGTGAGCTAGACTGTTTATAGCTTTTCTGTATTTTCCACCTGTACTCAAACATTATCGTTAAGATTTTAAGAGACACAATATAGAAGTTACGTTTATGGAAATCAGAGATGCTACTTTTGTCTTTACAGTGAGGTATGGAATCATTGAATGAAAATGGTTTGAGCTGAGGAAACTCTAGGCTTTCTCAAAAATGGCAAGGTTCATGTTTTGCCACATCACCCTGTATGCTGAAATTTTGACAATCTGCCGCACACCTAGAAAATCTATTTGCAATCACTCAAATTCCCTAAAACCTAAAGATTGCTTCTACCCTGTAATGTTGGAAGATAGCTCATCAAAGTGAAAATGAATAATGAGAAGAGGTCTGAATTGTGAATTAAAATATGGTGTCTGCTTTAACTTTGATTTCTGAAAAGCTTGGGAGACCTCTTACTAGTAAATTTTGGTGGCATGGCACTGAGACACAGGATCATCTGTAACATTCAGCATAATCTAAGAGTATGGGACTGTGGGAAAATAAGAATGAGAATTTTTTTAAAAAAATAGAATACCCTCATATAGAAAGACACATAACCTCTGGATAAATTTTTTCTTTAGTGTGAGATAGGTGTTTAAATGCCTTCTTCCCACATTACATGTGTCCCAGGCACAATTTAATAGACCCCATATATTCTCAGTCATGAGTTTCACTTTATTGGTATAACAGCATATACTGTTCTGGTGTATTCTCTGACAAGGTCCTATTTCCACCTGACAATAGGAAAACAAAATTTTATTGAATAATAAACCAAAGCTGATCCACTAACTTTTTCAGGCACTCTGATTCACATAGTCTCATGCGGGAATATATACTGTCTCATCTAAAATTCATTTTACTCAGGTCTAGAGTGACATTTGCACTCTGAAGTCTCCTCAGCCCCCAACCAGCTGGCCCATCTGTAGAGAGGGGCTGCCCTTGGCCTTGGCATGGCCGGGTCCCATCAATGCTGTGCCAGGACCGCGCTTGGTGGTGACTCTTCCCTGTGGTGGCCCACATGACCTCCCAGATGCTCCATTCCGTGGACTCCAGATGTTCCCAGAGTTACAGCCCGTCCTGGGTACTATAAACTAATGTATTTGCTACATTACACCTAGGGAATTATAAAATGAGAATAATTATAATTAACCATAAATTCACAGTAACTATATTTTTATTAGTGCTGTGATGTTAACCAATATTCCCTATTTCAGTGGTTGAAATTAGTTTAAATATAAATTCTCATAAGAAGTTGGCAGTATAAACTCTCACCCATAGAAAAGATAGAAAAGAGCATCATGAAAATACATATTCATATTTTATATACAACATAAGAATATTATATTGCTATTTTTCTTTTTTTAGGTTTATTTATTTTTGAGAGAGAGAGAGAGCATAAGCAGGGGAGAAGCAGAGAGAGAGAGAGAGAGAGAGAGATAATCCCAAGCAGGCTCTGTGCTACCAGCCCAAAGCTCTATGCGGGGCTCAAACCCATGAACCTGTGAAATCGCCACCTGAGCCAAAATCAAGAGTCAGATGCTCAACTGACAGAGACACCAGGCATCCCTTGTTTTTCTTCAATTACAAACATTTTTACCTGATGATTTCTTTTCACTTCAAAGGAACAGATTAAAAAAATGAAAAGGAGTATCTTGGGTTTGTTTTTGCGACTTCTACTCTTCTCAATTCTTAAAAAAAAACTATTTGTGATTTTTGTGAAATTGAATATAATAGAAGACAGCGGAGATTTAAAATGTTAGAAATCAGTTAAAAAGATAAATAATTGGAGAAAAACAATTAAAGACACCTAGTACGTTGAATGATATAGTTGAACACTGAATTTGAAGAAATTATTAGAAAATCGAAATATAAAGCCAGCAAAAGTCTAGCACCACATGGTAGGGAGACAGCCCCTGGACCACTGGGAAGGAGAAATAAGCCCCAGGGTCCACTCACCCCAACCAGCCCCACGTTCCTGGGCGCATCAGCTTCACCCGGGAAACATGGACCCAGGACCAGAGGTCCTATCGGACCAGAATAAGAAGATTGGATTTTGATCAAATCTCTTAGCATGTAAAAGTTGTTTGTCCAACTCTATAATGGATACAGTAATTCCTCTGATAGACTTTGGGAGGATTAAATGAGATACAATAACCACATGTCACTGTAAGGCAGCAGGAGAAGTAAAATCGGAAGCATGTCCGTTGATATGGAAAAGTGAGTTTTCCTGAGATGGAAGTCCTAGAAGGGCCAAAAGATTGGATCTGGTCACTAAGTAACTTGAACTGACCTGATACCCTCCCGGAAGACCACCACCCTCCTCGGGCCCCACTGGACCCAAGGTGAGTTGTGTTTGTGCGTCCCGGCGCTTCTCACACGCTGACACACCCTGGATACATGGCAGCCACTGAGTGTTGGTTTATGAATTGAAGGAAAAAAGGACAGAACAAGGACTTCTATTAATAGAGAGATTATAAAGCCAGACACCTTTCTAGGTACTCAGAGATGGTACCTTAGGTAATGGCATCTTGATTACAAATTTGTGAGCACGATTTTATCTTATTTTACAGCTGAAAAACAAGAGAGATTAGGTTACTTGCCAAAAGTCAATCTGTTCATGATTCAGTCATCAGTATAAACTCACTCTTGCTTTGGCAGTATCCAAACTATATAGTGTCATCCAAAACATACATATATTTTGATGTATCTCTATGTGTACATATGTATATATGTAAATATGTGTTACATATAGAATATATGTGTGTATGTATATATACGTTAATATGTGTTAAGTTGATATATGTATGTGTGTAAAAATATGTAAATATTGCTATATATAATATATGTGTGTATATGTAAATATTGCTATATATAAAATATGTGTGTGTGTTTATATGTAGATATTGTTATATATAGAATATATGTGTGTATATGTAAATATTGCTATATATAGAATATATATGTGTGTATACGTAAATATTGCTATACATAGAATATATGTGTGTGTTGATATGTAGATATGTAGATATTGTTATATATAGACTATATGTGTGTATATATGTGTTAATATGTGTTCTATATATAGGATATATATATATATATATATACGTATGTGTGTATATATGTATGTGATATATGTTCTCCCCTGACTCCATCACTTGGCTCTGGCTATTCTCACATTCATCTCTCTTCCTGTCTTATAAAGGTATCTCCCCTTTTTCTTCTCTCATTCGTGCTCGAGAACCACTTTGAATCAGGTAAAATCACTACTTTAAAGTTATTGAGGGGCGCCTGGATGGCTCACTCAGTTAAGTGTCTGACTTCGGCTCTGGTTATAATCTCAAAGCTAGTGAGTTGAAGCCCTGCATCGGACTCTGTGCTGACAGCTCTGAGCCTGGAGCCTGCTTCAGATTCTGTGTCTCCTTCTCTCTCTGCCCCTCCCCCGCTCCTGCTCCCCCACCCCTCTCTGGCTCTCTGCTCTCTCTCAAAAATAAATAAACATTTAAAAAATTCTTTAAAAGAATTTTTCCCTGTGATTATGCCACCAACTCAATACACAGTTACGTCCACTATTTTCATTTTCATTTTGTTTTTAATTGCTGATTACTATTTGTTTTAGTTTTGTTTACGATTGTGTAAAATATTCATTTAGTTTTAAAATTAAATATACAAAGGAAGATGTATCTTCATCTCTATCCCTTCTGCCCTATATCCTTCCCATTGGTAACTGTTCTCTTTTAAATGTTACAGTATATGCTTTCTTTATTTTTTTTTCTTTTTTTAAGTTTATTTACTTATATTGAGAGAGACAGCATGTGCCCACCTGCACACACAAGTGGGGTAGGGGCTGAGAGAGAAAGAGAGAATCCCAAGCAGCGGAACTCAAATCCACACACAGAGGGATCGTGATCTGAGCTGAGATTAAGAGTTGGACGCATAACGACGGAGCCACCCAGTCGCCCCTTCCTTTATTTTTTCTAACATAGAAAAATAGGTATGTCTGCATATACGTAGATATATGTTTGTGCATGTGAGTGTGTATCATTTATGTACTGTGTGTGTATATGTATGAAAACATGTGTATGTGTGTGCATGTGTGGAGGTGTATATGTGTATAGATAGATCTCCACTTCCCTTAGGAAAACAGGGCAAACCACACACACTTCTATCATTCAACCTGGAAATCATTCCACAGCATTACTTAAATGTCATTCCTTACATATTTTAGTCATAACGTAGTACTTTATCTAGTGGATTTAGTCAACCAGTTCTCTATTACTGAAGTTGGAGTGCTTTCAGATATTTCACTATTATTTTCGAATGCCCTTAATAGAAGTCGTACTTACTGTGGGAAAGACATGCATGTTCTCTTAGTCTGATCTAGACACAGGAAGTAGTGAAAAGAAGAGGATTTTTTTTCCATAAAACATAATGAGTAAAATAGTTGTGGATCCATCCACCGCCAAATCCATGAGGCCATTAACTTTGGCTTTCAGATTAGTCACTGTGAAAACATTCAGCCCAGCTGATCTGTTTGAAGATGAGCCACAAACACAGACACAAGTTCCACAAAATTGATTAGAATGATTTGTTTTCACCATTACTGGTAGATACATTGAAAAGCTTAGAAAACCATCCCCGCCCCAGGGTGGAGACTGCAAACTACAAATGGGACAATCCGGGGCCCAGCAACCGGTGTGCCAGCTTTCCAGCAAATGGTATGTGTGTGCTCACCAGGCTTCAATGTGGAAATAACTCCACTCATGAGAAGTTAAAGCAAGGATTCAATGCGCTGATGTTTGTACATCACGGGTCATAGTGCTTGGAGTAAGATAGATGCCCTGTAAATGCCAAATTATTGTTACGATCATCTACATTGACAAAGTAGTGTTCTCAATTACCACCCCCATGAATCCGTGGTTTTGAAAGTTTGGATAGAGGCTGGAAATTAAGCCCTTTGGCCTGATTTCTTTAGGTGGTTCTAATTACTTGGGCAAACCATAGCCATTAGTGTTTGCACACTTTACCTCATGTAACCTTTCAGAAACATCTCAATAACTTAGACTCCAGTGAGAATAATTATCAGACAAGTGTCTAAGGGGCTAGAATACAATTTCCAAATGTGATGATCCTGTCTGTATCTAAGCCTTGGAACTATCCCCTGAACCCACAGCGTTTATTGCACTCAATGTGGACATTGTGTTTTGAAGTTTCTTCACGTTAGGTATGAAAGGGAAATCTATAATATTTTGAACATGTATTCATGTAGAACACATTCGACAAAATTGATTAGAATGTCTTATTTTCATCATTATTGTTAGAAACCTGAGAATTTACTTGAAAAGCTTAGAAAATCACACTCTGGTCTTGTGGAAGTTGTGGTTTAAAAAATAACTGGTGAGAACAAATCTTTGAGGAAGGTAGGGTAAGAGGTCATATGGTTTCCCTGTTCATTTGGGGGAGAATTTTCACTAAATTAGAATTCTATATGAATTCCTTGCAGATATTATAATTTCAATTGAATATTACCATAGTGTTATATAAGGTGTATCTCATTTTCTGAGATTTTCCTTGGCTCAAGCCAATATATTTCAGTTATTTTCACTAAAAAATAATGACCTATGCAATTAAAGTAAGTCTACTGGGTACAATATTTCAATATTAATTTTCTGTATGGAAACAAAGCTGAGTGACAAGGTTACACATTGAATCCTAAAATAATTTCCAGTTCAGAGAAGACAGTCACAGACTCAGCTAACTTAATGCCCAAGTTGGACTCCCCAAACTTTATATTTAGTGAAAATTGACAAAGAATTTTTTCAGATTATGCTTAAAATTAAACCTGTATTAAAATGTTTCTTAAATTAAATGAGATCTTCTAGTTAGCAAAACATCTCACCCGTAATGGTAAACTCAGGAATTTAGCAACCTTTATGTAAAAGCACAACTATTTCTCTGATGTTACTAAGACCTAAGAAAAGCCAATGTGTATTATTTTCTCTGATAATGATATTGCAATGGTATTGCAAGTTGATACATAAATTTGAGCATAAGAACAAAGGATTTATTCGATACATGGGATTAGTGGT
Organism: Cryptoprocta ferox; assembly: GCA_028646485.1. Lineage (NCBI taxonomy): Eukaryota > Metazoa > Chordata > Mammalia > Carnivora > Eupleridae > Cryptoprocta > Cryptoprocta ferox. The sequence goes on from CM053572.1 coordinate 138,720,685, forward strand.
TCGTTAAGGCAAAAACATAAACATGACCCAATCCACAACCATGTGTATATAAACAAGGAGAACTGGCTATTCACTTGAGGAGCTGAATGGTCTGCAAATCAGTCAGTTCAAGAGAAAAAAACCAAAACTCTCAAAATACGTTTAGAAGATTCATTTGCTGTCCACAACCTTTGATTTATGTGTCTTATTTTCCATCATTACAAACGACCTTAATGTTTATTAGATGGCCTCAATATCTCTTTAAAATCACAATTCATATTTAAATACTTATTAGAGAGACATTAATACTACTCAACTTACAATATCAATTGGCTTTCAGCCGGAACATAAAGACGTTTGAATGGGAAGAGTATTTCCTATCAACCTTTTTATAATTCTTGGTAAAATTCTCAAAATTTTCTCTATTCTAGCTTAAACCTATTCTTTCATCTCTTCTCCTGATTGAGAAACACGATCATAGACATTCATTTTATTTTTAAGTACCTCGATGTCTTTTGTTCCCATTTCGAAAGTAGCTTTAAGTATTTACGATAATATTGTATTTAACAGAGTGGCTCTACATTCGATAGAGTGTCTCTAACAAGGGTATGAAATTCTTAGCATTCAGTTGACCTTAAAGCTTCACCTCTTGTGTAAACAAATTCCACCTAGCAGATCATTCTATCTTTCTAAGGAACATGAAAAAAATTTAAAATTTCACTCAAATTTCCCACTAATGTTTCTTCTGTTGTGTTCAACTCTATATAATATCTTTTCTTTATACCCTTTGTTATCCAGTTTAGTATGTTTCATAAAATTTAAATGTGCTGCTGTTAAAACTGGCTATATTAGGGCCATTACTGCACAGGTAAAGGGAAAGATGCTGAAAACTTGACAGACTGAAGTAAGAGGACTCGCCCCAATGACAGAGGACGTTATATGCCCAGTTGGGGCTACAAAGTCAGCAGTGGTAAAGTGTAGCAGGCTATTTCAGGGTTTAATTGCTGCCCCTAAAGCCTTTTATCACAGAACAGCTCAGCAACCTGTTCACAATTTAGAGAAAAAAAATATCATATCCACCAGCTATCACAGAAATGAAACCCCCATAAAAAGTAAAAAAAATATTCATTAGTGTCATTGCTTGAGCCTCAGGATATGAGGTAGGAAAGAAAGATATATTTCGGAAAGGTAAAGGAAGGAAGAGGAAGGAAGGAAAGGAGGAAAGAATATAAGAAAGGAGGGAGGGGGAACTCAAATATTAATATATTAATATATATTACTGATATATTAATATATTACTGAAAAAGTGATAAAGGTCTTCGAGCACTTTATTTGAAGTTAATTCCTATGTATTCACTCTGGAAATCAACCATGCGAGGTCCTAGAATTTTTCCTTGTCTGAGGTTTGCATTATTGAATTTTCAGTGCTTTATTGTCCTTAGAACACAGAGGTGAGTTGAAAATATGAAATCAATCTGCATCTCAACTTTGTGACCTATTTCCTAGGAGTAGAATGATTCACCATGGCTTGAAGAGATATTTCATGACCCCTGCAGTCTGTCTCTATGTTACCAAGACCCTAGAGGACAAAGTTCTTTACTGAGGAAATGAATGGATATGTATAATAAACATCTATCATCATCATAGGATAAGAGAATGAGAGTATGCTTAAAACCACTTTATTAAATTATGATTGACATGAAAAAATCTTGAGATATTTCTTTCCTTCCTTCCTTCTTTCCTTCTTTCCTTCCTTCCTTTCTTCCTTCCTTCCTTCCTCAATGAGTTAGAAGATATATATACACCTTGTGAAACTGTCACCACCAAGTCCATAGACATATTCAATTGAAACAGTATTTTCAACATTTCAACACATGTAATGAATTTTTTGAAATTATAGATCTATGTTGCAATTTGTTATTTATTTTTTCTTAATGTAATAGATATGAATATTAAAGTAATCAAACCATACAGTGAGGTATAAAGCAGAGAGTACCCCATAACATACCCCCTTCCCTTAGGAAACTAATCCTGATAGTTTAGATTTTATTTTATACATAAGAATTGTTTCCATATGTACAGTTAGTTACGTATGATTGATTATGGTTGTGTCTGTTTTATACACTGACATAGGTAATGTTATTTTTACAAAAATAGATGACATATACGTAATCTACTTGCATTTTTATCCTGACATATTATATTATCTATAAGCCAAGTAATTCAACTCCAAAACTTTTGCTGAAGCATACTTTCTAATGAAAGTATCACTGAGCATTAAGGACATATACCCAGGCCCCATACACTTTGGTCTGTCTGCAGGGTAAACTGACCCAGAGACCCCTGGGAATATCGACTTGCCCCCAGCTCAATTGTACCCAATGACCAACAAGTGGGTGGTATCTTTCCATAAGTTGGACGTGGAGCAAATGATAAAGAATGCCCTAGTCCATGGCTGAGGTTAAGCCATTGTTCTGTATTAGATTGTTTGCTGTCTTGATATTAATTAAATGACACTGTCTCTGTCTATTGGCCCTTGTACATAGGCTTTACCATGACGCAGCTGAAGAATGGAGAGTGGGAATGCCTGATAGGACAGGATCAAGAAGCATGACAGCACCAAATTTGTAATCTCTGACCCTCTCGTCAAGACCCTTGCAACCTCACCGAGAACAGCCCAGAGGGACGCCTGCCACGAGTTTGCAAGGGGCCATGCATCCCCTTAGAAAGCCCACTTTTAATGGACACATTCTACATTTAGAGACCTTGGTTCCTTCCTTCAGATACAGCAGAGCCTGGTTTACCATCCCCCACCCCCACCAAGGATTTTGCAAGTCCTTGCTTTCACCCGCTTTGCAAATCTTTCTTTTAATCCTTTTGTGATTTAACCTGCAGAAAATGTTTTTCCATCTTGCCAGTTTTGGAAAACAAGTCATCATAGTCCCCCAGAGCAGAAAGAAATATTCACAGAGTTTCATTAAACCTTTCTGACAGGATTTTAAGTTGGGCGCAAAAATAAACTAGGATGCTTAATAACATTACATAATGAGAAAACAGTAAAAAGGAATGTGTGTACAGAGACCTGTCTGCATCGATGAGATTGAATTCCGTTTATTTCAATGAGAAAGAAAATGTTGAGGCCAATTATTGTGGACAATTGCTAATTAGAATTCTTGTCTATTTCAAAAGAAAAGAAAAGATGTATGTTTTCTTTCACCATACCCTCAGGTAGAGCAAAACCTGATGAAGAGAAACGGAGAAGAGACCATCCCAGGAAACAGTGAGAGGCAGGGGCAACGTGCAGTATTCCTTTGAGGGTCCATTTGCATTTCAAGCTTTTATTTTATACATCATGGATGGTAGGTACATGGAAAAACTGGGCAAAGCATTTATCTGGAACCATGCGTTACTTACCTACATCAACCGCCAGAGATGGAAGACAGTGTCTGCATGAGATAGTTCAAAATTGACAAATTTATCTAAAACCCGAATTTACTCTTTGCCTTGTGACATGTCAGTGAATAGTGTCTTTGTCAGACATGTACTGCCATATGTATGGAAATTAGAATAAAACAAATCACAGAGGCGTGTATCAAAATGGTACCTTGGTTGGAACCACTTCCAGCTACAATGGTAGGAGTAATGTTTCCGTGCTCGCTTGATGGGATTTTGGCCAAATGAATTGCCAAAATTGGGAATTTGGGGTTTTGTAGATCATTTAACTTAACTCTCTGAACTGGAAGATTTGACATTTTACTTAGTGCCTAGAATATATGGTTATAGAGTCAGAAAATAATGTTGTAGGTAAACACTGTGTAGCAGTCCTGACTCACTGTCCTCAGTTTCCCCCCCCCCCCGAAATCTCAAGCTGAGAGTGTGCAGAAGACAATGTGGGTCTGACAGCAGCAGCTACACAGACAAATGTGTTGCCACCCCCTGGAAGACCCCCTTGCCCACCCACGCTGGACTCCAGATGGAAGAGGAACATTATCCACTCTTAGCCTCACCCGGGCACACTGCTGTTATGAAGCACTTCTTAACCAACCATCTCTCCCACTGGACTCTTAAATCCTCTAACACCTTCACAAGTAAATTACTAAAAGTTCTAGTTGGCTTTGGACTTTCCTACTTTTAAGAAAAGTGTCACTTTTCATTCTTAAGATCAGATGACACAAGCCTAGTATTGGCTTTATTGTTACTGTTATGAATCTTCATTAATACTTGTACTTAGCAGGAGTTCAATTAAAATCAAAGGCCAGTACAAAACTGGATAATTTATTTCAGTTAGTCACGTATTCCAGAGTCACTGGATCATAAGATTTCTGAGGAGAGCAAAGATTTCTGAATGATTTGTCAAGAAAATCAGGTCAGGGTTAGCCTGGGAGGAGGACAGAGAATTCCACATGAGCGTAGACTTTGGAGAACAGGCAGTTATTCAGAGAGGAAAAATATGCCCTCATTTGCTGGTCCACCATATATTTCCTGACCCTACTCTAGGCTGAACAGTGTGTGAGGCCAAGAGCATGGACCCAAACTGAAATGGTTCTTGCTCTTAGTCACACGGGGAAGCTGGAGGAAGCAAATTTAAGGAGGTGGGTATGTGCGGACTGATCTTGGAAACAATGGATATTCTCCTGTGGCTGAGCTTGTCAACAAACACTGTTGTCACTAAAAACAACGCAAAACTGCGGTGTCTGGGTGGCTCAGTGAGTTGAGCGTCTGACTCCATTTTGGCTCAGGTCATGATCTCAGGATTCCTGGGATTGAGAGCCTCATTGGGATTCTCTCTCTCCCCCTCTCTGCCCTTCCCCTCTTTCTCTCTCTCTCAAAATAAATAAATAAACTTAAAAAAAGAGAGAGAAATCATAAAAGAGAAACCATGGCTAAAGTAAGGAGTGTAGTGAGTATCCTGTATTATTCTCACAAATTTGTATGAAATGACCTATTTCACACAGCATTATTGTTCCTGTAGTCCATGCAAATTCTAAGAACATTCCTCAGAAATGATGGCCACATCTGAGTGTGACAGTTAATTTTATGCATCAATTTGACTGACCTAAGGGGTCAAGGGGTACCCAGAAAACTGATAAAACCTGATCTCTGGCTGTGCCCATGAGGGTGTTTCTAGAATAAATTAGCATTTGAATTGGTAGACTGAATAAAGAAGATTGCCCTCACCAGAGTGGGCAGGCATCTTCCAATCCCTTGAGGGACTGAAGAGAACAAAAAAGGGGGAGGAAGGGTTGAGCTGAGGCAGCCATCTTTTCCTGCCCTCAGACAGTGAGCTTCTGGTTCCCCGGCCTTCTGACAGACTGGAGCTTACACCATTGATTCCCCTGGTCCCCAAGCCTTCGAGCCTGGACTGGAATAAAACCACTGGCTTTCCTTGCAAACAGCAGATCAGGGGACTTCTCAGTTTCCATAATCATGTGAGGCAATCCTTCACAATAAATCTCTTTCCATTGAGCTTTATATATATCCTATTCGTTCTACTCTTTGGAGAATAGTATACTGAGTACTATACTAATACACTGAGTCTTCAAATGTTTGAGGAAACCTTGTTCACACTAAAGAGTTCACTCTGTACATCACATTCATGTTTAAGCTGCATCTCCATGTCATACTTAGATATTAACACGTGAGATTAAATATCAAATTCTGGGCCTTAAGCAAAGTCAGAGAAAAATAGTCTAGAAGAATCTGACACACTCCTATTTTTGCTTGTAAATGTATCTTAATAAGAAGAAAGGATATTATCTTGAATTATCACCACAGAACTCCCTACCTTTACCTACCTGGCACCATTTTGCACAAATGAAAGGATATCCCAGAAGGCATTAATCTGATCAGTCCTTTTTAAAAAGGGCATGTTGGCTACAGGCTTAATTTTCTCTTTTCCTTCAAGACTATTTTAATGGCCAGTTCTATTTTCCAACACTGAAAATAACAAGCTTTCCATATTCTCTCTCTGTTCCACTTGCAACTGCCAGTTCCCTTGTGAAGCCATCTCGTCCTTACAGTACTTTATTAAATGAACTAATGGGAACCAACACACACAAGGAGTGCTAGTTTTGAAACCACTTGATCTGGACCCCATGACTGGCAGAGAAAATAAGCAATGACCAAGTGAGTCTGAATTTCAGGTAAACAATGAATTTCCATTTGGCATTAATACGCCCCTAATACTGCATGAAACATGTACACTAAAAAGTTGTTTATTGTTTACCTGAAATTGAAATTTCACCGAGTGTTCTGTATATATAGTTTTAAGTTTATTTATTATTTTGAGAGAGTGAGAGAGAGCAGTGGAGGGACAGATAGAGAGGGAGGGAGAGAATCCCAAGCAGGTTCCGAGCTCTCAGCACAGAGCCCAATGCAGGGCTCAATCCCACGATACTCGAGATCATGACCTGAGCTAAAATCAAGAGCTGGACGCTCAACTGACTGAGGCACCCAGGTGCCATTGAGTGTTCTGTATTTATATTGGCTAAATCTACGATATCTAAACCCTACAAGAGCTTTGGATTCCAGAGATACCTATATAGCCTTGCAGTTATTGCAGGTGATAATGCCACCATATATATCTCAAGGCCAGGGTTGTAAGATTTATAGCATGTCTGATATGTGCCCATTTTGGACAGCAGAGGTCACAAACAAAAGTCGAGGCCAACAGGACAACACACTTAGAACTTTTGCTAGGATATGGAATAAGTCACAATCACCCATATTCCCGCCTCTAGTTATAAAAATATTACATTTAAGTTATTCATCACAACTGCTATCAAACTGCATTTTATTACTTTATTGTATAACTGTTTTTACATTATTTTTATTTTTTATTGTTTTTACCAATATCAGGTTTGGACCTTCTAAACCTGATGCTCAAATTTTGTTTACTACAATCTTATCCAAATTTGAAAGTGGACTTCAGAATTTCTTTTATCGGTACAGTGATATCCTGTAAAAAAGATTCCATAAGCTAAATTCACTTTAAACTTATTTAAGTTCATTATTTATCCAAGGGAGATTGTAAATTTATCAATTCTCCCAATTGAAAGTGAAAAAGGCAAAGAAATAAATTTTGAAAATATTATTATGAGTTTGCTTTCATTAAAATTAGGGAAGTAAAGTTGTAATAAATAAGTTATGAGTATACATAAAATATGTAAACAAACATAATTTAAGGAGTTTTAATATCCATACTTTTTATCTTTTTAATATATTTTTAAATATTTTCTTCATGGCAGTACAAAAACTATAGGCTATTATAATCCATTTAATATTTATTTTTATTTTGTCCATTAATAATATATAGATTACTTATTTTACATTCATTTATAACTTGCTATGTAGCAACTGTTAAGTTTTATAAAAGTAGATTCTACTCAAATTCTTTCTCTTATAATTGCCTAATGGCAAATTATTTGTGGATTTCAAATTACTTTGTTAGTTAAAATTATCTTTAGAAACATCAGATTACTAGTAATTTCCATTTAATGAGCTCTTATATTAACTTATATTAATTATATACTAAATCATATATATACAGTTTTCTTAAAATTATAAGCAATATGTTGTCTAAATATATATATATATATTCTACTTATAATTATAATTAAAATGAATTAGTCAGCAATATGACCATTGCAAAAGTTTTTCTTAGGGAAAATTTACCGAAGAAAGCATTACCTCTGTGCATGGTGCTGTCAGGAGTAAAGCCATATCAATTCAGTGAATATCAGCTCAGTTCTGGTGATTGAGCTAAAAAGGATCAAAGTAAATGAGCCTTTCTAAAATAATAATGTGGACCTAATTTCACTCCATTTCTCTTGCTGAGATTTTTCTATTGAGTTTAATATATCAAGAGCAGGAAATTATTTTCACATTTATGTTATTCACATAATTAATTGAATCTGAATTCAGATGCATTTTAGAGAAGGACCCTCGGGATATTAAAAATGTCAAGATCCAACATCGTTTCTCATAGCTTGCTGTATTAGAGTGGTTGTAACAAATAGAAAGAAAGTAATAGAAGCAGAACAATTTCTGAACTAGTGAATTATAACTGATGAATACGATACTGGTCACTCTAGGCAAGGTTTGAGGCAGGTCAGTTTCATTGTAACGTGTATTATGAATACTTAGCTTTCCTGGTGTCAGCTATTAAATTTAAACTTTCCATTTCTGGATTTATTTTATAATATATTAAGAGCACTGCTGAAAAGATCAGAAAAATCTGATTGTCACAAAGACATAAGAAGGGCTGAGAGAGAAATGCATTTTTGACATAATATCAGATTTCACTTTTACTTCTTTTCCTTCAAAAGAAGAAATCCAAAATCCATTCACACAAAATTAATAGAACACAGAGTTTCAGCCTCTCAAGTCTCTGGAAGATTCTAAGGAACACTGTTTGGTTTTCTGTTCATTTTGTCTTCTTGAATTCTACCTAGAAGAAGTAAAGGCTTGAGATAATGCAGAGAAAAAATAAAACTAAACTAGACACATAAACCTGATCCATGAGGCCTCTTAAAAATTAATGGTCAGGAAGATTTAATTTGTTCAAAGTGGATTATAGACTTTGTGAAGGCATGATTGCTAAGAATATCCTTAGACATTTGTTTTAACCTTGTGATCCTACTGTAGGGATTTTAGGCCCCTTGACCCTAGAAGCAGGTCAAGGTCAGGGACACCTGAGTTCACCTTTGTCCAGGTACAACTTCCTGTAGTTAGCGAATGGTCAGTGGGTGGAAAAGGGAAGTACAGGATGCTGGTGGTCCTGGAGATCAAATCCTGCCGTCTTCTCTCCATGGCACATTGAAGCAGACCCAGAGGTGTAGACCCACAGAGGACAGATGTGATGAGGGGGCATGAGTTGAACCAACAAGTCAACCTACCAAGCACCAGTGAAGAACTGGACTGGACCATATGCCCAGATGCAGCAGATCCAGGGTAGGCTGAGCTGTTTCCTCCATCCATACCCCACCTTTTTCTTAAAAACAGTTTATTTATTTATTTTGAGAGAGAGAGAGAGAGAGAGAGCGTGCACACGAGCTGGGGAGGAGGAGAGAGGGAGAGAGAATCCCAAGCGGGCTCCGCGCTGTCAGCCCAGGTCGTGACACAGGGCTCCATCCCATGAACCTGGGAGATCACGACCGGAACTGAAATCAAGGGTGGACACTCAACCGACTGAGCCACCCAGGTGCCCTCACCCTCCCGCTTAGATTGGCCTCCAGAAATACTCTGCAACCATTTAGGGGGGAGACTAATCTCCATCCCACAAAACAGAGTCTCAAAGGGAATCAGATGATGCCTATAGACCCATGAGCTAGTGCACAGTTCTCGGAGGAGGAGGGAGAGCACGGCAGAGGGAAAGCGGAGAAGACCCTGAGTGCCCTTCAGCAGCAACTACTTCATCTACCAGCTTCTCATGAATTTGGTTACCATGAGCCACGCCCCTAGGTTTGACCACCACAGGAAACTGAGGCCCAGGATTTCTGAGCTTTGATTCCTCCTGAAATTGCCTTTCCTGATTGTATTCATTCAGGGCCCTGTGAATGGGAACACTGCATTTCATCTTACCACAGGCTCAGGAAGGCCACATTCCCATTGGGAACAATCTTGAAAAGCAAATAAATAAGTACGGAGAAGCAAGAAGGAAAACAGAGCTCTAAATGCCACCTTTTTTTTTTTTTTAACATTGTAAGACCAAATTCCAATCAATATAAGAACAGACAGATATACCCCCCCCCCCCCCCACTGAGTGGAACCACATTAGGTGATTTACCTTTGGCAGGATAATCTTGACCTTGGGAACATTTATATATAAGCAACTGAGAGCATCAATCCTTAATCAAACACAGAATGAGGCTAAATGTGTAAGATCTCCTTGCACTTTTGACTTTGCTAAGAGAATGATGCTTAAAACGCCCTATTAATTTGGAGCTCTACCCAAGATAAAGTCATCTGGGGTAAATAAATAAACGATGTAAGCAGAATAAAGTCATTGCTTCTCACCGGTGACTCTTTCACTGCTGGGAACAGTGTTTTCTAATACTAAATTGGGTTAATGTAGAATAGTTACCTGGGATACACAGCTTATCCTGATGATCTTAATTCTCTTGAATGTTCTGAGAGGAAAGGACTCTACCAGGGCTGATGCCCCTATTTAATGCATCGCTGACACACAATTACCTGTCTCAGCCCCACATGCTCTTCACTCATCCAGTTGTTTTGTCTTCTAAACAATTTCCTGGACTGACATTGTTATGTGTGCTGTTGAATCTCACCTTGGGCAGGACAGAATGTGCAGTAAAGTAGGACAGCATTATAAATGGGCCGCCCATTACACTGTGATAGGGTTTTCAAACTCATCATTCAGTTGTGGTCATTCCTCTTTGAACTCTCTGTCTTCTGGCTTCATCAGGGGTGATGGGGGGGCTTCTGTTTTAGTCACACGGGGCTCCTTCAGCTGTGCCCATATGTCCTCCTCATTAGCGCCTGCTGCCATGACTTTGCCCAACCTTGGAAACCATGGGGGGTGTTGGTGGGACCATGGGCTACTTCTTATAGATGCAGGGTCTGCCCCAGGTGCCAACTGTGTGTTCTCAGACAAGTTGGTTAACCAAACTCAGTTGACGAGTATACTGTTTGACAGGTGCTAAATTAGGCCAAAACTAGCTTAGGTTTTTGTTTTTTGTATTGTCAGACAGATAGTGTGTCCAGATAGAAGCAGTTTCTAAAAGTCTATTAATTGTAATGGTCCAACTTTCTTCGATGACGCTTCTGCCATTCCACAGAGGGCTTTACCTGAGTTATCCTGTTCAGGGATCACAACAGCCTAGCAATTAGGAGTGTTTGCGCCACTGCCTGAGGAGGTGAGACGCAGTGCTTAGCCTGAGCCCAGGGGCCGCAGTGGCTGATGGTTGGACATACTTTCCCATTGGACAGGACGTAAGGAGTCACTGAACCATTTTCAGATCTCCAAAACCTTATCACGCACATGTCTGTTCTCTTCTTCCATATGCATGAAAGTCAGTTTTCCAATTTTGCAAAGGTAATAAGATAAAGTACTATACAAACCATGTCATATTTTAAAAAATAGGAAAGTCTGATGTTAGTATTATCTTTCAGTGGCGCCGGGGTGGCTCTGTCAGGTAACTGTCGGACTTCAGCTCAGGTCATGATCTCATGGTTCGTGAGTTCGAGCCCCGCGTTGGCCTCTGTGTTGACAGCTCGGAGCCTGGAGCCTGCTTCAGATTCTGTGTCTCCCTCTCTTTCTGCTCCTATCCCGCTCACACTGTGTCTTTCTCTCTCTCTCAAAAATAAATAAGCATTAAAAAATCTATCTTTTATTATAATACCATGAAAATTACAATAAAATATTTTTAATGTATACCTAAACATCTTATATAATGAATTTTATTTTTGGCACATATTTTCCTATGTGTACATCTGTGCACATACTTTGTGTAACTGTCATAAAGTGAAACAAAACTGCCACTTCGTTTTTCAGTAATTATTAAGCCACAGACTTTTCTCAATTCTTACATTATCTTCTCAACTCTCATGTGAATACTACCTAATGATTCATTAGGATTTAACCATTTCCCATTGGTTGGATTAAAATTCTGCTTACAGAGACATTTCCCCTAGAATGTTCCCACCTCTCCATTCAGAACTGACACAACATTTGGTTACTTCCATATAAGCGTTATGGTCAACTTCATTGCCACTGGACTCAACATATCAAAATTTGTCAGAGTATGATCTGTCCCTAAAATTCAGCTGGTGTATTTCTCATCTTGCTTGGAGCGAGTGGTCTTTGCAAACGCCTTTCACCTCCTTCCTTTATAGTGGCTCCAAAGTTTTGTAATGGAGAAGGGTGAAAATCCACGCGAGGCAAAAGCAATTGCTACTCAGTCACCCTCCCTGCCTCATTCGGAAGCTATGACTTTACTACAGTTCTGGGCAGATGGAAGGCTCTGTTCCATGATGCTTTTCTCAGAATAATATTCAGCCATTATTAACCCAGGGTATTGGCATTCAGTATAAGTAAGAGCACTTGAGTTGTTATAGTCTGATGAAGAATGGCGTATTGCTATTGTAATAGTTACATTATACATTATGGAGGTAAGATCCTGGTAGGGCAATATTTTTAATAACCAGTAACAATTACTCCAAAATTATACCATTATCCCTTGGAACTGAGTGTCAGAAATTTCTGGGCTTCTTGCAGCACTGAAAGCCTTTTAGTCTCTGGCATCCCATTGGTTTGCTCACTTGGATTGATGGCGCTAGGAGACACCAGCTGAACGCAGACATGCAGCTTTATCTGGTGGCAGTGCCACGGGCTTGAGACGTTTTGCTTAGCTTCTTTCTCTGCTGGTCAACAGTTGGGTTTTCACGTGCCGTCGTGTTTTGGACATGCGCTGTTTACTTGCATTAGTGAATGCAGCTGAGCCAGGCTTTATCATACTTTATGGAACAAAGTAATAAAATGATTTTGCAAATATGATGACACAGTGGCAGGGTCAGGGGGGAAAACCCCCCACTTTACTTTTTACACACAAAGTTAACGGACATAAAGCCCTAAATATGCAGGGTCGGGGAGGGATGGATCCTGGATGACTCAATCGGTTAAGCTTCGGACTCTTGATTTCCGCTCAGATCATAATCTCATGGTGGTGGGATCAGCCCAGCATCTGGCTTCGCACTGAGCCATGGAGCCTACTTGGGATTCTGTCTCTCCCTCCCTCTCTGCCCATCCCTGATTTCTCTCTCTCTGTCTCTCCCTCTCTCTGTCTTTCTCTCAAAATAAATAAATAATTAAACATTTTTTAAAAAGACCTAAAAATGGGGAAAGGTTACAGCAGAACAAAAACCAAGAACCTGCAAACTGCAGAAAACTCTTGGAGGCAAAGTCACCCTGGCCTCTTAACCAGTGAGGAAGTTCACAAAGAGCCAAAGACAGCAGCCTGCCATTTCACGTCCTTAAGAGTGTTCTGTGCCCCAGAATTAAGTGCCACACAAAGGTACACACTCAGGACACACGGGCCTGCGCACACTTCACACAGGTGCACTCTGAAATCAACAAGTCCTAGCTCCTTGATCCTACCCTGTGCAGAAAATTCTTCTCTTGCGAAGATTTCTTAACACTGATTATTCCTGGAAATCCTCAACTCTGTTCTGCTTCAGTCCCATTTCCCAGGACACCTGCCTCCTCCCTGTGGTCTTACCTGAGACAACCCCGCCCTCCTCTCCGGCTTGGCCCTGTGCCATCCTGACTTCCCAAAGCTGAGGTCTGAAGGTGCACATTCTTTACCCCGGATTCCTTGTTCTTGAAGGCTTTTCTTTATTTTTCTTCCTTCTTATTCTCTTATCCCAATGAGTAAATGGAGACAGCATCGCCCTCTCTTTTGAGCATTCAGAGTATATACACTTTTTCCATTGCTTTTTTTTTAACTTTTTATCCATTACTGTGCTTTTGTTTGTTGTGTAGATTTCTTTAATGTGAGTGAATCCACCTGTCTTCCCATTTAAGACTTTTGATTAATGATAAGAAAGTCCTTTCCTTTTCAAAATTATTTTTTAACTATATCATATGCCCGTGATTCTAATTCTTTCAAGTGCTTTTTGATACAACTGGAATTTCTTTTAGTGTAAGTGGTGAAGTAACAATACAATTTGCATTTCCAGGTAACTAGGGAGTTGTTTTAATCACACTTATTTAAGAATCCATATTTTCCTAGGACACCTGGATGGCTCAGTTGGATAGGCGTCCAGCTTTGGCTCAGGTCGTGATCTTGTGATTCATGAGTTTGAGCCCCACATCAGTCTCCCTACTGTCACCACAGAGCCTGCTTCAGATCCTGGGTCTCCCCCTCCGCCCCGCTCCTCCCCTACTTGCACTCTCTTAAAAATAAATACACCTTTAAAAAGTAAAGAATCCTTATTTTCCCACTGATTTGAAAGGACAACTCTATTTTTTTTACTAAATACCTATATGTGTTTGAGTTTATTTCTACATTCTGAATTATGTTCTATTGATTATACAGTCTCTTTGTGAACTGGTATCACACTGAATTAGTGTTCCTTTCTATTATTTTTTCATTAAAACATAACTGACATACAACATTGTGTAAGTTTAAGGTGTGCAAGAGTTGATTTGCTATTGCAATTGGATTACCACGTAGTGCTAGCTAACACCTCCATCAGTCAGATAATTATCATTCCTTTTTTCTGGTAAGAACATTTAAAATCTAGTTTCTTAGCATCTTTGAGATATATAATATAGTATTGTTGATTACAATAATTATTACCTTTTTAATATCTGGTAGAACTAGTTCACCTTGCTTACTCTTTTTTTTAATGTTTATTTATGCTTGAGAGAGAGAGAGGGAGGGTCAGAGAGAGAGGGAGACACAGAATCTGAAGCAGGCTCTAGGCTCTGAGCTGTCAGCACAGAGCTCGACATGGGGATTGAACTCAGGAAGGGCGAGATCATGACTTGAGCCAAAGTGGGACGCTCAACCAACTGAGCCACCCAGGCACCCCATTGCTTACTCTTCCTTTTGAAAGTGTCCCCCATATTCCTGTACACTTGTTTTCCCAAAGAACTTTAGAGTTAGCCCATGAATTGCAAAAACAGTATTGCTTATGCATTGATTGGTATCCACTGAATGCTCTGTATAGGCTAGTTTATGAAACTGGCTTCTTAACACATTTTCCTTTTCCAACCAGGAGTAAGATATGCATTTCCATTTATCTTCTGTTGGATTCCTCAGTAGCATCT
>CM053572.1:138735957-138772705 GCA_028646485.1 Cryptoprocta ferox
TGGAGGAGTTCTTAAAAAGGGCAGCGGTGATGCTGTATGGACCACACACAAGGATGTAACCCCATAGAACCACGCGACGTGAGCCTCCTGGCGGGTGTGCGGCTCACTGCGCAAGGCTCGGGGGCCCAAGGTTCTTCCATCTCATGTCTTGGCGGCTTCCTTGGGCCCTGAGTCCTGTGTACCCATTCTGCAGATGGATGGAATTGCAGAATCCTGCCGTGGCCTAGAAGTGGTCTGCGTTACTTCCACTCGTCCCAACAGGCGGGAGCAGGCTCCTGTCCCCACAGAGCTTCAGGACAGGCTTGGAGGTAAGTCCCAAACAGGAAGCTACTTCCTTCCCGGTGGCCGTGCCACATGCTGGAAACGGAGATAGTGCTATTGGCGAATAGTTCTTAGAAAATCAATTATTTAAAAAATGAAAATTCCAACTCACTTTGATGTTTAATTAAAAAAAAAAAAAAAAAACTCGATCCTGAGATCAATATGCAACATGTACTAATACTTTCTCAACACGGTTTTTATGTTTGCCACTTTAGATTTTTCTTTATCTTTAAAATATTATACCCTATAACTTTGAATACACCAGAGTTCTGCTCTGGACACAATGTTATCTAAAAAGCTCCGATTTTCATTGCATGTTTGTATCGAACCAATAGACGATCATTTGTCTTCCATCATTCCCACCGGCCATTAGCCTGCAAGGAATGGCTTTCTTTTCTGGAAATCGAGGGAAATCTGTCCTCTTAAGATCGATGGAAGACGTTTGGAAGTCCTTGATGAAACATACTTTTATTTTAGAAAGACAGAGTAGATACTTCTATAATTCATTACACCACATTCAGCAATATTTATTTAAATTTCCACAAATATGTGTACCTTCTATCCCTGTTTTGGGTTAAAAAGGGGGGAGGGGTCTTGGCTTGCACTATTCAAAACCGTTTGCCATCAAGGAGAAAATCAACAAATGCTTGTCTGAACCCACTTTTATTGAGCTCGGCTGGATCGAGACTCTGAGGAGTCATTAAAGCCAGGGAATTGATAAAACTTTTATCACCAAAAGCAATTTGACTGACTAGTTGATGAACTAACGTTTACTTTCTGACTTTGGTCTAGGATTTCCAAAGCCAGATATCTTTATCCTTTGCACTTAACAATGTTTGCTCTGTGTATTTCAGTGAACGAATAAAAACACTCACTGCGTTTGCAGTGAGAATTGGCAACCTATGCACCCGATCAAAGGAATCCTAAGTACACACACGTACACATCCTCATCATAACTCACGAACATTATTTTCCCTTTACATCCCCTGAAATCCTAACCAGATTCACACCGCTAACATTACCCAGTTGCCTGCAAATTGGGTTCTAATTTAAGGATGCCTGGGTGGCTCACTCTGTTGAGGGGTTGACTGCGGCCCAGGTCCTGATATCGCAGTCCCTGGGTTCGAGCCTCACGTCGGGCTCTGTGTGTAGAGCTGGGAGCCTGGAGCCTGCTTTGGATCTTGTGTCTCCCTCTCTCTCTCTCTCTCTCTCTCTCTCTCTGCCCCTCCCCCGCTTTCACCCTGTCTCTCTCTCTCTCTCTCTCAAAAAATAAACATTAAAAAAGATTTTTTTAAATGGGTTCTAATTTATTAAGTTTGAAAATCACGTGGATTTTTTATAGCAGAAAGAAAATTAATACAGAGATTTCCTCACTGTGTTTCCCCTAAGTGTCGTTATTGGTTAAAGGTTAATTAGTTTTATTATATATCTCTGTTTTCATTGAGCTGTCACCCAATTGACTCCGCTCTGGGTAGTGGCCTGGGTTATCTGTGTTCCAGTCACTGCCTCCATGTGTCTGAGGTCTGAGCGTCTTTCACCAAAATCACAGCCCTGATGAAAGGCAGCGGTTACCCCCGTGACAAAGATATTTCTTACGTCATATATTTCCACACAATTTTCCCTTCTAAAATAAGCGAGGCACCAAAGGGCTCACGATGTAGATGGCATTACCATAAAGTTTCAAACAGAGTGTATTTAAAAGTTCATAACAGCAGAAGATGATAAGAACAGCCCATTTTCACTTAATTAGAGATTCACGATGATGTTATCATTTAATTTCCACAAAGCAACCTTTATAAATGGGTTTTTCAAGCGTGCCATTGTGAAATTCCCTTCAAAATGCCAAATGGATGTGTCGCAAATAGAATTCCTGGCTGGCCACATCAGGTCCAAGCTAAAGGGGTTCAGGAAAATTGTGAAGCAAGACAGGGCTTGGTGCTTTGTGTTTCTCTGAAGGAAGCCTGGAATGAAAGAGAATGGATGTAAATTCCTCCAAGGGGGCCCCTGGGGCAATAGTGAGGTTTTTCCTGTGTGCTTACAGACCGTGGGGGGGGGGGGGGATGTCACCCTGTGCATGTGTGGCAAGGGCCCTGGTCCGTTGGGAAAGTGTTGCCAGGTAGAGTACATTCCCCAGTCACCACTAATTGCTCTTGACGGTGACAGACAATTGTTCAGAATATATTGTATCATTAATATCTGTTATGGGCTGAATATGTCCGCCCACAATTCATGTCGAAGCCCTTCTCCCCAGTCCCTCGGAACGTGACCTTATTTGGAAATAGGGTCTTCGTGGATGTAATGAGTTCTAATGAGGCCACTGGCCCTTAATCCATTATGACTGGCATTCTTAGAAAAAGGGGAAATTTGGAGACAGACACTAGCACAAGAGCATTCCTGCAGCTGGAGCGACTCACATTTAAATAAAAGATGCACTTTAAAATGAGTGTGACTTGGGGCGCCTGGTGGGGCTCAGTCGGTTAAGCGTCCGACTTCAGCTCGGGTCACGGTCTCAGGGTTCATGAGTCCGAGCCCGGCATCGGGCTCTGTGCTGACAGCTCAGAGCTTGGAACTGGCTTCGGATTCTGTGTCTCCTTCTCTCTCTGCCCCTCCCCTGCTCACACTCTGTCTTTCTCTCTTTCTATCTCTCTCTCTCTCTCAAATATAAACATTTAAAAAACTGTAAAAAAATAAAAAATATATAAAATGAGTGAGACTGAGTAAACAAAAACGTGCTTCAGTAGAATCAGATGGTGTATGTTTATAATCTAAATTCTACTTGATAAAGCATTCTGTCAGGTGGTCCATGTGTCTTAATTAGGCGCTAAGCCCTCATGAACACAGAACAGGTGAAATTTTATAAATATATGAGATATCTGATTTTTTCTTGGTGAACCATGGACAAATAAATAATTGTGCAAAATGAGCCGTTAATATCTGAGTCCTGACCTCTTAATTCCTAGATAGCAAAGTTCTTGGGAAACTAAATTATGTAATATGAAAGAAAACAAATATGATTATAAAGAGTATTATGTAAGAGTTTTATATCATTAGTTAACAATGAAAAATTCGACTTTATTCACTAGAGAATGTCTCTTACGTGTAGATTATTCTACTAAAAATGGAATAAATCTGAAGAAATTGTAAAGAAATATGTGTCTAATATATGTTTCTGTCTTGAACCCTTCTTGAAAATTTTTTTGTCCTCTTTGGCTTCTAGCTAAAATTTGGAAGTCTTTGCCTATACAATTAAAGACACTAAGTTGTCACTGTGAGTGAAATCCCCTTGATATTCATGGACATGTTGGGTGAAAATGTAAAAAAATATATAGAATCACAATTATATAGAAAACAATGATATGGTCCTAAAGTCTATATGAAAATTGACATTGGGGCCCCTGAGTGGCTCAGTCAGTTGAATGTCCGGCTTTGGCTCAGGTCATGATCTCACAGTCAGTGAGTTTGAGCCTCATGTGGGGCTCTGTGCTGACAGCTCAGACCCTGGATCCTGCTTTGGTTTCTAGGCCTCCCTCTCTCTCTCTGCCTTTTCCCCACTCATACTCTGTCTGTTTCTCTCTCTATCAAAATAAATAAACATTTAAAAAAAAATTTTAACTACAAAATACCACCTCACGCCAGTTAGGACATCTATCAACAAAAAAGGCAAAAGATACCAAATGTTGACAAGGATGTGAAGAAAAGGAACCCTTCGTGCACTGTTGGTGGGAATGTAATTGCTGCAGCCACTGGAAAACAGTATGGAGGTTCCTCAGAAAATTAAGAAGAGGACCACCCTGTTATCTGGCAATCCTTCATGTAGACATATATCCAAAGGAAATGAGATCTGTACTTCGAAGAGATATCTGCCTTCCCATGTTCACTGCCACATTATTCACAAGAGACAAGATATGAAAACAATCCAAGTGTCAGTTGACTGATCAATGGATAAAGAACGTGGAATACCTACATATCTATATCTATATCCATATCCATATCTGTATCTATATCTATCTACACAGCCTGATGTGGCAGTTAAGAGATTTTAAATTTCACATGAAGGAAGAGCTATGAAATAGGAATCATTTTCACTGATCATTGAATTTGATATAACACAGACTGGAGCAGAAATAGTCTAATTGGAAGATATTTAGAAGAGAACCATTTGGATGTCAAAGAGCCCCCACCGTATTCTAAAAGCTATGCCAGTGAAACATGCACCACTTAGGCTGCTTATGACATCTGGGACTGTCCCCATTCTCCCTGTGCCTCCCCCCACCTCTCTGTGTAATTATGTCAGGTCACAGGGCATCTCTTTTATAACTAAAGACAACCGACCACGTTCTCCCTCCGAGCTATGCCCCTGAGTTCATGGACCACCTCCTCATACAAGAGCAGTGCATTGAAAGGGCTGGACTGATCTCCAAAATTTTCTTCTGTTTTAATAGTCTGTATTTAAAGAAAGATTTTTACATCCTGTGAATTATTTCTGTTATGGAAAAAGACTGTAGGATTTGCTATGGTAGGATTCTAAACTCCAAGATTATATCATATTCATCTTGGGTTTCATGTAGTTTCAAAGTCTCGTAAGCCAGAGTTTGGCTTTTGAAGGAATGGAATTCCTTACCTTAGTGGACGTATCTTACCTGGTGTCAATTGCAGGAAGTCTGTAGAACTTGAGTGGTGTTCATTTAACTCTATAATAAAGTGTCTGTTGTTGTTCTTTCCTTCTAGAACCACGGCAGTAAAGGAAATTGTAAAGCTAATAGCATTTCTTTATTTGATATTTACCAGGTATGGTGTGAAATGTTTCACATGCGTTACCCCATTTAATTATCAGACAACCCCGAATTTCAGTATATTTCCATCTCTTGACAGAGGAATACACTATGTTTTTTATATTTTTTTTAACATTTATTTATTTTTGCAAGACAGAGCGAGACAGATCATGAGCAGGGGAGGGGCAGAGAGAGAGGGACACACAGAATCAGAAGCAGGCTTCAGGCTCCGAGCTGTCAGTGCAGAGCCCGACGCTGGGCTCGAACCCACGAACCGTGAGATCATGACCTGAGCCGAAGTTGGATGCTCAACCAACTGAGCCACCCAGGCACCCTTGCACTGTGTTAATTCACGCAAGGCCATTTAACTCACTAACAAGCAGGACTGGAATTCGAGGCCACAGCTGGGTGTCTCAGGAGCCCACCAACATAAGAATGTTCAGTCTGTTGTGCAAGCCTCAATCTCCAAGCTCTAAGTTGATTCTGATGCTGTCTCAGTGTTGGGTGATGTTCATGGCCTTCAAGGAAGTCATTAAAGCCCCCTCCACAGTTTTGCACAGTGTCTCACACATAGGGTGGAATACACCACTTCCTATGACTCAAATTTTAACTTTCTCTTTGTGGCTGCCCACCTGAAGTGAGAAAGCAAAACACTCATGGGGATTGTGAACGTTCTCACCTGACATGTTTGCTGCATGAGGGCCAGTCTTCCTGTGACTCTACTGAAGGACACATGTCACGGCAACATGGCAGGTCCTACGTGGCTGAAAGGAGTTTGAGGAGGAGAGAGGCAACAAAGAACTTGATTCTCATTCCCCCCAAGGTCACGAATTTCTGATGCCGTCATCCAGACCGTGGCTGCCCCTTGCTTCCCTTAAGGGGCAATATGTGAATTTGGGGGCGGCAGGAGGTGGCGCATTAAGATTCCATGGAGTTGAGCCAGAGTTTTGTTTCTGCCCATTAAATTGGATCAGAAGTCACGCTCCTTCTGTTCCCATCATAATAAGCTGTCTTGGACATATTTGAGTAAATCATTACTGGAAACGGCTGTTGTAAAGGAGTTGGAAATTTCATGTTTTTCTGGTCTGTAGGCAAAAAAAAGTTTTGTTAGTGACTCAGTGGGGGGCTTTTCATTTTCCGTGAATCCTCCAGATGGTTATTCTGTGAAATGATGGGAAATGAAATTACTGACCTTGGGAATTTAGTCTGTGTTGCTATTAAATCACTTTCATGCTATTGCTTTAGGGAGCTTCCAAATGTCCTTTTCCTGTGTTTCCGAGAGATCCCTTTCCCACCATCATACCATATTTTCCTTTAAAATTATTGCCTACGTTACTAGTGCCTGGGAAATATTAAGTTTGAGTAAAAGCTCCCCTATTTCCCACTGCTAAATTTTCTTTCTGTTTTAATAGGCTGGTTTGGTAAGCAACAAAAGCTGATGGGCTCAGTTGAGAAAAAAGAATAATAAAGTCACCCTCATCTGTTCAATTTGTTAGTGTCAAGGTTTAGGTGGAAGGGAGAGAAAATCTGCTAACAGTGGCTTTAGGACATCTTCCTTCTTCCACAGTTACGTGTGCATGGCTTGTGGACCTTGCTCAGAAACTTGCCTAGAGCCCGGATGCCACCCCAGAAAATGTCTTGCATCTGTTTGGGGGCGAGGGGGAGGCTTCCTTTTGTTTAATTCGGAAACGCTGCACGCTACAGAGGTTCCGTACAGAACAGTAAAATCAGAGGGCTGTGAAGCGTGAGTTCCTCTCCCTCATTTATCACTGATTGTCACCACCGTGGTTCTCTGACACTGAGCATCTGTTCAGGAGATCATTCGTCCCAGTGTGTTCCCCCTCCCCGAGCTTCCCCAGCGGGACAGCGGCAGACCTGCCTCTAGATCGGCCCCAGGGAAGCCCAGGGTGTTTTCCTTGTGTATAGGTGCTGCCTGAGTTACCATGTATTGGGGTCCCCTTAGCTGCTGTATCGACTTAAGCCACCCACACCTTGCAACTGGAATTCCCCTTAGCATCCGGACTCCCAACTTGGGGACGTGGAACCCATGGGGCCATTTTGATTGAAGGCGCACTTTCAATAGACTCAGAAAGTAATCACAAGGTTCATTACTTATAAGTCCCAGAATGGTGTGGGGGGGGGGGGATACAAGGGGGTGTGGGGGGTGGGAAGGGCGGTCCTCTGTCCCAGGTCAGAATCAGCAGGAGACAGACAGACAGAATGGCAAGCACATGTTACAAGGTGATGGGGCAGAGGTCACTAACTTTTCTTGGGCTTAATTCTTAGGGGTTGCTTTAAAAGGTGCTCGGGTGACAGCAAAGCAGGAGCCCGAGTAGGGCCTGCATCCTAAACTCACGTCCTTATCTAAGCGTCTAGACTCCGGGTGTGAGCACGGTTATTATACCCCAAACCACCCAGGTTACCAACATGGAACAACAGAAGTTGATTTTCTTGCAAGTTGTTTCCCATGCCGTCTACAATTCGCCCGATAACTTACAAAGACAAGAAAGACAAAGTAGAAATGCCCCAACGCACAACGGAATCTCCCAAGACTGACCATTTCACAGCTGCTGTTGGAGAACATTAACGGGGAATTAATTAGCCATCGCTGTGGTTGATACTGAAGCCCACGATCTCCACACTGCGTGGCACAGGGTTCACACCCGCATGAAAATTAATTCACACGCGATGCAAAACGTGAGCACATCCAAATAATCATCTGTAATCTGCCACTCCTGATCATTAAACGTCGTGAAAAAGAACGACACAAAGAAAAAGTTCGAGGTCAGCTCATGCTCCACTTTCTACTATTAAAAATTGGACAACTGTCACATCCCCATTGGAATCGGGAATCTTAGAAACACAAGGCAGGTGCGGGGGGCAGGAAGGCCAAGCGGGGCTCACTCTCCCCAGGCTGAGGGCCGGTGGCGGGAGGAGGGTCCCCAGGCACCTGCCAGATCCCTGAGGGGCCCTGAGAGCAAGTTCAGGCCGTCGCGTGTCCCAGCTGCAGAGAGTAGCACAGATTGCGGGGCCGCTAACACCCCGGCGCGTCCCTGACACGCGGCAGCACGACCACGAGCATTAGCACGCTCTTCGCGGGGGGTCTGCGCAGTGACAGGCACAGAGGCAGGTGCCTAATAACCAGGCCTGGACTCCAGTCACGTGACCTAAGGTCAGCCCCCGCCGCTGGGATCCACCCGAGGATCGTGGAAGGCCTGGATGCGGGGTGGGGGCTGACCCCCCCCCCCCGGGGTCCCGGTGAGTGTCAGGGGCCTGCCTCCCCGAGACAGTGACCCTGGCTTTCTGCACGGCAGGTCGGACGGCTGCTCCAGGCCGCGGGGACGTGTCGGCCGGCCTCGCCAGTTCGTGCTGGGGACATGCTAGGAGGTGGGTTTGCCCCGCAAGGAAAGAAAAGAGAGCAAGCATTACATTAGTTCCCACCAGGTTCTGGAAAGTGAAAGACACTTGGGTTTGATTCCGCCTCTTGCCCTCACTGCCATCCTGATATCTGAGCTTCACTACCTGCCTCCAACCCTGAAGGAGGACAGATCCTGTGAGACCAACCAGCTTGTCCCAGGTCATTGGGCTCCGAGCCCAGCGCAGGCGGGACCCCCGTCAAGATGCAGGTGATCCCAGAGTCCAAGCCCTTCTACTGCCTCGTATCATCGTCTGCAAAACCCTGGTGAAGGTCTGGCCTCCCCTGAGTCCTTTCCCCATTTCTCGAGAAGCAGACTTTCTCCACCTCACTCAGTCCATTCCCATCCTGCACACCAGACAGTCACGTTACCAAGAAAAAATAAAATAAAGCACAGTCCGGGAGGGGGTGACTACAATGTCTATGAGAGACAGAACCTAAGGAACTTGGTTTATTGAAGGTTCAATCAAGGTTGAGGAAAATCAGGAAATCATATTTCTCAAGTTAGGCACCAGACTGCTCTGAACCCCTCATCTCTTCAAGCATCTTTGCCTGCATGTGATGGTTAATATTATTTGTCGAGTTGGCTAGGCTACGGTGTCCAGTTCTGTCCAAAGCTAGTGTAGACGTTGCTGTGAAGGTGTTTTATACGTATGATTAACAGTTACAATCAGTTGACTTTAAGTAAAGCAGATTACCCTCAAAATGTGGGTGGGCCTCACTCAATCAGTTGAAAGCCTTAACCTGGAGAAGAAACCTGCCTCCTCAAGACTGTAGTGTAGAAATCTTGCCTGAGCCCCCAGCCTGCCTGGCCTCCTTGCTGTTCGTGGAGTCACCAGCCTGAACGTTCCTTGGACCCCTCACATACCTGCTCCTCTCCCTCGCTATTTTTTCCTTGGGTCTAGATCTTTCTCATCAGCATTCCTCAGCACAAATATGTCCTCCTAAGAGAAGCCTTATCTGGCCAACTTTGACTAATTAGAACCCCCCCAAGCCATTCTTTATCACATTACACGGGGTGCAGGGGTGACCTCAGAGCACGTGACTGAGCACTATCAGATATTTGGTCCATTCCCTCTATCCATGCACTGTGTGAAAGCTCCTTCAGACCAGAAATTTGGTGGGTTCTGTTCGTTGATCTCCCCTCCACACTTCGAGTCATCCCTGGCAGGTTTTAGGAAGCCAATTCCTACTCTGCACAAATAAACATACGAATAAGGGGTCGGTCTGGTTATTAGTTGTATCGGGTGAGAGATTAAATCTGGTTTTGGTAGTTCCACCTAAAACTGAACCCCCTAATTTACTTTTTTCTTCACTTAATTAACCTTTTACTGAATTGTTAAATGCAAGAATTGCAAAAATCCTTAATAATAGGTATAGAACGTGATACATTTTTCATAGTGAACACTTTCGTAACCTGCACTAGATGAAGAAACAGCACATTACCAGCATCCGGCAGTCAACGCCTCTGACTCCAAAAGGTAGCCCATGTCCTGACTTCTGACTCCATGGATTCGTTTGCCTGTTTGGGGTTTTTTTTTTTTATGTTCTTTTCACATTTACAAAATAGAATCCAATCGTCTCTACTAATTTTTTACTCGACTTCTTCCACTCGACACTTGGTTTCTGAGATTTGCACCTGCTGCTCCCTGTATAGTGCTAGTTTGTCCAGTATCATTGCTGTATGCTATTCAGTTGCAGGAATAGACCACACTTTACATGTCTGGTCACTGCAGACGGGTGCCTCTGTTTTTCTGCCACTTGGCTTTTAAGAAGAGTGCCACTTAGACTTCCTAGTACATCTTCTGGTGAATGCGCTTGCTCATTTCTATTGGAATATAAAATCCCTGGGAGCGGATTTGCTGCATCGTATAGAGTGCCGTGTATTCGGTCAGTTTTAGCAGACACTACCAGTTTTCCAAAAATTTCGAGGTATTTTTACCAATTTATACTTCCACTAACAATATACAAGAGTTCCACTTGCTCTGCCCCTTATCGGCATTAGATGTTGTCTACCTTTATCCTTTTAAGCATCCTGGTAGGCAAGTTTTAATTTCGTTTCTCCCGATGAACACATTTTCACGTGTTTATTGCCCTTTGGATATTCACTTTTGTGAAGGATCCTATTTTTACAGGATTTCCTGCCTTCTCCTTTTTGATTCGTAAAATAATATATATGAGCCCCCTTTCAAACATATACATTAAAAATACCTCCCCCCGGGTGGGTCTTCCTTGTCCAACTGTAAATGATATCTTTTGATGAAGAGTAAGTTCATAATTTTAAGATTGTCAAAGTTATCTTTGTCCTGTAGGGTCGGTATTTTTAGCCATGTGTGGTCTAAGAAATTTTTTCCTACCACAATGTCTTGATATTTTTCAATGTTTTCTTCCAAAAACTTTATTGTTTTACTGCAATACAGTTTTATATCTAAAATTGATTTTGGTATGTAGTCTTAGCTAGATGGTCAACATTTTTTATATTCACACGGACAGCCAATTATCTCAAATCTATATTTTTCAAAATGCCTTCTTTTCCTTACTGCAAGGCAATGTCATAAATCACATGACCTTCCATGGGTGGGCCCTTTCTGGGCCGTCTAGTCTGCTCTGTTGGTCTCTTTGCCTTAATTACGGTACTGTCATAATAAATCATCATATCTGACAAGTTAAGCCATTTGCTTTTGCTGTTCTTCTTCAATATTGATTTTACTATTCCTGGGATGAATTATGTCTAAACAGGACATTTTGGCTGCTATGTTGAGAACAGAAATTGGGGTAAAGGGTACAAGAAGCAAGAATATCAATGAGGAGGCTTTAGAATTAAGGGAGATGGAGATGTTGAGAAGTAGTTAGATTACGGAAACGTTTGGCATATCAGCAACAGAGATGACTTATAGACTGGATGTGGACAGTAAAGGTCACTTCACAGATTTGGGGCCATGTAAAGCAAGGACAGAGCCATCATTTATTGAGATGTGGGAGACTCAGAGAAGGAAACATTGCAGGAGGAAATCAAGAGTATCTATTTTGAACTTCTTAAATTTGAGATCTAAGTGTAGAAGGCAAGTAGGAAGATGAAGATAGAAGTCTTCCCTTTCTTTCAGTTCTGACCATCCGGGGTAGATGTGAGTCGTGTCATCCCCACGTGCAACACTGCCAGACATCCACAAATGTTTTCTTTACAGAGCCACGGGGTACGCGTCAGACTTTGCAGGTCATGCGCGGTCTCGGTTGCAGAGCCTTCTCTTTTTCCAACCCTTTAAAAACGTAAAAGTCATTCTTAAGTTTCTGGCCAGAAAAGGACCGGGTGGGATTTGGTGGGTGGGCGGTAGTTTGCCAAGTCCTGGTCTAAAGCATGATTGACTCTCCCTGCGTTTCAGTAACGTTCTTCGTTCACCTTCCATGTCTTCTTCATGTCTTCTTCACCTTCTATTCTTCCATGTCTTCTTCACAGAGAAGCTAGAATTACGGTTTTTGGGTTTTGTTTCTGTTTTCGTTTTTTAATCAAGGTCAGATGATGATACTTACATGGCTTTACATTGATCTGGCGCTACAATAAAATTTTCCAGTACGGCCTGCCAGGCTGAACGTGATCCGGCTGCTGGTGAAGAAGGCTGATCCAGCCCACAGCCTGTGTGTACAAGTAGAGTTACGCTGGGACACAGCCACGCACGTTTCTTTGTTTGCATGTTGTATGGCCGCTTTCACTCCACAACTGCAAAGTTGAGTAGTTGTGACAAGACCACGCGCCCCACAGAGCCTGACATATTTACTGTCTAGACCTATACAGGAAAAGTTTGCTGACCCCTGTTCTAAAGCGTCAACATTATTCCTGAAAAGGCTTTTGCATTTATGACCCCTCTGTAGTGCTCTTGCTTCCACAATTGTTTCATGGGCTTCACGTTCAAAATTGAGTTGATTATTATCTTTAATTCATGGCAGTCATCATCGGCTTAAGCAAATCTGTCCTGTATTATTGTACCATTCTGTGTTGCACTGCGTTGTATTTCCACCCTTCAATATTCACCTATGTGCTCATTTCATTCCTAACTGTAGCCTAGTTGGGTCAGGTCAAGAATATATTCTATATGAATGCAGGTGTCTGAGGTTTTTGTGACTTAATCATGATCCGAGAGGTGGTTGGTTTTCACATAAATCCCATACATTATGGAAAACAGTGTGTGGAGGGCACCTGGCTGGCTCAGTGGGTTAAGTGTCTGACTTCAGCTCATGTCATGATCTCACAGTTGGTGAGTTTGTGCCCTGAATTGGGCTCACTGCTATCAGCACAGAACCTGCTTCAGATCCTCTGCCCTCCTCTCTCTGCCCCTTCCCTTGCTCATGCTCTCTTTCCCAAAAATAGATAGAATCTTAAAAAATTTTTAAAAAACAAAAACAATGTGTACATGTTGAGTATAGCATTCTACATATTTCCATTAGGACTACTTGGTTAATCATGGTAAGCAAATCTTTTGTATCTTGATGATTTATCAATTTGTTCTGTTGCCTTCTGAGAAATGTATATTTCCCTTTGAGTACGGGATTATTGGTTTCTCTGTGTAGTTTGTCATATTTTGCCTTATTCAAAGTACTATTAGGTACATAAAAATTAATAATAATTATATCTTTCTGATAAATTGAATCTTTCATCATTTGAAGATTCCCTTATCTCTTGCTTAAATGTATGACTTCTGATAGTAATACAGATAGTAGAGGATTTTTGGGATTAGTGTTTGTATTCTATATATTTTCTTTTTCTTTCTGCCTTCCTATTCCTTTGTATTATAAATATGTCTCTGATAAAGACCAAATAGTTGTCTTTTTATCCATGCCAATAAACTTCTTCTTTCAACACAAACATTAAGCATACTTATATTTAATGCACTATGATGCATTTATGTTTTAGTGTCATATATTTTTCTTTCTCCTTGACCTTCCTGTTCACTGTTATTTTTAACACAACATCTCCATTTTTCACTTACTATCCCCTTTAATGTCAAAGGAATCCTCTGTTTGTTGAGGATTCTGTTTCTACACTTCTAATAACTTTTCATGATAACATGAATTATGAGATTATACCCATGTTATTTATAATATTGGGTTTTTTAACCATTCTTCTAGTCAATGCATATCCTTGGGATTTTAACTCCATTTAGTCTTCTCTGACGTCAAAGCCACTGTTGTCCTGTAAAATGCAAGACACTATGCTCCATCTTAGGGTCGTCCATCCTGGACCCCAGCTGCCATGCTGTGGAAGCAGAAGGGTGGGGGGTGGGGCCCTACTGGAGTGTGATCCTCTAGTTCCACTTGGGCTGGAACAGCCAACACAATGTGGAAGGACAAGAACAAGATGGAAGAACACACGTGGAGAACTGGCAAGACTCACTCCAGGGCTACAGTAATCAAGTAATCAAGTAATACAGTAATCAAGACACAAAAATGGACAAAAAATCGGCAAAAGCACACCTGTGAAAGAATAGACAAACAGGTTGATGGCACAGAATAGAGAGCCTAGAAATAGACCCACACAAATACAGTGGTCCCTCCTTATGCACGATTTCACTTTCCACAGTGTGAGTTACTGAGGTCTACCGCAGTCCGGGAGCGGATGATTCTCCTTCTCGTGGACAGTCAATAGTAGACATTTTATCATCTCACATCATCACAAGAGGAAGGGTAAGGACAGTACAGTAAGATATTTTGAGAGAGAGAGAGAGACCACATTCACATAAATTTTACTATAGGCATATTGTCATAATTGTTTTATTTTATTGTTAGTTATTGTTGTTAATCTCTTACTCAGCCTAGTTTATACCTTACACTTTATCATAGGTATGTATGTACAGGAAAACCCATAGAATATATAGGGTTCAATATAATCTGCAATTTTAGTCGTCCACTGGGGACCTTGGAACTTACATCCCATGGATGAGGGGCAACTCCTGGGTAGTCAACTCATCTCTGAAAAAATATGGAAGGTAGCTGGGGCATTTGGGTGGTTCAATCGATTAAGCATCCAACTCTTGATTTCGGTTCAGGTCATGATCTCACAGTTTGTGGGTTCGAGCCCCACATTGCTTAGGACTCTCTCTCTCTCTATCCCTACCACCCCCAAAATAATTATAAAACATTTTTACAAAGATCCAAGTAAATATAGAAAAAGGATAGTCTTTCCAAGAAATGGGACTGGAACAATGAGACATCTACATGCAGAAACATGAATCTAGACCAAGACCTTATACCTGTCACAACAATTAACTGAAAATGTTCATAGACCCAAACATAAAAAACAAAAGTATAAAACTCTTGGAAAATAACATAGGAGAAAGTCCAGGTGGCCTTGGGTGTGGTGATGGATTTTAAATACAGCATCAAAAGCAGGATCCATGAAAGAAATAATTGATGAGTGGAACTTCATTAAAATTTAAAAGTTTTGCTTTGTGAAAGACACTGTTAGGATATTGAAAAGACAAGCACCAGACTGGGAGAAAATATTTGCAAAGGATGTTCCTGATAAAGGGCTATTAGCCAAACTATACAAAGAATTCTTAAAACTCCATAGTAAGAAAACAGACAACATGATTTTTAAAAAAATGAGCAACGATCTGAACAGACACCTCACCAAAGAAGATATATGATTGACAAATAAATATACGAAAAGATGCTCAACATCCTATGTCATTAGGAAATTACAAATGAAAACAAAAATTAAATACCACTACATGCCTGTTAGAATGGCCAAAACCATAGCCCTGACACCAGGATGTGAAGCCACAGGAACTCTCATTCGCTGCTGGTGGGAATGTGTAATCGTACAATCACTCTGGAAGACAGTGTGGCAGTTTCCTACAAAACTAAACATGCACTTATCATAGGACCCAGCAATTTGCACGCGTTGGTATTTACTCACACTGAAAAGTTATGTCCACAAAGAAAGCTGCACATGGATGTTTATGGCAGCTTCATTCATCCTTGTCAAAACTTGGAAGCACCTAAGATGTCCTTCAACTGGTGAGTGGATAAACAAACCGTGGTATATCCATAAATGGGATATAATTTGTGGTAAAGAGAAGTGAATTAACAAGTCCTGAAAATAAATGGAGGAACCGTAAATTCATATTACTAAGTGAAAAGAGTCAATCTGAAAATGCTATATACTGTATGATTCTGACTCATAAGACGTTCTGGAAAAATCAAAAGTATGGAGACAGTAAAGAGATCAGTGGTCTCCAGGGTCTTGGAGGGAGGAGAGGAGAGATGAATAGATAGAGCACAGGGGAGTGTTAGGGCCCTGGATATGTTCTGTAGGATGCTGTAATGGTAGATACATAACACTGTCACAACACGTAGAATCATACAATACAGAAGTGAAACCTAACATAGACTGTGAACCTTAACAACAAAGCGTCAACACTCATTGTGTGTAATAAATGTACCACACTAATGCGAGACATTAATAATAGGGGGAAAGAGGAGAGGAGGAAGGGAAATATGAGGAGGAAATATATGTGAGTTTTCCGTGCTTTTTGCTAAACCGAAACTTTCTATAAACCTAAAAAATGCTCTAAGAAATAAAGTTTAATAGTTTTAAAAAATGTGTCCAACTATGCTGTCATGAAGTTTGGTATGTTGACATCTGATAAGGAGGTGGTAAAATAAATCCTACCATAACTGTGGTTGTAAGAAACAATTTATTCATCATAATTGTGGGTGATATAACTCCAACAATGGATTTTTTAAAAATATCTAAGAATATATTTCTATCAAGAGGCAGACTTGCCTTGAGGTCTACATTTAAAGCAGAGCCCCATAGGTCTATGATCTATTTTTGTATAATCTGTGGGCTAATTTCTTTTCATATTTGAAAGTTTTTTTTAATCTAAAAGAGATTAATGTTTTATGACACATGAAAATTTTAGGGATTTCAAAGCTCAGAAATATAGTTTTATTGAGAAACAATTAAGTACCTGCATAATATTCTCAACGTTGCCTCTGGGCTCACAAAATCTGAAATATTTGCTACCTGGCCCTTTACAGAAATAGTTTGCTGGCCCTATTTTGAAGGGTCCATTGTCATACAGACAGAAAGGTATTGAGGAATATATGGAGGGGCACTTGGGTGGCTTAGTCAGTTAACTGTCTGACTTTGGCTCAGGTCATGATCTCATAATTTGTGAGTTCAAGCCCCATGTTGAGCTTTGGGCTGGCAGTGCGGAGCCTGCTAAGGATTCTCTCTCTCTCTCTCTCTCTCTCTCTCTCTCTCTCTCTCTCTCTCTGCCTCACTCCCACTCTCTCTCTCAAAATAAATAAATAAACTTTTAAAAAAAAACCATGGGCATCTCTTTCACTCAAGGTCTCATATTTATTGCTGGTTTAGCAAAACCAAAACTTGAAACACCTGCTTTTATAACTAACCCCATCCTTGAACGAAAAGGACCTTTGTCTGAATTCTGTGGAGTTTTGAGGTTTGCGATGCTACCCAGGCTAAGGAGGCCTCAGCATTGGAGCAGGATGTGGATTTGAACAGTAGCAGCACTTAGGTAAGCAAAATAAAAACAAGTAAGAAAACAAATCAACACACATGTTAAACCCTTCCTCGTACATGGCATAAACACAAGATACGCGACAGAGTATCATCCCATGTAATATGAATTGCATACTTACTCTCTTTTCTTTGGATCCAAATCCAAAAATTCTGGAAGTACTCATCAATTAGCAAGGAATTCAATTTGCACATGGTGCCTGAGGAGTATTCTGCAATTTAAAAAAATTAAATATTCTTAGATTTGCATAGTCTACATATTATGAAATATGTTTAGTCTGAGTAACATGCTTGAAGTATGAGATGATTCTTTACCTGGCAAACACAATCGGAAAAAGTTTGATCAGGACAGCAGGTGGGGATATATTAATCTGACTTAAAAATGCACTTAATAGGAACATGCCCAAAGATGCATATATAATTACTTCATGGCAGCACATCACAGCAAATATTGGAAATGTCTTAAACGGCCTTACATAAAAGACTGAGAATAGTTCTGCACATCTTTCTATAGTTCTCATCATACAGTTCTTTTACATCTTTGGTTAGGTTCATTCCTAGGTATTTTATTATTTTTCGTGCAATTGTGAAAGGGATCAGTTTCTTGATATCTCTTTCTATTGCTTCATTGTTGGTGTATAAAAATGCGGCCGATTTCTGTACGTTGATTTTGTACCCTGCGACTTTGCTGAATTCCTGGATCAGTTCTAGTAGGCTTCTGGAGGAGTCGATCGGGTTTTCCACGTAGAGTATCATGTCATCTGCGAAAAGTGAAAGTTTGACTTCATCTTTGCCAATTCTGATGCCTTTTATTTCCTTTTGTTGTCTTATTGCTGATGCTAGGACTTCCAGCGCTATGTTAAACAACAGTGGTGAGAGTGGACATCCCTGTCATGTTCCTGATCTCAGGGGGAAAGCTCTCCGTTTTTCCCCATCGAGGATAATATTAGCTGTGGGCTTTTCATAGATGGCTTTTATAATGTTTAAGTAAGTTCCTTCAATCCCGACTTTCTCAAGGTTTTTATTAAGAAAAGATGCTGTATTCTGTCAAACGCTTTTTCTGCATCTATCGACAGGATCATATGGTTTTTATCTTTTCTTTCATTAACGTGATGTATCACATTGACTCGCGAATATTGAACCAGCCCTGTAACCCAGGAATGAATCCCACTTGATCATGGTGGATAATTCTTTGTATATGCTGTTGAATTCGATTTGCAAGTATCTTGTTGAGGATTTTTGCATCCGTATTCATCAGGGATATTGGCCTGTAGTTCTCTTTTTTTGCTGGGTCTCTGTCTGGTTTGGGAAGTTCTGCACATCTATACAATGAAGCCTGGTGCCAGGCCGCTGTTAGAACTATATTTGACAGCATTAAGTGAAAAAGCACTTTATGAAAAGAATACAGAGGCTGAGTATGTGGGAATGCTTGTGTACTAAGCACTGCAACTTTTCCTGGCTTATTTAGAACGTTTACCTGGAGTGCCTATCTTTTCAAAGTATATTTCAATTCTGGGGGGAGATAAAAGAGGTTTATGTGAGCTTAAGTATGTCAGTAAATAAATCTGAAATACTAGGTTCAAATGAGAAAGCCATGTTGTACTAAAAATGGCCCATTTTCTCCCCTGAGCTGTTCTTTAGTGTAATTTTCTGTCTGCATTTCTGAATTGCATGAAAGATTTGTGGAATACCATTAGCTCTGGTTGAAGAATTACTTTCATGCTAAACTCTTGCTCTTAGACACTTCTAACTTTTTGTAAAAAAAAAAAAAAAAAGAAACTTCAAATTTTATGAGCTATTTTCAAGCCGAAGATAACCTTTATTTGAAAAGCTTAGAGGGAAAAAAATCTCATAGTTCTTGTTAGTTATTTATGCATAAATCAAAGGTTTTTTTAATGCATTGAAAGAAAAAATATTATTCAGAAAATTTTAGTGGGTGGCCTGAAAGGGTTTGCACTAAACCCCCTTTAGCTCGTCATGGTGCCAGGTAAATAAGACAGAAGACTGAAACATTACTTCCTTTGCAGATTCTCTTCACTCCTCTAACAATGGTTAAGTCTTTTCTTAATGCAAATTCCATTCGCTGGTGTTTGGTTTTAATTACAGCAGCTGGACAATATGGCATTTCTCTTATTTTTTCCATCATGTTCTCTCTCTGTTTTCCATTTTGTTTTGTTTTGACTACGTGATGCACAGACGTGATTCAAAATTTCTGTAAGATAAAAGGGCAAAGAGTCCATATTAAGTCCCCTCCGCCACCTCGCCCTCAGGTTGGCATTGCGAGAGTCACACGACCAGAACAAGCCCCCGGCGTGTCCTTCCAGATCCGTTTTACATGTGCACAAGCCTGTGTGCACACACAGGACGCTCCCTGCTACTCGGATGGATTCGTATATATTCCGCATGGCAGTCTTGGGGACTCAGAGGCTTTCGCCAAGATGTCAGTAAAAAGAGAGGAGCTCTCTCTGCACGTGTAACCATCCTACCTAGAGGTGGGTTTATTATTTCATCCATCAGTCTCAGCCAGACATGGCCAGCAGGAGTGTCCTCAGGACACGGAATGGCTCCCCTGGCTTTCCGCACACCTATCCACTCGCCCTGGAGAGAAAGGAAAGGAAACCATGGACCCTGAGACTGCATGGACTGCACGCTCATATGTTCACACTTTGCAAAATCTGGATGAGCTGTGCTCCCTACTTGGGCCGGCAGTCATCCTGGGATCTCCATTTATCTCCACTCTGGGCTCATACCTTTCGGACTCTAAGTTAACTGACCCACACCCCCCATAAAAGGGCCAGAACACACACACCCTTGCACAGAGAGGATACAGACGGCCGCTAGAGGTTCTCCAGGCAGGCCCAGCAGACAGGGCACCATGGCAGTAAAATGAGGATGTACTCAACATTCCCTACCCACTGTTCCCCGGCACCTGTAACCAGAGGAGTTCAGCTCTGCAAAGATTGAGGGAAAGGGAGGTCCCAGAACTGGGCCATGAGTCCTTCCTCCACTCACAGAGGCTACAGTGGGAAGGAGAAGGGGGAATGAGCAGATCAGACCTTCACCCACTTGAGGTCCCTAGAGACACCAAGCCGGCCATCCACAGTAGAGAGAGAAACTTTGGGCTGGACATCAGATTGGAGTTTTACACCGGGTAGCTTTTTATTTTTTAGGTTTATCTATTTTAAGTCAGGGAGCAGAAAGAGAGAGGGAGAGAGAAAGAATCCCAAGCAGGCTCCCCACTGGTAGTGCTGGGCTCGACACAGGGCTTGAACTCATGAACTGGGAGATCATGACCTGAGCTGAAACCAAGAGTTGAATTCTTGACTGACGGAGCCAGCCAGCCAGGCGCCCCATAAACTGGATAGTTTTTAAAAGCTGGCAGGTGAGGTCAAGATGACATGAAAGACATTTGTATGCCTGCCACAGAAATGGAAAATACATGCACCTCACACACATACAAGAAATATGGGTGCGTGCATCAATGGTACACGTGACTCCACAGGTGTGGATGGCATTAAAGCAAGGGAGACACATGGGCAGGTGTCTGTCAGATACATGGGGCCGGGTGGGGACCAGCTAGAAGGCCGTGCAGTATGCTGAGAAGGGAGCAAAGGCAGTGTGGGGTGGGGGGTGGGGTGGGGGTTCGGAGAAGAGGGAACCGATGAAGAAAATGTTCAGGGGGCAGCAGAAGCCCTACGTGGACGTGGAGGCAGAAGAGAGGGGAGTCTGGCAGGAAGGTTCTTAGGTTCTGACTTGGGCAGATTGCAGATGGGGAGATGGGGACTGAGTCAAACACGACAGGGTTATCAGTGTGTTAACCTTTCCGGTGCTCACCAGATACCTGGGGGCCAAGGGGCTGGATGTACTGGGCAGAACCCAGGGGAGAGCTCTGGGCTGGGACCATCAGGGTACAGGTTGAGCTATAAGAGAGGACAAGGAGGGAGCGGGAAAACAGTCAGGTTTTCAGGGTAGTGAACTGGGAGCACCTGCTAAAGCCTGCAAAAATGGCTGCTCTCTCCACATTATGGAGCCGTGTTACTTTGTAGCCAAAGGTTATAGTCAGAGGGTTTTGGAGACATAGGTAAAGAATTCCGGGTAGCCAGACTTCCCTCAGAAGTTCAGTCCAAGGGGAAGGGGGGTGATGGGCATGGAGGGGGGCACTTGTGGAGAAGAGCACTGGGTGTTAATATGGAAACCAACTTGGCAATAAACTATTAAAAAAAAAGAAGAAGAAGAAGTTCAGTCATTCTCATCACTGTTTCGAGATGGGGTAAAAATACGGGTAGGTTGGTACATAAGCCTTAAGAAGATAAAATTTTTAACAAAAAGGTTTTAATTTCTGAAGTGCAAGGGAAGTTACGCTATTTTTATCTTGATTAATTCCAGATTATTATTTGGATAAATGACTTTTCAAATCATTTGCTTTAAACCATTGAGAAGGTGCAGGAAAAAAAAAACAAACTAATGTACGAAAGGCAAAGCAAAACAATGCTGAAAGCCCGCCCAAATCCAGCGACAGCAATAGCCCCTCAGCTCTCCCGCTCTGATCATTAAGAGAGGTCATGTTCGAACACACGTCCTGAACCACAGCGGTCTGGTCACCTGCCCCTCCCCAATCTGAACCACAGGAGAAGGCACAGGGAGCAGAACAGAGCTCCGCATCCACGCAGGGGGAGCGTTAGACACAGCAAGATGCTTCCGGTGGAACCACAAACTCACTCATGGGTGCTGCCGCCGTGGCATGTTGTGCTGAGCCCTCCACGTGGAGAGTTCCCGGTGCACCTGACCGCAGGCTGCCCGCCACCAGCAAGCCTCCAGCTTCCCCAGCTGACCGCTGTGCTCCACTCTGCTGCCCTCACACCCCGTGACCCCTTGCCCTCCTTTGAGTGACTTCAGATCATCAATCTTAGCAGGGGCGCCTGGGCGGCTCAGTCAGTTAAGCGACCAACTTTGGCTCAGGTCATGATCTCACAGTTCGTGAGTCGGAGCCCCGCGTGGGGCTCCGTGCCTACAGCTCGAAGCCTGGAGCTGGCTTGGAATTCTGTGTCTCCCTCTCTCTCTCTGCCCCTCCCCTGCTCGAGCTCTGTCTCTCTCTCAAACATAACAGAAGTGTTTTAAAGATAATCTTAGCTACATGGTTGTAACTTTGTGTTCTGGTAGTTCACTGCTTTCTGCATTGGACCTTAGAGAGCTTTGTACAAACCTGCACAGTGACC
Source organism: Cryptoprocta ferox (assembly GCA_028646485.1). Classification (NCBI taxonomy): domain Eukaryota; kingdom Metazoa; phylum Chordata; class Mammalia; order Carnivora; family Eupleridae; genus Cryptoprocta; species Cryptoprocta ferox. The sequence continues at coordinate 138,758,224 of CM053572.1, forward strand.
GGTCTTTGGAGGGACACGCCGCACCCTGGCCATCTGATCCTGTGTCACTCTCTGGTCCATCAGCCAGCCATCCTCCTTCTACTTCTCTGCCTCCTCTTCCCCCGCACCCCCTCCAGCAGGTCTCTGCCATGGTCCCTGCCTGGCATGGATGCCCCTTTCTGTGCTCTTGAAGGACACTGCTGCATAATAATGAGCCGCTGAGATAAATGCGTTGGGGGAATAAAAAGAGATGCCTCTGGGGGACTAATTATGGAAAACACAATGAGTCTCTGTCACCACCGGAAAAGGTAGAAGAGAAACCAAGACATGCACTGGCAGTGAAACAAGTCAGATGCCTGGTGCCTCATGGTGAAGCCAAGGAGACCCGCCTGGTATGTGCTCCCTGGTGCAGGTGGATCCCAGGGTCCCTGGAGGTGACAGCTCCAGACAGAGGGAAGGAGGCCTCTGTGCCATCCGCACGCTGGGGACCAGAGCAAAGGCGGAAACCACCTTGGGTTCTGGGGCGGTGGAGACAACGCCAGCAGGGAGCTCCCTTGACCGTGATTTATTTTCTGGGCCTGGCAGGTAGGGTCCCTGGAACCTCTCCGAGCTCTGCATGGCACACGGCCAGGTGGCTGGGCTTTGGTCCTTCCTACGGGCTTCACTGGGAAGTGTAAGGTCTTTGGTGGGAGCCCCCCAGGGGGATCCAATGTCTGCGATTCAATGTCTGTCCTGGACTGGGAGCGAGTGGGCGCACGTGGGTGGGGTCCCCACCAGCGGTGTCCAGTGAGCGAACAGGCGAGCGGAGGATGAGGAGCAAACGATGCTCCTCGCTCCGTCGGACTGCTGACAAGGGCGAGGACCAGGATGCTGGGGGGGGTGGGGGGATGGGTGTCTGAGCCGAGGCTGGGAAGCCCCGCCGGGTGCCCGGGGGGTGCTGAGCTTGGGAAACGGACGTGGGAGACGATCTGGAAGAGCTTCGCCACCTCCGCTTTGAGAAGCACCGTTGTGGGGACTTCTTACAACACAGGGAAGGACGTTCCCATCCCTCTTCACACCTGCTTGTGTAACGATGTAAAACAGACCCAGAACGAATCACTGAAGAGCTGCTTTGTTCACAAGTTAATTCAGCGCTCGTACATGGGAAACAAGACAGAATCAAGGCCAACTCATCCTCCCCGCGTTGGTCCTTACCTGGTTACCATGACAACTCACTTCACAAATGTGTTGCCAGACACATGATAAAAACACAGGAGAGTGCTGTATCTGGTAAAATTGAAAGTAAATCCTCAAAAGTACAGAGCCCAAAGAATTAAAACCATTATGAACAAGTTACTGGAGTGGTGGAATCGATTTTAAAATTTCTAACATTGCTCAAACCTTCACAAATTAATAATAAAAATGTATTTTCTTGGGGCGCCTGGATGGCTCAGTTGGTTAAGCCTCTGACTTCGGCTCAGGTCACGATCTCATGATTTGGGAGCTCGAGTCCCAGTCAGGCTCTCTGCTGGCAGCTGAGAGCCTGGAGGGTGTCTTCGGATTCTGTGTCTCCCTCGCTCTCTGACCCTCCCCTGCTCACGCTCTGTCTCTCTCAATAAATAAATAAAAAATTAAATAAATAAAGAAAGAAAGAAATGAAACACTAAAAAAATTTTAAAACAGAAAATATATTTTCGTAAAATCTGCAAAATCAAGTGATAACTTAGAACAATTTTAACCTGCTTGAGAAATATTTTATTAGTTTGGGGGTTATATTTATGTTTTATTTTGCTTGCCAAAGTAAAATAGGACATCACGCTATTTGTAAAACAGCAGGACCATTCAGAACTAGAGGGAAAACAGAAATCCCTCCTACACTCTCCCTGCTTCACACTGTCAGGGGGTTGTAATCGCTTCCCCAAAAGGAGCCGCTCTTTTTTTTTTTTTATGTTTACTATGATAATTTTATTTATTTTTTTTAACTTTATAGTTTATTGTCATGTTGATTTCCATATAACACCCAGTGCTCTTCCCCACAAGTGTCCTCCACCATGACCATCACCCCCTTCCCCTTTCCCCCTCCCCCTTCCGCCCTCAGTTTGTTTTCAGTATTCAAGAGTTTGTCTCCCTCCCTCTCCCTAACTCTTTTTCCTCCTTCCCCTCCCCATGGTCCCTTGTTAGGTTTCTCCTGTTAGACCTATGAGTGAAAACATATGGGATCTGTCCTTCTCCGCCTGACTTATTTCGCTTAGCACGACACCCTCGAGGTCCATCCACTTTGCTACGAGGATGTATCTTTCCATAGTAACGTACGGTATGGATAGACAGAGATCAATTTCTTATGTATACCCTCTTTTTTGTTAACATGATAAAATGACTTAGCAGCCTTTCTTAGTAGCACATTCCACTGTACCTCACTCCCTTTGACGTCTGCAGAGTACATGACATAATGCGGATTTACTAGAATTTTCAGCCATCCCCTTACTGACAGACATTCAGGTTGTTTCCACTTTGTCATTAACCCACACGAGATTGCAGAGGACTTTTTGTGCATATGTCTTACGGCACGTGGTCTATTCCTTCGATGTGGTGGATGTAAGGGGAAGTACCTGGTCACAGGAGATGTGCACTTAATATTTGAGAGGCACTACCAAATTGTTCTTTGAACGGTCTACGAAAAACTGTCTACTGAAGCACGCAAATGCCCATCTCTGCACTACTTTAGATAAAGTGTATTCATATTATCAACCTGTTTATTTTTACCAGTGTGACAGGCAAACACACATGTAACTAAATCACATACAGGGGCGCCTGGGTGGCTCAGTCGGTTGAACGTCCGACTTCAGCTCAGGTCATGATCTCACCGTTGTGGGTTTGAGCCCCACATTGGGCTCTGTGGTGACAGCCCAGAGCCTGGAGACTGCTTCCAATTCTGTGTCCGATTCTGTGTCTCCCTCTCTCTCTGCCCTTTTCCTGCTTATGCTCTAGCTCTGTCTCTCAAAAAATAAAATAAAATGTTAAAAACAATTTTTAAAATCACATACATATATATCATTGATTTTATAATTTGCGTCCTCAGTAACTATGAGATAACGTGATATCATAGGTGCATCAGCATTTCAACTTCTTTTGTTGATGTGCTTATTTATATTTTGTACACTTTTCCATGTGGCCATTTGTCTATTGAGTATAAGAGGCTCATTTTACATGATTGATATTAATCCACTGAAACGGTGAATCCTGTGTATGTCTGTTAGATCAAAATGTTTATTGTATTTACCACTTTGGGGGAGTTTCTTCAAATTATTCCTTTGAAAAGTAAACTATGAAAGTGAGGCATTATAATATTCAAATTGGATTATAAATTTCTTCCTGTGTGTCTCTTGGTTTTTGTTTTGTGTACGTAGAAACTCTGTTAGTAGGGGATGTATTCTCTGTGTTTTTCATGGACTATAATTTTTGTCTCCATTTGTCCCATTTAATGATTTTCAGCCGGATTTCTGATTTTATACTTGCCAGGTTTCCTATCTTTTTATTAACCTATTCCTGATAGATCTTTCTTATACAATGCATTTACTCTTTACTTTTATGTAATATAGCTGTTAACAGCACAGTATCTGGAGTTAACTCTTGGGTCAGTATTTGTGCTTAGTTCATAGTGTCATTTTGAGGATTAAATGAGCTGATCCAAGCAAAAAGATTGGTCTAGTGCTTCTAACATACTCAGCATATAGTGTGTCTTTGTTTTATTTTTGGTATGTGTCCTTGTAAATGTCTTTTAGCTGAGTTCTTATTTTGTCCCAACTGGGCATAAATATATCCCATTTGCATTTATCGTGGAAACCAATACATAGTCTTTTTATAGTCTTCTATTTGACTCACTTAAGTGCTTGGCAACAACATTTAAACAGACTTTTTATTTAACATCAAAACTGGAACCCTGTGTACAGTCCCCCGGGCTCGGGGAAGGTGATCAGTCATGCACTCATGTGAACCAAATTCTTCTCACTTTCCATGTGTTTAAAAAATTATGTGGAATTTTAATTCTAAGTTATTCACTTTTTTAATATTGTGCTTTGGAACTTCTTGAAATTGCTTATCAGTTGGAGTTTACATGTGGCTACATTTTGCACAACTGTGAAGGCATAAGCCTGTTTAAGTTTTTTTATTCACCACCAGTTTTGAATACTGTGTTTGATCTGAAATTCTGCTCTTTCCATCTTTCTACTATTTTGGTCTTATGGGCTCTTTTTATAGCCTTTCGAGGTGTAAACCTGAATCATTATCATGAAAACATTCACTTAAAGTGATAACTCTGTGTCCAAGCTTTGCATATTTTAGGCTCTAAAGGCCAAGAGGCAAAAACCAAGGATATTCTCTAAGTGCTTATATGACAAGAGAAAAACATGTTCACAAATTTCTATCAACAAAATTAGAACAGCATAATCATAACTGAGCAATCTTTTGTAATCCAACTGCACTAATGAAAATAAAGGGATTCTGATCTAGGGGGTAACATTTCACTTAACTTGGGTTTCCATACATCATGTCATTACAAATGAGAGTAAGAACATGAGATTAGTTTGATTTCTTGTGAGGTGAGAGAAGCTAATTTGAAATTTCATAGATTGTGATTAAAAATCAGTGCCAAGTAGTATTCCATTGTATATATAAACTACATCTTCTTTATCCATTCATCAGTTGAGAGGGAGGGAGGCAAACTACAAGAGACTCTTAAATACAGAGAACAGACTGAGGGTGGACAGAAGGGTGAGGGATAGGGGAGAATGGGGGATGGGCATTGAGGAGGGCATTTGTTGGGATGAGCACTGGGTGTTGTATGTAAGCCAATTTGACAATAAGTTATATTAAAAAATATAAATAAATAAAAATAAAAATCAGGATAGCACAGAGAAAGGAAACAAGTATATTAGAGCCCAGATGCCTCTCCAGTGCAATTATTCATTCACTCAACAAACATCTAGTGAGGCCCGCCATGGCCCCAGAACTATTCTAGGCACTTGGGATACATCGGTGAACAAAAGAGCAGAGACAGCTGTCCTCGTGGATCCCACATTCTATAGGATGATATAAGAAAATTCGTAAGCCAAGATCTGTGTTGAATTAGACTAGCTCACTTATAATTGTCTCAGGACTTAAAAATACAAAAGAAAATTTTGTAAATAAGAGAAAGCTGGAAATAACCACATAATTTGTAGGGTCAATATACAAGGAGCCATCTAAAAATATACAACAAAATTCATCCTTAAGCATTTCTTACATGTAATTGAACAGAAATTGCAGGAAATTTATCAGGTGGTCACTGAGATATTTTTGTAAATTTATAATTAATTTCTTATATGCTCCTTAACTATTTTCATTGGAATAAGACAGGCTACAGGGCATAACTATTGTATTGTATTGGTTTCCACTGAAAGTCCTTACCTTGTTCTTCATTTATGGAATAAATGAAATGCAAAGTTTCTTTTTTTTTAAGTTTATTTTGAGAGGGAGAGAGAGAGAGAGAGAGAGAGAGAGAGAGAGAGAGAGAGACTGCAGGTGGGGGAGGGGCAGAAAGAGAGAGAATCCCAAGCAGGCTCTGCACTGTCAGCACGGAGCCGGACTCAGGGCTCCATCTCACAAACGCTGAGACCATGACCTGACCCCAAATCAAGAGTTGTATGCTTAACCATCTGAGCCACCCAGGTGCCCCATGAAATGCAAACTTTCAAATTGTGTTTGTACAAATAATCAAAATAGATTATTGTTATATTAAAATAATAAAAACATGAAATTGAATAAATTTGACAGTTTTTGTAAAATTAAGAAAGAGATTAAAAGATTATTATTTATTCACCCTACAGCAAAAAATGAATACGGAAAATCCCTGTCATTATTTTTTTTTAATTTTTTAAATGTTTGTTTATTTTTGAGAGAGACAGAACACGAATGGAGGAGGGGCAGAGAGAGAAAAGACACAGAATCCAAAGCAGGCTCCAGGCCATGAGCTGTCAGCATAGAACCCGACGCAGGGCTCGAACCCACAATCCATGCCGAAGTCAGACGCTTAAACCAATTGAGCCACCCAGGTGCCCCCATTCTTAAGATCACAAATACACCATAAACTAAGACACAAAGGGAGATTTTTATTCTATTGTGTAATACTCTGTGGGGAGTATACCGCAAAAATGAATTCACAATTCTTAACTGAAAAATCATGTTAGATTGCTAAAATTCATGAGTATCTTTGAGAGTTTTTCCATATAGCCATATTTTTATTTTTTGAAGCCAGCATCTTCAGCAACAATATTATTTCAAAGGAATAGTTATAACATCAAATGCTCCTTAAAGTACTTTGCACAAAATTCTATACTACTACACAAAATGATCTGTCAAGATTCATGGTGTGAACACCGTCACAGATTATAATGAGAAGCAGAAGTGACCTAGAACCTTCTGCGCGAGGGCACAGCATCCACACTCCCTGAAAATAAGTCCCGTGGGCACTTACTCAAAAGTCAACTGGTGGCTGTAGAAAACATCTTGATCTGGTCTATTGGGCAACATTTAAAATCAACCCAGCCTAATTACGAGAAAGTAGTCATTATCACCTGTGCCACACTTTGAAAAGATGCTGAATTTTCTATAAATGTCTTCTGAACCTTCCGCTAAACAAAAAGAGACTCTCTGATCTCTTTATTATCAAAACTGTAACCCTCAGCAGCATACCACATTGTGACAGGTCTACAGACAAATAGCCCAAGAATGAAGTTCCTCTTATTGTCTGTTGGGTTCAACAGGCCCTGAATTCTCCAGATAATAAAGAAACTTAAATATCAGACCTCTAGGTGCCCACAAAGACAATCACCCCAAGAAAATATTTCACGTTGGATGGCTTTGTTCACAGTCTGGATGTACAGAGTAAAGTAGAACATGCAAGTATCTGCCCCATGGGATGTGAGAAGTGCCCCCAAATTACCCCCAAATGATTCAGAAAGACCTGGGCTCTTTAAGACAGTTTTCCTCTGCTCCTGAAGAGATGACTTTGTATTTGGTGGGTCCATGGACATGGAGGCTATAGTAGAGGAGGGCAGTTGGCTTGGATTTAGGGAAATGGCTCCTTGTTCCTTGTTGCTCATTACTGCTTCAAGATGCCCTTCCCTCTTCCCTGCCCCTCCCCAACTTTAAATCTTATATATCAGAATACACTACCTGACCTCTCACCCTCTTACTATCTTCTACCAAACCCTGGACTAACTCTTAACTCCATGAAGATTTTAACACTTCTAGTACTCACCTGCTCTCCCCAACATGACTCCTGCCATAACTCTTCACTATCTATGAGGGTGACTTTTCACTCATTTGATCCCTGTGCTCCATAGTCTCCACTCCAGACAAATTCCGAGCCTCCTTGTATGGTCAAACCCCAGATCGTGTTGTTTCCAGTCACTGCACTACCTGTATGATCTCAATTTCAAAGAACCCTGGTCTCTAACAGCCATCCTCTGAGATTTCTAGCTTATTCCTTCTGTCACCCCATACCAGAAATCCTTTGATCTACCAGGACCTCAAATTTATTTATTCTCCCGTATCTCCACTCCCCAATAGCAGTCCTGTGCCCCACACCCTTTGTTATTCATCTTGAACTCTGTGATCTGCCTCTTTAATCAAGGCATTGCATATACACCCCAACTGGCTCTGCTCTTGTTTCTTCCAAAGAAAAACCACCACAATATAAACTGAAAAACACAACTCCCTGCCCGAGCCAGCTTGGCACCAGCATTGCTGAATGTGTCTGGACAAAAGCACAGAAACTGTTTAAGTTCATGACTTCTAATATCAAGCAGCTGGTAGTGCTTCCTGGTGGTCCTCATTTCTCTCTTCCAAACATTTAGTCTCTCCTCTATTCCCTCAAAACCCAACACATCCTCCCCGCCCCCACTACTGCCCCCATGCTTCCTGATTCACTGGGAGCCTGTACAACTCTGCCGACCACTCCCCCCTCCCTCCTGGCACTATGATGAGCCATCTTCAAGCAAGTCCTCCACCTGTGAGCTAGAGCCCCATTAGTCTTTCCCTAGTAAGGACTTTGCCCAGCAATTCTCCCTCTCTTCCAACTTCACCAATTTTTCTCTACTGGATCATCTCCATTAGGACACAATCTCTGGTTTCACACATTTTTAAAAAAATCCAAACTGTCTCTTGATTCCACATTGTTCTAGATACCGTGTGATTCCTCCATTCCCTCCAAAGCAAGCTCCTCCATGCACTGCCTCCAGAGCCTTCTTCCCTCTCCCAGGCGAACCCCCCTGTGCCCCAGCACACATGCTCTTTCCTTGCCTCCAGTGACTTCTCCATTGCTAGTCCACCAATCCAATCTCCACCCACTCTTTCACGACATTTGATAGTTTCTCACTCATTCTTCCTCAAAAATGCCCCTTTGCTCATCCTCCATGGCTCTTACCTGCATTTCTTCTGTTGCATCTTAATTGGAAAATTCTTCTCCCAATTGAAGGTTGCTTCTCAGTCCCTCAACCTCCAACTTCTAGAACCCCTGAGGGCTCAGTCCATGAACCTCCTATTGTTTCCTTCCACACTAACTCACTTGGAGGTCTCATTCACACCTATGCCTTTAACTACTATCTATACCCTGACAACTAATACATTTATATCAACACTGATCTCTCCATGGAACACCCAACTTTAAATCTCAGTATCTTCTGAGCTTTTCACTTACAGGTCTAATGAGCACCTCGAACTTAAGGTTCCAAAGCCTCTGATTTCACACACACACACACACACACACACACACACACACACACACAAAGGGTTTTGCAGAATTCTTCCCTGAATCAGTAAAAGACAGTTCCATTTCCCAGTTAGGTAAACCAAAAACCTCAGAATAGTTCGATTCTTTTCTTTTACATCCATATACAACTCGTCAGCAAATCCTGCCAGCTTTAGATCATGAATACATCCAAGATCCCCACCACCTGTTTCCAAGTCCCCACTGTCTCTACTCCAGACCGTGGTAGCGGCCTCCAAACTGTTCTTCTACACCTTGGCCCCTTCCATGCTATTCGTACCCAGCAGCTGGAGCGACCCTCTCAGTGAGCACGTCAGATCATGACACCCTTCTTCCCAATACCCTCTGAGGCTCCTCATCTCGCTCAAAGTAAAAACCAAAGTCTGCACAATGACTTCCATGGCTCCCTGTTACCTCTCTGGTCTTATCTACTGTCTTCCTCCCCTAAGATTTTCCTGCCTGAGGCACATAGCCTCCCTGCACTTGCTGAAAATGACAAGCATGTTCCAACGCAGGACCTTTCTACTTTCCATGTCTGCTACCAGGACATAGATAGATATGCCTACTCCTCTCATACCCCCTGTTCACCCCCTACTGCTTTATTTCTTTCCATTACACGTATCACTATTATATTAAATATAATAAAATATAATATTATTTTTGATTTATTAGCCTCTCCCAACTAGGATGTGTTTTTCTCCGCTAGAATGTAGTCCTCAAGATTGGTTTTAATCTGTTTTTTCGTACTGCTGAGTCCCCAGCACAGAATACAGTGTCTCACATGCAGAAAGTACTTAGTAAATACTTGCTTAATGAATCAATGAGTCAATTCATACCACGTTGTCATCCACCTTATGCATAAACCCTCTATGAATATTCTCTACTGCCTTAGAGAATCTTGCATTCTGAGAGAATTCTGCTGTAAAATCATTGCATAAAATCCATCATGTTTCCTTCTGAACAATTGTTCCTAGGACCATTTGATACAGTCATACAGAATAAGTCTAACCCCTCTTCCTTCTGTTTTTTTGGTAACAAGCCTGGCTGCTATCTTCAGTGAGATTGCATATGTGAGACTTATGAAGAGAAGACACATATCATGAAGCAATCTGAAAAACATAACACCTAGGACACGCCATCATTTCTCTTACCTGGGGTATCATCCTCTTCCTCGCCAAGAGTCATTGTCTGTTTTTAGATCAAGAAGGCACACTAATGTTCTCAAAACACTTTTTCAGTTAGTTCATCACCAACTCTCTTGGCTCACTGAAGGTTTCTGCTGGATATTGTCTGAAACAATCCTCCTAGCAAATTAAAATGCAATGAAGGTAAGCCTGAAGCCAATGTCTGAAAATGAGTCTTCCGTAAAATATGCCAGTAGCAGTGAAAGAAGGAAAAAAATAAATAACAAATAATGATGAAGGATTTCCAAAGTTCAGGCAGGCCTCTATAAAAATTTACAAAGCCTTCAACTTTAAGAGGTGGCACGGGGTAGTAGTTAAAAGCATGGATTCTAGAACTAGTTCTCGGTATTTAAATTCAGCCTGTACCCCACAGTGATCCTGTTGGATTTTAGAATTACCATGGACCAACGAGTTTTGGTTGTCTCCCACTTTACCCCTTGTTGAAGAAGATGGTCTATAGCATCTATCCCGTACAGTATGGGATACGTATGTTGGGTGCCTGGTGGGGGCAAAGGGGGAGAAGATAACCTTCTTAGGTCTGTGGATGAAGAGTTACTGGACCCCACGAACTGTACCTGAAGGGCCTCATCCACACTTGAACTTGAGTCACATGATAAGATCTTGCTTGGAGTTGGAGCTGGTGTTATTAAGGGTTGAGACCTGGGGGTTGGGCTTGGAAGGGGTGAGTATGTTTTACATATGGAGAGACATGAATCATTGGGGTGTAAGGGTGGCATACTGAGCCAACTCCAAGATGGCCTCCAGTGATTATCACTGCCTGGGACTTATGCTTGTGCAACCATCTCACACAAGGAATCAGGACTAACCAGTGCAGAGAATACTGTAAAAGTATATGATTTCCTTTTGTAAAAAATGTCTATTCCTTTATTTTGAGAGAGAGAGAGAGAAAGAGTGAGGGAGAAGGAGAGAGAGAGAGGGAGAGAAAGAATCCCAAGCAGGCTCAGCACTGTCAGCACAGAGCCTTGATCTCAGAAACAGTGAGGTCATGACCTGAGCCAAAATCAAGAGTCAGACTCTTAACCAACTGAGCCACCCAGGTGCCCCAAGTATATGATTTCTGAGACCAGGTCACAAAAGACATTGCTGCTTCTTCATTGGGCCTTTTAATTACCTACTCGAGAGGAAATAAGCTTGATGTGAGGCCACTAGCAGCCTGTGACAAGTCCTAGGAGGAGAGGACCTGAAGTGCCTGGTCAAGCATTATCTCACCAGCAAAGTGAGCAAGTGTCCAAGGACACAAACTCTCCAGCTTGGTCAAGCCCTTCTGTGCCTGCAGCCTGCCTAAACATTACTCCACAATGATGCAAAAGAATCAGCCTATAAGCAAATACATACAGACTAACAATGATGGAGTTATTAATATAAAAAATAAAAATAGTTCAACAAACGCTTATCAGTTTGTGGCAGATGATACTATAAAATGGGATGTGTTCCCCATCTTCAGAATTCTATGACCCTGCCAGAAACACAGACTTAATTACAGGAGGTCATTACACAGAGTCCAATAAAGGCTTTCAGGGAACACTACGCAATAGGGGAGAAGTCTATGCCGGGGGTTTAGAAGGACTCCCTGGGTAGCTTGTGGCCAGCATGGGCCTGTCGAATGACTTAGTCCAACAACTAGATGGCTTCCTGAATATTGGCTATGCCAGGTTTTTGTTCAGATTTCATGAGAACAGCCTGGAAAGTGGACGCTAACTTCATCCAATAAAGTTGGGGCTTTCAGGCTTTGTAAGAAAGTAGTATTTAAACTTAGCCTTAAATAATAACCTTGGAGGGCCACCTGGGTGGCTCAGTCGGTTGGGCATCCGACTCTTGACTTCAGCTCAGGTCATGATCTCATGGTTCGTGGGATCGAACTCCACATTGGACTCCACGCTGACAGTGCACAGCCCCTGCTCCTGATTCTCGCTCTCCCTCTTTCTCTGTCTCTCCCCCGCTCATGCTTGCTCTCTCTCAAAATAAATAAACTTAAAAAAATAAGACATTGGACTAGTAGTAAGAGCAGAAAAGAGTATTCCATCCAGAAGGAACAGCAGGGAGAGAGCTCAGAGGTGGGAAAGTACATGGTGCTTGAGAGAAAGAGGACTGGCTGGTGCATGGAGCATGGGGTGTGTATGTGGGCAAAGGGACAGAGAGTGCCTGGCTGGAGGGTCAGAAGGGGTCCTGCAGCAGTGGGTCCTGGGCCCACATGACAGAACTTGCACATTTTACTTTAGGTCTGAGGAGACACTTGAAACATTTTAAGTAAATATTTCATGGTTACATAAGAATTTAGAAAAGATCAGTTGGTCCTTGAGTATAAGGTGGATAAGAAGACAGAGAGTGGGGAACTGGGGCAATGAGATTGCATCCCGCTGTAAGGAGCCCTATCCCTGTGTGTGAGGCTGGTGGGGCCAGGCACCGTATCAGTGGGGTCTGAAGAGAGAGAACAGAGAGTTTCCTGAAGCAGCAATGACCCTGACAACGTCTTGCACTGGACCCCAGTCTTTTGTAATAGCAACCAGGTCAATATTTCCATCTTATAATTACCTAATAGCATATTTCCCTCCATATTTTAGTGTATGGTAGACCAGTTCTCTAGAAATCTCAGAAGCATTGGTCTTTAAACTGTTGTGGTTTAAAGACAAAGTTTTAAATGGATTCATTGATTTAACCCATAGTTCGGGCTGCTTAATGTCAACGAGAAAAGTCATAATATAAACCCATTTTTCTTCACTTCTTTGCCCTGAGCCTACAATTGTACATTTTTAAAAAGAATGATTTGGGCTGAGATACGTATTTTCAGTGTTTCTCCTCTCGTTCACTTTTCAATGTGAATGTTCAGAATAATTTCTTCCCAGGCTGCACATTTGTCCCTGAACCCCACCAAGGCAGGCAGGGGCAGACTCAGACCCAGAGGGGAGCCCCGCCCTGGGAAGATTCCCACTACTCTGTCCAGCACCACCAGCTCCCTCCCCGTCTGCCCTATTTCCATCCAGGACTTCCCTTTCCAGTGCAAAGTCATAGAGAAGAACACACTGCACCTGTTTGGACCATCTTGAGTGACAGCCAGTGACATGTAAGACGAAGCCCAAAGTTCAAAAAAGATGCCACATTCTAAGTGTTTACAGCACAAAACAAAACCCTGGTTTCTCAACTATCACCAGTAAATGAGTGTCCAGAACGAACAATGAAGTAACTCGTAACAGGTAAATGTCAAGGATTATGGAGGCTGGTCACACAACAATAATTTGGGAACACAAAGAGTTTACCTCCCCTGAGGCTTACTGGGAGTGGCTTCTATAAACTGACAATTAAAAAAAAATGTTTGACTTTGAGTCAGGAAACCTGATATTAAAAGCTTCAACTGTATGAGTGGATTTCTGCAGAATCAAAGATAATCACTCAAGAGTGGAAAAATCCAAATATTTTAAAAATAAATGGTATTTGTTTATTTGTAATGGCTACCAATACAGGCATGCGAAACAGAAAAAGTCCAACATTATGCATCTATAATGAAATAATCTCAAACCCAGTTCCCTCTGTGCGTCAGGAAGTTAACTCCAGATGAAACAAGTCATTCCCTTCAAAACCACCTCTCCCGGGGTCTGCCCTCTCCTACTCTCCACTGCAGCATGGACACCCTGGGGCTCACAAGGCACCGGGCATGGGGTTGGGGTGGATTTGGGTCTCACGGCCACACCATATCACCTCAATGTGTTCTGGTGGTTACACCCGCACTCCCTTCAATGTGGGAGGAGGGACCTGCGGGGTGACCATGGTTCACGGGGGCCATCTGGGGAAGTAGCTAGAAGGAAGTTAGTGTTCACTTCCTGAAGTGTGGTGGACACACACACCCAAAAGGTATCACAATTAAGGGTGTACAGACAGGGACTTGGGTTGGGGGCTTGGTTCCTTAGAGTCAGACAGAGGTTTATTCACAGCACAGCAAAGCACTGATATCAGGAAAAGCTAACTGGCCTTCACTGCGTCAATGCCACATGAGGAGGCAGTGTAATTTAAAGAAGAGATTCATCTATTTTTGTAATATTTTTGTAATATTAGAGAAGGTGTTGCTATTATAAACTCCTTCTCAACAAAGGACAAAATAACTAAAATATTTCTCTGGCTCTACAGATTAAAGTTAACACCAGACAGAAATATCAGGACAACTGTATTATCCCCAGAAAGTGAGGGGCCAGACTCCTACCCAACCCCAACGAGATCCTTAAATAGCCCCAGTGATCAAAGGAGCCAGAGACTGACTTATTTGGAAACGAGAAATGTCACCTTGTGTCCATCACAGACCAGGAAGGGATCCAGGGGAGAAGTCATGAAACACGCTGACTGGCATAAATTATCCACAACTAACACATGAGTTTCTCCCTATTTTCCTCACCCTTTGGTGGTAACTGGTCACAGAAATTGGTCCAGAAACCTCAAAAGCCCCGTGGCCTTGCACTAAACCCCAAGGGCATCTAAACTCCTGTGATTATGAAGCTGAATGGCCGGAGATGAAGAGTAACTCCAA
>CM053572.1:138773205-138877822 GCA_028646485.1 Cryptoprocta ferox
GCTTGGTGACTACCCAGTTGAGACCCAAACTACGAGCTGTCCATGGTGACACCTCAAGTGTGTGAGCTCCTGGGACAGCGATGCTGAACTACAGTCCCAGGCAAACGGGGATGGAGACACTGTCCCTGGTGCCCTCTGCAGCTCCATGCCGTGGCCCTGCTGCTGCCTGCTTGGGAATGAACTTCATGGAGAAGGGACAATCAGAGCAAAGTCAGGGCATCTTGTCCCTCCTAAAATGTGACCTCATTCTGATATTACATGGTAATAACTGCTTTTTCTCTTCTTAAAAATGCAAATAATATCCATCCTTCACTTATTAATACCAATATATGTGTGATGAGACATCAAAATGATATGAGACATCAAAATGATGGAGTAGATTGGAAGAAAATCACCCATGATGTGTTCCTTTACGGATTTTCATTTTTTGTCATCTTCCAGTTTTAAGATTAAGTCCAAAGCAAAGGGAAAATACCTGGTAATCCTGTAAGATATATTTCACTGTCATTTTTAATGTTTTAAGAAGCCAAGATATTTTCATTACCAAGAACAGGCCCTGCGGCAGGGACTCTTGCCTGTGAACTTTTTCCTACTGATTAAAAATAGAGACCTGGCAGGATTTTACAGCCTCTTGATTGAAGAATGTCAGGGGAGAGTGCAGTTCCACATATTAATGACACCTCTGGACAATTATCTGGGTCACCGCAGAGGGCCTGTCTTAGTCTTTCTACAGGAATACCCACAGACAGGAGCTGGTGTTCCTCCAGCATCAGAGAAACAACCCAATAATCGTCTCTGATTGGTTTGTGCTCAAAGTATTGAGAGGGAAAGAAGGAAGACAGAAGCAAGAATCCACATGCAGCATTGCAGTATGTTTAATTATTAGGTCAATATAGTCAGGTGGTAAAAATTCCTGTATTGCTTTTATGATGACCAGACTTTGATCAAGTCCAATGAGAAAGGCATCTCCTTCGACAGAACCTAAGAGTTAAGTGTGTCCATTTAAGCTGGCTTTGATTCATTATTCATTGAAAAGAAATTAGGTTGTTGGTCCTTAATAAATGTTAATAAATCAATAAATTATCTTTAGAGAAAAAAATAAGTGAAATTTCCAAAATGGTCCATTCTGGACTCATAGAATAGAAATGGAGTGTTCTTAGTGAAGCACTTGACAGGGTCACAAAGATTTCATTTCTGGAGAGTATGGAGATTTTTAGCTGGTGGGCTAGAAAAGAAAGAAAAAGCAAATTCAGATACATCAACTTTCACATTAAGCAAGGAGACCTAAAGATGGAAAGCAAGCAGCCTAACAGCCCATCACGGAATAGTAAATTTGATTTCCCTTAAAGACAGATGCATCCATTCAATTAGAAATAAAAATAAGAGTTTTTTCCTCTATTGCCCTACATGTAAGGTGGTTGTAACCACCTTAGTTTCTCTTCGTAGCCGCTGGCCCCGTCATTATTTTGGACAAGTTGATGTTGGCTCTGTATATTCTGAAACAAGCAACCACGTTTGAAGCCTGTGGAAGGATCTTGCGTCCTTTCCGGCACTGAGAAACCGCTGACAGCGAGGCGAATATGCTGCTCCTGAAACATACCTCCTTTCTACTGCAGGTTTTAGCTAAGAAGTTACGATTGTGTATAGTGGAAGGTGAGCTGGACCACATGATGCAAATCATCCGACTGCTCTAGAAGAAATACAAGATTAAAATATTTGTAAGTCGTCATTTCAAATAATACAAAAGATTTAACCATCTTTTTCCATTGAAAGTGTCTTCCATTTGGAAAAAAAAAGAACTTGAGTTGAGATTGTTGAGAATTAGGTAACACTAAATTATTTTTTTAGATACACTTGAATGGATACAGGAACCGTTTTGAGTCCGTTTATGTAGATTTGCTCTGTTTCTCAACCCATGCATTTGCATGTTTTCATATGTGTATGTTTACATACAATATTAAATGAACATTTGGTATGTATTTATAGATAGGATATATATATGCAATGTCTGAAAGAATGGTCACTAAGATTTCCTGTGTAGTGAACATTGAAATTTCTAGGGATGTGTTGCTTTCTTCTTTATTGTTCTGATTTCTGACATTTATGTCTATACAATAAGCTCGTATTATATATGCCACTTAGAAAAATGTGAGACGTTTTATTGACATTTTGATTGGGAAAAAAACGTAAGTATGTGTGAACAGATCTGGCTTTTACCTCCTACATATCTTCTCCTGTGATGGACGGTATTAGGGCTTTTAAAAAACGAATCCTTTGGCTCTCACCCCCAGACATCACTTCCATTTTAAATCAACAGGGAAAAACTAAAATGATTATAGTCTACATTTTATTTATCTTTTGAGTGAGCCATTTTATTCCTTTAAAGTGCACAAACCATTTGCATTCATATTTGGCTGAAATCAAACATTTATCATACGCTGTGGATCATTCCTGTAAACCACACTGCTTTCTAAGAAACGTATTCTGACACGGTCCCACGCAAGACAGATGGCTCAACATCAGGGCTTAAAGCTGAGCCCTGACGCTTCACAAATCTTCATTTCAGGGGCACGTGGGTGACTCAGTTGGTTGAGCTGCCGACTCTTGATGTCAGCTCAGGGCATGATCTCACAGTTTGTGGGTTCAGGTCCCTCACTGGGCTCTGTGCTGACAGTGGGACACTGCTTAGGATTCTGTCTCCCTCTCTCTCTCTCTCTCTCTGCACCTCCCCTGCTTGGTCTCTGTCTCTCAGAGAGAGAGAGAGAGGAAGAAAGAAAGAAAGAAAGAAAGAAAGAAAGAAAGAAAGAAAGAAAGAAAGAGAGAGAGAGAGAAAGAAAGGAAGGAAGGAAGGGAGGGAAGGAGGGGGGTGGGAGGAAGGAAGGAAGAAAGGAAGAAATCTTCATTCCAAATCAATGCAGAAAGAATGAGAAAATAGCCAACACACTTGCATAAGAAGGCTTTGACTTTCCCGAGACTATAGAGAAATATCACCACCAACAACACACTTAAATCCGTACACAATTTTGGTGGATCCAATTATTTGGTGCAGCCAACCCCAGAAAGGGGAAAGTTCTCTGCATGTTCCTCGCTTCCAGACAAAACAGTGACATCCAGGGCACGGCATTCCCAATATGGCCTATGTTGGTTTTGTCCTTACTTTTTTTTTTATTAGTAATTTTTTCCACAACTGTTTGCAATTTTTATTCAGAATAAAGTACTGAGTTTTACTCATTTGCCACAGAAAATTTCTAACGTGAAGAGAACTTCAGAGTAAAATAAATTCCATTTTTCCTAAAGCATGGCTTTCTAAAGGCAAAAACTTCTGCAAAGAAGAAAATTACAGCACTAAAGGTCATGTGAAAAGGAACCATGAAAAGAATCTGAGAGGAAACATTAAACATGAGAAAACCTGCCCTGAGCAAATAGTCTACATTGATGTCTTGATTTTATAGTATTTCAATACCATTGGTAAAGATGTTCTACAAATTGCCTTTAATATTTTCAAAGGAATTCAATGGATTCAGGCAAAGTCGGGAGGACCACCCACCAGTAGAAGCCATGGCGCTCAGTGCGGGCACCAGAATCCGCCTCATGGCCTCAGGTCCTGAGGCTATGCCCTGCCAAGGGTCCACCTCCGCGGTCACACACAAGGGTGTGACATCAGCGAGATGCAGCCACTGGCGAGTGACGTCACTCGGGATAGGGTGAGGGCAGGGTTTTGGCTCCAGCCTCGCTCCTAGGATCCAGAGCACACAAAGCAGTGTGGTCTTGGTCCACACTGTTCTATCTCACTGTGACAGGCAGTGGGGTGATGGTGAGACCCAGCGGTTGGGATCAGAGGGAGGGGCCCCAGCACAATGCACCTGTTCCCCCTGGGCTCTGCATCAACTAAGGAGTAATGAGCAGATGCCTGATCTGATTGTCACACCCATTCCTGACAAAGGCTGGGTGGGAGACGTTGGCTTCTAGGAAAGAAGGCTATTGAACCCGGGACCAGCACCTCTCCCGTCTCTGGCCCAGGACAAAGGCAAGACCAGTGGGACAGACACGCTGGGGCAGATAGGTGCTCCCAAAGGGGACAAGAGGGCATGACCATGAGCTACTCAGCTCATTCTTCCCAGAGTTCAGACACAGCTCATTCCTGGGCACAGTGAAGAGAGAAGAGAAGCCAGTGATCACACTAAGGGAACTCTTTCCCAGGATGGAAGAATCTGGGTTGGCCAAGGCACTGTGCAGAGCACAAGGGGTTTAGAGTGTGACACCCTTGGCCTTGACTCTGGATCCAGGACTTACCAGCCCTATATGGTGGGCAAGCTGCCTAATTCTCATGCTGTGCTGTTCCTCATACATAAATGCAGATGCAGTTAAATATGTGCATTAAATAAGATGAGATCAATGGATCAAATACCTGGCGAATGCTTAACAAATGGGAGTTAAGATAAATATTGTCATTCTGAGCCGACTGTGTATTTAGTCAATTGCGGTTTTTTGATAGTTATTCATATGTTAACCAGTGAGATGTGAATCTATATTACAGCGCACTGCCAATCCACTCCATCTGTCTCTAGTTATTCTGAGAGAAATCAAAACACCCTGGACAAGGATAATGGAGTATCTTCAATCAAATGCAAACAAGTAAGACTAGGCTACGGCGAGATTTTCCTGAAAGTCGCTCTGTTGATTCTCCCTTCTTAATATGGCTGAAATTTGTTTACCATCCTTGCTATATGACCTTGGTACTGGTACCTCTCACCTGTCCTCCTAAATATTCTCCTGGGCGCTGGTCTGCTTCCGCCAATATCTACCCAGAAAATCCAGAGAGTTTCTTCTAAAGATGGAAATCAACCCAAGGAGTTCCCAAATTTAGACTGTGCTTCATTCTGTGCCCTCATTTCCTAGACTCCTGGGTTCAAATCATCCTTGTCTTCAGACTTCAGTTTCTCAAGAGCATCCTGACTCTGGGCCCTTGCACTCTCTGGTCTACACCCTGTTCTCCTCCCTGTGCTGGTAGACTGTTACCAGGTTTTTCACCTAAGTAGGTATCTTCATATCTCGGATTAAACATAACCTTCTCAGGAGAGCCTCCCTTGACCTCCCCAGGCTGCAATCAGCACTTATATTCAAGTCATAATCTCACATCTTACATTATGTGTAAGTTCAGTGTTAGCTGTCCCTCCCACGAGACTGTATGTTCCTCAAGAACACAGAGGGAATCATTTCATGAGGAGTCTCACTACCAGGCCCAAGCATGGGTACATAGTGCGTGTCAGGTACACACTTCTCCAGTTCCTCAAAAATGAGTGAAGGAATGAATGAATGAAATGCATATATGATGTAACTTCAGTGACTCT
Source organism: Cryptoprocta ferox (assembly GCA_028646485.1). Lineage (NCBI taxonomy): Eukaryota > Metazoa > Chordata > Mammalia > Carnivora > Eupleridae > Cryptoprocta > Cryptoprocta ferox. The sequence goes on from CM053572.1 coordinate 138,778,557, forward strand.
CCTCTGTTCTTATGCAGTATTCCTATTGCCCCCATCCCTGCCTTTCCCATCCCACAGATGAGCCATTACAGCCCTTTACATTCATTCCACAATCCCTAGTTTAATTTGTGGTACCCACTTCTTTATCTGGAACGACCAGGATAACACTCAAAGTCAAGTGTGACATGATGGTCCAATCAATAGATTCTCAGTGTGAAGACTGAAACTTGTAGAATCCACTTGGGGAATTTCTTTGAGAATTTTTAGGGTTTCTCCCTCTTTAATTTCTGTACTTTGAGATTCTGTTTTTGTAATCCCTCCTTCTGCATATCATACCCATCCCTCCCTTTTCGGTTTAGCGAACGCCTCACTAATCTTTTAGCCTAGATATCTTAAGTTCTCAGTTATTTTTGGTCCCTAAGAACATATCCAATGCCTGGAAAGGGCCCTCCTCTTTTGAATGTTACCAGTATCCAAGCAGAATCCAGAGGAAGGAAGGAAAGCAATGTAGGCCTTCGACAAGCTGTGCAAGGAGAAGGCCTCTGTCCCCTGAGATATTTTTCCCTGGTATTTCTCCAGTAGAGCAATGAAGTGTCCCCAGAAGAGGAGCCCCTAGGCAAAAGGAGGCAGGAGGCATGTAGCTGCATTCAGGGTGTCTGACCTTCCTGTCCCGTTCAGAACCTAGTTTGGGTATCTGGCACTCGGTCCGGAATGGTCCATCAGGTCCAACATTCTCTTGTGGGGTTGTTGGCTTTATCAGAATATTCTAAAAGAAATTCAAATTTAAAATTTCCAAAAGCTGATGTCATTATCTGGACCTTAACCTTTCTTCCTCCTACATCCTTTGTATTACAAATGATGATTTTATATAATTAGCTGTCAACTTTCTGTTGAGAAGCTCCTATATCAAAGTCCTTGTTCATCTGATAAACACAAGTGTTATGTGAAGCAAGGTATGGAGCTGAACCTGGCAATAATATCTGGCATGAATTGAATGTTTCCCACGATCAAGTGAGGATCATGAATGCTTGGGCACCAGGCAAGAGAAAGAGTGAGGCGAAGAGAAGAAAGAAAATCATATAGAAGAGTGAGAAACAGGTACAAATTGAAATAATGGAGTTAGTGAGAACCTGTCAGTGTCAAGGTAACTGGAAAGAAACAGGTCATTGTGAGCTCCATCTCATTCAGTGCACAAGCCCTCCCAGTGACCTTCCAGCTCTTCAGTAAAGAATCTTCCATTCTAATTAAGCAATTACCCTAGATGGAGGAAATGAAGAGTCTGAGTCTCAGGTCTGGACTGATAACAGAGAAACACAATAAAAGGACCACACTCCCAGAGGTAGCCAGAGGAAAGAGGGAAATATAGATCCTGTTGAAAATATGGAGAAACCTGGGGATGTTTATTAGAGAGTTTATTTTTCTTTAAAAAATTTTAATGCTTATTTATTTTTGAGAGAGAGAGAGCACAAGTGAGGGAGGGGCAGAGAGAGGGGTAGACACAGAATTCCAAGCTGGCTCCAGGCTCCAAGGTGTCAGCACAGAGCCCAACACGGGGCTTGAACCATAGAACACAAGATCTGAACTCAGACACTCAACCAACTGAGTCATCCAGGTGCCCCAATTATTAGAAAGAGAGTTTAAATCAGTCTTTTCTACATCTCAGGGGGTTAGGAAAGCTCTGCTAACAAACGTTTCTCCAATCAAGTAGGATCTTTTCATAATCTACTCCTTAAGTCAAGCTAGCCACGCAGATTTTCACTCTTCCCTTCTTCTGCCCTTTAACCTGAGCTGCTCATCACCCTGTTCATCCTGCTCTTCAAGCTGCTCTTCCTCACTCTCTTCTCCAGCACAGGGCCCATCCCTACAAGCTGCATTTTCCACCATGAAAAATCTGTTCTGGCAGGATCCTACCAATAGCAGGGAAAAGAATATGGGAGGATGAAGGAAAAGGAAAACTCAGGGCAAGAAATGCCCTCTACAGTTGATGGAGACTTTGGCAGTGGCTGAATCTTCCCTGTATATCCAGACAGAATTCTGGGCCTGCTCCTCCCTCTGGGTGACCCTGGGCCCTAGTAAGTGCCTCCTGCCTTTGAGCCTCCAGCTGGGAGAAAGCAGGGCAGTAGCATCCTGTGTGGCTGGTCCATCTCTGAGTTGCCCCTATGGATTCCTACTGAGTTTCTCAACTTTCCCTTCACTTTTTAAACATCTCTTTGTATTAAACTCTCTTTGTTTGAAATTCTCAGAAGGGTTTCTGTTTCTTTTGGTTCTAACCAAAATTCCAATGAGAAATATATACTACTATTTTCTCTCTTCTTCCATATGCCCATGGGGTCTTCTTTTTTCTCTTCCTCCTACTCCTCCTCCTTTTTTCTTCTTCTTCTTTCTTCTTCTTCTTCTTCTTCTTCTTCTTCTTCTTCTTCTTCTTCTTCTTCTTCTTCTTCATCTTCTTCTTCTTCTCCTCCTCTTCCTCCTCCTCCTCTTCCTCCTCCTCCTCCTCTTCCTCCTCCTCTTTCTCTCTCTCTCTCCCTCTCTCTCTCCCTCTCTGTCTCTCCTAAATATTGCTAAGGAATTATATTAAATCAAAACAATCCTAACACTTAATATTATTAATAAATGATTTGAAGCTGAGGGTACAACAAATATTCTAAAGATATCAGGAACAGAAAAGGCTACACAATGTAAATAATATTTTCAACACCTTAGACATGCATGAAAAAGTCAACAAAACTATCAATGCATCCAGTCACTTAACAATCATTTATTAGAACCTACCCTGGGTCAGTAACTCTCTTTTGTTTCTCTAGAAGAAGGTTGGGGAGAAATTGTGGATGGAAACAATCAGAGGACTGAAATGATCTGCTTTAAGCTGAGGAGACGTCAATGGTCAACTGCAGAGCCAGAATTACTGTAACTTCTATGCAGGCTCTCTACCCCCAGGGAGGGGCAGACAGCCAGGGAATGTAGCTCCATGCCCTCAAAATCTCCCTTCACAAAGGCGCAGTGGTTTCAAAAATATTTACTATCTTCTTGTGTTTATTCTGACTGCAATTCATTTTTATGCATCTTTTGTTTGGCTTTCCAAAACCAGTTTGATAATCAAGCATCCAATCCTGCAAGCTCTGTGTTCTCACAGCTGTCAGGGACTGTGAGTCTATGTTTTTGTATTAATTTGCAATTATCATACAGAAAAGAAATGTGTACAGTGCCAGACGTATCAGAATATCTCTATAGCAAGGCCTATTTTAAAATTCATTGCACCGTGGGTTTCTTTTCCAATTCACTGAATATATCCCAGAGCAGAAATAAATTTAAATGTGATATGTCTTGGAATTATCTGCACACAACCAAAACATCCTACTTCATTTAATTTAAAATTGACTGCAATTTAAACCATAATGTACATCTTTTAGGAAACACTGCAACGTGAACCAAACTTCAAAGAATTGTGAGTGATGTCTTGCAGATCATCTCAGCATCTGGGTTGACCCTGGAGAACCAAACAAATCCTCATAATCTGCATCTGCAGCTCTGAACATAGAGATCAATATTAGTTTTAAGAAAACAAGACAAGATATTTTAGAAATCAATGTTTGTTTGTCTGCTTTGTCTTCTTACACACATTTAGTCTTTTAGATAAAACATTCCTAGAACACAACTTAATTACGGGAATGAAAATATTAAGATGAAAGATGCACTCGGGTTTATAAAACCAGATGAATCATTAGAGCTTCCATAAGCCCCTTCCAAGAGAGATTGTGAAATTGTTTGTCTTGTGTCTTCTAAGAAGCCCAAAGTCGGGTACAACATGACAATCTTTCTGAGGTCTACATCAGCGAGACAGCTCCAGGGTGGAGACTGGAACTCTGTCATAGAGGTGAGAGCCATTGGTGAGGACAGCACATACAGAAGAGGTCAGCAGGGATGACCAGAGGGGCCAGAGGCCTCTCCCAGAGGACCCATCCACAGCAGGACAGGTCAGCCACAGATGACACTAAGGGAAACCCTCACACCTACATCACCGAAGGACTCCACTGGAAACAGGAGGTGATTTCATTCAGTTTGCTCCAAACTACAAACAAATCTAACTTTCGTGAAGGAACAATTCATTTTAAAAAATGCACGTTTTTACAAGATTTGAACATCATGTTTTACATGGGCAGAAGGCTACATTCTTTCTAGGTTCATAGGTTCCTAATATCTTATGATTTTTATCTAACTGTAATTATGGAGGGAGATAATAAAACTGCCAGATATTTTGGAAGAAAAAGCGTATGAACCTGATATTCTATAACAAGGAGTTGGCAACATTTTTATGACTTTTATTTTGATAGTAAATATTTCAGGATTTGCAGGCCACAGAGTCTCTGGTGCAATTTTTCAAGGCTACAGGTAGAGCATGAAACCAACCAGAGACAATACACAATCTAATGAATGTGGTTGAGTTCCAATAAACCTTTATTTACAAAAATAATCGTGGGCTGGATTTGTCTTAGGCCATAGTTTGCCAATGTTGCTTTGCAATAAAAGGTATGTTCTAAACTATTTGTGGCTTTCAGCAGAATCCAAAGCCTTCAGCTTGTTTGGGGACATTGACCCACCGCCAAATGTGGATGTGGCCTCAGTGCGAGCTCAAGGCTCATGTCAGATGAATAGCAATCACCTTCTACTCTGGTTAGTGCCACAGAGAACATGATCAGAACCGTGAATTCAGTTTCTGGACCCTCCCTCCGCAGGGACAAGACCACACTGAGGAGTGTTCACAGCTGAGTGACCCGGACAGCCAAGGACAGCATTGTCACATGATAAAAGATTAAAGGAGGTCAGCATATTTTGTCCCAGGATCAAAGGACATCAAGGATATCTTTCACTGAATCCTTGTCTCTGGCAAATTCTCACTTAAAATGACAGTCTTTTTATTATATATTTGCAATGCCAAGGTACCAAACATGATAGCTCTAGGAAATTTCAGAGAGACCAATTTTCTCTCAATATAAGGAAGAACTACATAGAACTTAGAGCTTGCCAATAATGCATGTGGCCACCTTTGGAAATTTTTCCTGAACTCAGGGGGTTGAGGCAGAGACCAAATTAGCATCCCCAAATTAAACTGAATGGGTGGTTTTGTGGCTTTCTTTCTCCTACCGATGGTTTTCTCCAGACTTTTTAATTGAGACCTAACTTTAGACATTTTGGATTTCCTTTCCAAAGAATGTGGAGAATTTACATTTTGTAGCACTATACCAAATGAGCTGTCACAATCAAAAATCTTTAAATAAAGGCTTGTTCTCTAATGAAAAACCACTAACAGCATTCAATGATCTAGGATCAGGTAGCCACAGGCCTCACTCAGTTAACAGCTTCTCCATGAGATGTTGTGCTAAGCAACCAGTTACCCATCTCTAAGGAAGCCTAATTAGAGGCTAAATATGTGGGGCGCCTGGGTGGCTCAATCCATTAAAGCATCCGACTTCAGCTCAGGTCATGATCTCTTGCAGTTTGTGAGTTCGAGACCTGTGCCAGGCTCTATGCTGAGGGCTCAGAGCCTGGAGCCTGCTTCAGATTCTGTCTCTTTCTCTCTCTGCCCTTCCCCCATTTATGCTCTGTCTGTCTCTCTCTAAAAAATAAATAGACATTGAAAAAAATTTAAATGGTAAACATGGGTGAGAAAGAGAAAAACTAACAAAAATGGATGATGTAAACAACTCAAATGATTCCTGATTCTCCAAACTATAGTTTCATCTGACATCTGAGAGATTTGGGTACCAAAAAGTTAAATCATAGAGTATATGATTTAACAGACACCCTATGTTTCTCCTATAGGATATCTATACATCTAGCGCCTAGTCTACTAGACCCTAAAAGATTAAAGTTATGGGCAGAGTACTGACATCACCTTGGAAAACAAAGGACAGTTTCTACACCAAAAATATGTGTTAACAGTTGATGGATCCAGTGTTCAATCCCCACCTGCTGGAGATGAGTTGGGTGCCTTTTGGAGCCAAATACTCCAAGTTCTGGACAAACTGTTGCCCTCTGGGTCAGTCTTCAGGGATTCTCTAACAAAGTGCCACAAACTGAGTGACTTAGAAAACAGAGATGCACTGTGTCATAGGCGTGGCAGCAAGAAGTCTGAAATCCATGCATTGGCCAGGTTGGCTCCTTCTAGGGCCATGAGGGAGACTCTGCTCCAAGACTATCTCCCTGGTTTCACAGAAAACCATCTTCTTCTTGTGTCTTCACATTGTCTTCCTTCTACGCATGTCTGTCTCTGTGCCCAAATGTCCCCTTTGTTATGAGGACATCAGTCACTCTGGACTGCCCCACCCCGACCCTGTGATCACATTCTAACTTAATTTCCTCTGTAAAGTCCTTATCTCCAAATAAGGTCACATTCTGAAGGGCTAGGTGTTAGAATTCTAACATATATGATTTTTTTTTCATGAAGGCAGAATTCAGCCCAAAGCACCTTCTCTGGAGCACGAACATCTTAATGCATCCTTAAGGGTTGGTATCAACAAGGGAAGAGCTTTATTTTTGTTCAAAGCACCTCACTGTTCCCGGCACACAAGGAGGCTAAGCAATACAAGACTGCCATCCGAGGCATCGAGAACATTTTCTTCACGTTCCTTGGCATTTGTGACGAGTCCGTCAGAACAATAATATATAAATCTTCAAATGGTTTCAAAGACCTCACTAAAATCAAGATCCACTGGGAAAGACAGGTGTTCTCAACCTACTGCCGTGACAGAGTTAGTGCCAATAATCCTTACAAACCAGTGCGTTCTTGTCGCTCATGCCAAGTGCTCTCAATTGTTAAAAAATCCCAACTAAATGCAGGCTGCACACCGTGGACTGGGCGCTCAGTAGGAACCCTGCTGGATGTTTCTGAGCTCCACACGCACAGCTGCCAGCAGATGCCCGAACATAATGTGTACTGAGAAGCAATAGGGTCTCCTTAAGTGATCAGACTCATTAGGTCTTGTCTGCGCTCATTACTGCTCATGTCAAAGTGAGCAGGAACAGATCGACACCAATGGTTCACAGGCCAAAAGGAGCCCATCTAACATGTGGATTCACAGACCAGAGGGTGGGGGGGGGGAATGTAACACAACCCGCTTTACATCAGCACTTCCATTTGTCAGACACCCAAACAGGGAGATCATCCTCTTAGAATACTGGTGAGCGGAATGATGTCATCTTTTCACTATAGCATTGCCTCTTTGGGGAAAATTTTACAGGAAAATACATGCATCTTAATCATACTAGAGCTTATTTTCTTTCTGGTTCTAAAGACTAGAAAAGAAGGCATTTTTAAGGTGTTGGTGTCCCCACCCCAAAAGATGTATTGCAGTCTTAACCCCTGGTACCCATGCATGTGATCATATTTGGAAATAGGGTCTTTGCAGATGTAATCAAGTAAAGATGAGGTTATACTGGATTAAGGTGGACCCTATTCTAATGACTGGTATCCTTGTAAGACAAGGAAATTGGGCAGAGAGAAGAATGCCATGTGAAGGCAGAGACAGACAGACACAGACAGCAGATCATCACTTGACAGCAGACACAGAGATTGTACTGATGACTCTAAAAGGCAAGGAACCCCTGGGGCACCTGGGTGGTTCAATCAGTTATGCATCTGACTTTTGATTTTAGTTCAGATCATGATCTCATGGTTCGTGGGTTCAAGCCCCACGTCGGGCTCTGCATTTACAGCATGGAGCCTGCTTGGGATTTTCTCTCTCCCTCTCTTTGTCCCTCCCCTACTCTCTCTCTCTCTCTCTCTCTCTCTCTCTCTCTCTCTCTCTCTCTTTCTCTCTCAAAATAAAAACATAAGCTTAAAAAAATTGGAAGGCAAGGAACCCCAAGGAAGCTAAGACAAACAGCAGAAGCTAAGAAGATACAAGAAAACAGGCTCCCCAGAATCTTCGGAGAGAGCACAACTCTGCCAACATATTAATTTCAGACTTCTAACCCCCAGAACTGTGAAACGATACATTTCTGTCATTTTGAGCTGCTCGATTTTGTAATTTGCTAATGCAGCCCTAGGAAATTAATACGGTCACTAGATTAATTCGAAAAAATTTCGTATGCTTCCCTGCTATGCTAAGCATGTGGAAGACAGCATGGTACATCATGAGGAGTTTATAATTTGGTTGGGAAAACAACGCATAAAGAGCTACCATGCAGTCGCACTGCCCTTTAACTGCATATCATTACCGTTTTATCTCTTACCTCAGAGCTCTCACGATATAGAGTCAAAAAGAAACGAGGTTCAAGCGGTCTCCCCATGTGTCTGAGATTGAGGACATGTGGCTCATGCATGTTGGGAAGTGTGTGTGCACAAGACTAGGGTCTGGGAAGCTAGAAAAGCAGATCAGGCCCCATCCCTGCTTCTCTCTGCCTTTTTAATTTGCAGGGAGAGCTCAAGGAGCTCTGGAAGGTTGCTTCTCTGTGGAAGCACATGGCCACAAAAGAAAACAAAGAATGGACTTCTCAGAGAATAGGAGTTAGGCTTCCATCAGCCTGCATTTTCTCCCCGTACATTCATGTTCTTTTTTTTTTTTAACTGAGATATAATTGACATGTAACATGAAATCAGCTTCAGGGGTACAACATAATGATTCAATATTTGTATATATTTTGAAATCATCATGGCAATGTCTCGTTAACATCCATGGCCATACAGGGTACAAAAATGTTTTTCTTGTGATGAGAACTTTTAACATCTCCTTTCTTAGCAATTTCTAAATATGTAATACGGTATTAACTACAGTCACCATGCTGTACGCGACATCCCCATGATTTGCTTATTTCATAATTAGAAGTTTGCACCTTTTGACCCCCTTCACCTATTTTGCCACACCCCACCCCCTGCCTCTGGCAACCACCGATCTGTTCTCTGCATTTATGAGCCTATACTCTCTCTCTGCACCGCCCCCCCGGATGCCACATACAAATGAGATCATATAGTGTTTATCTTTCTCCTTATGACTCATTTCACTTAGTATAATGACCTCCAGATTCATTCATGTTGTCACAAATTACAAGATTTCCCTCTGTTTATATGGCTGAGTGATATATCCCAGTAGGGAATTTTCCTCAACTATATAAGGGCCTATGGTGGGGGCTGTTAGTCACTGTGACCTGCCCAAACACAAGAGGAGGGAAATGCCACATTGAAAAATGACTTAAAAAATATATGTGGCTGTTGCCTGGGATTACAATATGGAATTTGGGGACAAGCACATTATCTTTCCCCTGAAAATATTAAGAGATCTGGCTATTAGTTTCCCTTTTGCCCTCTGTATGGACAAAGTCTATCTGCAGAAAGAAGCCATATGAAAACAACCTGAACCAGGAGAAAAAGGAAGATGCAAAATCCTGCTAATTTTATTTGAGTACCTGGATCCAGTCATACCAAAACCTGATCCACCCTCTTCTCAGTGTGTGTCCCATGCCAGAATGAGCCCTGCCTGCCACAAACACATTCCTCTGTTACAACAATAAGTCCCATCGGTCATTATATATCATATCACCACGTATACACTTTCCACAAAATCCTCTTACAGAAATGTAACCCTCCAAACTTTGGAAAAATCTTGCGCACATAGTAATTTATTTTACCAATAAAGAGGTGGATAGATGACAGACAGATAGATAGATAGATAGATATCCTAGTAATGCACACTTGGTTTAACATTGAAATGCCAATCAGTATTTGTTAAATAGACTAAATAATAGGAAAAAGAGAAAAACAATATTACAAAACCAATAGTTTAAAAATAGGTATTTGTGAAAGTTCAACAGCTATTCATGTTAAAAAAAAAAAAACTTCAATAAAATAAGAATAATAAAATAAGAACATAGGTGAACTTCTTCAATCTGATAAAAATGCTCCTACAGCAGACTTATACTTTATGTTTAATGGTTAAATATTGCTTTCCTTCCAACAGCAGGATCAAAGACCAGGATATCTGTTCTCTCCACATCTATTAAGTTGTTATTTCATAAGTCCTAGTCATTTCAATAAGTCAAGAGTCATAAATGAGATGAATGTCATACAGATTGGAAAGTATGGTAGGAAGCCTCTCAAATGGCCCTTCCAATTCCTGGCATTCACACCATTACATAATCCTTACCCCTTGAAGGTTCACAGGACTTTTTGATCTGCTTCTAACAAATAGAATATGGCAGATATAGTAAGATATCACTCCCAGTATGAAGTTAAAAAAAAATACTATGGCTTCTGCTGGGCATTCTTTGGCTCTCTTTCTCTCTTTTTAACCACCAACTTCCATGTCATGAGGTCACCTGGGAAATCTATGGCAAAATCCAAATGGCAAGGAACCAGGGTCTACCAACAGCCATGTGAGGAAACTTGGAAGCAGATCTCCCCACTCCAGCTGAGCCCTCATATGAGACCACAACCCCAGCCAACAGCTTAACTGTTTTCAGAGGAATCCCATGAGAAACTTTAAGCCAGAGAACCCAACCAAGTAAGTCACATTCAGATCTCTGGTCCACAGAAACAGTGAGATAATAAATGTTTGTCCTTTTATGCCACTAACTTTTGAAGTAATTTGGTATGCAGAAACAGATAAATCAGATAGGAAGAAAGGGAAAGTATCTTTATCTGTAGATGGCAAGGTCTCTGCTGAAAGAAACAAATCTATGAAAGGACTCCTAGTTCTTCAAGGCCATAGGATGCAATATCAATTCTATTTTAAATACTGACAACAAAAAAATTGAAATTAAAAATGAACATTTAAAATGGCATAATAAAACACAAAATGCTTAGGGATAAATTGAGCAACCTGTGCAGAAGTTGTAAGCTGAAAACTACAAAATATTGCAAGAGAAGTTAAAGAAAAGCTAAATAAACTGGGAAACATACCATGTTCATGGATCAAAAAATATCAATAGTGTTATGCTGTCAGTTCTCTCCAAATTATCTATAAGTTCAATAAAATTTTGTCAAAATTTCAGCAGACATTCTTGTAAAATGTGAAAGCCTGACTTTAAAATTATATGAGAATTCAATGACCTAAAATTTGCAAAATGTGCTTTTTAATTTAAAAAAGAAATATATGAAATCTTTACGTTTTAGTGACAAAATTCCCTCACTCAAAATACTATGTAGAAATTTCTTTTCAACAAACTAAAACTGTTTCATAGTGAAAATCATAAGCAAAGAATATTTTGACAATCTACTGCAATTTCACAGTTGAAATTATTCCATGAAAATAAACTTTTAAAATGTGTATGTTGGATCATTTGTTACTGTATATAATGCTGTAATTCAAGCCATGACTAACACATTTCTGTAACAAATTTTTAAAAAGAAAAAAAAATATTTCAAAATCAGAAATATTCCAGATAAGGGAAGTTTTTAATTGTTCTTGCTCCTAAATCTAATTATAGGAATCTTTCAGTGGCTCACCCTTTTGCTACCTCTTGTGAGCTGAAGGTGCTCCCTCCAATCTCCCCATATTCCCAGGGTGTCTCTTCTTGTGGGGCCGACTCCTAATTCTCTGCAGGTGCTTGTGCATTCATTATATTTTTGCTCTTCTGCACAACTTTTTATCACTTTAATCCGAGCAAGAGAACATGTTTCCTGTTTTTGCTTCTGTGATATGAAAACATTATTTGAATAATAATCATTATTAATTAATAAAGCACTTAAATATTATGTTTTTATATTATAAAAGAGAATGTCGATAGTCATTAGTTTTCCTTCTCATTTTAGGCCATAGGAAATGGAATTCTGCATCCTCTACTGAACTACTTACTGTCAAAACACATTATCACCTCCCTTCCTAGCCTCATTAACTCTGAATTAGCCCATGTTGTCACACCCTTCATCAGTTCCTCTCTGGAAGATGAAATTTCCTGTGCCACTATGATAACATGACTCTATTGTTAAGCTGCTCGCTGCACAATTGTGCTATCAGGTCATTAAATCCACTCAGAGGTTTGTTGTTTGCTTTCTTCTCCCTTCACTCCCCTCTGCTATGTGCAGAATGAAGCTCTCTCACCCAGAGGCATTCTGTATCCTATTAAGCCACAGATCAGCAGCCTGGAGTCCCGCCTCCTCTGGCAATGTCCTTCCACGAGCAGGTATCTTGACAGATGGAGGAGCATCTTGGAGCTACTGATTTCTGCTCATCTCCTTGAAGTTCATGGGCCCCACCTATTTAATTTCTACTTGTTGGGATTTCCTCATCTTTTCCCAAGTGTAAGTAAAAAGATTGCTGTGGAGACAAAAATAATAATGAAAAACAACAATCAAGTGTAGGCAAATTAAGTTTTTTATTTCACCTTCATTGAGTCCTGTTCTTCCAGCAGTTCCCATGTTTCCCAGCACTGAGGCCAGGGGTGCAGACTGACACAGTACACCCTTTCCTCCCCAAACAAAGTTGATGCCCAGCTCCTGGGTGCTGACAACCCCTGACCTTCTCTGCAGAGCTCTGAATCTGCAGCAGAAAGTGGTCACATGGGCTGGTGGGCTATGAGTCTGTTGTGCATCATTAGTAAACTGCCATTTTCAAGTACAACTCTATATTCACCTCCTTTGGGAAGTGATGAGAAACCATGCCGAGCACTGCTGGGCTCTGAGGAAAGAGCATGCTTTCTTCTCTCTCCTCCCTAGGCAACCGTGATCACATGACAGCCAGCTTCCTGATTCCTAGGCCCCCAGAGCATCAGGCACAACGTTAAGGCTTGTAAAAAAAAAAAAAAATCAGAGGCTAAATGCATTTAGAGAGTGCTGGAACTTGCTGCCCCAACCCTACCCTACCTCAGAGCATGGTGCCCTGTCAGCCCCTGGGACTTCAGCACAGATGCTTGAAGATCCAATAAGTAGGGGTGAGCAAGAAGCAAACCAATATACTCCAAGGTTCAATATTGCAAAACACAGCTGTGCGAAGGTTGGGCTCCACCTTCAGACCTTCTGTTCTATCAATATCCTTCCCACCAGCAGGATCAGCTTCACAATTTGCAGGGTCAGGTGCAAAATCGAAAACTGCACCGTTGATCAAAAGTTATTACAAAGTTCAAGGCAGTGAGAGCAGAACAGTAAGTCAAACGTGGGGGTGCTACTGAATGTGAGGCCTCTGGGACCACGCCTGCTGCAGCCATGAAGCTGGTCCAGCTAGCAGTTGACAAAGAGGAGGGGTTGGTGAGAACAGAACACAGCCTTCTGCGGCCCCATTTTGCCCATTTGCTGCAGACTCTCTCTGGAGTGAAAACACCAATCGTTCCACTTTTCCCTCAGCTCTTAGCTATTACATGTTGTCTAACGTGTCTTATCTCCCTTTGGGCACAGACCAACCAAGGTTCTGCCATCAAGCACGAATCTTCCCTCAAACACTGCTTCCCTGAAGTAGGATTATCGTTAGAGCGGATCAGCCATATGACATCTTGAGCCCTAAAACATAGAGCTTCTGGAACTCGGCCCTGCTTTGTCTTTGAGGGTTAGGAAGAAAGGGAACCTCTCCCCCTTGGTACTTCCACAGCAAGTTCATTCCAGAGAGGGTGACGACTGCGTATTTCTGTCTTCCCCTTGAGGGCGTAGTTGACAGTTGACAATGTGGTGTGATAGAAGCAGCATTCAGAGCCTCTGTTTCCATCCCCCCTGTTAAAAATAAACACTTCTGTTTCAAGTGAGTCTCATCAAGGGAGTGATTCGTCTGTCCTACAGCAGTGCTTTTCAAACTCTTCCCCCGTAACTATATCTTTCAGGGCAAAGGGGACAGCAATAACATCACTGAGATGAGAGCGGAAGTGTAGCCTCAGAAAAACTAAAAGTCACATGTGAACCCTCACATTTCACCTGGAAATGTCATGTGAATGCTTACAGTGCTAAGTGCTATAATGTTTTTTATAAAAATAATATTCTTAAGTAGCCAGGAAGCTTCTCATATCATCTTCAAGAAAAACTGACAAAGTTTTATCATCTTTATCCTAATGTTCCCTGTGTTTTCTGACAAGTGGGTCTACTTTTAAAAATTAGGAGATTAAGTTTCTTGGTTTCCGTTACTAGAAAAATACTTCTTGCGTGACAGGTCAGTGATTCATTTATCAGTCAATTACACTTTAGTATGAATAAGCTTACGAGAACTTTTTCCAAGCAGGGGTCAAGGTAGAAGACAGTGTAGCACAATTAAGCAATGACCTACAAGAGGAGAAAGGAATCCCACGGAGTGAAAATGATGACACAAAGTTGGACACAGACTCCTTCATATTAAACAGGGTCTCATATTTCCTCTTCCGGCAAGAGCTTATCCATCATTAAAATAATCCGAATATTCACTTCAATGGGTTTCCACTGGAAAGAACCATTCAAGTTCCATTAACTTGGCCCCATTCCCATCGCCCTTGCTGTGGGCTGCTAATGTGCCCGCTGCAAAGCAGGTTAACCATCTCACAACTCCATCAACAAGAACAGCCACATGTCTCTCCATTCTGGAGCTTTGTCTCCCTCTAGCAGGCACAAATTCTTACATCACTGCGTCTGCAACAAACATATATCTCCCTCTTCAACCTAAAATTGATTTCAGAATTTCATTTGGAACCAAAGGGCTTTCTTTTAGCGGTACAAAAAATAGTGATGTAATGGCTTAAATTCAGAGGCAAAAAGAAAATACATACAGTGATATTATCAGACTCACCTTAACAGAAAGATATAGTCTTCCCAATAGAAAAATATTACTGGATAAAATAATAGGTAGAAATGACAAGCACTGTTGGGCTTACTCTGCACCTTACTGCACTCGGGGAAATTCAAGGCCAATGTAAAACCTTGCTTCTGGTCAGGGCAGTTGATAGGAGCCCCAGGCTCCCATCCCTCACACCTTAGCTGTATTCGGGCCTCTCTGTCCCCTCCACTCTCTCTGTCTTCATGTTTCAAAGCCAAGTAATGCCAACACCTCAAATTGCAGGATGATCATAAGCCTCAAAAAATCACATTGAGATGTTTATGTTTAAATATTTCTTAAACATTCCCATTAAGGTGCTGTGCAGTCACGAGTTAATCATTCCCTGCCTCCTCACCATTGCATTTCTATCACAAGTCAGTTTTCCATTCCTGCTCCATCTTACTTTGTGAGAATATTTTACAAAAATCTCTAAGGAATTTTTCCTGAGTGAAGTAAGATGTGTGAATAACAAAAAATGAATCTATAGGTTATGTATCTATGTAATAATATATAATATATCGGGGCGCCTGGATGGCTTAGTTGGCTAAGTGACCGAATCTTGATTTCACTCAGATCAAGCCCCACATCGGGCTCTATGCTGACAGCACAGAACCTGCTTGGGATTCTCTCTCTCTCTCTCTCTGTCCTCCAAATAAATAAATCAACATTTAAAAATATATATACAATACACCTATTTTTTTCATATTAGTAAGTGCATTTTCACACTAAATAAACTCCCAGGAGAAAGGATCTGAAGTAGGCAAGTGATTTATTAACATTGTTGCCTGGATTGGGAAAGACTCCTGGAGAAAAGAAATGAAGGTGGGAGGTTTTGATTCATAGTCTGAAAGCAGAGCCTCAAAAGTCCTTCATTTACTTAATATTTACTAAATATATACTTCTGAAGCTTGCTGTTAATTTCAAATTTTAAAAAAAGCACATACCCCATAAGGCAGGAAAAAATAGGTAACATTAAGGTCAGAATGGACACCGATCTATTCAGATATAAGGAGAAGTACTCATGAAAGACTCAAAGTTGGAAGTGGGTGTATTTAATGGGTGGGATGTGGCTAAAATGGGCTTGTTCTGTTCCTTCGCTCTGTTCTCACACCGTGTTAGTGTTTGTCACAGAATGCGGTAGGTGACCCTGGGTCCTCATCCGCCCTGTCAATAGGGTTGGCAGCGTTTCTCCAAGTCTCTCACAGGAAGCCGTGAGGATTAATGAGAACATGTGTGCCATCCTCTTGTTCCTCAGAAAAAGATCACATCAAAATAGAAGACGTGTTGCCTTGTATCCTGAGAGGAAAATATGCTGAAATTAAAGCATTGTCCTCTCAAGTGAATAGAGAGTTCTACCGCTCATTGGTCAGAAGGTCCTAATTTTTAATGTCCTATGACTGGATAACTTTCCTCTTGAAGAAGAAACATTTCTTCAGATTCTCATACCAAAGTTCTCCTCCGGTCACTGGAAGTAAGTATTATTTAAATTCGTCATCAGTGCTCGAAAATCTAGAAATCATGCTGAACATCAAATAAACATATTTTTATGTCTGACAATTGATAATTCCCATATAGTCTTATTTTAAGGTTGAAAAACTTTAAAGTAAACGTCAAAGTAAACCCAAGGTCACAAATTCAAGCTCTTTGCATTATGCAGGTATACCCTACTTTCCAAAAGTTTACATTATGCCACTTCACTTTTGCAAAAGACCTACAAATTTGTATCTGTTTTTACTGAACAAAAGTAACCCAAAGAGGATGTTCACTTTTACCAAAAAAAAAAAAAAAAAAAAAAAAGTTGTGACCGTACTAATATACTCTTCACTTCACACCATTTCAGTTTATGAAAGGTTTTATAGAATATTCCACTTTCGGATAGTGGGGGAAACATGTATTATGATGTCTGTTACCTAATATCCATCACATAATATGTAGTGAACCTTTTCATACAAATGATTTTTTCTTGCCTCTAATGTATGAATTGTTTTAGTTATTTAGCCTTTTTTTCATATGGTTTTAACTGATTATAATACATCTCAGCTTATAAAGCATTTCATGTAATTTGTGGATTTCATGGCTTTTCGGTAATACAAAAGAATTTGGCATAAATTGATGTTATAGAATCCTGCCAACAGAATCAGACATTAACATACTGAGGCCAAACTAAACTAACTCTTCATAGTTAAAGTGTGTTTTTGCTGGTGGTTCATTTGCTTAATGCAACTCCATAAAGTGGGTAATTTTAGATTAGATCTGCTGCCTTTACTCAAATCAGCACGCCTTCTCCATCTGCTCTGAATTCTTAACAGCATAGCTTGGCCGTTACCAAGTGCGCAGGTAAGGATAATCTATCTACTCAAATCCCTCCTATTTTTCCAGAAAGTCACAGGCTCTGATAATGAGCATAGGAGGCACTCAAAGCACAGTAAGAATAGAGCTTAAAATATCAAGCACAATTAAAAGCTTGAACAGCACCTGTATTAGTGAAAATTATTTCATAATTTGATCTGTACACCCTTTCAGGAATGTGGCAAGGAAAAATGGCAGGATGAAAATATAAAGTACTCTTACAGCAATAGCAGTGGCTGATTAAGAAATGGCTGATGTCAGCAGAGTGAAATGTAGATGTCAGTTTACTTATAGATAAGCGTATTCCAAGCGGTCACTTTCATTATAGGAGATCAAATGGATTTATTTGAAGGAATTTGTATTTCCCAGTGATTGTAAGAGTGGGTCAGAAAGAACAGAAGCAACGCAGTGTGGGGGGGGGTTCATATTCATGGGTTCTCAACACTGGCTGTATGTTAGAACCCCCTGGGGAGGTAAAGAAGATAGGTGGCAACTATTCCATGGGCTGGGATGCAGTGGTGCTGGGAAAGCCGGGACGTAGTATCTTTGGAAATCTCCACAGGTGACTTTAATGTGCAGCAAGAATTGAGGTTGATATTTAGCTCAAATCACTTACATGGAAAAGTCACATCCTCTATATTTTCTTGTTCTAAAGCCAAAGGTCAAATAGAACTGCATTCTGGCAGGGGTCTTCTGTGACTACCTGCCTGAGATCGATTCCCTAAACCAATGCTGCTCACACGTCCACTGGCATAGGAATCATCTGGAAATGCTCTGCTTCAGAAGGTCTCAGGCAGGGTCCACAATTCAGCATTATTAACAAGCCTCAGGGGATGCTGAGGCTGAAGAGGCCGATGGACCAGAAACCACATTTTGAGTGCTGGAATCTAGAATTTATTCGTTTAATACATACCATTCCTTTTCATCACCATTAAAAAATTTTTTAATACATTGTATTAGTGGGAAGAGGAGGAAGATTCAATAAACTGTCAATGAATAACTATCCGCCCCAATTATTATAATGTGCATGTCTTAATTTCTTCCCACTTATATGGAATGTAAGCATAACCGCAATTTCAATGAAATTCTGTCACTTTGTAAATAAATATAACAGGGCAAGTTTCTTACCTGGGAATTCTGACATCACCCACTCCTTAGGGCCTGGTTGATGCCTCCTGCACCTGTTACAAACCTTAGTCCACAGACTCGCATGTGAAGAATTACACCTTTTTTCTACGCCACTCCACCTAGTGTTGAATCTGAAGTACAGTGACCTAGCTGGGTGAAAAGCAGAGCTAGCTCTTTGGGGTACACCTTCCAAAGTGCTGGCTCCACAGCTCTGGGCCTTTCTCATGCCAAGGCTCTGCGTGGGGAGGGGCCAACAGGGTTCTCTCTCATTAGTCCACAAAATAGCCTGCACGTAGCACCAGAGCTACAAGTACAGGGTGAGGGCCAAATACACACCCAGAACTCTTTGATGGACTGATTGACTGATTTACAACTCACTGCGGGGGACATCCACCTCACTGATTCACTCAACCTATTTTTTATTTATGGACAGATAGGACAGTTCCCTAGAACATAAATCGTATCATGATGGCCACCATATCCATCTCAGAGCACTTGGCCGATTTTTCTAGGTGAGGTGCACATAGGCAAAGGGATTTAATGAGATATGTAAGAGCCCTCCTAATGTTTCCACTGAACAAAGCTTCATCGAGGAACATGGTGTCACCAGTTCTACCACCTGCTGCCAATGTTGTTACCACTTTTTATAAATTTCTCTAATCTGATAAAATAACAACATCATCATTTACATTTCCTCTCTGAAGCATTTTCTACTCACATGACTTATCATTTGTTCTAACAAAATTTTTGTCTTTTAATTTAATTTGAACAAGTTCTTTTTGACATGTTGCAGATATTTGTCTTGATTTGAGGTGGATTTGCCCCGTACTGCAACCTCTTTCCCAGAAGGGCATACATGGGTCTTTAGAATGTCCTTCCACATGTCAGGTGCCAAGAATGCTCCGGGAACAGTTTTCCTGCTTCAACTACAGCAAAAGAGCCTAGAGCCGCCAAAGACAATCCTTGGCCAGCCCCTTCAGGGGTCATAGCCCAGGTCTCTGTCCCTACCAAGTGCAAGTATAGCAGATATGGCCTTGCATACTCCTGAGATAGTGAATAATTGTTTAGATTTACACACACACACACACACACACACACACACACCTGTCAAAACCATCTTCACATGTAGTAGAATCTAAACAGAAATTGTTGGGCTTCCAGGGAAGATGGTGAGTTAGAAGGATCCTAAGTTTACCTCATCCCATGGGTACAGCTAGATAACACCCATATCAGTATAAATAACTCAGAACATGAACCAAAGACTGGCAGAACAGACTCTCCACAGCTAAATGTAGAAAAGAGGCACATCAAAGAGGGTGGGAAGGGTGGAGACGTGGTCTGGAGCCAAACAGACACGGAGGACTGTCCATGAGAGGGAAGGGCATCAAGGGAGGAGAGAGGGAAGAGGAAAAGTGCCCACACCAGGCACCCCAGGCACGAGGGACTCAGCTGGGAAGTTTCAAACTCATAACATTTGAGTTTGAAAATCAGAAGAGCCTAACTTCATGAGTTCTTATCATCAGTGGGGACTCTTGTGTCCAACTTTGATTGGGATTGCATTGAGTGTGTAGACTGCTTTGGGTAGTGTTGACATTTTAACAATATTTCTTCTTCCAATCCATGAGCACGGGATGTTTTTCCATATCTTTGTGCCTTCTTCAATTTCTTTCATTTCTATAGTTTTCAGCAAACAGATCTTTTACACCTTTGGTTAGGTTTATTCCTAGGTATTTTATGATTCTCCTTTCAACTGCAAATGGGATTGATTTTTTTATTTCTCTTTCTGTTGCCTCATCATTGGTGTATAGAAATGCAACTGATTTCTGTACATTGATTTTGTATCCTGCAACTTTGCTGAATTCATGAATCAGTTCTATTAGACTTTTGGTGGATTCTTTCAGATTTTCCATGTAGAGTATCATGTCATCTGTGAAAAGTGAAAGTTTGACTTCTTTTTTGCCAATTTGGAAGTCCTTTATTTCATTTTGTTGTCTGATTGCTGAGGCTAGGACTTCCAGCACTATGTTAAACAACAGTAGTAGGAGTGGACATCCCTGTCATGTACCTGATCTCAGGAGGAAAGCTCTCAGTTTTCCCCCATTGAGGATGATATTATTTCTGGGCTTTTCATATATGGCTTTTATGATGTTAAGGTGTGTTCCTTCTATCCCAACTTTCTTGAAGGTTTTTATTAAGAAGGGATGCTGTATCTTGTCAAATGCTTTTTCTGCGTCTATTGACAGGATCATATGGTTCTTATCCTTTCTTCTATTAACGTGCTGTATCACATTGATTGATGTGAATATTGAACCAGTCCTGCAGCCTAGGAATGAATCCCACTTGATCCTCGTGAATAATTATTTTAATATACTGTTGAATTCTATTTGCTAGTATCTTGTTGAGAATTTTTGCATCCATGTTCATCAGGGATATTGGCCTGTAATTCTCCTTTTTAGTAGGGTCTCTGTCTTGTTTGGGAATCAAGGTAATGGTGGCTTCATAGAATGGGTTCCATTTCTATTTTTTGGAACAGCTTGAGAAGGATAGGTATGAACTCTGCTTTAAATGTCTGGTAGATTTCCCCTGGGAAGCCATTTGGCCCAGGACTCTTATTTGTTGGGAGACTTTTGATAACGGATTAAATTTCTTGGCTGGTTATGGGTCTGTTCAAATTTTCTATTTCTTCCCATTTGAGTTTTGGTAGTGTGTGAGTGTCTAGAAATTTGTCCATTTCATCCAGTTTTTCCAGTTTGTTAGCATGTGATTTTTCATAGTATTTTCTAATAATTTTTGTATTTCTGTGGTGTTGGTTGTGATCTCTCCTCTTTCATTTGTGGTTTTCTTTATTTGGGTTCTTTCTCTTTTATTGTTGAGAGGTCTGGCTAGGGGGTTATCAATTTTGTTTATTTTTCCAAAACGCCAGCTCATAGATTCATTGATCCATTCTCCTGTTTTATTTTTTTTTAGATTCTATATTGTTTATTTCTGCTTTAATATTTATTATTTCTATTCTTCTTCTGGCTTTGGAGTTTCTTTGCTATTCTGATTCTAGTTCTTTTAAGTGTGTCCTTTAGGTTTTGTATTTGGGATTTTTCTTGTTTCTTGATATAGGTCTAGATTGTAATGTATTTTCCCCTTAGGACTGCCTTTACTGCATCCCAAAGGGTTTGGACTGTCATGTTTTCATTTTCATTTGCTTCCATATATTTTTAAATTTCTTATTTAATTGCCTGGTTGACCCATTCATTCTTTAGTAGGATGTTTTTTAACTTCCATGCATTTGGAGGCTTTTCAAATTTTTTTCTTGTGGTTGATTTCAAGTTTCATACAATTGTGATCTGAAAATATTCATGGTATGATCTCAGTTCTTTTATATTTATTGAGGGCTGTTTTGTGAGCCAGTATGTGATATATATTAGATAATGTTCCATGTACACTTGAGGAGAATGTGTATTTTGCTGTTTTGGGGTCAAAAGTTCTGAATATATCTGCCAAGTCCATCTGGTCCAGTGTATCATTCAAGGCCATTGCTTCTTTATTTATTTTCTGACTAGATAATTTGTCCATTGCTGTAAGTATTAAAGTCCCCTGAAATTACTGTATTCTTTTTTTATTTATTTATAGTTTATTGTCAAGTTGGTTTCCATATAACACCCAGTGCTCTTCCCCACAAGTGCACCCCTCCATAATCATCACCCCCCGCCCCCTTTCCCCCTCCCTCTTCAGACCTCAGTTTGTTTTCAGTATTCAAGAGTCTCTCATGATTTGCCTCCCTCCCTCTCCCTAATTCTTTTTCCTCCCCCTTCCCCTTCCCATGGTCCCCTATCAAGTTTCTCCTATTAGACCTATGAGTGAAAACATATGGTATCTGTCCTTCTCCGCCTGACTTATTTTGCTTAGCATTACACCCTTGAGGTCCATCCACTGGCTACATGCTCCAACCAAAAGACATAGGGTATCAGAATGGATAAAAAACCAAGATCCATCTACATGCTGTTTACAAGACACTCATTTTAGACCTGAGGCCACCTTCAGATTGAAAGTGAGAGGATGGAATATTCTTACCAATAAGATTGCTTATGTTTGTGATTAATTGATTTCTATATTTGGGTGTCTCAAGTTGGCGCCATAAACATTTACAGTTGTTAGCTCTTCCTGGTGAATAGACCCTGTAATTGTGACATAATGCCTTTCTTCATCTGTTACAACCTTTAGTTTAAAATCTAGTTTGTCTGATATAAGTATGGCTACTCCAGGTTTCTTTTGACTTCCAATAGCATGAGAGATGGTTTTCTATCTTCTCACTTTCAATCTGAAGGTGGCCTCGGGTCTAAAATGAGTGTCTTGTAAACAGCATGTAGATGGATCTTGGTTTTTTATCCATTCTGATACCCTATGTCTTTTGGTTGGAGCATGTAGCCGATTTACATTCAGAGTTATTATTGAAATATATGAATTTAATGTCATTGTGTTATCTATAGGTTTCATGCTTGTGGTGATGTCTCTGGTCTTTTGTAGTCATTGCAGCGTTACACTCAGAGTCCCCCTTAGAATCTCTTGCAGGGCTGGGTTAGTGGTCATGAACTTCTTCAGTTTTTGTTTGGGAAGCCCTTTACCTCTCTTTCTAATCTGAATGACAGCTTTGCTGGATAAAGGATTCTTGGCACATATGTTTCCCATTCAGCACATTGAATACTTCCTGCCACTCCCTTCTGGCCTGCCAAGTTCCAGTGAACAGGTCTGCTATTACCCTCATGTGGCTACTGTTGTGCGTTAAGGCCCATTTTTCCCTAACTTCTTTCAAGATTCTCTCTTTATTTTTGTATTTTGCCAGTTTCACTATGATATGCCATGGAGAAGACCTATTCTTGTTAAATCTGAAGGGAGTTCTCTGTGCCTCTGGATTTGGACGTCTGCCTCCTTCCCCAAATTAGGGAAGTTCTCCGCTATAATTTGTTCAAGTAAATCTTCTTCCCCTTTCTCTCTCTCTCTTCTTCTTCTTCTGGAACTCCTATGATACAGATATTATTATATTTCATTGAATCACTTAGTTCTCTAACTCTCCCCTCATAGTCTCAGTCTTTTTCTCAGTTTCATCATTTTCCATAATTTTATCTTCTATTTCACTTATTCTCCCCTCTGCCTCCTCCATCCTTGATGTCATTACATCTAGTTTATTTTGCACCTCATTGCAGCATTTCTTAATTCGTTGTGACTATTTCTTAGTTCCTTGATCTCTGCAGCAATAGATTCTCTGCTGTCTTCTATGCTTCTTTCTATTAATTTTATGATTATTGTAAATTATTACTAAGATATATTGTTTATATCTGTTTTGAGCAATTCTTTAGCAGTCACTTCTTCCTAGAATTTCTTTTGTGGAGAATTCTTCCATTGCATCATTTTGGCTAGTTTTCTGTCCCTTACATGTTTTAATAATTTATTATGTGTCCTGCACCTGTGAGCACTATTATATTAAAAAGGGGTCATACGATGTCCAAGGCCTGGCCCTCCAGGAGGTGTTTTTGGAGTGTGTTGTGTGCTCTCTGTTGTTGTGACTCTGGTTGCTTTATCTTTCTACTCATAGTGGTGTTTAGACCTTCTACCAGGTGTGTTTTGATTTGTTCACTGAAGTAACTTTGGAAAAATTTTTTAAAATGTGGGGTTGTGGAAGAAGCCTTATCCCATACAAAGAGAGTAATGACAGGGGTGGGGAAAAAGAAAAGGAAAAAAAATGACCAGGGAAAGAATCAGAGAAATTATATGGCTTATTCCAGAGAAAGAGAGAAAGAGATGAAAATAAAGAAAAAGGAGATACAGGAAAGGTGTAAAAGGAATAGATTAAAGATGTCTGCTTAAACAAACCAACAACCAGAATAACCAGAATAGAGAAGGGAAGGAAGAAAAGGAAGAAGAAGAAGAAAGAAATACTCTTTCTTCTTCTTCATATATAAGAATTGACCAAGAATCAAATCAGAAAATGCAAAACCTCTGGACCGATATCTGATGGTGGCTTGGAACGGGTGGCTGTGCTAGTCTGGAGGAGGGGCTGTCTGGTTTTGCCAGGGTCAATCTTGCTCTGTTCATACACAGTTATCAGGCACAGGGGGGTGTGGTTTGGTGTAGGCGGGTCCCACTTCCGCTGTGGGCCTGCTGTCCATTCCCTCAAGCCCCACCTTGTTGGTGATCGGGAGAAAAATGGCAACACCCCAGTCTCTCCCTCCCAGACCAAGTGTCCCAAACCACTCTGTTCAGGCCATCCTCACAGTGTCCCATTGGCGCAATCAAGGCTGTGTGTCCCACTCCACAGTCTCCCGCACCTCCCAGGTGCTAGTATGGGATTCAAACCCTGATGTCTTAAAGGATCCCACTCTGGGCTCGCTGGTTCCGGGGTACTGCACCTCCGCCCAGCCAGCTGACAAAGGGCCTCTGGCTCCTCACAGAGCTGAGCAGTCACCAGCAGGTTTGTCCTGCTCCACAGTCTCCTGTGCCACCCGATGTCTTGAAGGATCCTGCTCCACCGCCCTAGTTCCGGGGTACTCCCATTCTGCCAGCCAGCTGACAAAAGGCCTCTGGCTGGCAAAAGCCTGCAGGGTTTTTTGTCCTTGGAGTCTATATGCCTTCTTCCCCACAGCACTCAAGGAGGGGACTTGTCCCTCCAACTGTGCCTCTGAGCTGGCTACTGAGTCCGGGGCTGGCTCCCCTCCTCCCCAGGCCTACAAACAGGGCAGCAGGTCCCAGTCTGGAAAAAGTCCCACAACCCTAGAATGAAGTAGAAATTGGTTCTTTCTCCATTTTTTTCTGTTCCCTGGTCTGTGAGTTTTCTCTTGTCTAAATTCAATCCTACACTTCCACAGCCTCTCTTTCTCTTCCATTTGTCTCTCCACAGAAGGGGATCCCTCCCTTCCATACCTATGCCACCCATTGTATCTCTCCCAATTCCCAGTCATGCACCTATGGCCCAACAAGTTGTCCCCATGGGTCCCTGTACATGTTTCTGTCACTCTGTGGCCCAGATTCCTGGAACTCCCAGTCTTCTGGCATCAATACTGCTAGCTTTGGGGGATGAGGGAACTTCGGGGGGAGGGGGGGGATGCAATCATAACATTAGATCAATTTGGAAAATCCCGAAAGTCTCTGATTTTGCTTTTAAACATATGTTTTAGATACAGTCATTGGTAGCGAAGGACACATTCAGAACCTTCTATGAAAGGAGCCTCATTTGTCTAGTTTCAGATCTTTGTTTGCAACAGGCTAAATAAAACTCTAGGAGAAAAAAATTGAGGAAGCAATACTTTTGTATTAAATTGAGGACGATAGTGAGCATTTCGTTGTGGGCAGAAATGCATAAGAGTGAGAAACACTAATTTGAACTACTCTTGAATTCCCAGAGCTCAGTTACCATGGAGATCATTCTCCTCACCTGGTGCACCTGTGACAATTAAGATGAACCACTGGTTTTGTACTTTGTGTTTTGGTATTTTGGTCCCTGTGTGTTCTTGCATTTATATAGAAAATTCATACTGAGATAAAGTACTCCCCGGCTGGGTCTCACCCCCAGAGATTCCAGTTTCCTTGTTTTATGGTCAGCCCTGGACATTGGAAGATTTTTTTTTTTAAGTTCCAAGATTACAGTGTGGTCCAGCCAGGATTACAAATCCCTGATTTCGTTAGATTAGATCTTAATCAGTCCCAAAATTTATTTCAAAAATTAAGGCAGGAGAATTCTACATCTGGGAAGATGGAGGAGACATACAAATATGCATCTGTCCTTCTTCCCAGCACATGACAAGGCTGAATTTCTGGTCCTCTTAAAAATGAGAATTGGCCTTTGATATGTGAATGGAAGTGAAATATTTCACGGCAAGTTAGAAGCTTTGGGAGCACAATATATGATCTGCCACATTCCTTTTGACCTACTGGGGCAACTGTCAAAACTCACGTGAGGTAAACGTTTGTCCTTCTGAACCTTGGATAACTACAATGGGAACATCCCTTCCTACCCACATTGAAATAGTCGTGCAAACAAGAAATAAAAATCATTATCTTTAACCACTGAGATTTGGGGGATTATCTGTTACTTCAGCAAACATGGTTTGTTCTGACTGATACCTTATAACTCAACTTCTGAAAACTTCAGGTATTTTGTGCTTGACTGAGATTAAGTCAATATGTGATCATGAGGATGATTCTGATAAACATGTTTTACTTATGAAAAAGATATGTTCTTTTTTTAAACTTTTTATTTATTTTGGTGAGAGAGAGAATGAGCAGGGAGGTGCAGAGAGAGAAGGAGACAGAGAATCCCAAGCAGACTCCACACTGTCAGTGCAGAGCCCAATACAGTGCTCGAACCCACAAACTGTGAGGTCATGACCTGAGCCAAAATCAAGAGTCAGAGGCTGAACCGACTGAGCCACCCAGGCGCCCCAAAGGTATGTTCTTTTTTAATGTGTGACAACTATAAACTCATTTAAGACCTCACGTGGCAATTTTGGGGTTTTGGCCATGTGACTTGTAGATTTCAATACGTTCCCAAGTTTTCTGATTCTGAGACCGAGAACTGACAACATTGGGTTCTTTTGGAAAGACGGTTCTATAGTGACAGCAGATGAAGATGCAGCGAGAGCTGGTTTTGCAATTTTGTGGTCAGCGAGTTAGACTTAAAGCGAATTTACAGAGAATGCTCATGGAAGTTTTCCCCTTTGGGATTATTTTATTAGGTTTAGCATTCTCTACTTGAGATTTGTCATTAGCTAATGCTTACAGCAATGAACGAGGAAAATGACATGCAATTGGGATCACATGCATAAAATTACATGAAACATTAAAATACCGAGGTTGTTTAGCACAGCTGCTTGCTATGAGATACATTTCTAATAAAGATGATTATCATAGAACAGGGAGATCCATCTAAGGCTCTAAAGTTCAAAGGCATAATATAGTCATCAAAGAAACAGGTAAACAAAGAACAGAAAAAGTGAGGAATCATTTCCAAATCTATGTTGTTGAGCATCAGGAATCAGAAAGAAATGTTCACGCTTTATGAAGACAGAACCAAAGCTCTTCTGAGGGAATCTTCCGGCTGCCATCATCCCGGACTGATTTGAATTTGAAATCACAAGTGACCTCTGTCTAGACGAGACTTTCAAAGCTGTACCTAGTACTCCCGTCTTTTCTAAGACAAGTTCTCATATTTTTGCCTCTGGCTCATGCATTATAAAGTATGGCAAGGAAATGCCAGTCAGTCCTCAGCCGAACTTTAGAATAACAGCGGAAACAACAGCAGACACGGCCGTTTGTGTTTTCTTTCTTGTGCTGTAGGTACTAAAATACGGTTAGCTGGCAGAGTCCAAGCAGAGACGATAACTCGTCCAGTAGCTGGAACTGTATTTCTTATTAGTCTTAACAGTGGATACTTGCAGCAGAGAATTACACGGTAAAACAGATTTTAAAAACGGTAGACTGAAAAATAAATAAATAAATAAACACAACAATGGTAAACTGTAAATCCCCCCCCCCTTTTTTTTTCCTATAATGTGTTCTTGGGAAAGCACCCAGGAACAACAACAAAAGTAACAGTCACTCCTGACATGGAAGTTTGCAGCAAGAGTGGACAAGTGGGGAAGTCACGTGAGCACAGTTAGGGGATATTGGCAGGATGCTGAAGGTGGCGGAGCAAAGAGTGTTCCTTGCAACCAGGAGAGTTTACTGGGGACTCTCCAGCCGTCAATGACAAGCTGAGATAACACCTACTGGGCTATTTATTGTTTGATCATCGATACTGGGTGGAAACCCAAAAGCAATGTCTGCGGAATATTCCGAGGAAGGTGTGGCTTCACACGCTTGTCACAGACTTCCGGGTGTGTCTTGATTTGGGAACGTAGTTACTCTGTCCATTATCAGCCACGTGTTAACAACATTTTGGATCTTGAGACTCATCCCGGCCTTCTGTGTGTGAGGACTCCGGGCAGAAAACTCAACGAGACAGGCCCTGGCTGACAACCTCCTGCTGAGAAACGAAAGCGGCCCTGAAAGCGACTTGCACACTCTCTGGACAGCTTAGCAGGGCGACGGCTCGACGGCGGAAGCAGCCGCCACCGCCCGCTGCCGACAAGACCCCGCGGCAGCCTGGAGAGCGTCCGTTGGTCACCGTCACGCAGCTGTCCCCCGACCCCGTAGGCGCAGCGCCGGAGGGTCAGGGACGCGGCGCACCGGCAGGCCGACGGCGGGGTGGAGGCTGAGCGGGAGAGTATGAGTGCAGGGCTTGCTGTCGACCAAATGCGTGTTTCCCCTCAAATTCACACGCAGAAATCCTCACCCACAGGCGCTGGCGTCTGGAGACGGGACCCGGTCAGGTCACGGAAATGGAAGCTTCGTGAACGGGATGCGGGCCCTTGTGGAAACGGCCCCAGAGGGCTCCTCGGCCTCTTCTTGCCGCGTGAGGACAAAAGCTAGCTTCTGGGAGCCAGAGCGCGGGTCGTCGCCGGGCACCGAGTCCTCCCAGGGCCCTGGTCCTGGGCCCCCGGGCCTGCGGCCTGAGAGGAACAAACGTCCCTTGTTCGGAAGCCGCCACCTGTGGTGACCCGCGGCAGCCGCCCAGCCGGACCGGGCCAGGCGTGTGCGCTCGGCCACGTCGGGGCTCCCGAGTTCTCCCCGGAGCCCCCGTTCCCCCGCCCCGCGGGCCGGTGCTGACGGAAAGCCCCCCGCACAGCCCAGGACGGCCCCGGAGCGGCGCGGACGTAAACCACCGGCCCTTCGCTGACGTAAAAGCGACGTAAAAGCAGCGCTCTGCCGCACCGCCGGGAAAAGAGCACTGACTTCCCCTGCGGCCTAAGCACCAGTTCACGGCGGGCGTGGTCTTTCGCTGGAGCCCTGAAGGCCGAGTGGGATTTGCACAGACCCGGGAGAAGGCGTCGGGGCGAAGGCGGGGTTGTGGGAAGAGTGTGGGGTGCCTGGGTGGCAAGAAGCCCCGCGGGGTTGGGTTCTCAGTGTGATCTCAGTGGATCACATCTGCCCAGATGGCAGGGGCTCCTACAGTAAAGCCTCAGTCAGGTGATGCCACGGCCCTCCTGGGCATACCCACGGCGGCAGGACAGTTGTCACTAGGAAGCCCCAGAACGTGGAGCGGAAGCGGAAGCGGACAGAGACCCGTCAGGACACTACTTTCTCTTGGGGGTGGTTTCCCAGCTCTCCGTCAACACACTGCTTCCTCTGCAGGGGAGTGGCGTGAGCGCCGCACACATTCTGATAAACACGCATTTATATTAAAATAACGCATTTTTCTAAACACTTATCTCCGTTTTGTTTGGTATTATGGGATAGATCCCACTTTTCCTCTTCCAATAACTGGACTTGTGGGGTTTCTTCTTCTGTAAGTTGTGGGCTTTGCATTTGTTGCTAAAATAGATCTATGGTTGTCAGTTTCGAAGGAGAAAACACTAGTTCTTTTCAAAATTCTACTAAAAAAAACTAAAGTAAAATTCTATAAAACACCTATATTCAAACACCAAATAAAACATATCATCGTTCTATGACATTCTATAAAGAATTATAATTTTCTAGTAAGGCTTATCGATGTCACTGTTAGCAACATAAATACCAGGAGAAAAAATTGTAAAAGGTCACCCAACTGCTTCTTTTTATCTTTTCCCAAAAATGTACAATACCATGAAGAGAAGTTAAGCTCTTAAATTTAACTAAAAATTCCATTATTCGGATGTTGACAGAGGTAGGTTTCTGAGAACAAAGGCTTTCAAGAATTGAGGTCAGGGCAAAAATATAAAATTTATAGGAAATTCAACTTAAAATCTTCCAGTTTCTGCAGATGGAGCATGAATTGATAAAAAGGGCAGGTTTATCACTTTAATTAGCGATGGATGCAATGCTCTTTTTCTCTCCTCATTCCAACTGCCTTATTTCCTTAATATACAACTGACTTTGACCTTCTCAAATATCCATTCCCAGAAGCTGGGGAAACTAGTCTTTCTCAATAGGGAATAAGAGCAGGGCATTACAGTTGTCACTAGAATTTCTGCAAAAGGACAATTGTCAACCTAGAATTCTGTATGCAGCTTTTTAAACATGAAGGCAAAATAAAGACATTTTTAGGCAAACACAAGCGATGACAATCCATTGCAGCGACTTGTATAAAAAATACTAAAGAAAATTCTTCAGGTTGAAGCAAAATGACAATTCATAAAACTTGTATCTACATGAAGGAAGGTAAAACAGTGAAAATGATAGTTATGTAAGTAAATATGACAGACTTTAAAATTTCATTTTAAAGTTTAAAGAATCAGTTAGTTCTGAAACTTTTTGGCCTCAAGACCCCTTTACATTAAAAAAAAAAACTGAGGATATCAAAGAGATTTTATTTATAGAAATTATAGCTACTAATATATTTCATATATTAAGAACTAAAACTGAGTAATAATATATATGTGTATATATATTCTTGTTATTTTCAAGTGAAATTATATCTATAAAGTGAATACATATAATATATAATTAATATATGTATAAAGTGAATGTAAATAATATGTATCTTATAAAGAAATATATTCACTTTAGAAATATAGATACAGTTGAAAATAACAAGAATCCCACACCTGTTAACAAAAATAACATATTTTTAAAGAAATATAACCGCATTTTATTTTTTAAAGTTTATTTATTTATTTTGAGAGAGAGAGCAGGAGAGAAGGGGGAGGGGCAGAGAGAGGGAGAGAGGATCCCAAGCAGGCTCCGCTCAGCACAGAGCCTGTTGCAAAACTCGATCTCACATCCACGAGATCATGACCTGAGCTGATACCAAGAGTCAGACGCTCAACTGACTGAGCCACCCAGGCACCCCAATGTAACTGAGTTTTAAAACAAAATCATTAGTAAGAAGAGTGGAACCATTTTCTGTTTTTTGCACATTTCTTTAATGTCTGAATTAAGAGAAGACAGCTGGATTCTCCCGTTTTGTATTCAGTCTGTTACAATACCATATGTTATTTAGCCTCTGAAAATGAAAATATACCCTCATGAAAGAATGAGAGTAAAAAGGTAAATAAGCTTTCTGAAAATAGTTCAAACCTCAGGTACAACCTGAAAAAATTTCAGAGTATCTGGGCCACAATTTGAGAAAAATCAATTTAGGGCAAAAGTTATAACAATGTATTTTGGAGTTCATAACATACGGAGAAGGACAAAGCTCGCAATGGGATGGGAAACAGGAAATGGAGGTCTACTTTTGTAAAGTTCTCATACTCCACCAGTGCTATTATCAATTTAAAGGTAAACAAGAAGTCAAAGTTGTATGTTAAACCTAAGAAAGCCCCAGAGTGGAGGGACGGAGGGAGAGAAAAGAAGGGAATTAATGAACCAAGAGTGGAGATAATAAAGAATACCAAACGTTAATCACCGGATCCCCCAAAAAGACAGGAAAAGAGGGGAAAAGGACTAATAAACAGATGGCATAAATAGTAAATAAATGGCAATAAGGAAAATTAAACACCAAAATAGCACAAACTATATTAAAGTTATCTAAACAGTCTAAATTATCTTTTAAAAATCTAAATTATCTAAAACAAATAAAAATAAAATTATCTAAACAGTCTAGTTCAGGATTTTGTTTTCTAAAGCAGGTCTGTAAAACTGGATGCCAAGTATAGGGACATGCACCAAATATAAAAACACAGTGAAAGTATGGAAGGGAAATACCATTGTGAATACTAACTATAACAAGCTTCAAAAGATATAATAAGATTGGATAAAGTAGTTTTCAAGACCATGAAAAAAGAAGAGCATCAAATAATCGTAAGAGTATATAAACCAAGAAGACTTACAAGGTCCCTCTATCTGCCTATTCTAGAACTTTCACATACATAAAGAATTAACACAAACAAAGGGATTTAAAAAACCAATCGACAATCATAGCGGGGAATTTTACCAATGGTATTTCAACAGCCATGGTACATTAGGCAAAATAATAATAATAATAATAATAATAATAATGACAGAAGACACTTGAATAATGGAATACCATGATCAACCAACCTGACATTTATAAAACATCCCACCCCAACAGAGGTGAGTATACATTCTTTTCAAGCGAACAATGAATACTCACCAAGATAAAAATACAAATACCTAACCATCACACACCTTTCAAGACATTTAAAGGATTGAAATTACATAGTGTATGGTCTCTGACCCCAACAGAATTAAAATAAGAAATCAACAAAATTATTTGAAAATCTCCCCCAAATATTTGGTAAACAACACAATTCCAAATAACACGTGGATCGAAGAAGAAATGACAAGAAATATTAAAAATAGTTTATTAAGTGATGCACTTAAAACCACATATTAGATATGGGATGCAGCTAAGGCAGCCCAGTGAAGAAACATATAGCTGGGATGCCTGGGGGGGCTCAATTGATTAAGTGTCCAACTTCAGCTCAGGTCATGATCTCACAGTTTGTGGGTTCGAGCCCCACGTCGGGCTCTGTGCTGACAGCTCAGAGCTTGGAGCCTGCTTTAGATTCTGTGTTTCCCCTTCTCTCTGCCCCTCCCCTGTTCATGCTTTGTCTCTCTCTGTTTCTCAATAATAAATAAGCGTTAAAATTTAAAAAAAAAAAAAGAAACATAGCTTTACATGATTATATTGATAAAGAAAAAGAAAAAAAAAAAAAAAACCCCAAACCAGTGACCTAAGCTTTCACCTTAAGAATCTAGACAAAGAAGAACAATTTAAATGCAAAGTCGAAGGAAGGAAATGAGAAATAGGAGAGTAGAAGCAGCAAAAATCGAAAATAAATAGTAATGAAACCCGGTGTAGCATGTAAGCAGCTTGGAAACCACCGCTCCATCCTAACAAGTATAAAGTTGAGCAAATTGAAAAATCAACAGCTCCTCTTAGATCCGTCAGAAAAGTGAGGTCACAGGACAAACCACAGCCCCTAAAGTTTTAGAGGCACGGGCAGATACAGAGAATCACAATGTATCGAAGCAGAAGTCCGCGAGCAGAGACCTCCAAGAGAAACAGGGCTCGGTTGGGAAAGCCTGAAATGTGACTGATGAGTTGCTGAAGGCTTAGAGCAGACAAGTCTGAGACATAACAGCCTCAGCAGGACACAGTCATGGTGGGAAGTGGCAGGGAGGTGGGGGGACATACACATTCAAGGCTTTTACCTCCAGGAGCTTGACCAGGTTCCCACAGTGAAGATCAGAGAAAAGTCTCCTGTGCACCTGGCAGAGGGAGGGGAAAAGAAACCATTTTTCAGGACACCAGAACATTCTGTCCTACTTAACAAGGCCTGCCCTTGAAGGAAACTATTTTGCCGGAGCCTAACTTACTGGAGTTTTCTCCGAGCCTAACCAATCTGGGGTAAGGAAAAGGCCCAACTTCAAGCCCATCCACCTTCCAAGTGGGAGAAGGGAAATATTCCCTCCAGCACTTTCTAGCCATCTCGTATCACCTATCAGGCTGAAAGCAAAACTAAGAAACATTTGTAAAGTTTAGAATCCAGGGGCATAGGCTCACTAAAGGACTAAGACCTAATCAAAGGACTGTAGAATGTGTCCCCTCACCCCACAACCCACCACAACATTACTCAAGTCCTATTTATCACAATCCTTTTGCCCAGTACAAAAAATTACAAAGCATACTAAAGGCAAAAAAACATAATCTGAAGGACAGAACAAGTATCTGAACCAGACCCAAACATGGCAAGGATGTTGGAATCATCGAGCATGAATTTAAAACAACTATAATTAAGGGGCACCTGGGTGGCTCAGTCAGTTGAGCATTGGACTTTGGCCCAGGTCATGATCTCACAGTTCACAAGTTTGAGTTTGAGCCTCACGTCGGGCTCTGTGCTGACAGCTCAGAACCTGAAGCCTGGTTTGGATTCTGTGTCTCCCTCTCTCTCTACCCCTCCCTTACTCATGCTCTGTCTCTGTCTCTCTCTCTCTCAAAAATAAGTAAAAACATCAAAAAAATTTTTAAAGAATGTTTAAAACAACTATGATTAAAATGCTGAGGGCTTTTATTGTATTTCTATATGTTACAGCTAACAACAGGGAAATTAAAGCAACACCATTTACAGTGGCAAAAAAATGTGAAATACTTAAAAAATTTTTTAAGAAAAAATTAACAAAAATAGTCAGCGCCAGCACATTAGGAATCGAAAACTACTGAAAGACATTAAAGGCTTATGAAAATAAATGTATGTATTATATAATCATTGGAAGACAGCATAGTCTAAGAATGTCAATTCTCCCCAAAATGATCTATATATTTAATACAATTCCAAAAAAAAATCCCAGCAGGTTGTTGTAGAAGGAGAGAATCTCGTTCTCAAACTTAAATGGACAAGGCTTAGATTGGTCAAAGCATCTTAGAAAAAGAAAAACAAAATGGCAAATTTAAATCACCTGTTTTCAAGACTAATAGTAAGCTAAATGTTCATGACTGTGTAATATTGCCATAAAGAAGAGTATATAGATCAATGGTGCCGGCTGGGTCATCCAGAAATATTAGAACACATACATGTTCAAGAGATTGTCAACAATGGTAGTAAAATATTGTATTGCGGAGAAGATAGTCTTCTTAACAAATGGTACTGGAACCATTAAGATATCCATATGGAAGAAAACTAACTCTTACCTCACAGTTTTGCTAGACATCAACCCAATGAAAAACTGTTACATAATGTGAAATAATCTTCTAATGTGTTTGAGCAATTAAGCATTTGGGGGATTATATGTTGGAGCTGTTTGGAAAGCCAGAGATACCAACTCTAGAGACCACACCTTTACCTTTTAGGCCACGCTATCTGTAATATAATGTGGTGAACCTATTAGGTCAGAGAAAGTTAAATACAGTGATGATGTGTCCTACTTCTTAGTTATTAATTAAATGACATGCATCTCCCTGCTGTGAGCAAAGCAACGAAGCCATAAAAAGTCTGCTCATCAAACAAGAAGGAACACATAGGGAGAAGCTGTGGGCTGGTAAGAGCTTCATTCTTGCCATAGGACTGTGAAAATCAGGCTTTTCACTCATGAGTCCAGAAGGTAGGACTCAGTTCAAGAATAGATTGACAATCATAAGACACTGCCAATATCTGCCCAGACCTAGCTTGTGCCCAGAATGTGTTAAGTTCCTTCTGTGTGTTTAAATGACAAGATCATGGGGCGCCTGGGTGGCTCAGTCGGTGCGTCTGACTTCAGCTCAGGTCATGATCTCACAGTCGGTGGGTTCGAGCTCTGCGTCTGGCTCTGTGCTGACAGCTCAGAGCCTGGAGCCTGCTTCAGATTCCGTGTCTCCCTCTCTCTCTGCCCCTCCCCTGCTTGCTCTAGGTCTCTCTCTCTCTTAAAATAAAGACAATAAATAAATAAATAAATAAATAAATAAATAAATCACAAGATCATGAGCATTCCAAACCATAATCGTTATTCAAGATCCTATTATAGTCTAAGCTCTTCATTATTTGATAGACAGGCTATAAAAATAAGATATTCCTTCTTCATAGTGAGGAACCTATGCGTCAAGGGGTTGTGAGAAATTACAGGAAGTTGTACCATAAAATAGAACATTCCGGGAGGGTCGAACACTCACATGTTCCAGACTGTTCAGAGAGAGACTTAAGTATCAGATAAGGCTTGGTGGAGGGGCAGCTATTTGAGATAGCTTTACAAATAAATGTGAAAACTTACTGAATGCCACTAATACGTTGTAGAAACAAGCCTTTTCTTTGCATTATTATGTTTAAGGGCCCCCCCTTCCCTGCCTTTCCCTGCTTGTAAATTTCAAGCCCTAACTGAGTGCTCCACTAGATCTTAGGCAAAAGGCTGAGAACTAATGGTTCTAACTGTTGAGAACTCTTAGTTAATGGACTCTGGATGGGGCTTTAGTATATAAAGCACTTTCTGTGACACGATGATGGAAAGATTAATTGTATACATTCAGGGTTTGAAGTGAAGACTCCAAACAACTGAATTGGTTTAAATACTCAGTAACTTAACCTGCATAAAACCTGATAATAACAATCATAAATAGAATTGTGCATACTTGATATCAAGTGCATAGATATGAGTTTGACTCAAGATGGGGCCAATCTGTGATATATCCGATAGTAATGAAGATTACCATAAAAGGACTAAAATAAGACAAAAAAAAAAACGAACTGGTGGCCAATTCAATCAAATCAGATTCAAAAGAAAACTAGCTGTATATTCTTACAGAGACTGCAGGAGAAATCTTGAGATGATGAAATGAATTTCAGTAAAAATCAACAGCTGGATGCATGCTAGGCCACTGCCCCTCCCCACCCCACCCCCCCCCCAAAAAACACACGCAAAACAGAAACCCTGAATCTTAGAAACATTTAGAACCAACTTCCCTACTAGCTCCTATAGAGAGATGGGAGAGATGGGATGGAAGAGCTTCTTGATATACAATGAAACCAGAATGAGTCAGAAGCCCTATTCCTTGCCAAAGGCTCCCTGAGTATGTAACTCTCCTTACCTGGAAATCATTACCATTTAATTGTTTCATGCCCAGATTAAACTGAAATTCTGCGGGGGACAGCCTCAGACTTCACCAACCAGACATGTCCAAAACATTCCAGCTCTGGGTAGCCAGTGTTGGAAAACAGTCACTGATTTCATCATCTTATATCTCCAGCAGAATTGATGTCGAAAAGACCACCAAAAGCCGAATCGAAGCGAGGCAAGATTTTATTTACAGCCGGACCAAACTTGGTCTCCTGGTCTTAAGGAGAAAAGTGCAGAGAATGGCCCCGAACAAAGGGGGCAGTGAGATTATATGGACAGAAGACGTCATTATTTAGTTAACCAATTACAATTCACAGCATTCCATGGTAGCCAGTTACATTGTAATACACAGACACTAGTTTTGGCGGGAACCTATCAATTTAAAGTTCTTTGTTCTTTAAAAATGACCAATCATAGCGGGGCAGTGACTAAGCGGATTTTTTTTTTGTAGGCTTGGCCTTGGCTGGATCTTAGCAACCATAGAAAGGGGTGGGGGAGCTATTTAGCAAGGGGGTGAAGTTACGGAAGCGAGATGAGGGAGATGAGGCAGTTAGTAATTTCTAATTACTCTAATAGGGAACTACATAAGCTTTTATCAATTATTTATGAAATGTGAGTTTAAGATGAACTTATATACAGTAAGCTTTCGGATATTTTATAAGTTGACCTATTGCAATCCCAAGAAAGGAAAAAAGTTTTCCTTGCTGGGTATCTCTTCCTTCCTTTTATCTTTTCTCTCTTCCTTTTTTTCCCCACTCCCCTTCAATGGCAGTACCATTTGCTTTCTACTTTCCATTTTGAGTTTTCTCCTGTTGATTTCCTACCTTAGGGAAATAGGATGGCCATCTCTTCTTGTAGTGCCCCAATACTGAAGGACCACCTTAATCTGGAAATACGTGAAGATCAGTGTGGCACCTTCAATGGCTCTTCAGACAGCCCTTTGATCCATACACCATAACTGGGGAGGGATTAGCCCCCACCCAAGAGTCCCCAGGCTTCCTGCCTGTGAAGTGCTCACACCCAGTGAGCTCAGCACTGGTAGAATGTCAGGGAAGAAAAAAAAAACCTGTCCTACACATTAGAGACGGTGTATTTTTTTTTTTTCTCTTCCCTTGGAGTTCTTTCTCAACTTCATGGGTTGGTTTAATCACTAATAATAACTTTTTAACTTAATGAGATATATTAGTTTTCTATCGTTGCATTAAAATTTACCACAAAAGTAATGGCTTAACCTATGCCTGTTTACTATCTCACATTTCTACCATTGAAGTCAGGTGGCTTAGCAGAGTCACCAGGGTCATGAGGCCAAAATCTAGGTGTCTGCCAGTCTGGGCTCTTGCAATGGAGCTCACCCTCACACCTATTCAGGCTCTCCACCACAGTCAGTTCTCTGTGGGTGTAGGACTGAGGTCCTATTTGCTGCTATTAGCTGGATACTTGAATTATCTTGGACATTCTAACCCATCCAGTTAATTCAGAATAATCTCCCTATTTGAAGGTCAATGAATTAGAAAATGTACTTATACTTGCAAAATCCCACTGCCATGTAACATATTTACAAGCATGATATCTCCTCATGTTCACAGATTCCAGAAATGGGGTGTGATTTCTAGTATTCTGCCAGAACATGAAGCTCCTAGTCAAATATGTATCATTTTATTTTTAATTTATTCCACCTATTACTATCATCATAAGTTTTTTCATCAAAAGTCCTGGGTTTATTTTAGATATTAGTTTTCAAAAAAAGTGTTATGGATAACTTTAACTCTTATTTGTTTAAGTAATCTGGAGATTTTGTTTTGTTTTGTTTCTCTTTTAAATATAAAGACTATTGTGCATCATTTTTGTCAACAGTTTACAATGATGGCTGTTACTAATTTTTAAAACAATCTGGATCTCAAATTTAACACTAACTACAAATTTTCTTTTTATTTGTATTTGAATTTTTACTTAATTTAAAAATTGCTGTAGATTTGATCATGTTATTCTCTATTTAAAATCTTTCAAAATCTCTTCCAGACATTAGAAAAATCCCAATTGCCATCAAATAACACACATGATTATTTATGACACAACCCCATTCTGCAGACATCATTTCATTTTTTCTCATTCTTGCCCTCTCTTTGCTATGAAGGTCATGGAATTCTAAACACAAGTTCCAATAACTTTAAAAGTGCTGAAATCATATAGGGTATATTATATCACAAGAGCAAAACGAAATAGAAATAAGACTGATATGGGGCGCCTGCATGGCTCAGTGGGTTAAGCATCTGATTCCTTATTTCAGCTCAGGCCATGACGTCATAGTTCATGCGTTCAAGCCCTTCACTGAGCTCTGTACAGACAGCCCAAATCTCTGTCTCCATGTCTCTCTCTGCTCCTCCCCTGCTCATTCTCTCTCTCTCTCTCTCAAAATAAAAACATTTAATTTTAAAAAATGAAATAAAGACTGATACCTGGAAAATATCCCAAATATTTGAAAATTTTTGAAAATATTTGAAAATTCAGCAACACAAAAAAGATTTCAAAGAAGAAATCAGGAAGGAAATTAGAATATTTTGAACATTTGAATGAAAGTGAAAATATAACACACCAGTATTTGTGGAATATAACTAAAGCAATGCATATAGAAATCATTACAGCATTAAAAGCCTGTATTAGAAATGTAGAAAGATGTAAAATTAATTATCCGTCACAAGAGTCTAGAAACAGAGCAAATTAACTGCAAAGAATGTAGAAGCTAAGACAAAAATAAATAAGCGCATGAATAAAATATAAATTGGACAGATCAGAAAAAATTAATGAAACCAAAGGAGGTTTCATATTAATCTTTGAAAAGATCAATAAAATTGACAAACCTGTAACAAGAATGGTCAAGAAGATAGAGAAGACCCAAATTACTAATATCAGAGATGAAAGGTAGGGCCATCATCACATCTTCTACAAATATTAAAAGAATAATGGGGAATGATATGAACAATTTTATGTCAATAAATTTGGTGGTCTAGGTGAAATGGACAGCTTCGTTGATACAAAACTAACACAAGTAAAAATCGAAACTCTGAATAAGCCCTCGGCCACTCTAGGATGCTGCTCCAACATTCCACCGCTGCAGGCCAATTCTGCTGTTTCAGAAAATGCAGACTTGGGCTCCTTCATGGGCCTGAGGCAAACACTTGCCATCTCTTTCTTCTCTTCCTGAAAGGCAGTACTTTAGGCTTTTAGAAAGAATGCCTTCTATTCTCATACAGAAGCTGAGGATGCTGATGCTTCAGTCTTTCCTTGTAAAACTCCCACACCACCAAAAAAACAACTAAGTAAAGAATACCTAGTATTTTTCAAAAATAACACACCCATCACACACATATAAATATAGAAATGTATATTTTATACATTTACATATTCATTTCTCTATTTATATGAATATATAAATATGTACATTGCTATATTTATATTTATATGAATATGTATATTTTATACATTTACATTTTTATTTTTATTGGGCATAAAGTTTTATTGGGCATAATGTTCCCCCAAACAGCCTAGATGATTTATGAGAGGCCAATTTCACTCCTTCCTTCCTTCTCTCCTTTTTGATTTCCTTCCCTCATCTGCTCGTTTAGTATGTTCCAGACAGCAATATTCTTTAAAATATTCTTTTAAATATTAACTCAATAACACCCCTAATTGCAAATGTGACCCCTAGTTATTTAAGCAAATCAGATTCAGGCTATCTCCATTCCTGTGATTGATTCCAAAATGGTTCCACTTTGGGTCAAGGTGGTATAAAGGAAGGTTTGCCAGTGGTTCCAGACGACTTTCTCATTCTCCTAGGAAAATGCACTGAACTGTTCTCTCTGTCTCAGGTGGGAATGAGGAATCCCGAAGCCCCGTGTCCTTGCAGCTCCCATGCTCCGGGAACCAGGCTTGTGGGGAGCTGGGCTACAGACAGAAAGTCTGGACCCTCCACAACTCATCTAAGGCATGAGCCCTGGAGTCTTCCTCATTCTTCAAGGCAAATGTGAGGTTGAAAATACTCCATACTTTCACGGACAAGAGAATGGCGTTGTTTCTAAGCAGATGATATACATTGATAAAGAAAAGTACCCAGTAGACTAAGTCTGGAAAGTTTATCTAAGTAGGAGACCTGGTCCCAGAGACCAGACTTCTTAATAGACAAATTTGTTATTTCCCTTTTCTGATCTGTGCTTTCTGGGCTTCCTCATTCTTAGAGCTTATACAAATTAGAAAAAATGTTCCAAGGGACTCAGTAAATATGTAAGTGAATGACAATACTCACACAAAGTCAATTATAATTAAACTTATCATGCTTCCAGCTTGGTCTGATTCATTAAAGAAAGTAAGTTTCCAAATAATTTTGAATTAATGCTAGACTACACCCTACTGTAATCCAGACACCAATTAGTTCAGAATATTATTTTAAATATTAACTCAATAACTCACTCTTAATTGCAGGTGCGCTCCCTGAATAATCTAGGCCAATCAAAAGTAGCCCAGCCCTATTGCCACTGCTTGGATCTGGAGTGGAAACGTGGTACCACCTGGACCAATGAAGTATGAGGACAGGTGTGCTGCCAGCCTCGGAGGCAGCTCCTGTTGCTCTCCTGGGGAAACACCCAGAAGCAACCCTTTCCATCCACAGGCTGTGAATGAGGGATGCCAGAGCCCCAGGTCCCAGTGATGCCACCTTCAGGGAACCAATCCTGGTGGGAGCCGGACTATGGTCCAAAAACTGGAGAGATAGAAAGCCTGGGTGCCGTGTAACTCCTCTGAGCCAGGGGACCTATCAGCACCAAGGACAGTGTTCTCTTGGCCTTCCTGGGATCCAGGCTGGGGGCTTGCTGACTTCTTTTCTAAGTATAATTAGGGACTAATTATATATATATTATATACAAAAGGGCCCAGTGGACTAAGTGTAGGAAGTTTGCTCTAACTAGATCTGGTCCCAGGACCAACTTGCCTTTTAATTATGGGCAAATTTGTTATTTCCCCTGTCTGTCCTTTGGCCATTCTTCAGTTTTAACATTCAATCAGGTGAGACAAATTACTCCATAGGACTCAGTGAATGTGTAAGTGACTGGCAATCCCCACACAAAGTCAATTATAATTAAATTTATCATGCTTCCAGCTTGGTCTGATTCATCATGAAGAAGCAAGTTTTCAGACAACCTTGAATTTTAATGCCGGAATAGTATATCAGTCTTCAGTAAGTTCCCTGGAAGCACTATTAACAGTCAGCTAGTGGCTCTGACTTAAAATATATTCCATTTGGAAGGCAGCCATAGGAATTCCCCTATAGAAGTATGGGGAAATGAAGTTTGCACATAGCCTTCTTTAAAACTTCATGCCAGTAAAATTCCCAGATAAATGTATTTATAATCAGACTTCAGTATGTTGACTATGGTCTTGTCATGACCCCAAGGAATTTATTCTACTGGTTACACATCTTCCCGAAGTCATCGGTGAAATCTCTACACTTATGGGAGGAATTGCATGCTATGAACATGTTTTTGTGGACCTGTTTGAAACACTTAACAGCTGCATCCAATGAAATGTTCTCTCCTAGAGATTTATATCCTGAGCAAACTACTTCAAGAGATGGAGCCAGTTGGCAATTATATCATTCCCAGAAGCAGTGATGGATAGTGTACAAACTCTTCCCATGACATGACATTTGGTCTGAT
Organism: Cryptoprocta ferox; assembly: GCA_028646485.1. Lineage (NCBI taxonomy): Eukaryota > Metazoa > Chordata > Mammalia > Carnivora > Eupleridae > Cryptoprocta > Cryptoprocta ferox. The sequence goes on from CM053572.1 coordinate 138,820,963, forward strand.
CACAGCTGCCCGGCTCACCTTGACGCCTGTCCAGTTCCCAACCCCTGTCCTCCAGCTTTTTCTCTGAGCTCTCGAGAGAGTTCCAGTAAATCACATCTTTGATTTGAGAAAGCACTTGACTGTATTTGAGCCTCATTTCTTTCTCCGTAAAAGGGAAACAAATTTAATGTCATCAAATTTGTGGGAGATGAATTAGACAGTATTTTTAACTGGGAGAAGGCCAGAATCATTTTCCCCTGTTAATAGCCAGCAATGTGTTTTTTACCAATGCCCAGGATTCCTATCTTCTTCACCTTCAGAAAATCATTATCATGTTGGTGAGTTTCCGTTACATTCCTCTGAACTGGAAAGGGAGTGGGGAGAAAGGAAGAGAGACTTGGCTGCTATGTCTAAGAATCATGGCAAGGTGACGTTGATCCTGGTACATCCAACTGGATAAGATAATGGGCCTCGATCCCCACCATTGCCACTTTGTATCTGCTCCTATGACAGCTCACCTGGGTAGTTCAATAAGATGCGGGGAAGGGGACTGAACCCAATGGCTTTGCAGCCAGGCAGATCCAAGTCCAAATTTCAAGCTTTGCCTTGATTGTTTTATCATTCTGGCAAGTTACTCAACCTCTTTGACGCTCATTTTCTTAACATGCGGATTTCACTTAACTTGAACATTACTGAAAGCATTTGAGATGTGGGTGGTAGTAGCTGGCACATGCACACCAGAAGTGAGAGCTGCTTATTATTATTAATATTCATATCGTCAGATCACTTCTCTACAGAAGGACAATTGCAGAAGCTCACGTTTTGGAGCTAGATGGGTCTACTTTGAAATTTGGACCTGCCAACTTCCAGCAGAGTAAAAATTCAAGAATAAATTCAATTCAAAAAATTGGGCAAGCACTTGACCGTATTTGAGCCTCATTTCTCTTTCTATAAAAGGGAAACAAACTTAATCTCATCAAATTGTGAGAGATGAATTAGATAGTATTTTTAACATCCAGAACTGTCGCAGCTCATAGCAGGTGTGTGATTTCCATCAGTTTCCTCCTATTTTTTCTGCCGTTTCTCCTCTCTCTCTTTTTTTCCTCGCAATCCTTCAAAAACTAGTATCTGCTTAGTCTAGTCTTCAAGATCCTGCTCGATTTGTTTCAGCTTAACTTTTGGATGTTATCTTCAACCCCACTAACAAATTCTCCACTCGGTCAGACGCACCTCCATCCCATCTTCTGATTATTGTCCCTTACTGTCCCCATCTGTGCCTCTGTCACAAGCTTTGTACCCCCAGCAGCCCAGTCTGTGGCTTGTCTTCCTGGCCATGTCTGGCCACACCTGCGCCCAACACTGTGACTTAACCGCAAGTGTCTGTTGTGAGGACAGGAAGGTCAATATAATGCTCTCTCTCTCACTGTGCCCACAGAAACTTAGGGTTTTCTCTCTCTCTCATCACTAATGTTTTCACTCCTCATCTGCTCCCCAGTAAAAGAATTGACTAGTTCATTCCTTTTCTCTCTTTTGTTTGACAGCAGACCAAGACCGTCAAAGAAGACATATCTTTTTGAATTTAGGGATATATATCACTAGCCATAAAATGACGTTCTCATATCAAAATAGTTCATCCTTGTCCCTTTTGTTATTTTTGTTAAAGCAAATTATCTTATAAATGAACCAGAGGACTTGGATTTTCTTGGCTTCTTTTCGTGGTTTTATCCATGATCCTTCACCTCTTAGTGGCTAGAGAGTCTGTTGTCCTAGTGGCTGAACTTGTGGCCAAACCCAGTCCTGCCCCCTGCTGGTCATGTGGTCCCAGCAAAGAACGACACCATCCCATGCTGGGTGGCTCAGGTGGGCACTATGTGGGATGTCCCTCAAAAAGCGGGTATGAGCATATTACGCTCCCAATTACAAAGCCTGTGTTGGCACCAGGACTCTCCTCTTTTTTTTTTTTTTTAACTGAGGTGAGAAAGACTGAGTAAGGAGGTTTCTCTAGTCCCTTTAGGGGCTTGAAGTTTCTTCTTTTAGGTCACTTCCAGCCACTAGATGAATAGGACCCAGCTCACACCAACTTGACAAGTCTCCTTATAAGACAGAAAGTTTTGATGAAATGGCCTCCCAGAAGTCCTGTGTGAGGACTCCCTGCTTTGACAGTTTGGTAGTGTGGGGAAGGACAGCCACCAAAATGACGACTAACTAGTAAGTTAGCCAGCCACGTTCTGTGGACACTGACGGAGACGTGAAGTCAGAGACGAAGGACATCAAGGAAGTAAAAGCAGCAGCAGGACCATTGCCTTAGTCCTGCTGATTCCTTGAGGCCCAAACCCCACTGGACAATGCTGAAGTTTCGGGGCAGGCCGCAGGTGCCATGGGGCATAACCACAGAAGAACCCTAAGCTCAGGGAGTCTGTCACCTCTACCGGAAACAGCAAGTAAGCCCGTGCTGTGGCTCCACCTGATTGGGTGTGGCCAGCACCAATACATTCTTTAAAAAAAATTTTTTTATGTTTATTTATTTTTGAGAGAGAGAGAGAAAGACAGAACACGAGTGGGTTAGGGGCAGAGAGAGGGAGACACAGGATCCGAAGCAGGCTCCAGGCCCTGCGTTGTCAGCATAGAGCCCTATGCGGGGCTGGAAACTCACAAACCCTGAGATCATGATCTGAGCCACCCGGGCACCCCAGCTCATAGTACATTCTTTCCTGTGATGCTTCACTTTTCAGAATTGTAGGCTGCAAAACCTGAGACGGGGCTGGATGAAGAAACAGTGAAGGCAGTCAGATATTGACGCACTCAGCAAGATGTGTAGGCGTGAAAGCCACCTGTGATGGGCTGCCAACACCACCCACCAGGTGAAATTCTTTCACACCTATCCTTTGCCAAAACACTATTGGCCAGCGTGTGTGCATGTCTTGCTTATAGAGATTTATTTTCATCGTCGGAAAAGAACAAAAAAAATGGTCATGTAATGAATTTAAAACCATATCGGGGCACCTGAGTGGCTCAGTCAGTTAAGCATCTGACTTGACTCAGGTCATGATCTCATGGTTTGTGAGTTTGAGCCCCACATCGGGTTCTGTCCTGACACCTCAGATTCTGTGTTTCCAATTCTGTGTCTCCCTCTCTCTCTGCCCCTCCCTCCTCACATTCTGTCTCTCTCTCAAAAATAAATAAACGTAAAAATGTTTTAATAAAACTATAGGAAACTGGAAGCAAAATGGCCCCATTTGAAGATACTTACTTCAACACTTACCACAGAGCGACTAGATTTATTCCAAATGTCGCAAGAGAAGATAATTGTGAGAAAATTCATTGTTCAGTTAAAATGATAATTCATATAGTGTGCGTTTGTTGGCAGAAAAGTCTGTAAATTCAAGAATATAATGATTTGTAAAAACTAAATTGAGAATTCCTGGTTTAGCAGAAAGCAATCAAAGTCGGGACTGTCGTTTGCTTACTATGCTTGAAAAACCATTACAAATCAAAATTGACAAGCACCTGTTCCATGTATATATTGCCATTATCACACACTTATAATTAAATTCTTGACTTAAATGCATTTCATTTCAGATATGGAAGGACACTTCTCATAACTGAGGAAAAATAAAACTACACAATTAGGTATAATGGCACAAATATTTAGTAGACTTTTGAAATACTGTGGTTTCACAGAGGTGGTGGCATTCATAGTTTACAATAAATTCTGAATGCCATACAGTTAGATGGGTGGCACTGAGATTACACATTAACTGTTAATCTAAGGTGTGTGACACTAGGTCCCAGGAAGAGATAAAGATGTGTCAAGGGCTATAGACTCTGCCACCAAGAACATGAACCCCTTCCCTGGCAGTCTTGGGGAAATCTTACTCTTTTTATAGGAAAGAACAGTAACCCTTGCATTTTAATAAAAAGGAGCAGCTACACCATAAAGGAGCACTTAGTACATGTCAGGCACTGTTTTAAGGATTTTATATGTGCTATAGATAGAATAAGGCCCCCCAAAATGTCTACTCCCTGAAACCTGTCCATACATAACATGCTAAAAATAACTTTAAGGGGCACCTGGGTGGCTCAGTTTGCTGAGAATCCCATTTTTGATTTCACTTAGGTCATGTTCTCAGGGTTGTGAGACTGAGCCCCACATCAGGCTCCATGCTGAGCCTGCAGCCTGCTTAAGATTCCCTCTCTCCGTCTCTCACTCTCGATTTCTCTCTCCGTCTGTCTCTCTCTCCCTTTGCCCTGTCCCCCACTTGTACTCTCTCTCTCTCCAAAAAGAAATAAACCAACTTTAAGCCAAAAAAGTACTTTGCAAGTGTGATTAACATACGGATCTTGATATGGGGAGATTATCCTGGATTATTTCGGCCATCCCAGTGCAACCACAACGGTCAATATAAAAGGGAGGCAGGAGAGTCAGAATCAGAGAAAGAGACGGGGTAACAAAAGCAGAGGTTGTAGAGAAGCACCATGAAGGTGGAGGGATGGGCCGCAGCCCGGGAACCAGGCAGCCTCAGGATGCTGCCAAAGGCGAGGGATGGATTCTCCTGTAGAGCCTCCAGAGAGAAAAAGCCCAGTGAACGCCGCCACTATAGCGTGATGGAACTGATTTTGGACTTCCGACCTCCAGAACTGTATGATAATAAACCATGCTGTTTGTAACAACAAAGTTTGGAGGAATTTGTTGCAACACTCATAACAAACTCATACAGCTTGCATTATCCCATTTCATCTTCAAGATGCCCCTGTTAGGTCCATACCAATCCCCTACTGTCTTTCCCATCACATTTGAGTGCCATTCTTTTCCTTCACATAACTTACATCCAATGTATCAACCATTTTGTTCTGTTCTACTGCCAAAATATACCCAGAATTTGACAATCTCTCACGACATCCACTGCAGGCCATGCTCCAAGCACTACTGAACTATCATGTCTGGCACGGAACCAGATAATATGGCTCCTGGCTGGTCTCCTGGCTCTCTCTGAGACCCCCTGTCCTTTATGTACAGTTCCCCGTCCCACCCCATACCACATTGGTTTGACCTATCTTTGCCTCTCAGTCTTTGTCCCTTCACCCTAGGGCACTGGGATCATTTGGTTCCAGAACTCAACAGTTAATTTCCAGCTTTAGTGCCTGTACGGGTTGGATTTTGCACCCTCCAAAATTTACAAATTGAAATCCTAATCCCCAGTCCCTCGGAATGGGACTGTGTTTGGAGATAGGTCTTTAAGAAGGTAAAGATAAGAAATGAGATCATTAAAGTGGACTCTAGTCCAACAGATGTCCCTATAAGAAGAAGGAGATTAGGACACAGACATGCACGTAGGGAGGACACAGGGGGAAGACGGCCATCTACACGTCAAGGAGAGAGGCCTCAGAAGAAATCAACCCTGAAGACACCTTGGTCTTGGGCTTCTAGGCCCCAGAACTGTGAGAAAATAGATTTCTGTAATTTAAACTACCCAGTTTGTGGTGCCTTGTTATGGCAGCCCTGGGAGACTAATTGAGTGCATTAGTCTCTCAGGTCTTTGCTCAAGAATCACCTTCTCAACATTGCCATTCTTGGACAAGTTTCCACCCTCTTTGCTTCTGAATGTTTATACCTGTTTCCCTGATTTATGTGTCCTTGACCCACAGGCACTACTTGGAGCCAGCTGCAGAGTGGAGAGTGCCATTCCCATCATCATGAGCAACTTAGACGGTATCTATGACTGATCTATCACTTTCTGGAAGCCAAGTTTTGTCCACATGATTTACATAAATTATATTTCTTAACCTCCACAATATCTCCAGGAGGTAGAAACTCTGTTTACCCCACTTACAGATGAGGAGACTGAGGGTCATGGAGGTTGAATGTCTCACCCACAATGGTGCAGTCAGTAAGATTAAATGATTAAAAGTAAAGGCCAACTGAGATGGACAGTTAATCCCAGACTCCACCTACTCATGAAGAATGACAACCTGGGCAGGCCTCTGGGCTTTGAACCACATGCCCAGGTAAGACATAGAGCTCGAGTGGCAGAGAACTATACTCCCCACAGGTAGGCTCACTACCAAGACAAGAAAAGGGAGGACCTCAGCCAATGGGGACATTCTTCTCACTCACCAACCTCGTAATGTGATAAATCCTAAGGCAGAGAGAGGAAGGTAGGACAGAGGTCAGAGTGTTACACACATTGAGCTCTACCCACAGAGAAGGAAGTGTCAGCAGTGGGAAAGAACTGTTCCATCCTAACATCATCCTTCAAGGACAAACCCAGTCACTCCTCCTTCCGAAAGATAATTGACTCTCCAGGCAGAAGTAATCTTTCTTTCCTCTGACTCTTTTATAGTATGGACTCTCTAGTGGAACTTGCTCATAGACATTTGTGCAGGTATCTGATATTCCCTAATAGATTATAGGCTCATGAGGAAAGTCTTCCTATCTTAGCATTTTGTCTTACTCTCAGTTGCTAACATTTTTCGTTCATGTACAGTAAAATCTTCATGACAAGTAAATAAATGATTGAGATTTGGAAAACATATTAAGGAAAACAGATTGATATGTATTTATGATAAACAGTTGGGCTCCCTTTGTGAACTTTGTTCTCAGTGTGCTGAGTGTGACACGAGAGCAAATCTTGGTTTAAATTCTCTTCATGCCGAAGGATATGAAACCAGGTTGGAATCTAACAACGCATGTTAATTGCTGAGACTGAATACACAGCCTTAGCATTTCAGATTAGCTCCTGGATTTCTAAAACAATGAACTAATTATTCAACAGTTAACAAACCAAATAGCATGAACTGGTCACAATTTTTGTAAGTGAATTTGAATATTTTCTGCTCTTGAATATCTCATTTTATCCAATGTTTAAAACAATGAATTATTAATAAGACTGAAAATTTTCCATTGGAAAACAAAGTGTTCTAAATGCTTTCAATAACAGAAGTCAGTTATAGATTTGGCATTTGTAAATTCCAGCTTGAGGTCATTTCTGTTGGGATGAGAACATTTTGAGTTAAAGGATTAAAAGTAATATTTTCCCTTCCAAATAGGGAAAGTCAGTTATTGGGATCATGAATTATCCGACATCATTTTAGAGTAAAGTGATATAAGAATGTAAACTAATTGAAATTCATAGCATTGGTATGCCCCTTTGAGACATAATTTTAAAAAGGAAATAAATACACTATTTTTGATGGTAACAATTCTTTGTCTTAGTAACTGTATTGTAGCTCTCCACTTTATTTACCAGGAGAGACTCCTGTGGTCTTCCCTTGGGCTGAGACCTCTCTTTGGGGCTCTCCCAACACCACGTGCATATCTCTAGAATGTGCCCATCCTATCAACTCCGCCAGTTTGGCTATCTCCCCTACATTAAACACTAAGACCATCAAGGGAAGGAATGGCCACATTTAACCAATATGGACTCTGGACAATGATGGGTATTTCAGGACTCATATGCCTTGTACTAAATAATGGCTCCCATGGTCTTCACCCTTCCCAGACCACCTTTCCAAGTGCTAAACAATCTGGTCCCTAGTTCCTTTTCCAACCTTAAGGTCCCAACACTGTGTGAACCCTGGGACTGCAGAAAAGTCCCCTGCCCAGCTGTTCCCATGCCTGGGCTCATGCACTTCCACTCCCCAGTTCCCTCTAATGAAAGAGAACAGCCATGTTTTGAATCAGCCAACTTTATGAATCACAAAGAAGCCTCGTTCACAGTGAGAATTAACATTCCCATCTGCCCATCCATTATCGTCTTCCACAGTTCCTTTGCTACAGCATTATCTATTAGAATGTGTTTTGTGTTTATAAATGAGCATGCCTTTGTATTCAGACACAACTGTAGGGTACTGAAGGTCAGGGGCCGTAGTCCTTGGCAGTATCCACACAGTGCCTGACACGTGAGGTGACATTTTGGAATTACTTCTTTAAGAAAATTTCCTCAATGAAGTAGTATATTTATTGATAATACAGAAACAAAAATTATCTTCCAAACGTTGGTGTCCCTGCTGTTAGAAGATCCATGCCAAAAACAATTCAGTTCTCACCACAAACTATGGTTTTTTTAATGGATATGGAGAAAAATATGTGAATGATCATCTTACTTTCTGAGTGCACATTCAAAACAACGCCAGAAGGCACCAGTGACAAGTCAGGTTGAAACAATGAATTGTTATTAAAAGGACAATAGTCAAATTTGAGAATCTAATTTAAACATTTTAAATAAGTTTCATTTTAATGATTGGTTATTGCAGTTGAAGATAGAAAAAAAAAAGTTCTTGACAATCCTGGAGGGTATCCAAAATGAAATCAACCCTTAAAGATGCCATTTAATCAAATTTGCAAATGCAAATGTGATGACACCAATAATGAGGAGCCCAGCACTGAAGTAAACGCAATACTAACCTCTCCCAAAACGATGGCATAGAAAGAATTTTCAGGGCTCAAAAATAAGCAAGATAAGCATGGTCCACTATCAACTACCCAAGCTCGGTTACATTTTTGTAAACTTTCAGAAAGCACCCCTGTATCCTCTGTTAGCTTAAAAACAGATGGGCCCTAGTGATGTAGGCAATCCTTCAAAAGGCCATTATTGTGTCCACAGAAAGCCCAAAACAGAAGACCGCAAACAAACTGGAGGGCCTTTGTTGTGGACTGAACTGTGTTTCCACAAAATGTGTATGTCGAATTCCTAACCCAATGTTAGAAAAGCCCTTTAAAGAGGTAGTTAAGTTAAAAGAAGTCCTAAGGATGGAGTCTTAAGACAACGTACCTTGTGTCCTTATAATAAGAGGAAGACGCCCCAGAGATGGATCTCTCGCTCCCCCGCCCCTCTCTCATTCCCACCCCCAACACACAGAGAAGGCAGCCTCAGAGAGACCAGGCCTGAAGACACATTGATCTTGAACTTCTGGTCTCCAAGATTGTGAGAAAATTAATTTCGTTTGTTTAAGTCTGGTGTTCTGTTACGGAATCCCGAGCTGGTTAATATCAGCCTGTTTCCTTTCATTCAAGTCTGTTTCACATCTCACTAATATTGATGACCATCTTTCTGGAAAAAAATATGACTCCTCAGCAGTTAAAGGTCTAAAACTCCATAGGTATTGCTAAGGAATCTGGGGGCCATTGGGCATGTGGATAATTATGTGATATGAACATTCTTGGTTACACTGTCAGTGTATTTTGTTTTACTGGGAGCTTTGGGGTCACGAAGGGTTACTCTCTGAGGTCTAATAGTATACCGTTCCTTGGGGAAAGTATGGCTTTGGAGTAGGTCACAGATAACTGACTTCAAATCCCAAGCCGCCTAGTTGTGTGACCAGAGGCAATTTCCATAATTTCTCTCAGTGTCATTTTTTTCTCATTTCTACAGGGAGAGAATTCTACCTCTCTTCATTGCTGAGAGAAATGTGATACGGTGTTCAAAGTGTCAGGCCAAGAATCAACACCATTTTTTGCTTTTCCTTGGCATTTTATAGGTTTCCAGGATACCAGAACTTGTCAAAACTGCTCAGCAAGCAACTATAGTGATGAAAATTCTTCCTTGTCTATGTTTTAGGGTGCTCAGAACATTCTTTTGGTGGTGGGGCCGAAAGACAAAATGAACTTTGATCAGTATTTACTCAACTACAGTTCACTGTTAAAAATTACTGGACTTGGCCACAAAAGAACTGTGTTCAAGACCAGGGTCTTCCACTTTCTATGGAACTTTAGATGATCTCTTTATCTCTGACCTCAAATTCCTCATCTATGAAATGGGAATAACTATCTCTTTTAACCTCACAGGTGTTTTGTGGGATTCAAAGGCAGTAAGCAAAAGAATTTTGCAATTTGTTGAAAGAGAAACTGGGTTCCAAAAGAAAAGAATCATTGAATTGACGTGGGAAGTCAGACTATAGTGACTGAGAACTCCAGGTCATGTATTCACTCAACCAATATTTACAGAAATGATTCCAGGCCCTGTGCCAGGCACAAAGTCTACCTTGGCGAATGAGAGGACATTGGCCCCTGCCTTCAAAGAACACTCCATTAAGCAAGACAGACAGATATTAAACACACAAGAAAACCAATACATATATATGATGAGTTCTAGAAATAGAATAAGCAGTCATGAAAAAGTATTTATAGAATGGGGTGGGGTCCTGATTTAGACGGAAGGTCAAGGTCAGCATCTCACCCTGGGAGGAGAGAGGGAAGGACAGAATCCTGGCCACCATGATGTGAGGAGGATTAGACTCAGAGGGAAGAAAAGAAGTATATTTTGGAGTCAGATATAATTTGTAGGTAGACTGGCCAGGTGGATTTGCCTAAGTAAATAAGGGCAGCATTGTCACCTCCCTTTATGGGGAAGGAAACAGTATAAGCAGGAGGAAGTAACACAAATCTTTTTGAATAAAAGTTTTTGCTAGACTAATAACTTTTTTAAAACCTTTTTAATGTTTATTTACTTTTGAGAGAGAGATAGAGGTGTGAGCAGGGGAAGAGTAGAAAGAGAGACACACACAGAATCCAAAGCAGGCTCCAGGCTCCGAGCTGTCAGCACAGAGCCTGACGCGGGGCTCGAACCCACAAACTGTGAGATCATGACCTGAGCCGAAGTCGGACGCTTAACCGACTGAGCCATCCAGGCGCCCCTAGACTAATAACTTTTGAAAATTATTGACAAGTCTGATTTGAAATGTGTTGAAAATTCTTCCTTTTTCTTACAGGAAGAGTAATGTAACTGCACCAGTTTCACAGCAACGTATTGCTTGGGGCTGGGAGAGAAAATTGATTATAATTTTACTCTATATTAAACAGTCAATTTACCTTACCGTTGTATTTCTCACATATTAGTTGAGTATAATAAGACTTTGTGATTATACTTCAATCTCAATATCATAAGTTATTTGCCTCTTAAACTTTTCAAAATTTCACTGTATGTGCCTCCCACAGAAGTATTTATATTTTCTTCTTTCAAGTTAAGTCGCCGTAATTTTTTTACTGTTTATTTATTTTTGAGAGAGAGAGAGAGCACACAGTAGCAGGGTAGGGGACAGAGAGAGGGAGACAGACGATCCTTAGCGGGCTCTGCACTGATAACACTGAGCCCAACGTGGGGCTCAAACTCACGAACCGAGAGATCATGACCTGAGCCGAAGAAGTCAGACGCCTAACCATTTGAGCCACCCAGGTGCCCCCACCGTAATTATTTTAATTATATCTCTGCTTCTATTTGATATCCTATTTTTTTTTCTTTTTCTTTCATTTGCCTTTATGGGACATATGTTATTAGTTTATAAGAAATGGAAGGTTTTCATAACTTTAACACAATAAAAATAGCATTTTGACCATTTTTCCAAGGACAGAAGTTACAAAAGGAACTTTACACTGTAGATACGTCAATAAAACCAGATAGACTTCTCCAATAAAATGCCAACCAGCAGAATCTGGAGTTACAACACTTTCAGGTTTCGATCATCACCACATTTCAAGCTGTCATCTGCTCTTCATTATTAGTACCCTCTCAAATAGTTCTCTTTCGGTTTTATCTGCTCTCATAATACTCTGTTCTCAAGAGCCGGCAGGAAGGGAGGCCTGCCTCTTCTCCTGTGAGGAGCTCATAAGCTGTCTGCAATTTCTCACCCTCCAAAGGATTCTCTCACAGCAAATGTTTCCATAAATTCCTTTCTTTTCAACTTATGAAATGATGGATTCATTTTGTAATGCATCTTTCATTCACCCGTGTGCCTATAAAAATAAATTATAGTTTACACCATTACATCGAGATAGTAATGTCACTATCTGTTGCTAGTATTAAAGATCCTATTTATACCAAATCCGTACGAAATAGACTGATAGTGACAACACCAGTAATGTTATATATTTGCGTTAAGTCTCTTCTCCAGACCTTGAAATGTGGCTAAATTAATAAGTAATTAAGAGTCAACTTGTTCTAGGGAGATGAGTGATTTTCTACCATCTAATAACCTAATGAAAGCCCCCTACGGTTCAGAGAGAGATGCCTCCAACTTCTCAAAAGCTTTAGCAGTGACTTCTCTGGGACACCAAGCCCTCCTTAAGTGTTCTCTCCAGGAGAAAGACAGACCTGGCGTAGCCTCTGTCGTGTTTTCAGACTGGCCAGAGCCCACGGTACCTCAAGCCACTCTGTTTAGAGTCAGTGATGTCGAACTAGTTTCTCTTCTCTCTGGGCCCCTAAAATTCATCCAACCTTGAGGACTGGGAAAATGGTCAGTAAGTAAGTAGCTTCGGTTCTACAGGTAACATAAAATTATCCAAGGAATAAATTTGATTTTGTTTTCTCATATTGATATATCTTTCTTTTACGCTGAACAACATAGTCGTAAGGAGAAAAATCATAGCTATAAACCCCCTTCAAGGTTTATGTAAGGTTCCTATCAGTTTCTCATTTCGATTTTGATCCACACATCGATACCATGGGGAAGGAAGACTAGGTGTTGGTTCTATTTCACAGGTGAGGAAAATAAGGAAATGTGGCCAAAGTTCCAAAGCTCCCATTGGGTAAATTCCAGCCAGGCTGTCCAACTCCCAGTAGTGATCCCTTGACACCATAGCATGAGCCTTCTGACTGCTCCTCACTGCCTAGGGACACACCATCCTTCCATGCCAGGGGCTCAGGTAGGTTCTGTGGGCTGAGAGATAAAGGATGCATAAAAACAATGTGTGTATTACATGATCTCAGTACTCCTCTCTGTTATTTGGCTTCCTCTGGAGCTGGCTGCATTTTGTAAAAAAAAAAAAAAAAAATGCTGTCAATGTATTTTCTTAGTTTGAGTCACTGTGTATTATCTTATTGCAAATCAACTCTCACACTAAGAACAAACAGAAAGGCCAGAAAAAAAACATAAAAGTAACTATCTTTGTGGGTGTGTCTTTTCTTCAACTCAAAGGCTCCTTTTTGATTTTTTCTCTGTGTTCAGTTTATGATGTTAACCCTTGGTGTGTTTCTCTTCATATGAAGGGTGTGTGGGATATATTGTGTACATAAATCCATGGCTTGCTACTCTTGTCAATTTTTTAAAGTTTTAAGCTTTACTCAAATATTGCCTATCCTCTTTTGTCATTTTCTCCTATTTTGGAAACGTAACTCAACATATGTTAAACCTTTTCAACATGTCTGATGTATCTCTGAGACTCAAGTCTATCTATATTTTCTAGGAGAAGACTTCTCAGCAGGAACAAAGGAGGCCAGGAAATCTGAGAGTGCAATATACAAATTATTGAAAGAAAATTAAAATACCATTTATAAATAAGAGCAAAATAAAGATATTTTCAGACAAATAATATCTGGTAGAATTTGTAACCAGAAGAGCCTCCCTTTAAAAAGTGATCCCCCAAAAAAATAAATAAATAAATAAAAATAAAAATAAAAAGTGATCCCAGAAAGAAGGATAAAGACAATAGGAGTAACACAAGCAAGAAGAATGATAAATATATGGATAAGTCTAAAGGAATATGGTCTTTGTAAAATAGTAATATTCTATTGACTTTGAAACACGTAGAGAAGGAAAATACAGGGCAACAAAGGCATAAAATATGAAAGGAGATTTACCTACAGTAGGAGAACAGTCTTTTGAATAAATCATGATGGGTCAAGTGGATATTCACATGGAAAAAACATATTGGCTTAAACTTCATACCAAATCAAGTCCAAGTAGATTCCAGATCTAAGTGATAGAAAAACAATAAAGCTTTTCAGAGTAATACGTGAGGATTTTTTTTTTCAGTTTATACTTATATTCCAGTTTGCTGACATACAGTGTTACATTAGTTTCTGGTACACGATATAGTGATTCAACAGTTCCATACATCACCCGGTGCTCATCACAAGCGCCCTCCCTCATTCCTATCACTTATTTCCCGATCCCCCACCCACCTCCCCTCTGGTAACCATCAGTGTGTTCTCTATAATTAAGGGTATTTTTCTGGGTTTGCCTCTCTCTCTCTCTTTTTCCCCTTTGCACATTTGTTTTGTTTCTTAACTTCCACATGTGAATATGGTATTCCACAAATCATATGGTATTTGTCTTTCTCTGACTGATTTATTTTTCACTTGGCCTAATACTCTCTAGCTCCATCCATGTCGTTGCAAATGGCAAGATTTCATTCTTTTTTATGGCTGAGTAATATTCCATTACATGTATGTATGTCTGTGAAGCACACCGCGATCCCCCCATGGCTACATCCAATGAATGCTTTTGAATCTTCCCCCGAAAGTTGATCATGCTCATTCATTCACAATGTTAATAAGTAAACGACATCATGTTCTACTCAGTTTTTCATGCCAGAAACTGAGCAAGGGATAGTGTTGGCCTGGATCCCATAAGACAGTAGTTTTTCTGATTTGCCACCTGCTCCGTATGGAATTCTGATGTTTACATGGAGACAGATGATGTAGATTAAATGCCAAGCAAACTGTTAGGGCTTTCCAAAGATATTCCCAACTACCCCCAAAATGTGTTAGTTTGCATTTCTACTAAAGGGAGCTAGTTTCCATACATTTGACATTATCAGGACATTACCTTTCCCCCTTGCCTTAATCAACATGGTAAGTAAGAAGTGGAGTTTTGCATTTTGAATCCCAGTAGATACATATGACTGGATTTTTGTATTTTCTGAATTCACATTTCATTCTTTGTCCATTTTTCTGTTATTTTGTTATCTCCCTGTTGGTTTGTAAACTCTTTAAAATGGATACAAATCTGTGAAAAGAATTCTGTTAAAAATGGAATGTACCCAGATCATATATTATTCTTCATCTGTATCTTGCCATTGAGTTAGACCTTCAAAATATAATCAAGTAAAAATAACTGAAGGTAAAACAGAAAAATACAATATCATCATTAAAGTAATGTCAGCATCATCTTAGACCCAGCTTTTGGGCTGGGTTGGCAGAAGTAGGGCCATGAATTATGGTCTTACTCAGACTGAGTGTTTACTCGTTCATTCTAGGACAGACACTCTATTGCTTCTCAGTGAAACTCAGAGTTATTGATTTCAGTCAGTCCTCAAGGCAAGGAGACTGTGGTCTTACTTTATAGTGAACTGTGAGGTGCTTCCAATCTCTCCCACTGGGTGGACCTGTCACTTTGATGAGTGTCGCTCTGTTCCTCCTGCTGGTCTCAGGTGGGGATAATATTAGATGGTGGGGAGCAGGTTGCAGAAATGAACAGCAGGGCTGTCTTATCAGCCCCCAATGCCCATGACCATCTAACATTTATTCTTCCTTTATATTTATGTAATCTAAGTGCTAAAAAGCAACAACATGCAGAAGTCTGGTCTAAACAAGGGATTGTTTTCAGCTCTTGTCAGATGGCTGCCCTCACGTGAGCTCCCTCCACCCGCTGCCTGGAAGAGGCTGCTTACCTCCCAGCCTCCTTGCCTCCACGCTCCCTCCCAGTCCCTTACAAAGTCATCTGGGAAGTCTTCCTAAGCCCTGACTTTGGTGCTATCACTCTCCACATGTCCTAACAAATAAGAACTCAGAATTGAATTCAACCATAGGACACCCAGCTGGTGTCGGAGAATTACCTGGTGGCAGTATGGGAAAACCCTCCTCGTCCTCCAACACTGGAATCATTGGGTGTGGGAACATTTATATGCTATAGGAAATGAAATTGTTTCCTTGATTTCCTTTACCGATTGTTCATTGTTAGTACATAGAAATGTAACTGATTTTGGGGTATTGATTTTATATTCTGCAATTTGCTGAATTTATTTATTAGTTCTAACAGGTGTGTGTGTGTGTGTGTGTGTGTGTGTGTGTGAGTGTGTGTGTATGTGTGTGTGATCTTTAGGGCATACTTGCTATTATTTTAATTTTTAAAGTTTATTTATTTGTTTTGAGAGAGAAAGCATGGGTCTGGGAGGGGGGAGGGTGCAGAGAGAGAGGGAGGGAGAGAGAATCCCGAGCAGGCTCCACACTGTCAGCACAGAGCCTGATGTGGGGCTTGAACTCACAAATTGTGAGATCGTGACCTGAGCTGAAGTCAGATGCTTAACCAACTGAACCACCCAGGCGCCCCTCGGGCACACTTGCTTTTAAACAGTTGGTTAGGGGCACCTGGGTGGCTCGGTCAATTAAGCATTCAACTTCAGCTCAGGTCATGATCTCACTGCTCATGGGTTCAAACGCCATGTTGGGCTCTGTGCTGACAGCTCAGAGCCTGGAGCCCGCTCTGGATTCTGCTTCTCCCTCTCTCTCTGCTCCTCCTCCGCCTTGCACTCTATCCCTCTCTCAAAAATAAATAAACATGAAAACACTTTACATTAAAGCAAGGGTAATTCACCCTGTTGAAAATGTTAACATTGTGTGTTTCACTTCCATGGGCACAAAGACGTACCACCCAGATGCCTCTTCAAGGAAGCTTTGTGCCCAGAGGCAGAGAGTGCGTTCGGCAGACACCTGCTGTCGCTCTGGGCCCTCTGGGGGTCCACCTCGGCTGCAAGGCGCTGCCTCATCCACAGCCATGCCCTTCCCTGAGCACCCACACCCAGGGAGGTGGCGATCGCCTGGCTGCCCAGTGCAGGATGCCTGGGCCAGTTACCCCACTCCCAGGCTCCCTGCCAGGGCGGAGAGCTGGTCAGGTGGCATCACACATCACCCTCCTCTCTGTCCAATCCTGACTCTCCCCTTTTCCCTCACAGGTGGCCACTCAGATGAACATCTTACATCTGAACATCATCTCAGTGTCTGCCTCAGGAAAGCCAACCGTAGTCACTATTTTAAAAGATGATTATTGTTGTGTTATTTGTCATTTTAGTTTGACAAAACCCCATTTAGGTGATGGCAGTAATCTAGGAGCCCACAATCCATTTTTTAATTTTTTAATGTTCATTTACTTTTGAGAGAGCATGTGCAGGGCAGACGAGGGGCAGAAAGAGGGACTCAGAGGATCCAAAGCAAGATCTGTGCCGACAGCACAGAGCCCGACTCAGGGTTCGAACCCATGAACGCCAAGATCATGACCTGAGCCAAAGTCACATACTTAAGTGACTGAGCCACCCAGGCGCCCTGCCTACAATCCATTTTTTACAATCTTTGTACAGGAAACAATTCCAAAGTAACAACTGTATTTGTTTTAATTCTTTCATCCTTGTTTTCAGAGGAATGAATAAAGATGACCTTGGGATCCTGTTTACTTTTCCTTCTGAGTTAACATCAACCAGATGCAATCGTTCAAACACCAGCTCTTTGCAGCTTTCCTGAAAGGCCTAAACTCTCCGAAGGGTTACTTCGTATCTTGAACTGCTGTTTCAAATAAATCTGTTATTTAAGAGCTCCGCCCCCCCAGACCCCCACCGAACGTCTTTTCAGGTTTTAAAAAATTTTTGTGATTGCTATTTATTCATTGTCCAGCTTCACGCCCTTCAGCTTTTTATTTTACATGTTTCTCTTTTCCCCTGAGCTTTGAGAGCAAGGGAAGAGTCAGGACACAGAATCGCCCCCCTGAGATGTGGTACATTCTGCCTCCACAGCCCAGAGAAGGCGTGAGTGTCAACAAAGAGAGAAGGCACATGTGTGTGTGTCCCACATCGTTTCCAGTTAGACCCACACTGGTCCATCATGATCGTGAAACCACCGCACGATTCTCACATGGTGGCGGTACAATCGTGTGGTAAGTAGATTGTACTGATGACTTAACAACATTAAACATGTGCAAAGTCTTCTTTTCATACAAACCAGCTCATTTCGATCTCATGAATTCTGCTGCCTGGTTCCAGTATCAGCCGAGGGCTGCGGGTTAGGCAATTACTGCCGCCGACGGCAATTGCCCAAATTTACAAATCAGGTAAAATTGGCCTCCATTTCATGCTTCAGTTATCAAAGTTCACTGATCCTTGCAATTTTGCAATAACAGGGCAACACAGAAAGTCATCTGATCCGGCCATAAGACAACGAAGAAAGCCACCAGGGTGCTAGCTCTAATTTGGGTGTTTATGCAAATTTTCCGGGAAAATTTTAACATCATTGTTCCTCCATTTTTACTTAATAAGGAGAATAAGGAGAAGAGTACACTGTTCTGATATTTTAAAACGTTTTCCAATGTAAAGTCCTATTGCCCAGTGATGAAATATCAAAATAAAATGAGATGACCATGTGCCTGTGTGTGTGCACGTGTGTGCATGTGCATGTGTGTGCGTGTGTTTGTGTGTTTGTGTGTTGTTTTTTCTAATTTTCATTCAGAAGTGCCCATGGCCCCATTCTTGTTGGTGTCTTTCAGGATGTTTACTGACATTCCATTTTTCCTTGGAATATTTTAGACTCAGTATCGCTTAGGGTTTTCTTCAGCTACGAGTAACATGAGCTTGACAAAGTTAATTGTCTAATTCTTTCTCCTTCAGATAAAAGAAGCCTAGATGTATCCGTATTCTGAATGGGAAGAGTGTCTCCAAACTGTCCCCGGGCCACCAAGCTCCTCTTACTTCCTGCCTTGCCATCCTTAGTGCACTGCTCTCCTCATGCTCACAAGATGGTTGTCTTATCTCTAGAAACCACATCTGCATTCCAGGCAGCAAGAATGAGAGGGAGGGCCAAACACCATACCCGCTAAGTCTTTTCCCTTTTTCTCTGATAAAACAGTGGTTTCCTTACAAGTTCCACCCAGGACAGGGCACCTGGGTGACTCAGTCGGTTTAACGTCCGACTTTAGCTCAGGTCACGATCTCGCCGTTCCTGAGTTCAACCCCCATGTGGAGCTCTGTGCTGACAGCTCGGAGCCTGGAGCCTGCTTCGGATTCTGGCTCTCCCTCTCTCTCTCTCCCTCGCTCGTGTTCTGTCTCTCTCTCAAAACTAAGTAAACATTTTAAAAAAAAGGTTCCACCCAGGGCAATTTGTTTATGACTTACTAGACAGAACTGTCACACGGTCACTACCAGCTGGAAGGAAGCCCAGGAAATTGAGACTTTTAGCTGGACTTGTGGCTAGCCACACAGAATCAGAGTTTCCTTAGAAATGGGAAGGTGGCGGGGCTCCTGGGCGGCTCAGTCGGTTAAGCGTCCGACTTCGGCTCAGGTCGTGATCTCACAGTCTGTGGGTTCGAGCCCCGAGCCGGGCTCTGTGCTGACAGCTCAGAGCCTGGAGCCTATTTCAGATTCTGTGTCTCCCTTTCTCTCTGCCCCTCCCCCACTCGTGCTCTGTTTCTGTCTGTCTCAATAATAAATAAACATAAAAAATTAAAAAAAAAAGAGATGGAAAGGTGGTGACAAATACCGGGTACCCCAATCTCAGAGTCATCTGTAATTCCCTCCCATAGTGGTGCCAATATAATTACAAGTTTATTTTTAATATAATTAATAATTAGCACTGGAGATGAGTTAAAGATACGTGACGTTTGTAGTATTTACAAGGCCAAGGGGAGGAGCGGGTCTGGAGGGGCGCCTAGTGTGTGGAAGAGCTCACAGGATCGTCAATGAGCCCTGGGTCGGGGGGACTCCATCCTGTCTCTGGGCTGCTATTTCTGTGCTCACTGGGCACCATGGTGAGTACGACGGAGGGGTGAGCGGGGGGAGAAGGGCACAGAGTGGCAGAAGCCAGTGACAGGCAGACAGCATGAGGAGTGCGCACTCCTTCGTAAGGGACTTCAGCCTTTGTGTCGCCGTTTTCCTCACAAGAAAGCATATTTTCCCGACGTCCTGCAACTAGAACTATGCCCTACAGGACACTGGAGACTCCGGGGAGACCAGATGACAACTCTTACAGACACAAAAATACCTCTGCCATGTGCTGGTCCTGAATTGGTCTTCACTGACCCTGCAGCACGTGCCGTGTTGGGTTCTTTATCTGCAGTGTCCCCCCCAACACTTATAAACTCCTTTTACACATCACAGACCAGGGAGGTCTCCAGCTGACCAAAGGCCACTTGGCTGCGACGTGAAGAGAGGTCCTGAGGAGAATGCCCCTTCAGAGGGCACGAGAGGTGACGCTGGAAAGACAGAGGGACGCAGAATGTCCAAGCCCCCGTATGCAGCCATGCCTGCAGCTGGATTTCTCTGTTCTACGAGCCATTACAGTCTCTTTTACCGTCGGCTAATTTGGGTTGGTTTCTGTCTGGGGAAGAATTCTTCCACCTACATTAAATGTGTATCCCTTCCTCTGTGATTGCCACGTGGACAAAAACGGTTCCTTTGGGGACTCCTCCTTACAGCACACCTGGACCCTACCAGCCAGCCCCAGCGTGGGGAAAAATAAGTCAGGTGCAGTTACAACAAAAAAAGTAGATTAAATGTGCACGAGTAAGTCACACCCAGCTTCCAGCCATCGGAGACCTATCCTTGCGGGAACCTGCATACAGGTGACTTTGAAGTCAGGATGAAGGAGGAGACTGACTGTGTACTCTTGTTGCAGAGAAAACAAATTCTGTTCACTCTTCGTGGGATTTCTTCAGCTTTGTACTCTCTATCAATGCTAGAAATTTTTCAATTTTTTAAAATATATTTATTTAAATTCAAGTTAGTTAACATCCAGTGTCATCTTGGCTTCCGGAGTGGAACCCAGTAAGTCATCACTTACATACGGCCCCCAGCGCTCATCCCCACAAGTGCCCCCCTCAATGACAAGTTTGAATCTTTAAAGCAATGCTCCAGGTCCTATCACATTATTGCCCATCAGGAAATAAATAGGTTTTCAGTCTTTGACTGTATATATATATATATTCTTTCTTCCGCATGTTTCCCTGATACGATCAGGTGAGATTGCACTCGTATTCTATCTCACAAACTATTGTAGAGAAGACATCCCAGGACAAGCGCCTTTTCTCCTGGTGGAGCTGAGAAATCTTGCTCTCACCTCGTTCACTCTCTCTCCCTCTTTTCCGTCCCTCTGTGGGCACGCTCTGAGCTTTGTCGCTATGCCCTTGCATACGGTCCCTTAATACAACCAATGTATTCTTCTCTCTTTAAAATATTTAGAAATACTGACAACTTCTGGAACTCTTTGACCAGGCCTGTTTTCATGTTGACAAAGAATTTGCTGGTTTTAAGGAGAGCCCGTGTTCCACACATAAATGACAGCAGATCTTAGGTCTTTGGATGGTAATTTAGCAGCAGAAGTGATTTAAACACAGACATTGGTGCTAAGTTCTTTTCTCCCATAACGACTTTTCCACTACTATTTTCCTCCTGTTGCAGAACTTTAAACCCAATGAAAGGCGCCTCATCTCCCTCCTTTCCTTACATATATTTTTGATCATACCAAAAGAAACACTAGCTACAGTTCTCTTGAAGTATCCAAGTATATCCCTGCCTTCCACGGTTCCTGAAAATATGCCATCTCTCTCCCCACTGACCAGGACTCCCTCTACTGAAACTTAGCGTCTGTCAAGGCTGAAATTAACCGCAAAATTACAGGCTACATTATTTTCACTTCTAACTAGCTCTGTGCCCGACCACCCATCGTTAAGAACAACAGTTTAACTAAATTACTGCCATAAAGTAGTCACATTTAATTGACACTATTGAAACCACATTCAGACATTTGAGATTTTTTTTTCCTTCTGTTTTCCCCTGGGTTTAGGGGCCGAAGAGACTTGTGTGAAGGATTACATGATAACCAAACTGCTCTTTGGTCATCTTTACCATGGGGGGTTGTACATTATGGTTGGTCAGAGGTCAGAGATCTGGTCCTACAGATTCTGGTTGTTTCTGAGCATGGGGCTGCAGAATAGAAAGGGTCAGATGTGGCATATCTTCTGGAATGTACGTATTTGTGTTTCACCTGCACGATGTTGCTGAGAAGTGTCGGTGAGGCCCAAGTGAACATTTATGAGTAGGATAACCGCAGCCCTCTAAGAATGGATTGTACAGATTAATTACTGGGCTTTCGGCGGTTATTGTAAAAGCACATAGGATCTAACAGATTGATAAAGCAGAGAAAAGTAGTGCTTTCCTTCACATGAGAGGAAAAAATTCTAAAAGGAAATCAGAAATCTAGACATGAATAGCTCAAACTCAACACCCATTAAAAATACTGGAATGAATCGTCAAAGAATCCATTTGTATACGAGTCTATAGCTGCAAGGGGCTAAGCCAAGAAATCTGTGACCTTTGTGAAGAATGCATTCAAGAGCCCGAAGCAATTTCCCCCTGAGTATTGTCACAAGCCTGAAAGATCGGCAGAAGCCCCTACAGGACCCAGTCTGCCGCCAGAGTCACTCTCCCCTCCTGCGTGTGGCTCTCTCTCTGACAGTGAGTTAGAATTGTTGGCCCTGGTGATCTTCGAAGAGAGATGCAAATCACGTGAAGTTAACCAGCCTGCACACCGATAAGCAGAGGCTGTCAAGCTGGCATAAAGTCCATCAATAATTTACTAAGAAAATCAAGATTCGGCAAAATAAAATGAAGTTAAGAAGAGAGGATCAATAATGATTCAATTAAAATTAAGAAAAATCACGTCTGAGTCCTTTGGAGATGTATCATGTGGTGATTCATTGATTTCACATTTAATTCAATAATTATTGTGATTATGATTCATAATACTCATTCAATGATACTGTGGAAAGGCAGGAAGATCCGCCAAATAAGAAAAGCGTAGGTTATCTAGAGAGAGATTGCCCTAGAGTCAGGGAGTCAGTGGCATTACTGGAGTTAGGCAGGGGCTCCGTGGGAGGCACAGGAGTGGGGAACGTTTATGGGGGGGAAGGCACAGCTCAGGGGTGCCTCGATAGCAGACTGTTGGTGTGGGGACACTGGAGGCAGTCTAACAAGGAGCAGGCATCCCGTGTGATGGGTTAGAGACCATATGTGGCTTGCTTTGGCTGGTGCTAAATTGGAAGTCGGGCAGAAATCGGGGAAGCTGCCCTTTTAGAGCTGGGTTTTACAGGATTTATTATTTGGCTTCCTGGATTATTCCCTAGCACAACAGTCTGACTTCCTGTAAGTCTGACTTACAGAGAGCAGGCTGGCTTCCTGGGCTGGTTACATAGACAATGATCGGTTTCCTGAGCCGATTGGGGCAGGTGGTGGCTCAGAGTTCTATTTTAACAGGCAGTGTGGCCATTGTCCACGTTATATGCAGCCTCTCACTACTCCACGGCAGGCACCGAGATGTAATATTCATCACCTAATTGAATCTCATTTCCTCCCGATGTGATGCTTGAAGAAGTCCTATGTCATAGAGTTAAAAAAAAAAAAAAAACACCACTTCTTCACATCATGTGTGTCCAGCTACGGAGTAAAGGATGCAGTCCGTGATTAGGTTCAGGTCATCTGCCCCCAAACCTGAGCTCTGGACAGGAACATGTCCCTGCTCCCAATTCCCACTGGGGAGACTGAAGACAACTGTGAGATTTGGAAGTTGAGAAGTAACTTGAGACCTGCTTGGCTGCCTGGTTTTCCTTGCCAGCTGTGTTCGAGACCTGGCTCAAATCGTTTTAGAAAATCCTGCCTCTCAGTGTGTCTGTCTCTTCAGAATATTAAATGAACTTGGATAAAAGTGGGTTAAGCGAAAGGTCTACAGAGCAGAGCAGATAACCTGAATGTGTGAGTCCCCCGAACACAAGGCGTATGGGGAGGGACCCACATCTGCCAGAGGAAAAATGCTCCATCCGTTCCTGGGTGTTCTCTTCCCATCACCAACCCCGCCCTGGACAAGCAGCACCGTATAATCCTCACCCTCATGTCTGCAATAAAATCCGGTGGGAACGGTACTCAATCAAAAGTTAAGGCCAAAGTACAGCAGCCTAAGAAGAATTTGAAGGCTTTTTAATAACCCTCCTGAATAAATAGGTTTTAAACTGATATCCTGTAAAAATTCAAAAGTAAAATAATTTGAATGAAATAGTATAATGAGGAAGTCAGTACAGAACAGGAGTGGAATAAAAATTGGTTAGCATGGGGGCGCCTGGGTGGCTCAGTCGATTGAGGGTCCAGCTTCGGCTCAGGTCATGATCTCGCGGTTCGTGGGTTCGAGCCCCGCGTCAGGCTCCGTGCTGACAGCTGGGAGCCTGGAGCCTGTCTTCGGATTCTGTGTCTCCCTCTCTCTCTGACCCTCCCCTGCTCACGCTGTCTCTCTCTCTCTCAAAAATAAATAAAACATTAAAAAAAACTGGTTAGCTTGAAAATTCCAACTAGATGCATTTTTAAATGTTGTTACTATGATAGGAGTTTCCATTTTCAAATGTGAAAGTATTTTGTTCATTTCTGTGGTGGTGGGTATGTCGCCACCACAAAATGAAAAATAAAATGCCAAAATGAAATTATGAATGCATGCAAATTACTTAAACAAACAATGTTTGCAATGCGTTTACAGAACAAAATTAAAGAATAATTTTTCTTCCCTTAAATTATAAAATATCCTGGGCTCTATCGAAGGTGACTGAGAATTATATTAACAGTATTGGAGGATATTAAGGCATAAATGCCGATCCACATTGGGAAATGCAATGGTCCCCAGGTTGTTTACATGGCAATCACCCCACGGGAATCTTTGGAGATCATAAATTCAATTTCACTCCTGCTCTCTGTGCCTGAGATTCATGTTGTTTTACCTTATGATAAAGATATGAATGTGCACCGGTTGTCCCCAGTAAACGATTAGGGGAGAAATTATTAAAGGTCGGATCGCATTAGACTCAAATTTTCAGCCTCCTTGATCCTGGAAATGAGTAAGAGCTATATTCCTGGGGAAAAGTCTTGTTAGCCTTGTAGAGAGAAAAAATCATGGGAAAGGGGTCAGAAGGTCTGTTTAGAACTGAGGTGCATAGAGGGCCTTGACAGGGCAAAGCTAAGAGAATAAAGCTCTCGGCACCTACACCGAGGCAGGGCCCACCAACCAGAGCTTTGCGGAGACGAGCTCAATATACTGAGTTCAGGGCTCTAGCCTGCTTCAGTGAAGGGTGGGAGAGGAGAAATAGAAATGCACCGAATCAGTGGGGTCACATGTCACATTTGTTCAAGACATTCTCAGTGTATATTAATTGTCCTAGGGTAATTATTATTAGTGCCAAATATGTCCTGGTTTGGCCTAAAAGTTATATGGCTAATGACTAGGGGTTCATTCTACCCTTCACATCTGGCTAACCTGAACTCATCTGTGGTTGCCTGTGACCTTCTGCTTCAGAGGGAGAAGGTGAGGGACGCCTGGCTGGCTCTGTTGGTTGAGCATCCGACTTCGGCTCAGGTCATGATCTTGCAGTTTGTGAGTTCAAGCTGACAGCATAGGGCTCTGCGCTGACAGCTCGGAGCCTGGAGCCTGCTTCAGATTCTGTGTCTCCCTCTCTCTCTCTGCCCCTCCCTTGATCAAGCTCTATCTTTCTCTGTCTCAAAAATAAAGAAACATTAAACAAATTTTATAAAAAAAAAAAAAAAAAAAGAAAAGAAAAAGAGTGAGAAGGTGAGGGGCGTCTGGGTGGTTGAGCATCTGACTTTGGTTCAGGTCGAGGGGTGGAGCCCTATGTCGGGCTCTGCTGTCATCGAGGAGATCATTTCAGATCCTGTCTTCCTCTCTCTCTGCCCCTCCCCCATTCACACTCTCTCAAGAATAAATAAACATTAAAAAAAAAACACGCTAACAGAGCAAGAGTAAAATGCAGAGGTAGGGGATTGACTTCCTAATATGAAGTGGTTTTTTTCCCCCCTCTGAGATAGAAAAAGAAAATGTAGACAATCGTTGCTTAGTACAAGTCTAGAAACCCTTCGGTTCTAAGCACAACTAAGGAAGCCTGTAAAGTCTGACTTTTCAGATGGCCCTTGTAGGTGTGTGCGCCTGGGAGACACAAAGAGGAACACCAGGCATGCTACATGAAGAGATCATTCTTCCACTTTTTCTGGTTTTGGATAGCTACACCACTTCCATTTTTCTGATCCATAAACCTTCCAGACATGGATGTCACTCCCCGTGGAATTTCTGTCTGAGGAAACCCGGTTCTCCTGGCAATTTCTTCTTCTTGGCCTTACTTTCTGTTGATAACAGGACAAAAGCCCAATAACCGGAGGCTTGATCTGAGCAAGTTCAAATATACAAAACACAGGCACATCTCCATTTTGGAGAGGGAAGAAAAGCTTTCCCCCTCTACCCCTACCAAACTTTTACTTCATTCGGACTCTGAAATAATTATTCCTGATTTGCCTCAACAGTTTCCCACCTGGTTCTGGCCAAATACCTCATGCTGGACCAACATTCCTGAAGATTTCTACATAAATTCTGGACAAAATATAAAAACAACACCTTGGAGAAACAAGAGATTTGCCAAAGGGATGCCAATGCTGGAGGGCTGGGCATGTGGAAAAAACAGAATGGTTTTGTGCGAAGTTTGAGTTTCCCCTTTTTTTGTAGCTTTTCCCCCAAGAGCAGGTCTCAGTCAGCTGCCTATGAGGTGGCTAAAACTCACATAGAAACCTTCTGTATTACAGGTCCAAGGAGAAAAGGGACAGAGTATGGGTCAACTACAGGAGCTAAAAAGTTATTGGGGAAAATCACTGAAAGGAGGGCGGCAGAGAGGGAGCTCCAGATTTGGGATACAAACTCTACACAAAGCTCTTGCTTACCCCGAGCCGCTTGTGGGCAGGCCGACCACAAGCTACACAGCTAAAGTGGTAGGATTGGAACAGAGATTTTGGTTGCAGCCCATTGTAGAGAGAGGCAGAGAGTTTGGCGTTTGAGTCCAATCAAGTTAACTGCCTATGAAAAAAAATCAATACCTGTCAGAGGAACGTAAAAGAATAGCATCTATGTCATTAGTTACAATGACCAAGAAACAATCCAAAATTACTAGACATACAAAAAATAGGAAAATGTGACCCATATTCAAAGGAAAATGTGGCTCCTGGAAACTTTATGCCCTGCAGGGTTAAGAAGAAGAAACGTAGAGGTGCGAACACACTTAGCGAGAGCCAGGGATTTCCAGACACACAACTGCTGGATAGAGGTCTCTACCCAGAGTATCCACATCACCCACTTTAATCTTCAAAGGTCCACTGTTGACGGGTCTTTGATTCAAACCCCCAGCCATTAACATATTGCTCTTTACTATGAGCAGTGGTGGGCAGGAAAGTGGGACCATGCCTGGATGGAGAAGGGGAGAGAAGGTTTTCTGTTCCCGTTTTTTTAACCTTGCTTTGAACTTGCTGGTACCTGATGACATTTGGTATTTAAGAGAGCTGTGGAGAACCCTGCTGCTTATTCATCAAAGTTCTCTGAAAAAGACTTTGGAGGTGATCTAATTCAACTTTTTTGTCTAACAACTAGTCTTGGAAAAGTTCAAGGTTACTGTAGTCACCGCAGCTAGTTTCAGTAATGGGACTGGAACTTCACCCTTTGTTCCCTAGAATTTTGTGCTTCAGTGATTGCCCCTTGATTATTTTATTAATTTTCAGTGCATTCTTTATCACATGCCTACAATGTGACAACAACTGTTCTGGGATCTGGGTGTTAAAATGAACAAGGGAAATGAGATTCTGGAATTCCATCTACTCTTCACATTCTGCTTCCAAAGCTGCTCTTCCCTGATTTAAAGTATTAACGTGGACTATTAGACCCTTATCTCATGAGATTCTTTCCACCATAATATTCTTTTTTTATAGGAGAAGGCACTTTATTTTTTTCACTGAAATATAGTTGAATAATACTCATTTACTATGATAGCTTCCTATTAATTTTCCTTACGTGTTATTACCTGCCCCAGATTAATCCATAGGAGTCTAAATAAAGCCAGACATTTCAATAGACAAAATAGCTGCCATTTGCCCCTTTCCTATAACTTACTTATTGCCAGGTATCCTTCCTTATTCTTTATGATTCTTGAAGCAGTTCTTGGTCTATGTGTCATCTGTCTCATTGAAGCCAATTTGAATAAATATTACCAGGCACAGTAGTTTAAATGTTCTTTATCTCAGATCCATAAAAATGTGCAATGTCTCTTACATACTATCTTCTTATTGCTTTGGGGACAGCTTAAGTACCTACATTGTTGAACAGAAGGTAATTTCTTTTTTAAACTTCTTTTGATTCTAAAATCCATGGTGATTTAATGGAAAGTTACTTTCCAAAGTAAAAACATATGACTCTGGATTGCTTTCATGATATTTCTCTTCTCTGTTGAAACCTGACCATTTACTAAAAGGAATATTTGGATTTTGGCAGTCTACCATCCATCGTCCCTTCCTTTGGTAACAGCTTTTTCAGGAGCTCTCTCCTCATCAGACACATGTGAACCAAGCTAGAACAATCACCTCTCTAACCCTGGAATGGTGACCTGGAGTGGAGGGACACTCAGGGTCAGCACATCTCAGGGATACTGCACCCACCAATTCAGTTTCCTCTTTCATTTCTTTGTCTAAATTATAGCCTTATTAAAAAAAAAAAAAAAACTCTGTTCTTGATTTAACCAGAGTTTATTCTTATTTCTTTTTTTAATGTTTATTTATTTTGAGAGAGAGAGAGAGATGGAGACTGAGCAGAGGAGGGGGTAGAGAGAGAGAATCCCAAGCAGCTTCCACACTGTCAGCAGAGCCTGATGCAGGGCTCAAACTCATGAACTATGAGATCATGACCTGAGCAGAAATTAAGAGTCTGATGTTTAACCAATTGGGACATCCAGGCGCCCTTTGATTTCTGTTTCTTAAAACTGAAAATTTCTTAGTCATCTGAAACTTCTGTTTCTTCTCTCAAATATTGTTACTTAAAGCCAATATTAATATTACTTATAAATGTGTTTACTTGAATTAAATGGAATGGAGAAAATTAATATGTTAGCTCTTGCCTTTGTATCTCAGTAAGTTAAAGAGGAAAGTCTTCTTTGCAAAGAATGTGTATGTATGATATTTGCTGTATGAAAATGATTACTTCTCCACTGGGAAAATACTACACAAATGCTGAGCATTTTATAAATCTCCTCATTGATCCTCCAGTTAGAGTAAAACTTAGGAAGCATTAAGCAGCAAACTTTAAAATGGTGGAATTGTTCAAAATGTCTATGTAGCTGCAACTATTAGCACTGATCCTGGAGCTGCAGGTCCTGGATAAGCCGATTCACTCTGGTATCTCCCACACACTCTGAGCTACTCTAAACGCTCCAAGGTGCAAAAGTGCAAGCTTAGCCCATAAGCTCAAGGAAGCTTCACTGAGTAAAGGGGAAAAGAGACATAGCATAAAGGCAGGTGAGTATTAATTTTGCACTTTGCTTGGAAAGGACATTTCAATAAATAAAAATGGTGTTTCTATGTTTTTATATGTTGAATATATTCAGGATAGATGTCAGAGAAAGTACTTGGAACGGCAACATCTGTGAACGAAGGTTTAATGACTCCCACGGCAAACAGTCGTGATGCTGTATAATTTCCAGCAAACAGCGTACAGACTGACTGCTTCCCTGTGGCATAAATAAGAAACCAGCAGTTTCAGTAGTGCTAGAATATGTAAATAACAGAGGATTCGCTATATCGTTGTAGATCACACAGGTAGGTAGAAATAGAAATGAAATGACCACATAAGCTTCCTGGTTAAAAGTTGTACTCCTAGGTTATGCGTGTTTCTCGACCTTGGAAACTGTTGGAACATTTTTTTTAAGACAAAAATAATAATTTCCAAAACCAACAGAAGAATTCTTATGGATGTATGTATATTGATTCATGATACAATATGCTATAAAAAAGTCTTACACCGACTTGGTTTATTATGCCTCAATATCCATATAGGAGACACCATTGTCTCGTTCCTTCCAAAATGTAAAACTGGAGGGCCACCATTCAAGGCTTTGCTTTTTTTCACTATCCAGTTTAGTTGGAGATGGGTCTTACTTAAAACTGCTTTGCTGAATCTTCAAGCCTTTTCAGCTCTGTATATATTCATAAGATAAAAAGACATCGATATCTCTTTTCCATTTAATGAACCATAAAAAAGTACTCTCCATATTCCCTTCAAAAACCTATTCCTTCCCCCTGCCTGACATGCCATAGACCAGTCATCATTTAAGATTAAACTTCTGGCCAAAGTCATCCAAAACCCCTTTACTCCATATACTCAGAGAAGATGAGGATATAGACACATACATGTCCATACACACACATACATGTACACACATAGATATCCTTGAATTTTTTAAATAAAAATTAGGGTAAATATCTATGGACCAGAAATGAGTGGGGACTAAGCTTTAGCCTATACAGAGCACGAGGATTGAAAACAGTCAAGGGGGCAAGATTTAAAATACCCAGTAGAAATGGAAATTGAATAAAATCCTCTTGCTGTAAGATACCAAATCTGGTTCTCTATATAGAGTGTGGGCCTCAATCTGTGTGTTATTTTTTTTTAAGACTAGGAGCTGACAGCTTCTCTGTGCTTGGGGTTTCAGCTAGAAACAATATGCTCATCTATCCCAGAGGGAAAAAAGCAAAGACCTCGGCTTGACAGGACCTGGGCACACCCAGCCATTGGCTCTGACATCAGAACTAAAAGATGTCATCTCCAGCTAGCGGAACAAGGCCGGACATACCCCTCCCCCAACCTTCCATGATTATCAGAGGAGCATGTAAGTAAACGTACACTGCTTGTACTTGATTGTGTTCTTTTGCAACTTTCGTGAATGTGTTTTTGCCATTGAATATACTAATGTCAATAAATTGTATGCCTTTTCCATTCTTGAGCTTCTTAATGTAATTTTCTTTATCAAGCTTTACTGCATTTAGAGTTCCTGATGTGAGGAAAATGTCTTCATTGACGAATTCACGCATTTCCCCAGCCAAAGGCTCATGAGGCTTCACTCCCTTAACTTATCTCTGGGAGCCCAGCTGCTGTGCCCCACGGGTCACAGCTTCTGCCACCCCCCACACAACGTCTCCCCTTCAGAAGTGAGAGAATGCGTCCCTTCCAGACCCATTCCTAAGTCTTCAGTGTTGAGTAGAAATTAGAAGTTATGTTTGAAAGTTCACTCTTATCTGCTCCTCATTTATTTGAAGTACTATTGTATACATATTCTACAATTGTTGGGAAATATCTTTTATATTAGTTCTCTAATGCTGTTACAGTTCCACAACCTTAGTGGCCAAGAACAATACCAACCTATTATCTTATAGTTCTAGAAGTTAGAAGTCCTCGGTAGGGCCTCGGTAGACTAAATCGAGGTATCAGCAGACCTGCCTGGCTCTAGGGGGGAGAACCTGCGTCTTGCCTTTCCTGGATTCTAGAGGCCACCTGTATTCTTTGGCTTGAGGACACTTCCTCCATCTTTAAAGCCAGCAGAATACCATTTCCAAATCTCTCTCCGACCCAGACCTCCCCTTCCACCTCCATCCTCCACATTTGAGGATCCCTGTGATTTCACTGGACCCACCCACGTAATCCAGGATCTCTTTATTTTAAGGTCATCTGATTAGCAAGCTTAATTTCAGCTGCAACTTCAAGTCTCCTTTGCCATGTAGCACATGTTCACCTGCTCTAGGGATGACAATGTGGACACCTTTGAGGAAAGGAACATTATTCTGCCCACCACAATCTTAGCGGCTGCCCTTTGGCTTATCTTATTTCTGCACACAAATTAATGTTTTTGGACTCATTGTGCAATTACGTCATTATTTTTCTTGTCATTATACACAGCTGTGCACTAGAAATCTGCTCTCTGCTCTGTTGATAAAATATGTTTTGCCCAGTCCACCAGCTTTTATTTGCCTGCAACCAAGGCTACCCAATAAATGCTCCTATTTAATGAGGTTATCACACAGTGCTATTATAAGCTGCTTTTCATGGCCACATCTTTTTATTGTTTTCATTAGACACAGATTTCTCTCTAATCCACTGACTTCACATATCATGTAGATTTGATGGCCTCACTTGAGCTGACAAGTATGCATCTTCATAGATGAATGAGACAGACTCTCTCAGGGAAGACTTCAGGGGTAAGCTTTAGTGCTGTGCTGAAACTAGGGTTCTCGAAGGCTGTGGGAGACCAATGTAGTTTCACTGTATCAGTTTACTAGAAACGCTGACATAAACTAAGACCTGGGTGAACACCGAGGGTGTCTAAGCAAGATGACGAGGATGGAGTAAGAGCCAAGATGTCATCCATGTTAACAAGCCTGGACACTTAATTCCCTAAAATGTGTAATGAGAAGTTCTCTCCAATACCTAATGGTGCCCCTCCCATTGTGAGTAATTGGGTGCTCTTGCGTGTGGGAAGCACCACCCAACTTTGTGCGGGTGGGGGTGGAGGCTTGTCGCAGGTGGGGCACAGCAGCTGGGCTCCCACAGAGAACTTGCAGAAGTGAAGGCCTTAGGTTGGGCAATTCCTGAGCAATCCCATCAGAGACCCCCGCTTCAGTGTTACCTAGTCCTTCCTTCCTTGACACACAAGTCCACAGAAATCACTAGATTTCAAGCATCAGAGCTATACACTCCCTTATCTACCAAAGCCCGGGCACTGCCCCCTACCAGTGCCATCGTGGTAAATTCAGTCCAGTTTGTGCAACACACTAAGTTGGAGCGACCGTCCCAAAGCATCGACCTACATTTTGTGCACGGTCAAATTCTATGGGGTTAGGACTTTCTGTAATATGATTGAGTGGTTCATGATTAAAAGTGGAAATGATGAAATTCTCCCATTTATTCATTCATCCATTCATTTGTTCGTTTTAATCTAGTTCTCAGGAAAGACCTGCTGCATGTCATAAACCATGGTAGAGTTGATAGATTTAAGAATGAGTAATATAAAGCATTTTCTTTCAAAAAAAACCGTCTGAAAGAGAAAAATATGTATATATTAAATAGAGAGAAAAAGTACTCTACAGGCTAAGGCTACCTTGTGTCACCTCTCATTTTTCTCACTTCTGCAATTTCTCACTATTGCATTTATGCAATAATAGATCTCACTTAGATCTAACAGAGTGGGCATTCCCAACGAAAATGGGATAAAATAAATCAGCACAGGAGCTTGGCGAAGGCTAATGTGTAGTTTGGAGGTAGAGAGGCCAAGATCAAAGGTATTGTTTAAAATCCAACTGCAGATAACATCACTTATGAAACCTTCTGAATGTTTAAAAATCTCTTAAATCAATTAAAGTCTGGTGAACTCCCTAATTTTAAGAATTCATTTTTATTTACTTCAAAACTCTAAAGCACAGGCTCACATACAACCGTCAACCTAAGAGGACTCTGTATTTCGTGTAGTACTTTCTGGAACTATGACATTGGATTGCTCAGGTGACATCTGTGTTTGACATTGGATTGCTCAGGTGAAACTCTCTTCCCCACCTGAGCCTTAGGAAAGCACACGGTGAAATTAGCCCCTTCTGACAAGCTATTCGTGTTGCTTTGCTGAGATCAAAAGACATGAAGAAAAGGTCTTCCTTCTTTCCTTCCACACGCCCCGTGGAAAGCGGACTGCCCCTTCCTCGGAATTAAGTTATCTCTTCACTGCTCTTTTGGAACTTGTCGGTGTCTCTCTTGCATTCTTGTATAAACACCTAATGAATTATGAGCTCCTGGAGGGCAAAGCCTGTGATCATCCCAGATCCCAGACAACCCCCAAGGCAATGCTTTTCCTACAGAAGACTCTCCACGGTGGCTTCTTGAATGTAAAATAATTACTTCCAGGATCTTCCCAGATGCCTTTAATCTCTATCCCTACCCTCAACAGGGCAATAGCAACCTGTGAACAGTTCCCTTGTAGTTAAGAAACAAAAAGTTTCCAGAACATGAAAAAAAAAAAAAAGCTATTTTTGCTTGTCGTAATACACAATTGTGTGCCATAAATCTGCTCTCTGCTCTGTTGATAAAATATACTTTGCCCAGTGAACCAGGTTTTATTGATGGCGTGCTCTTTATTTCAGCACTCCTGGTTCTCTATAATACTGCAAAAGCACATCAGATGCAGCAGAGCTCCATGAACTTGTGACGGCCCCAAGAGACAGGTGTATTGACACATCTCCTTAATCCAGCCAGATGAGCCTCGTCTATAGGCAGCTAGGGTAAGAATAAAGACAGTGCTGAGTAACAGGGCATGGGTATTTGTGGCTTCATGTGGTTTGGCGCACTTCAAGCCCTTTGTCTGGCTGAACAAAGAGGGGACCTTCTTAGGGACCTGGGCACCACTGGCAGGAGACATCCCCCCCCCCACCATGGATCCTCATACACAGATTGTTCCATATGCTGGGACAAATACACACTCAGAAGACCCCATCCCAGGACACTGAATGTAAGAAGATGGGATCCCAGTCCTAACTCTGCCCCAGTGAGAGCTGTGACTTGGAATGTCACTTTGCCACTCCTGCCTCAGTTTCCCCCAAGGTGGAATGAGAGGGCTGTATCTAGATTAGCTCAAAAGGCAACACCAGCTTTGGTACTTGGTTCATTTCATTCAAACATTAGGGACAAACGTAGATCATCTGGAGTCTTATCAGACGCCCAAGAGTTTTATAACTCTTGGTAAAGAGGGAAAGAATGTGCTTCTGTCTAGTAGGAGAAAAAGAGATGTCTGCAGCTGGAGCCAGAAGTTTCCAGTGATTGAGGAGCTCATAGGTGACCATAAATGATTGTATGACCAAGAAAATACACCCCAAGTCTTCTGTTTGTCTCCAAAGAATAGAGAATCCAAAAGCCATGGATTTTATTCTTGAAGGAGAAAAAAGAGAGTGGTACACAATCTCAGCTGCCAAGCAGTTACTAGAATAGAGTTTTGAATGCAATTTTTGTCTTTTTCATTTTACGAAGAAAAATATTCTTAGTTCATACAAACGGCACTATCTTTAATCTAGGGTGGCAAAAACGTAAGGTGACAGAAATCAAAGAAACAATATCAAAATCTGTTTTTTAAATTTTTTAACATTTATTCATTATTGAGAGAGAGAGAGAGAGAGAGAGAGAGAGAGCGCGAGTGGGGGAGGGGCAGAGAGAGGGGGAGACACAGAATCCAAAGCAGGCTCCAGGCTCTGAGCTGTCAGCACAGAGCCCGCCACGGGGCTCAAACCCACGAGCGGTGAGATCATGACCTGAGCCAGAGTCAGACACTTACTGAGCCACCCAGGTGCCCTGCAAAATCTGTTTTGATATGACCACTTTAAAGCATAGAAATGGTTTACATTGATTTTGCCAAAGATACCATTTTCCTAAAGATGGTGAAAGTTCTATAAACTCTATCTAGTGATTCCAATGTCTAAAATCTATACCGTATAAATGCTGTTAGCTATAGCTGTCTCTTAATTATATTCTTCTATGATCAGTTTATTGGTGCGGTAGAGTGTATTAAAGCCCTTGTGTGTTAAGACACCGCTCTGCAAGTCACTTTAATGATACATGCCACCCCGGCCTTTCCCTGGAGGAGTTGTACTCTATGAGAAATGATGTGCACACGGCCACAAAACAGCCCAGTGACAGACAAATATTACTAAAGGTTCACTTCAGTGTACATGGTTTGTTTTTAAACATTAAGTCTTGTTGATTTTCTCAACAAGTCTGGAGAATAGAAAAGACTTGGTGATATTTCTCAATACTAACCAACGAGGACGGAAACTCGAGTCAGCAATCAAGAAATATAGATTTTTTCTTCCTTCTAATACATCATGGTATTTCTGCCATTGAAGTTTGATCAACCTTATTTCCCCCATGTCAAGATTAGTAATGAAAGGAAGTTTATGGAAAGTTTGGCTTTTGATTTGAGTCTAGAAGAACAGGTGTGAATTCTCTTAATGGAGTTGAGGGTACTGAGCAGTCCGGATGAATGGGCAGGAGGATGGGCAGGATGGAGTGTAAGGGATGGTCACATTTCTCACGAACGATGTGCTATGTCCCTTCAGAGCAGCGGGGAGAGATGAGCACAGGTGGATGGCAATCAGGTGTTGAGCAATGTAAGTTAGAGCTTAGACTTAGCAATTCATTCTGCAAGAATTTCCAATCATTGAAAATACATAAGATAATAGTGATGGATGAAGTTGGTTAATTTCTAGAGTCCACTGGGAGATTCTTATAAACTTGTGGTCAACAGACTTGAAAATAGTCTTACAGGCTTCCTGGTAGGGACTGAAGGGAAACGGAAGTGAATGCCCGTATGAGAGTAAGAATCTCAGTTCTGATCTTTAAACACAAAAGAAGGTATATCACACTCACACACATACACACACACACACACACACACACAGTCCAGATGTTATGCAGATTTCTAAGTCCAGATACTAAAACTACATCATCAGAAATCCTTTCCCTCCATCTCTCGGTTCTGTTTTTCTGTGTTGGTTCTCTCTCAGGCATACTTTCTTCAAAGCGATACCCAAGAAGGTGTTGTTACTCTAAGCTTACATGGTATTTACCTCTTAGAAGCTCAGAAAGGAAGAGAATGGGCTCAGAGTGGTCCCTTTGGGGCCCCAGGTCTCAAGGAGTACCAGGAGAAGAGAGTAATCAGATTAGTAAATTTAGGCCCCATGCACACCCGTGTGGTGGGGTAGGTGAGGCCCCTTGACTGACAGCCCATCATGAAGAAATGTCTATTACTTCCTTTCACATTGCACTGGTCAAAGCAGGTCAGAAAGTCAGCACCCAACTTTCAAAGAGGCAGAAAGGGCAACTGTATCATGTTCCGAGGAGGAGTCAAGAAATTGTCTGTGAAAAGCACTAGTGACCTCCACACAGCCCCCCAGAATCACAGCGAGCTCAGAAGCATACCCCTGAAGGGAAAAACACTGTGACACTCACTATTTAGTCAAGCACTGTGCTAGAAACTTCCCTGTGTTACAGTTAGAGACATAAGCCAATAGTCTGACCATAATGGGAGACGGGAAAGAGTAGGAGGGGATAGAAATGAAAGTCCCTTCAAAGGAATAATCATTAGGGCTTAGTGAGAAACAAGATATGGAGAAAGGGTTCACAGTTCAAACTGAGGGTTTCCAGTTTCATTGTTACCGTTTGCCTTTTACTTGTTCATTTTTGTCCTGGTGTCTCAAGAGACCGAGGTACAGAAATAGAAAAATCAGAATATGAAGAGAATTGGTAAAGGCAGCTTATCAGTCTCAAAATGTCCCAAAGGTAAATGTGACCCTGGAGTAACCTACAATTTAGGAGTTGAATTGTGTCCCCACAAAATTCACCCATTGAAGCTCTAAAGGCCGGGACCTCAGGCTGTGACGGCATCTTTAAATGCTTCAATCTTTAAATTTAAGTAGGTAATTAAGGTGAAGTGGAGTCATTAGGGTGCGCCCTGGTGCAGTGTAATGGTAAGAGGCATTTTAAGGGCGAAATGTAACAAAACAGTAGTAATTTAAATGTACAGAAAGCAAAGTGTTTTCTTAGCAATCAGCTCAATACAATCTGTCTTAATTCCAACTAGCAAAATCTTCTGTTTTAACAAATAATTTAGTTTAGTGGACTTTAGGCATCCCCCCCCCCCCAAAACATTTTGGATGGTAAGGCATTTAGTATCAGAACTTTCTCTGCATTTTTTTTTTTTTTTTTTACTTTCTTAGAGCTATTCTTTGAGTATTAGTAAAGCAAGCTACGGGGAAATGGAAAGCTTAGTCCTGGGGTCTGCTGGTCACAGGACTTTGAGGTGACAGAAAAGCAACGTAAACCAACTTCCCCAGAGGAAATAGTTTCTCTCCTCAAAACCCATCCTATCACAAAGAAGAAAATCCGATGTAATTTAGCAGATACAACCATCTTCCCAAGAGAGGCGAAAATCGGCAACCTTCTTTCTAATGCATCCATTTTAGTGTTGCCCATATGAACTTGGTTTTCCACCTCAGGCGGACAACATTTTGTAAACATCCACGTCCAGTTCTGGGAGGATGAATGTAGGATTGAGACATGCCGGGATTTTTGCCCTTAATCCCTTCCTGTGTGTTGTTTCCAAACACGTAATCTTTTTCTTTCACCGGTGGAATGAAACTTGGCTCGGAGGGTGAAATGCTGTTTCTACTCGGGTTGGGTAAGAACCTACTGTTGGCTCCAAAGGAGTCCGGCTTTACCTCCCAAAGGGCGACCTTGACAAGCTCCAAAACTTCACACGCAGCCCAACACTAGCATTTTCGGTTACCCAGGCCCCATTTTACGTTTTATTGCACTGTTGAAACTTGTTGGAAAACAGCCTGACTGCATTGGGAAGCTAACAGTGATGGGTCTGAAGATGCACAAGGCAGGTGGCTTTTTTCCAAGCACTGAGCTCACCCCAAATCCGGATCTCCAGGTTGTGGGGGGGACAGCCGCTGACTGCCAGCTGCCAAGGGCTCCTCCTTAGCCCAGCCCCAGCCCTGCCCAGGGCCCTTCATTCCCTCCCTACCTTCCCTCTCTCCTTCTCTCTCTCTCTCTCTCTCTCTCTCTCTCTCTCTGTACTTGCAAACCCCCTTCACCCCTGCGCTCCGGGTCTGCGGATGCACCCCTCTTCTCAGCGGGGCGTCCCAGCGTGCGGGGGTCCTCCCAGAGCTGACAGGAGGGTTAGACCCGGCCCAGCGCAGCGACCGCACGTCTCCCCACGCCTCAGCCATGCCGGCCCCTCACGGTCCTGCACCCAGGACTGGTTTTACCTTACATAGAAAGGAGCCACTGCTGACAAGGGATAAAGCCGTTTGTGCACAGGGTCTAAGAGTCATTTCTGCGTTTTGACAAAGCTCCTCAAACACCTCCGCGCTCCCCCTTAAGGGGCTCCTCCTGATCTGACTCCTCTGGCTCCTCACGCCCTCCCCACGCCGCCCTGGCCCCCAGCCTCACTGCACCCCCTCGGGCCCCTGGCGCCCTCACTTCCTCTCCCCGACCTGCTCCTGCTGTGCCTGAAAAGTCCAGCCACTGCTTTGCAGCCCCCGCCCTTCATCTGCTCCATCCCCGACTTTTCGGGGGGGTCAGGGGCGCATTCCCACCTCGGGGATCCCCCTGCGCCCGGACCCCCCTCCCCCGCGGTCCCCCGGGGCTGGCACCGCGGCCTCCTCACCTGGGGCTCCCCCTCAGCCCCCCACCCCCACCCCGAGCACACGCAGCAGGTGGATGCGGACCAGTAACTATGCTCAACCCACAGCTGACTCCGCCTCGCAGCTTCCGTTCCACATCGTTTTCGATAAAGACGTGGATTTCCAGAAAGGCATCTTCCTAGGAGACCGCTCCCACCGAACAGGACATTCGTGTTTAGACCCGGCTGCCGCGGAAAGGTCGGTTTTTGCTAAATTCTGTTTGTTCCGTAGGTGCAGGTCCCTCCTCAGGGCGGGGGGCAGCGGACGAGGTCGGGGGCCGAGGCAGCAAGTGGCCTCCGGTCTGTGAAGATGCGAACACGGGGCGGAGGACACGGAGAAGGACCAGCTCTTCCCTCAGGTGCTCCGTGACGCACGGGGGTCCCATCTCCGCCCAGACGAGCGCTAAACTCGGGCACAAGGGTGTCGTGCTGGCCTCGCCCACCTGTCACTTCCCGCGCGCACCAGACTTCCAGGATGGGGCTCTCGGGACCCCCACATGGGCAGCGATCGGGTCATCGCGCTTCCAGACTGCACGTGGTGGGCTGACGCGGTCCTCCCGTGACCGCAGGGTTCGCGCACGTTCACACTCACGTCTGGCTGGCAGGTGCACGTTCTCTGTCCCCAGCACTTCTGCAGGGAGGTCGGCAGCAGGCGGGGAGGAGCGGGTGCGTGTGCAGCCGAGGGCCACCCGTGGGGTCACCACTTCACACCCTGCCCGCTCAGAAGATGCTACTAGGTGCTCCCGGAGTGCTCCACACACATAGGTGCTCCTGGAGTGCTCCATAGGTGCTCCCTGAGTGCTCCACAGGTGCCGCACAGGTGCCCCGGGGTGCTCCAAAGCTGCCGCACAGGTGCTCCCGGGGTGCTCTTCAGATGTTGCATAGGTGCTTGGCAGGTGCTGCACATATATTCTGGGGTGCTCTGCGGGTGCTCCATGGGTGCTCCACAGTTGCCTTAAAGTGTTCCTCAGGTTCTCTGCAAGTCCAGGGGTGCTCTGTAGGTGCTCCTATGATCTGCACAGGTGCTCCGTGGGTGCTCCTCAGGTACCGGGGGTGCTCCGTGGGTGTCCCGTAGGTGCTCCTCAGATGCTGCACTGGTGCTCCTCAGGTGCTCTGCAGGCACTGGGGGTGCTGTAAAGATGCTCTATGCATGCTCCACAGGTACCGCACTGGGCCTGCACAGGTGCTCCCACTCTGCTGCCACGTGCGACCCGGGATAGCGGGCACCCCAGGGTCATGTTCATGAGCGGAGCCAACCTACAGCCACTTGCCAGGAAGGGCCCCTTCTCCTCCCCCAGGCCCACTTCCCTCCCTAAATTCAGTAATTTCTGTCCCTACATCTGCCTGGAGTTGTGCCGCTGCACACACCCCTCTGAGAAAGCCAGTGGTGTCACGGAGGGTGCTGATGCTCCTTCCCTAGTCCCCAGGTCTCCGGGGACAGAGAGCTCTGGGTTCCACTTACAAGTGGAGACAGTTTTCTCCCCAACTCATGTCACTGCTCAAGGCGACAGCAAGCCTGTGCTGAATGTGTGCTGAGACTCCCACAGCTCTCATGGAGAAGAACTTCCAGACGCTGGGCCCGCAGCATCACATAACAGGGGTTTTATTTCTAGGGCTCATGACAACACAGCCATCACTGGTCACTTCTCCTTGCTGGCCTCACTGCCCGAAGCGGGGCCCAGACTTCCCACAGTATCTGCCTTCCGCCTCAGAAGCCATGAAAAGTATATGAACATGTAAAGTCGCTGTCCGTGAAGGTCATTTTTTACCGACAGCTGCAAAACTCTCGAGTTCCATCATTGCTTCTTTTGCCAAAAAGAAAACAGACAGAAGAAAAAATAAAATAAAATAAAATAATAAAATAAAAATCTACTTCGCCTTAGACCCTCTTGTCGTTCTCTGATTCTCTCAAGTGCAGAGAGCCTAAGACAATTGACTGATGGAACCCAAGAATCTCGTCTGTAATTTTTCAGTGAATTAAAGTATCTCACACTCTTTTCTGAAGAACGCTCACTAGTGAGGACAGCGTTCCCTCAGTTGTAGAGAAAGCCTTTCTTCCTAAGAGCGATGTGAATGCTCCGTGTTTGGGCAAATTCTTCCACCATCTCCGAGGGCAGAAAATGGCTTTGCTCTGACGGGTTTCTCTGCATTGCACAGAGAAATGAAAAATTAGAACGGCTCCCTTTGTATCCGCACCTCTACAAGGGGTAATTGCAGCTTGTTTATGAGTTTATGGAACCCTTAAATATATCCTTGACCAAATCCCAAGAATATATCCTTGACCAAAACTTACAGCGTGTCTCCCGTTACGGACATGTGTTTGTTCTTCGTGTTAGATCTCCTTTCCGCTCTTCAAATGCTTCACATTTTTCCTTTGTTAATTGTGCAGACTCCCAGCCATCACAGGGACATTTTGATAAAATATTACTTCCTGAAATATTATTTACATTTGAACTCAGCCTAATAATACCAATAATAGCAATTTACATTTGTTGAAATGACATTCCTGTCTGGCCAGGGATTTTTCTAAGTGCTTCACAATGTATTAACTCAATGAATTATTAATATGTCCCTATGAGATCAGTGTTATAAGTACCCCCACTTTGCAGACAGAAAACTGAGGCACAGAGGGGTTAATTACCATCCCAAGGTCCCAGTAAGTGACAGAGCCAGAGAGCGGGAGTCTGAGTCCAGACGATACGCACTGTGTCTGCTTACTTAACTGAAGCAGCGTCATTCATATGTGTGGGCAATCATAGTTCCTTTTCACAACGTGCCAGATTATTTGGCACATTCCAATTTTTTGAGACAAGGATGACCTTTGGGAGATTTAAAAGCCAATATATAAACACAATATATCACCCTTATACATCATGCCATCAGAATCTTTCTCAATGTTTTCTTCTCAAACGTTTATATGGTAAATTACAAGTTAAACAATTTTGAAAAAACCCTGAATATGACAAAAGTTTGGAAAAATATTTCAGGATGTGTGATCATAATCTTCCCAAACTATTAAAATGTAAAATACTCCTTCTACCTGAATTTTCTTCAAAGACCAAACAGCTTCAGAAATTATACTGGAGCTCCCAGTTACTCCCTCCCTCTCGTTCTGGTGTCCCGTAGCACATGTGTGGTTCATGCT
Source organism: Cryptoprocta ferox (assembly GCA_028646485.1). Lineage (NCBI taxonomy): Eukaryota > Metazoa > Chordata > Mammalia > Carnivora > Eupleridae > Cryptoprocta > Cryptoprocta ferox. Next base: position 138,862,955 of record CM053572.1, read on the forward strand.
AGCGGTGTAGAAGGCTGACCACGTTGGGACAGTTAAATCCCAGAGTCTGCTTTTCTTAGCCATCCTGTGATCTTCCTGACAGCAAGAAATTGGGACCCTTTACTTAGTGGCATCAGCTCCGAGCCTCCAGAATTAATCAAGGTTTGTGGCTTTGAACTGATTCTGTCTGCCACCCCTTGGCACACCCCGAGGCAGGAAGAGTGCGCTTTCTGATGTCTACAAGCACAGCTAAGGTGGCAGAATCAGACACAAAGTCCTATTTTCACATAATGCCAGGACCTGCGTGTGTGTCTCCATTTCCACTGCTCCCTGCACTTTGCTCGTTTTCAAATTCCCCCCGATTCATTCAGGATCAAAGACTCACTCAGAAGCAGAGCCAGACATGGACCTCATCATTGATGGGGATGGTCTAGCTCTGAACATTTGACTTTTTTTTCTATATCATTCTTTTCTCAGTACAACCCTACTCCTCTTCCTGTCTCGAACCACAGACACACATTCCCAGGGGCCGCCGTATGTCAACCTTGGTGAGGTTGAAGCCTACAGCCTCTTCCTGGAGGTTGAAGTATGGAAAATGCTCCATCCTGGCACATAGCTCAGGAGACATCTTCCAAGAGCACTAACACCTACATGGTTATTTTTCAATCGTCTGTCGGTTCCCTGGATTATGACCCACTGAGTTTTAGGGAGCTTTTCTCTTCTTCCCATTGGTCCTTTTTGGCCTAAACACTTTTGTGCCCTCAGCAGGTTTGACCACTTGAAACCTGTCCCCTCTCCCAGGTCTTCCCAGAATGCATTGACACCAGTCATGCTGACCCCAGTGACTTCCCACTGTTAACTTTGTCCTCTAGGAACTGGCCATCTAGTCAGACACTCCTTTCCCTGCACAGCCCTTTTAAAAACAAACTGTTTTCTTATCTATCACTTCGGAGGATTGCATCTTCCTTAGTCTTTGTAAGGGAGTCCACAAAAGCCTTTCAAATCTAGAAAATGGTGCACGCCTAAAAATATTCTGTCTCCTGAGCTCCCCTCAGCCACTACTGTGTCAGCTTCAGAAGCCCAGTGATAGATTAATTTTACAAAAACCAGCATTCTCAAATTTTTTTTGCTTTTCTTAAATCTCTATTGATTAAGGATTCACTTTGTTTTCTTTCTTTGTTCCTTCCTTGTTTCTCCTGACATTAGAGGCCAAGACTAACTATGTCCGCTGGACTCACGCTCATTTTAGACTCTTTCTCTTTTTTTTAAAGCATTTTATTCCTCACGGAATTTTCCAGTTTTCATACAAAACCAGTCAGTGATATCTTTGGTTGCCCTTTGTCGGGGCCTGTGGAGAAATCACCAGGACGTCCATGTTGATCTTTAGAGTTTGTTCATAAAAGAACACCCGGTCTTTTGATGGACATCTGGTCACCCAGATCACAGCACTGACATTTCACACCCTTACCTTAAAGCCTGAGGGCATTTGCAGGGCCGAGGATCCATCCTGGAGTGAAATTAAAGAAGCCCCTTCAATTTCTTATCCAAAGTCATGAAGTTCACATTTCACTATGGAAGCTTAAGTACTGGGAGCTACTGCATTAGAAACTACCCATCAAGAAAACTTCAAATTACCTTCTCTCTGGACCATGGGTCATGGAGACGTGTCCAGCAGGCAATAACTCCCATTTGGAGCTGCCTTAGGACAGGGGTGGGATGAAACTCGAGGAATACCATCCTTCTTGGTGGTGTCCATCCCCAACAGGGATGGATTCCTTAATGGATTCCACACTGAGCTATTACAGCTGGAGAAGACCTAGAACAGGACCTATAACGTGTCAGAATGCTCCACAAGGAGCCACTGTCCATGATCAGAGCCTCGGGGTGAGGAGACTTGGGTTTGTGTGTTAATCAGAGTGGGCTGTGATTGCCCCACGAGAGAAGGCTGCCCACACCCTCATGGCACTTGGACATAGGTCTCACGAGTCCTAAATGGCATCGGTAAATACTCTGCCTGGCAAGTTCCTCCCCCGCTCCTAAATCAGATTTCTGGTACTGGCTTTCTGGAAGGGCATCAGCATTGTGAGAGTGCTCGTCTCAGCTTAGGGCTGACCAGGAGAACAAATCAGGAAAATAGATAGGAGAAAGACTGTTCTGCCTGGAAGGTTTCTGGGAGGGGACACTCCAGAGAGGACCAGGTCTAACTGAAACTACATTGCATGAGCTCAACAGGACAGCCTTTTGGAGTAGGTGACACAACCACACTGACATCCCAGATCGGATGACCACAGACAGCTCCCCCACTGAACTTACCTACTACAAATGGATTTGTTCATTCAACATGGGGAATAGAGAGGTGAGGGGACAGGGCAAGGAGAGAAGCCAGAAGGGAGGAGGGCAAGAATGGGAGCAAGAGTGCGAAAAACTGTGAGGTTTAAGGAGTAGACAATCCCTAAATGGTCACTGGAGGCGCTCTGGAACCAAGGGTATTTGGAGACCTCTGGAAGCCCTTGGTTCTGGGAACTCACTGGATGGCTCTTTTTTATCCTCATCAGCTCCCACCTGTCATTAGCTCAGAATCCCAGACCGTCCTTTCCACTACCTACCAGGACCAGCACCATCTTGCCTTGGTGCCCTTCCCTTCCATCTGCCCAAAACCCTAGAGGCAGACCACTTAAAAGCAAACACTCTTAAATTCTATAAAAGACAGACTGCAAGTTAGAAAGAAAAGGAAGAAGAAAGGAAGGAAGAAGTCAGGGAGAGAGCAAAAGAAGAAGGACTATAAACACTTTAGAATTACTCTTTATATAATAGGAAAGTGCCAACAGCTGTTTTGACATATCTCTAGAACTGGCAGACTAATTTGCTTAGCAGTTTTCTCCCAGGAGTTGATGATATTTGAAACGTTACATGAAAACAATGAAGCTGTGTTTTCCATAGCTTGACTCAATCACTAAAGTGGAAAAATGGTAAGATATTTAAATTCTGATGTATGGGCTTGGTTTGTTTGACTTACTTAACCAATAGTGCTAAGTATGCAATATCTTATCATTTCTGACTTGAGATTTGTAATTATATACATCATGAGGTTCTATACCATCTGATATGGTTTAAAACATTTATGATAATGTCTTAAAATACAACCATTTCATTTGAAAGCAAAACTAACTACAAACCCTTGGAAATGTCTCATAATGTCACCCTAGACCTGCGTAACGTTTTACTTTGAGTTAAATAAAGTTCCCAACCTTCTACGTGTTCTGTTGGGTAAATTAGGCCAAACAGCTCTCAAATTATTTCTCAGTATTTCGATTGACCAGTTTAATATTTTAAGCTTTTTAGAAGAAAAATTATACAGAAATCCCTCCTTTGGGAACACAAGTACAAATCTCCAATGCCCAGCAGCACATCTCCATGTGTTTTCTTGTATCTGGGGAGGATTTTGGACCATCACCATAAATTAGAAAAACAAAGCAACTCAGTGGTTTCTTGAGAGGAGTTCAGAAGCAGGGACAGAACAGCTGAAAGTCCCTATACAATGAAGGAGACAAAAGAATGTCCTGTGGGCTGGTTTCTGTCCTTTCTTGTTTGTTCCCCACCTGCCCCCCTTGGGATGAAGAACGAGGAAGTCTGCTTCAGTTAAGAACATTACAGCCACCCTTTCCAATTCTCTCCCCTATCCAAGTCCCCTCCTTTGCTGAGAATCCACTATCTCCTTAAGTCCACGACTGTGTTTTATAGAAATATCTTGAAAACCCTCCTCCCCCCGAGATTGTTCCCTCAGCCACTGTAATTTTACAGAAACCCCAAGCTGGGCTTGGGGACTGCTTTCTCAAGTGCCTTATTCCTCCATCTTGGAGGAAGGAAAAAAAGTTCCTTCCTCCTGGCTTCTGGAGAGCAGTTCCAGCACCATCTTCTTCCCTACTTTTCTCTTGGGCATACTGTGCCCCATAGTGATACCCTCTCTTTTCTGAAGTATTGCTGTAATCACTCCTCAGTTCATTACTCCTCTCTTCTTTGGGGACTCTGCCCTGGTTCAGGGTTCTGCCTCCACCTCATCCTTTGCCAAGACAGAGTTACTGGAGCCTCCATATTTATGCTTCATCAAGGACATGACACCAACTCCAGTGATACCTACCTGCAGATATTCATTGTATTCAAATGGCAAGATTCCACTCCAGACAGTGTCATGACCCAGGATGGCCTCACCTGGAAAGGTCCAGTTCTGAAATTCTGTGCTCTGACAACATGCCCTTTCTATGACCTCTCCCCTATACACTGTAGTTCACTGTCAACTCACTGCAATTGTTTTACGTTCTGTAGACACTCATCCTCTCGAAGCCATACTTCGCCCACAAACCACCTGTTCTCAGCTCATCTTTTCAACTTCATCCCATGAAAGCTTTATAAACCACCCTCCCCGCCCACCCGTAGAATCTGTCACCTGCTTTGCACATTCCCCACTGCAGCCTGGTCAGGCCAAGGGCCCATTCCTCGGATGCTAAGTTTTGCTGGAGAGAAGTCAATAGCTGCTGATACAGCCTTTCCAGACTCAGGTGCTCCTCTCATCTCCACCCCAGAGCAGTTCTGGGGTCCCTCATTCATCCCTGGTTAGTGCTCTTTCTAATTCCACACATTGCAACTGCTCTTCTCCAAGGTTTACACCTCCATCCGCCCAAACCTTTTCACTGTAGATGTTCTTCCGTACACTTCCTTCCTTGCTCTTTTCTCTTGTGTTAGAGGAAAGTATCTCCTTATTTGTTTCCAGGGCTTGCCCCATCACATTAGAAGCCTCAGATTTAGGAAATCTTGTGAACCCCCGTGCACCATAAATACTAAGACAACCACCCCCAGGCACATCCTAGAAAAACTGGTAAAAGCAAAAGAAAAACACATTATGTGGGCTTCAGAATAATCAATGCCTCAAGGCGGAAAACAATGTAGAAAGTCCGTGCTCACATATTTGCATTTCCCTGGTCAGAAGAATCGTGGACTGCAAACACCTGGGTTTTGCTTGTTTGTTTTTATTTTTGTTTGTTTTGTTTTGTTTTGTTTTTGATTGTCCTTACCTCCAAATGTGATTCTCTAAACTTATCAGACATAGAAAAGTTCTAAGCTGCTGCTTTTTGCCCAGCCTAGAAATTCCGTGCAACTTCTGAGTCAGCAAATGTCATAAAGAAAAGGGCACCAAAAAACAAAAAAAAACCCAGAAGGGTGGGGGGTTCCTGGGTGGATCAATCAGTTGAGGGTCTGACTTTTGACTTTGGCTCAGGTCGTGATCCCAGGACCGAGTCCCATATCGGGCTCTGTGCTGGGTGTGGAGCCTGCTTAAGATCCTCTCTCTCTCTCCCTCTGCCCCCTCTTCCACTCATGTTCTCTCTCTCTCTCTCTCTCTAATTAAAATAAAAGGCAAGAAAACAAGAAAGCCAATATGAAAGAAACAAACAAACAAAGAAAGAAAGGAAGGAAGGAAGAGCGACAAATAATGTGGGATCCTTTTTGATGTTTCTCCCTTCACTTACAAGATACTGTTTGTTTAAAAGTGATCTGGGTCCCAGAAAGTTTGGTAAAAAGCAGCTTATTGGAACAAGATTTCTGTCAAGTGTAAATTGGTAATAACTAAAAATTTTATGGAAAGTATAAACTGTACATCCATTGATTTTCATACATATATAATGAATCATATTGTGATTTTGGCATCTTTTCTTAAACTTCAAGTGGTAACACTTATATAGAATCTTTCACCTTTACTTTTTAAATTAATTTTAGTCAATTATTCTTGATCGATACTGTTTTAGAGAAAATGTACAGGAAAACTAAAATCCAGCAATATAGGAAAAAGGCACTGTAAAAGAAATATCGAGTAACTGGTAGTTTCAATTAATAAATCAGATTAGGTTTTCAAACTTAGAATATAACTTTTCTTAGAATGAAACAAAATATAGGTCTGTGTATGCACAGTGTGTGGGTGGAAACATAGTGCTTAAAAACAATGGTCTCCAGGGGCGCCTGGGGGGCTCAGTCGGTTAAGCATCCGACTTCAGCTCAGGTCATGATCTCGCAGTCTGTGAGTTTGAGCCCCCGCGTCGGGCTCTGTGCTGATGGCTCAGAGCCTGGAGCCTGCTTCGGATTCTGTGTCTCCCTGTCTCTCTGCTCCTCCACCACTTGCGCTCTGTCTCTCTCTCAAGAATTAACATTTAAAATTAAAAAAATAAATCATAGTCTCCAATATCCAACAGTTAGGCTTTATCCCAGTTTAGCACTGCCTAGTGGAACCACTAAGTAAGTTTCTATTTTATTTCTTTGTGTAATTTCTGTCTCTCTATTTATATTCTCTATGTGGTGAGACACCATTCTCCTACTTCTCTTCAATTGTTAGACAGTTTTCTTCAGTTTTATTTAAACGTATTTACAATAGCTGATTTAGTCTTTGTCTAGTAAATACACCATCTGGACTTGCTCAAGGACAACTTCTGTTGATGATTTTTTCCTACACATGCACCACCCATGGTTTCATGTTTTGTTGAATGTCTCTGAATTTTTTGTTGACACCTAGGCATTTCTGAGTACATAATGTGGCAGCTCTAGAAACCAGATCCACATTCCCAGGAAGATTGTTGGATTGTTATAATTGCTGTTTGTTTTGTGTGTGTATTTTTATTGTTGCTAGTCGTTTAGTGACTTTAGTGGATTGATTCTGTACATTTGTATTCCCTGTCATCTGGCGATTGAAGTCTCTGCTCAGTTAACTTAGGGGTCAGCTAATGATTGGACAGAAATATCCTAAAATGTCATGAATCTTAAGTTTCCCACACTTTGCAAAGGGGCTCTGTGAGTGTGTTTAGGCAAACTTTAAATGCTCAGTAATTTTTAACTCTGGCTTAACTTTTACTTCCTGCTTGTGCAAAGTTCAAGATGAACCAGAGGTGAGAGACTGGGGTTTTCTAGATCTCTCCTGGGAATGTGCACAGCACTGCACATGCTTGTGGATTTCTAGATTCTCATAAATATAGCAGAGCTTTTCAAAGATCTCATAAACATCTCACTTTCTAGATTTTCCTTTTAATTTTTTTAAAGTTTATTTATTTATTTTTGAGAGAGAGAGAGAGAGCAGGGGAGGCTGGGGTGGGGGGAGTTCCAAGCAGGCTCCAAGCCCAGAGTGTGGAACATGACACAGGGCTCAATCTCACGAACCATGAGATCATGATCTGAGCTACAATCAAGCATTGGATGCTCAACCGACTGAGCCAGCTAGGTGCCCCTCTTTAATTTTTTTTTATCCATCTCTTGTTTATTCTGGCTAATGATAGATACTGCTTCAGGAAACTGCAGCATTAAGCAATTGCTGCTGGTTATTTTCAACAAACAGCAACAACTGTTGTTGTTTCAACAAACAGTATGAACTCAGGATGTTCATACTGAACATGCCCTGAGTCAGGTCGAGACAGCCTGAGAACAGAGCTTTTCCAGGGAGCTTACAGACAGATTAAATAAAGACAATTCCGTAAGGATGGATTTTTTTTTTTTTTAGGAATTCTAACCTCATTCTGCTGCTTCCAGTAACTACCAGACTGCAAGTTTTCACAGTTATCATGATTGCAAGGTTACTGGGTTTTGCAGTTATCTTCTACCTAAAGAGACAGAGATGGGAATAGAGAAAGTTAAAATGCTCGAATCATGTTTCTGGCATATGATTCATTTATTTTTCTTTGGATGACTGCAAGCCTTTTGTTTATTTCCAGCATATGAAAAAGTTGATTTTAACAGTTTTTGACAGAGTTCTAACTGCTTTCATGCAGGAACAAAGTTTTGTTCTCTCATTTTTGTGTGCACAGGTTTTTTCCATCTGCTAAGTGAGGATACTAACAGCACTTACTTCCTAAGATTATCATACAGATGAAATGATCTGGCACATGTAAAAGTATGTGGAGTAGCCTGGGACCACGTCAGTATTCACTGAACATCCGTTCTTATAATTATGGACAGAACCAAATATGGAAAGATATACACATAGTGCCAATAGTAATTATCTTTGAGTAGGTAGGATTATAGATATAAATTTGTAGTATTTTCACCTTTCAAAATTTTCTAGGTATTCCATAACAAATATTTAATGCAGTTGTAATGAGAAAAGAAAAAAATAGAAGATCTGTCACTCTTTTCAAAATTTATATTTTTATGTCTAACTTATTTTTTTTTATTTTTTAATGTTTATTTATTTTTGAGAGAGACAGGCAGACTGCAAGTAAGGGACGGGCAGAGAGAGAGGGAGACACAGAATCCGAAGTAGGCTCCAGGCTCCAAGCTGTCAGCACAGAGCCTGACGCAGGGCGTGGGGCTCGAACCCACGAACTGCGAGATCACGACCTGAGCTGAAGCCGATCACTTAACCAACTGAACCACCCAGGAGCCCCTATTTTTAAAAAAATATTTAAGCAAATGATGATTCCTCTGCCTATATAGCAATATTTTTATGTGCAAGGGATAAAAGATCACTTTCAGTGATTTAAAATTATTTGTTAATCACATTTCATTTCGGGTACTTATTAAAAGGTGTTTAGATTCCCCTGAGAAGCAGAGAGTCACCTAACACTTTACATTGGTATCCTGGGAAGGGATCCGGCCTCAGGGTATGACTGTGTAAGCTCCTAAGGAGAAGTGACTCAGTTTGTGGGACTGTCGCCTTAGCAAAGACCCCTACACTCTAAACACAGGGTGGAACACTAAGTAGACCATGTGGCCTCAACCTATGGGTGTCTTGGTTGTAATGGGCACTGTTAGGCGATCAAGCACGAGTAGAGCCTCCATTTCCGAATTCCCCGGTTTTATGGACGCAACTTCTTTGGGTCATGGGTGCTCGGCACCATTTTGGTGGCCGAAACCCCCAGAATAACTGAGGTTGAAGATCATTTAACTGATTCAAAGATATAAAAGTGAGTTATTTCTTGCACATCTGATCGTATGGACTCAGTTGTGAGAGTCATACATTTTTATCTTTCTTATTGTACATTTAGGTTAATTTCCTGAAAAATTAACACAAGATGAATAATATTTGAAAACTAATTTTGTTACAATTATAGCAATTAGTACCAGGGAAAAAAAATTGACCGGGTGGATTCAATTTTGATCCTGTCCTTGTTTTGACCAAATTGTCACATCAGGCAACTTGCTGCCAACCAGTCGGATTCAAATTAAAATATATTGAGCTCAGGCTCCTGGGGGGCTCAGTCAGTTAAGCATCTGACTTTTGATTTCAGCTCGGGTCATGATCTTACAGTTTGTGGGAGGGAGCCCCACGTCAAGCCCCACGCTTGGGATTCTCTCTCTCCCTCTCCTTCTGCCCCCTTCCCCGCTCACATTCGCACGCGTTCTCTCTCTCCTTCTCAAAAATAAACAAACATTCTAAACAATTAAAAATAATATTATTAAAATAGAATACATTGAGCTAAATTATGTGCCTCCTGTTTCTTCTTAAGTCACTACATTTCTTGGTGTGTTCTTTTACCGTGTTTTCCCTCCCATCTTTTTCCTGACATTTTTGATTTTCTACTTGCTCCATCTCTTTCTTACAGAAAAAATATAGAAGATTACCGAAATTCTTCAAAAGTTCAACACTTCCATTACTTGGAGTTTAGGGGTTTTGGCATGTGTGTACACACATATACACATATACATACACACATATGGCACTTGGCATATATATACACACATATGCGTAAATATACATACACACACACACATATATATCTTTAATGAATACTGAATTACGACTGTCACTCAATAGAGTAGCTTTCCTGGGCCAGGTATCAGGAAACAGGTATCATCTAGACTTGTTCATGTTGACTAATTAGCATTTAATTCAAGAAAAACTTTCTTTGGGAGCATCTGGGTGGGTCAGTTGGTTAAGTGTCTGGCTCTTGGTTTCTGCTAGGTCATGATCTCACCATTTGTGAGTTCAGGCTCGGCCATCAGGCTCTGCGCTGACAGCGTGAAGCCTGCTTGGGATTCTCTCACTCTCCTTCTCTCTCTGTCCCTCCTCCACTCATGGTATCTCTGTCTCTCCCGAAATATATAAATAAAACTTTAAAAAAGAAAAGAAAAACTTTCTTTGGTGGATATGTTTACTACCTTGATTATAATGATGGTTTCAACATGTGTGCTTCTGTCCAAAGTCACCCAACTGGATACTTTAAAAATGCACAGATTTTTGGGGCGCCTGGGTAGCTCAATCAATTAAGCATCTGACTCAGCTTTGGCTCAGGTCATGATCTTGTGGTTTCTTGGGTTCAAGTCCTGCACCAGGCTCTGCACTGGCAGCATGGAGGCTGCTTGTGATTCTCTCTCTCCCTCTCCCTTTGCCCCTTCCCCACTCGCACTATCTCTGGCTCTCTCAAAATAAACAAACCTAAAAAAAGTACAGTTTTTTGCATATCAATTATGCCTTAATAAAGCTGTTTAAAAATCAAAACAAAAACCCTTTTTTTATGTAAGCAAGAATGGACTACGGTGTGCTGGAGAGAGGGAGAGTATAATGTAACTTAATAAATCAGTCAACAATAGGACCAGATACTATCTCCATGGAAGTTAAAAACCTGATAGGCTTTCCTTGTCACACATTCCCTTTTGCCAACGGAAATGTTTTATTTATTTATTTTTTATTGTTTAGGACATCTCAGAATTATCACAAGGCTGGTTGGTGCTGGCCAGGCCCCCCAGCAAGAGGCCACAGGGATCTCAAGGTCATACAGGAGCTGCATCTTAAGGTTTGGCTGGGAAGCCTTTCCCAGTCTCACTCTGATGAATGCACTTCTTAAAGTTTAACGGGAACCTTCAAGGAGTGATGGCACCTTAGCACCTCTGAAAACTTGGCCCCCTTTGAGGTTACGCAAAAAAGATACACCACCAAATTGTTCCCTAAATGGTAGTCTTTATTTCAATGCTTACATACAATTGCATGAGATAAACTATTTACATAAAACATAAGTACAAACAGTATAATACAATTTATAATGCACATAATTAGGATTCTCTTATTTTTGCTCAGGAAAATATTGGCAGAAAGAGACAGCAGGAAGGATTTGAGAATTGTTAGCAATATTCTGGATCATTCTTTATGTTTTGTTTTTTTTTTTGTTTTTGTTTTGTTTTGTTTTGAAGATGAATCAGTTTGGGTTCTAGAAATTGGCAATTCCCTAAGAGCAGTGAGTGAGCACATTTTCACTTCTGTAATAATAGATAATTTTATTTTATCACATGTTTTCCTCAGAGTTGGGGTTTGGAATGTCTGTGAGTGGTTTCTGGTGACGGTTGGGGTAGCTCCCCACCCTTTTCTGAACCTTCCAGAACTGATCCAATGCAGCAGGCAAGGAGCTCCTAGCCTGGGCTGCCACACTGGTGTCAAAACTGTTTTTGAAAATGATGTCTCTGATGAATGTCATTAAACAACACTTTTAGATGTACAACTGGACAGGTCCCAAAGGGTCATTTAAGACCAGCGAATTAAATTGGAAATTTATATTGCTCATGTCTAACAACAGGATTTCAAATGACCGCAATAATTAAAATCATCAAGACTGCACAAATGTATGGTGCGTCCAATGAGCCAGTGAGGAAATACCCAGTAAAACATGAACATTCCAACAGGACAACTGAAATTATATTTTCTCATGCAAATGAAGGGGGAGAAATGTTATTTCATTGAATAAAGTTCCATTGTAATGAATGATTTTTGAGAGAAGTGAGCTCAGGAACTTCCTACACTTTTGCCAAGGTTTGAAGTTGCCTTTCAAGAATGTCCACTGCCAAAATAAAACAATTCCAAATAGGTTTATTTTGTGTCACATAACATCCAACATGACTTAACACAGGATGAGGCATTTAACATTTCATAATGCGTCTAGAAGACACGTCAATTGGCATTGCACAAATTTGTTGCCATGCACTTTATAAAATCCTACAGTGGACCAAGTTTAGGCATTTTCTCTGCAGAGATGTTGTTTTGATGGTGAATCTAGATGCTCAAACTGGAGGTTCATGGTGTACTTCCTTTCAAAGTGCAGAAGTCCGAGTCTGATGTTGCTTAACAGTCATGGTATAGGGCAAAGGTTGTCAACTTTAACAGAAAAACATCAACTTCGATAGCCAAAGCTAAGGATGACACCCTTTGCAAACCTGTGATACAGTTTGAAAATTCCTTTTAAGAAAATCCGGTGACGTTCTAGGTAGTTCTCATGTGACCAATCATCATATCCGTGGCAGCTGTCAGCAGCCGGTGTCTCATTTCCCTGTATCTACGGACTTTCCTGAAGAAGAAGGAGGAGGAGGAGGAGAAGGAGAAGGAGAAAGAGAAGGAGAAGGAGAAGGAGAGGAAGAGGAAGAAGAAGATGAAGAAGTAGAAGTAGAAGAAGAAGAAGAAGGAGGAGGAGGAGGAGGAGGAAGAGAAGAAAAAAAGGAGGAGGAGGAGGAGGAGGAGGAAGAGGAGGAGGAGAAAGCTTCTAATTTCTCTAGGCATTACATTGCCATTCCTGCTACAGAATAAATACTACCGTGGTATGAGTTAGTTAGTTAGTTAGTTAGTTAGTTTGTTTGTTTGTTTGTTTCAGAAAGATGTAAAATTTTAAATGGGGTCAGATTCTAGAAGGCTGAGGCTGGGTTAACCTAAATTCTTAATTGCCTTTTTCCTACCACCACATCCCCAGTGGATCCTGATAAGGTTTGTATTGGTTGTTTTCTATTCCTGAGTTCAAAGAGTAATTTTCTTTTTTTAAGTTTGTTTATTTATTTATTTTGAGAGAGAAAAAAAGAATGAGCAGGGGAGGGGCAGAGAGAGATGGAGAGACAGAGAATCCACACCTTCAGCACGGAGCCCGACATGGGGCTCAAAAGCACAAACAATGAGTTTATGACCTGAGCCAAAACCAAGAGTCGGCCCTTAACTGACTGAGCCCTCCAGGTGCCCCAAAGGGTAATTTTCTTTAAAGTATATCCAATCAATCACTTGCTTCTAATTGGAACCAGTAATACTTACTTGTAATGATTAATCATCAACTTAAACAAGCCATGGGCAACTTTTTATAGGAAATTAAACTAATCTACAGTAGGGATGCTAACATGATAGAGGATGGCTTGGATTTTCCAGAATCCAGATCTCCCTCTCAGGCTGTGAGTCTTTAACATTCAGCCATTTCAAGTTTTTCTTATTGTGGAGGTTTAAATTACCAGGAGTTGAGAAAGAAAGGGAGCACATTTGAACTCCTGGCCTCTGATTACTAATTAAATTAGGAGACAAGGAACATAGCCAGTTGGCCAACCCACCCTTGAGTTAAGACATCTCCTACCGCTAGCAACGTGTAATGAATGTTACACTACTTGTCTCCTTCCTGGTCTGAAAGTGTGCTTGATGGGCTAGCTTTGTCTTAAAATAGGTTTATCTGAATTAGATCTGATATCAACTTTTATCATGGGTAATAAGCTTGATTTTTTTTTCCAGTGGCAGAGCTAATATGATCTTTAGAAAAGACTATATGAAGTGACTTTTGCTAAGAATTGTACAATTGGTATCAAACTCTGATTAGCTTTTTATGATGCTGTAAGTCACTTTGCAGGGTGAACTGTATTTTCAAAGAGCAGGTCTTCATTCCCGGTGTTTCTAATAACAAATTTCTGATCACAGACTATATTAAAATTGAATAAAATCTTAATCCATCTGCAAAAAGAAATATATAATTCATCTTTAATATAGTTCATTTTTTTTAAAAAGTAGGAATATTCTCATTATAAAAATCACGGTCAGAACTTCAGCATGCGATTCAGAGGCAATCAAGCAGCGATAATACATCTCATTCATTGTTTTTCAATATCCAAAAGAGAAACGAAGGAAAGATTAAAGCAATATATTTTCTTTGGTGTTGTAGTTTTGAAGCAAATAACCTGAATGCCTTGGTCCAGTATTTATTGAGTTACAAGACATCCTTAAATCAATTATAAATCGATTATTATTAGTCTCTCAATAGGAGAAAACAGCAGAAATAAATTCCAAAATGGTACCCAGTCTGCAAATATTGTATCCTACATGGTGATATATTGTGCAAATTTGGTATTACCATTGGTGTACTTCTCCAGTCAAAATAAATATTACTTTACGTTCTCAAACTTCACAACCACTGATCAGAGAAGCAAGGGAGTCAGAATGGCTTTCTGGTGTCTGCCTTGGATAATCCATTGATGAATAATCAAATATTGGCCATGTCGTATCAATGGAAATCGCCAAGCACACATGAATAAATGAATATATTTATTGTTCATGACCAATGCAGTCATCTTGAAAACAATAGCAAAGAGTTTGCAAACATGTGGATTTAAGGAGGTCATTTGAATGCTCTCCTTACATAGACACTGATTATTGCAGCTATGAGACTAGAGCATGAGGCCCCCACATGAAGAACAGCGCTTTGAAGCAAATGGAGCTCATGGCACCTGCAGTCCGCCTGTTAGGTACCCCAGAGCCGTCTCTTGAAGTAGAAATTTGAATTCACATATAATTGAGATACTTCAAAAATGCACGCATTAAAAAAAACAAAAACAAAAACCCAAAAGAGTGTAAAAGACATGCTGGGGCCAAAGGGAAGTTGATGGCCTTCAGCAAAGTCTGTGCTGAAGATGCTTTGACGGTGCTGGGAAAATGTTCACAATTATTCTGAAAGCAAGTAATGATCATAAAGAAGCATAAGGACATTTGTGAATTCAAGCACTACGAAGGCTGCACTTCCAGTGTGCACGACACGAGTATTTAGACAAGATGACTAGCCGAGGGCAGACTCCACATACACTTAAAAATCGCCTCTGATCGTCAGTTACACGCGCGCACCCCCGTAGGTGGCCCGGGGGACA
>CM053572.1:138886246-138977770 GCA_028646485.1 Cryptoprocta ferox
GCTAGGAGTTATTTTATTTGGCTTATAAACCAGGAGAGAAAGAATGCTTGTTAACAAGTCGCTTGAGAAAGCCCGCTCTTTGATGCAAGCACAATGGGGGCCCTATGTGTGTTGGCCTTGCACCTGGGTTTCCCACATTCTTATCCATCCTCCTAACTGAAGTCAGTACAAGGGAGGGTATTTGTAGAATGTGGACCTTGGGAAGGGACCATGTTTCTGACCTTGTCTTCTATTTCTAATCTCCAATTTAGGCTCCTTTTCTTCGGGCCAGACTTAAATGGACTATGTTTTTGACCTTGTCTTCTATTTCTAATCTCCAAATTAGGCTCCTTTTCTCCGGGCCAGACTTAAATGCAATTCTTGTGTTCTTAACCCCTTCAAGTCTATGTTTGGGGTCCGCGAGGCTCATTAGAAGAGCCTTTGTCAAACATCTATAGTGTTTTGATCTAAAATCTCTTATGCAGGGACAGGAAAATGTTTTCTCTTATGGAATAACTGTGTGGGGAATATTGGTCTGATCTGGAACGCTGTGAGGCTCATTAACGACAACAGGCTTATTTTCAACATGAGCAGTAGTAGTAGAAGGAGATACCAGTTTTGCCTCTCATGGCAGGAGCTGTGCAAACGTCTGCCATTTCCTCACTGTGACTGTCATCCAGCAAGGCCAGTGCAGCTCCCAGCATCTAATAATGAATGTCAGAAAAGGGGGAATCAATCCAATACTTGACAAAAGTTATATCAGCTGTAAGAATACAAGCATGTGCCTAGAATTTTGTAATTTTCAGAAACAGCCCCACGTGTCTTTTCTATCTCGGCAGAAGATTTGCTGGCAGCTTTATCCCCCTCTGTCTAGATTAGTTGAAAGTCGCACACCCCACAAGCTAAGGAGCAGGAAAACTATAGCATTTATTACAGGAGGGAACGCTCAGGGTCATAGACCTTGGCTGACTGCCTGTACAGAGGAGGACCTGGGGCTCACAGGGGTTTATTGACTTATCGAGATGGTAGGACAGTCCACCCCAGAACTAGCCCCGTGACCCGGGGTTCCTCGGCGTCTAAATCCCACGGTGTCTGCAGATAACAGCCTACGACGTGTGTGCGTTCACGATCTTTCTAGGATCAGGCAACACGGAAAGATCTCACACCAGGCAGCTGATGCACACAATCGCCCCTGTGGCATTTCAAACAATACGTGTGCCAATCCATTTCTCAACGAATACTTACACCAATTTGTAAGTGATCTAACCTGATAGATCCTCTCCCCAGTCTGTCCTTGCCGTTTGGTAATCCGTCCTCCCACGCAAAGCGGCTCCCCGGGGCTGTGGAGAGCATCGAGCTCTTTGAAATGTGAGCCATGTGAGGGAGCCCTAGAGGTTTATGTGGCATTTGTAACACAATCCAGTTCCTAAATCATTCCCACATGTGAGGTTCAAAGTAAACACTACGCTACCCTGCTATCATTTTCAATTGCGTTGCCCTGGGGGCTAAATCCGGAAAGCTACGGAAATGGCTGTTTCCAGGATTCAGGTAAATTGCAGCGCTTCAAATGCCTCATCGGTTTTATGCTTGTTCCCCTCGCAGAGCTGCTGTGCCTTGCGTTTCATTTCACTTGCTTCTCTGTCCATATTTTTGCAATTATTTCAATTTATCTGGACGCTGGCCTTGTAGCCCACTGAGATGACAGACACCAGCGGGGAGAGCCTCAGTCCTCCCGGACAGGACGCTGTGTGCAGACACGGCCCGAGCACCGTCTGCCATAGTCAGTGCTCCAGCTTCTCTGTGTCCCCCTACCGCAGCTCTGGATGTGGCTCCGGCCCCTGACTCGTTTCCGCCTGATGCTCCCATGGTCAGAGGCTGTCACCGATGCCGCACGGCCACCCGAGCGCTGGCTACGGCTGTGTGTGCTGTCTTTGGCTCTGTCGAGTGAAGGCTCCAGGATAGCAGGGACTTCTGTGATGGGCCCTCTCGCTGCGGTGTCCCCGGCTCCCAGCACAGCCTGGCACCCATGAAAAACCCACAGTTTTTTAACTGTCAGTGATCGTTCACGGAACGATGAGAAAACAAGCCTGTGATTATTTGATCTTCCTTCCTTCCTTCAATTGTGTCAGCATTTCTGCATAGCCCACTGTGCACCATTCACAGGGAATATGTGTGCACAGTGAAATGGTCCAGGGCAGAAAGGAACCTAGAATTCGGTGAGGAAGCACCCTGGGAATAATGTCAACCCGGTATGTCACTGGCTACTGGGCTGGTGACAAGATGTAGTGACTACGTCAGCCAACGACCCGTTGAGCTGGAATCATGGCAGTGAACCCCATCAGGCGGCCCCTGAACTGGGTCCTGAGGGACGGAGAGGAGGCGGCCAACTAGACAAGAAGGGATGGGGTGGGGGCGGGTCATTGCAAACACCAGGTACAGTGATTTCAAAGGAACAGAAACCTGAGAGCATAGCATCTTTTTCAGCAGCTAGAAGCAATTTTTCAGTGCTAGAGTACAAAATGAGATCTGAGTAGTGAAGGCAGAAATGACTGAACAAATAGGCAGGGGCACATATTTTCAATACTTCCAGTATTGAGTAGTATACTATACTTTGAGTTATCTAGCATTTATCAATTTATTATTAAATTACTTATCAGTTCATCTCATTGTCCCCCACTCAAGACCGTACATTCCTTGAGGATCACCATACAAGGAGCAGGTTTGTCACAGTTCCTCAATGAGTATTTGTTGGATGGATGGGTGGATGAGTGGAGACGTGGATTGATGGGTGGATGAGTGGAGAGGTGAATGGGTGGATGGATGGGTGAATAGATGAATGGATAGGTAGATGGATGGTTGGATGGACAGGTGTATAGATGGGTGGATGGATTATAGATAGATATATAGATAGGTAGGTAAATAGATGGATGAGTGGGCAGATGGATGAATGGGTAGATGGGCAGATGATAGATGGATGATGAATGCATTGATGTTGGATGGATGGGGGAATGTGTGGGCTGGTGGGTGGATACACAAATGGATAGATGAATGAATACGTACATTGAACTGAAAATGCACTGTTCCCAACTTTGTAACTGATGATCCCAATAACTCCCCTTCTTCTGTGGCTGCTCTGCTCCTCCTAGGCTGTCTCTGCCAGATTTCTCCATTCTCAGGAGACTCTTCCTTCCAACCACCCAACTTTCCCAGCCAAGTGATGCCGAGGGGCTGGGAAAGGTCACAGAGCCCGTTCTTTCCCATAGTCCCAGCACAGAGGGTGGAAGGATTCTTCCCCCAAGGCTGGAAAGGAACTTGTGGGGGGACATCATAAGGGTCCTTGTTATAAACTGAGCAGGGAGAGTGACTAGGGAATGCCAGTGAATCCAACCTCACCTCCCCAGGCTCCAGACATGTGTCTTCATCACTGTCAGCAGAGCATGCGGACTCATCCAAAATGCTTAGATGGTGCTCTGGTCCTTGAGTGTGAAGGTCAACACTCATCTCTGAGACCCCATTAATATGATCTGCTGGCTGTTTTTATATTCATTCGCCTTAAGATCTTGGCCCTACAACTGTTACATCCCCTTCTTGCTGAACACAACTTGGCCAAACAAAGACTGACTGGCTCCAAAAAAAAATTCCCTTTGACTAGCTACTCCATCAACTTGCTAAACTTAGGCCGATCCACTTATTAGGGCTCTATAAAAATTCCCCCCTTCTTTCCCAAGACAGAGCATTCTTAAGGTGTGGTATCAAGCTCTGAAATTCTGTTCAAAGATTTATACTCAACCATTCTCTGTGTTCTGGTTCATCTTCTTTCACTAAGGATACATGGCCCCAGACCTAACCAGTTGTTTGTCAGCAAGGAGACCTGAGAGACAAGGCACTCTAATATGGGCTGAACAGACTAGGGGCTTCAGCTCAGGTCACCTTGGGTGCATCGGAAGGAGGAATCGGGTCCCACTTAGGTGTTGTTTGAGTTCCTCTAAGAAGCCAAGGCATTTACTGCTAGACGGGGGCCTATTTTGAGTTTTGGTTACCAATATTTCATTTAGCCAGTGAAAAGAACTGCAGATCTGATATTCTAGAGAGAAAGTGGGCCAGGAGCGTCTCCCTCCATTCTCCCCTTGATCTTTTAGAGTTAATATTCAATGAATTCAATGAATATTCTATGAATTCAAAGAATTCATAGAATTCATAGAATTATAACAAGAGCTGGATACTGAGTCCCAAATTATTAAAGTACATCCATGCCTCACTGAGGGACCCACACAGCTGCTTACATAGCAGTGTGTTCGCGAATAATTGCATGTGCGGCACTATTTTTCTATTATCATGGGTCAAGTCACTTCCATCCTCTGGATTTTTCTAGTCCAGCTTCAAGCTGACACTTACCAGTCCATCCCTTTGACCATGAATTAGGCAAATGTAGGTGTGCAATCACCTGCCACACGTCCAGCTTACTTACCTGTGGTTGCTATTAAACAATGGGGCACCGGAGAAAACAATCTACGTGGCAAAGTCCCTTAGCCGTGGCAGGTCCTGTGATGTAGAGTTACATATTTTACTCAGAAACTTCTATACAAAGAAACGACGAGTCCTGACTTCCCCTTGAAAATACGGAAGAAAAAACTCCTAACAACCGACAGGTATGTTCTGAAATAAATGCAGAATTTAACTGCTCTTATGCACAATGGAGTCACGCTCTTTGTTAAAGTCATCCATCCGGAAAAACAGAAACATGATTTAGACCTTTTCTGAACCTGTTCCTTTACCTGTTAACCTTTGGAAAGTGAATTAAAGCTGGTGGAAGGTGCTGAGTGAACTGCAATTGAATCAAGGACCACGGAGACAGATGTCTGTTCCGGAACCATGCAGTGGGCTGGCCACGTGCCAGGGCGACTAAAAACATATCAAAATGACCTTGCCAGACACCAATGCTCCTCTCAAATTCAGAGCACACCCATCCGCAAAATGTTCCTCCAGGAGCAATTGGAAAAGCGACAGTAATCACAGTAAGAGTAGCAACAGGAGTAGTAATACGTACTAACACCGTTTAAAACTTTTTAAGTTTATTTATTCTGAGAGAAGGGGGGGGCGCTCAAGTGGGGGAGGGGCAGAGAAAGAGGGAGAGAGAGAATTCCGAGCTGGCCCCACACTGTCCGCACAGAGCCCGACGTGGGGCTCGAACCCACGAACCAGGAGATTGTGACCCAAGCTGAAATCAAGAGTTGGATGCTTCACTGACTGAGCCTCCCAGGCGCCCCCGTACGAACACCATTTTAAATGCTTATTTTGCTCTGACACTTCGCACGTGTAAACTTGGGTGATGGGACCATGATCAAAACTCCAATTCATTTAGGTCAAAACGCCTCCCCAGCTGCCAATATTGATACAGATTTGAAAATGTTCCCCAGGGGGCACCTCGGTGGCTCAGTCGGTTAAGCGTTCAACCTCGGCTCAGATCATGATCTCATAGTCCATGGGTTCGAGCCCCGCGTCAGGCTCTGTACTGACAGCTCAGAGCCTGGAGCCTGCTTTGGATTCTATGTCTCCCTCTCTCTCTCTCTGCCCCTCCCCGACCCTCTCTCTCTCTGTCTCTGTCTCTCAAAGTAAAATAATAAAGCCATAAGGAAAAAAGAAAAAAGAAGAAAATGTTCCCCAGAAGTAGGCAACGTGACACAGGCTTTCACCCAAAGTCTGCCAGCCTTCCTGGTCGTGAGAAGTTAGCCCAAGAGCTAGGCTTCAGCTGTCTTGCTTCCCTAGCGCCTCCAGCTCAAACTGCTGTCAGGATTCTTTTCAGAGAAAAAGAATTAGAAGTGTCACTTTACATACACCATTAACTGTATGATTAACCCCTAAAGAAGCACTATGCAATTAAGTCTCATCTTGCGCGGTCAGAGTGAAGGAGTGTCCTGGGATTTTTTGGTGTGTGGTGTTTGGTTTGGGCTTTTGTTTATGTTTTTGGGTTGTTTTTTTGTTTTGTTTTCTTTTTGTTTGTTTGTGTTTTGCTTTTTCAGAAGACCCATGCCAAACTTGTGGGTGGTGTGGCTGGTAAGTAGAACTGGAAATCGCTTGACCTTTTAAAGCCACGTTCGTCATACGTTATGGGAGAATGAGCATTGCGTTTGTTCTTGGCTTATAGTCTACCGTTTACAACAGAGATCAGCCTTGGTTGCATGTATCTGAAAACTGAAGTTAAAAGAGGTGAATGTTCAGAAATCAGAGTGGAATTTCATACATACAGAAGGGATATTATGCATTTTTTCTTCAACTTGATATGACTTAAGGGAAGACACTGGGCTGTCTGCTTTGCAATATTTGGATGGAAGACCGGAGTGGTGAACATCCCACTGACCACCGGAGGGAGATCTTCGTATCTTATAGCCCCCCAGGCAGGCGCTAGCTCGCACTGGCCACGCGTGGCCGGGTGTCAGGAAAACACATGCATGACTGGGAGGCAGTCCCGTTTCCTCCCTCGGTTTTCGTGGTTGGCAGATGGTTCCATCAGATCTGAGGACACCTATGTGGCCACATAGCAAGTCAGAGGGCGTGAAACCTTCCTGACCAGATTCCCCCTCGCTTTCTGACGCCTATGTGACAACAGGTTTGAAATACCACGTCAGCGATCCCACACTCGCCCTCTGTCCTTCTGCGGGAGCGTCAGATGCTAAACAATGAACAAAGTGAACTTTTTGCAAATGACAGAAACAAAGGAAACAACAGTCATGGGGCAGATGCTCTGTATTTTCCCGCAGTAACGAGAAGAAAGCATGTTCAGAAAAATGGTAAAATGTGTACATTTTGCTTTTTCTTGCATTTTTTAGTGAACAGTCTTCCTCCCACAAGATAGAAAGGTCTTCCCTCCAGATGCTGTGTTAATTATTAGTATGACCCCATGCTGCTTCCTCTTTCTGAAGCCATAGGATGGGCCAGCAGTGACCTACCTAATACATTTCACACATCGAGCAGATCACGGTTTAACACCACCTCCTCTACGAGACAGAATTGTTTCCGGTAGTAATCATGTTAGTGAAACAGAATAATAATAATGGCAGGAGAGAAACGCAGTGAAAATATCCGTTTATTGAGCTTGAAATATGTATACATAATCATGCCAGTTAGAAATACATTATAATAAAAGATACATCAATACATTTTTTGAAAAACAAGGGACGCTTATAGGTACATATTGGCCTAACATCTTAATGAATCCCATCGCAATGTCTGTTTTTGATGCCTAACTTCTACAGGTTTGTCCAAATTAACATTTTAGCATTTTCATGTTCAGTGGACATAAACATCTGTCCTGTCTCCTCACCCATAGTTAATCGAAAAAGCACTTCCTAAATTTTAATTTTGAAAAATTTTTTGCACAGGAGAGAAAAGAGAGGTGAGTGTTAGGAAGTCTTATGTACAAGGGTAACATTGTCAGAGATTTCTAAAAAATCACGTCACAATAAATTCCAGAAGCTGAAATACTGTTATCTTTGTCTCAAATGTCTTTGCAGTTGCAGAATTGTCCCTGAGATAACTGCCCCAGAAAATCCACCATCCCTTTCTGTTAAGGGAAAACATTTAAAGAATCTGAGAAAATGGCTGAATGTTAGCAAACACTGAGAAGGTTTAATCCATTGCTTTATTTTTTTAAATAAAAAAAATGTTTTTAATGTTTATTTTTGAGAGAAAGAGAGAGTGCGCAGGGGAGGGGCGGAGAGAGAGGGAGACACAGAGTCCGAAGCAGCTCCAGGCTCTGAGCTGCCAGCAGAGCCCGATGTGGGGTTTGAGCTCACAAACTATGAGATCATGACCTGAGCGATATTGGATGCTTAACTGACTGAGCCACCCAAGCGCCCCGTTAGAAGTGTCCAGTTCTGAGGCACCTGGGGGGCTCAGTCGGTTAAGCGTCTGACTTTGGCTCAGGTCATGATCTCACGGTTCGTGGGTTTGAGCCCCACATCAGGCTCTGTGCTGACAGCTCAGAGCCTGGGGCCTGTCTTCGGATTCTGTGTCTCCCTCTCTCTCTGCCCCTCCCCTGCTCACACTGTCTCTCTCTCTCTCTCTCTCTCTCTCTCCCTAAAAAAAAAAAAAAAGCAAAAAAAGCAAAAAAATAAAAATTAAAAAAAAGAAGTGTCCAGTTCTTGGTGAAACTAATAAAAATATTCGAACAGGTCCTGCCGTTCCTTCTGGCAACTCAAGGCCAGCATCTTTTGTCCTCTGCCCTGACATTCTGCTTGCAATTTGATTCTTTTCTTTCTGTGCGAATTTCCATTTCCTTATATATTATTGTTTCATCGTTAATGGTGTTCTCCACAAAGTCTGTGTGCTGATCTTCAAGGAATGATTTTAAAGGTTGAGTTTTACTATACGATGTTTACGGTTGAGTCTGGACGTTTGTAAATATTTCCTATCTGATTTATTTGATCTAAAAATCTCACATCAGAAAAAAGGTGGCTCAGAAAAAACATCGTGTGCAGCAGAAAACAAAATCTCAGAAGCACCTGGTGGCCACGTTGAGGTTCAGATTGTAATGCACTTCAAAGGCTGGGGTGGACTTTTCAACATTGGTCTTTGCTCCACGCAGAGAGCTTGGGGATGAGTGGATCATTTCAGCAGGGGGAGCCTTTTCATGGTTAGACCCCTAGTTTAGAGCATTTTTTCACCTATAAATAAGGAATAAGGAAAGGAACAAATTATTGTTTTCCAAATGTTACAGAGTCGCCACGAAGGAAAACCACCAGTGGCCGTACGGAATAACAGAAATGAAGTAACTCAAGTTCTGTTTCTTTGTGCTTATAATGTCCATGCTACCATTTGAATGAAATTTTGCATTTCCTGTTTACATGCAGCACTATGTAATTCTGAGGCTGGTGCCCAGAGCAAAGCTCTAACAATGCTGAACTCCTACAAATTTGCTCTCAAAATAAATGTAGGAACTTTCACTCATGGCTGAGAATGCAAAATGAGACAACCACCTTGGAGGACAGTTTGGCGGTTTCTTAGAATTTTTTTTAAAAGAAAAATGAAATAAAAACTTAGTATTCGACCCAGAAGTCCCACTCCTATGTGTTTATCCAAGTGAATTGAAATCTTGTGTTTACATAGATTTCCTTCAATAGGGGAATAAGGAGCCATATATCCATGCGACAGTATACTATTTAGTGATAAAAAGAAAGCAGATATTAATTCACACAACTACACGGATGACTCTTAAAGACAGTTTCCCAAATTAAAGAAGACTTACCCAAAAAGTCGCCTGTTGTATAATTCTAATCACATCACACAGTCTGGAAAAGGTAAAATTATAGGAATGCAAAAGAGATCAGTGGTTGTCAAGGGTTCGCTAATGAAAGCAATTAGCACTCTGGGGAAATGGGCTGTAATGTGTCAGAGTTAAGAAATGAAAATCTAGGGGCGCCTGGGTGGCTCAGGCAGTTAAGCGTCGACTCTTGATTTGGGCTGAGGTTGTGATCTTAGTTTGTGAGATGGAGGCCTAAGTCCTGCTCTGCGCTGACAGTGCAGAACCTGCTTGGGATTCTCTCTCCCTCTCTCTGCCTCTCGAGCACTCTCTCTCAAAACAAATAAAACTTAAAAAAAAAAGAAAAAGAAAATCTAAGGAGAACCAAGCACAGTCAACTAGGCTCTCCCAAATAACACAACCGCTAAAGCCATTGCCAACCAAATAATTTCCTCGCTTTGCTTTCCTTTCTTTCTAGAAATGTCTTTCTCTTAGCTCCTGTCTGTGGAGCGCTCCTAACAACTTCTGTTTTGATGCTGCCTGATTCAAATTGGTCTTTGTAAGATAGAATCTTAAAATCTTCACTGTGCCTCAGTTGATCTTTACCAGAGTATACAATGGAATATTATTCATTCATGAAGAGGAAGTCCTGTCATGTGTGACAACATAGAGGACATTATGCTGAGTGAAATAAGCCTGAGAGAGAAACACGAATACTATATAATCTCACTTAAATGTGGGATCTAAAAAAATCCAAAAGACCAAAGTCATAGAAATAGAGAGTAGACTGTGGTTGCCAGGGGCTGGAGGGTGAGGAAATGGGGAGACACTGGTCAAGGGGTAAAAGTCTCCAGTTATGAGATGAGTCAGTTCTGGGGAATCTCAGGTACTGCGTGGTGATTATAGTTAATAGTACAGTATTGTATACTTAGAATTTGCTAAGAGTAAATCTTAAGTGTTCTCAACACACACACACACACACACACACACACAGATAGTAACTGTGTGAGGTGATGTGTTAACCTGATTGTGGTAATCACTTCACAAAATTTATGATATCAGATCATCACATCACACAACTTATTTTTCTTTTATTTTAGAAAGAAAGAGATGGTGCATGTGTGTGCATGGGTTGGGGAGGGGAGAGGAGAGAGAGAGAGAGAGAGAGAGAGAGAGACTCAAGCAGGCTCCATGCTCCTCGATTTCTCTGCGCCTCACCCATGTCCTGAAATTACCTGCACACCTGACATTAGTAAAGGTAGACACCGGTTGAGATCTCTGGTTTTCATGCCCCCTTGTCTCACGTCAGCTCTCGAAGAGATTTCGCTGTTCCAACCCGTGACCGCTTCAATCCAGTCTCGACCGGAGTAAGCTCTCAGGAACACGGCTGGATCCTGTTACTCCGCTTCCTAGACACTCGGGGTAACCCGTCGTGATCTGCAAGGCAGGCCCCATCAGACCTCCCCTTCCCTTTTCTGTTCCTCGTATTTGCGACACTGTCCTACGTCGGGGCCTTTGTCCTGCCCCCCCAGCCCGAGGAAATCCACAACGGCTGGCTCCCGTGTCCCTTTCAAGTCTTTCCCTTTCCAGTGAGGCCCTCCCTGACTACTGGGAGGTGTACCAGATCTCCTTCGGACCACTCTCTCCAGAGCCTTCACCTCCTTCTCGGTGTAACCGGTACATCTATTTATTCACTGCTGTCTCTCCTCCACATGGGGACGCGAGCTTCCTCAGAACAGAGGGGTTTCATCAGCTTTGCTCACTGCTGAGTCCACAGTACTTCGAGCAGTACCTGACCATGACTTCCAAGTGTCTGTGAAGTGGATGGAATCCCCCTGTGGGTACTGTTTTGGCTGTACCCCATGTGTACATTTAGTACTTTAAAAGAAATCAGTCCCAAATACCCCATAATCCATTTTTATTTCCTCCTATGCCATGGATCATTTGCATGTGCTTAAAATTATTATGTTCTTGGTGGGTTATTTTTTATAGTCATTTTTAACTCTATCAGGGCCAGAGAACAATGAAACCTTATTTTATGCAATTTGTTTTCTCTTATGGCCTATTTCATAATTGATTTTAGTTTCAGGTGTATTTGAAAGCAAGGAGGGTGCCCAGTTTGTTGGATGCGGCATATACATCTAGTTTTCTAATTGTCAAGTTCCTGTCATTCTCATGTTTTTTTTACCTGATTCAGTTTAGAATACGTCAGCACAGATATACAGGTGGGCCGAGAGTGAAGACCCTTCTGGGCGCTGTTAGCTTTCTAGGGAAAACGCACATTGCAGACAGCGACAAGCTCCGTTTTCACTCATCAGCATCGTTACTGAAGGTGATGGGTCCGATAGTGGCCCGTTAGAATAACTGAGGTTAGAAATTCTCTTCCTGATAAAACTGGTGGTGCAGGAGATATGATGGAATTTGGGTAGATTAACTAAGAGGTACCGGCCACCCGCAAAGGTCAGGCTATCTAGGAAGCCCTTGGGTAGTGCCTGAGACTTAGCCCTAAGACAGCGCTGTGTCTGGCCACTGGGTTGGAGGGCAGCTCACGGTGTTAAGAGAACAAATTCCTACCCCCGGAACATCAAAACCACCACGGAACGTTTCCCGTAAGATGCCGTGGACCATCTAGATAGAGACCCGGGACTCCATTAAGCTTACGTAATGGGCCTTGGGGGCTGTTGGGGGCTGGATCGCGGACACAGTTTTCACCAACATGGTACAGGATCTGATCCGTAACCTCCCTTCACCACCACTGGCTGGGAGGCCGCGAGGGAGCGGAGCAGTCTGCTGTAGCACCTGACCCCTGGCGACGTCTAACAGAAGTAACCCGGATGCTATACGTAGACAAGGCGGCCGAGGGCAGGCTCCAGCGCCCACTGGGACAGATTTGTCACCTTCTCTTCACACGTCAGTTGTGGGGTCACGTTATGCACAATACTGGTAGGTGAACACAAGTTGCATCTTGTTAGTTACCAATAAAGACATCACGCTTTGTCTTTTTTAATGATCTCCTATTGAGTCCGTTTGGGCTGATACAGACAGCACGAGCATATAATTAGATCCATAGCTGGATCTGTTTGATAGGTTCTGCTTTTTAGATTTGTTTCCGTTAAAAAATATATGAAATAAGAGTAGAGAATGAGGTAATAAACAGGCATACAGCTTTATCAAATCTTAACATCATTTATTTTTCAAAATGACCAGGAACCTTTGACAGGTAGATGTTTTATAAATGCCAATCTCTTGAATAAAAAAAACAATACACACCAGAGCCTAGACAAATTAATCAGACCCTTTTACGCTTTTTTCTGTACTGACAAATTTTAAAAGCCCTGGTCACCGGGAGATGCCGTAGTCCCCTCGGGCACGGTAACTGCACACCACACAGCGGGCGGCTCATAAACCATCGACTTCTCACAGTTCCGAAGGCCGGACGTCCAAGGGCAGGGTGCCGGTGGGGCCGGGCCCTGGTGACAGCCCCCTTCTGACTGCGGACTTCGTGTCCTCCCCAGGCGGGAGCCAGGGAGCTCTGGGGGCCTCCCCGGTCAGGGCCCTGATCCCATTCCTGAGGGCCCCACCATCCTGACCCCAGTGCCTCCTGGAGGCCCCACCTCCTACTATCATCACAATGGAGGTTAGCACTGGAACATATGAAGGGGGAGGGAGACATAAATATTCAGACTGCACTAGGCATTTTTAGAACACAAGGATACTAATTTAAGTAGGTATTTTAAGCCTAGGACACAATTTGAGTGATAACATGGGATTAAAATAACGTAGGAAAACTAAAAAATATGCCAAAAGGAGCAGAGAAGAGGAGCTGGGGGAGGGATGTGGGTTGTAGTTTTTACTAAAGTATGTACTTGCTCGCATCTGTTAAACTAAGCAAATTTCCCTAAATTTTGGAACTGTGATATGAATTATGATATGTTATATAAAATCAAATTTTAAAATATATGTCACATTTTAAAAATCATTTAAAAAAACTCTCTAAGCATTACCTTAATATTTTTTTTATCGGAAATACAGTTTGGGTAATAAATAATCATTTGACAAGGTTATACAGATCTTCCTTAACTTCCAGTGAAGTTACACCCCGGTGAATCCACTGTAAATTGGAAATCACCCTAAGCCGAAAAGCATCTGATCCGCCTCAGCTCCGGAGCAGCACGGCTCAGCCTGGCCTCCCTCACACGTGCTCCGAACACGGACACGAGCCCGAGGTTGCGTATTAGTGCTGACTACCTCAGTTTACCGAGTGCGGCACTGGAAGAGACAGAGCGTTTGCATGGGTGCAGAGGGCCGCGGGCCCGAGACTCCGCCGCCGTCCCGCGAACCAGAGTGCACATTACCGCACTGTCACCAACCTGGGAAAGGACACAACTCACACTTCCAAGTACGGTTTCCACGGAACGTGCGCCGCTCTCACACCGCCGCAAGGTCAAACTGCCGTTAAGTCAGGGACCGTCTGTACGAACAAGTAACCACACGCTGTACGCAGTTAACTGACGAATATGAATATTCCTTACGGTAGAGTTCCCGTAAGAATGAATTATTTTTACCTTATTTACAAAACCTGGCAACACAAGTTCACAAGCTTTAACTATCGCCCCGGTCGGCTCCATCGCCCACGCCCTGTGCTGCGAAGCCTCCTCGCGTACAGACAGATGCCCTGTGAAGGGACGGACGGACAGACCTGTGACATCCCCGGGACGCCGCGACCGCCCGGGAGGGGCCGGTGTAGGGGCCGAAGCGCGATGTGCTGAGCGGGAGGGGCATTTACGAAAACCAAACCGGAAGTTTGCTGTAATGGGAAGTGACCTACTCTCTCCCTACCTCCTCCAAGAAAAATTTTTAAATTTAATTTTAAAAATTCAAAGTCTCAGTTTCAGTGCAATTGCTTTTTAGCACTTTCAGCTAAAAAAGCATCATTCTTTTCTTTCCTTTTGATTTTAGGACCAAATATCCTGAAGATACCGCTTTTCTTCTTTTAAAGTAGCCAATATTTTCATTGCCTCTAGTTTTTCAACTCCAGCCTCTTTGCTTATTATTTCCACAAGGGTATCGTTGACATCTTTGGCCATGTTCTTAGCGTCTCTAGAAAAAATAATAATAGCGTCCATGTTTAGGAAACAAGGACTTTCACCAAAGCCTCCATGATTCACAAATCTGGTTCCACAGACTGCACCACAGACTGCACCACCGCCCATCCTGGTTCTCCCTCTGTCTCTCTGGGAAATGTCCCAGCAGGTGACCCCCCACCCCCGGTCAACCGTCAGGCCTTCACCAGTGACCCGTGCCACCCGCAAAGCTGATCGTTCCCGCTGGAAACCCTCCAAGGCGCCCCTGCTCCAGGAGCAGCCAAGTCGTCAGGGGCTCAGGACCCCGGAAACCTGGCTCCTGCTCTTGGCCCTCATCGCCCCCCTTCATTCTCCGGGCACAGGGCGGAACCTGCATTCCCAAGGGCAACCAGGTTTTACACCTACAAGCCTTCATGTAGACACGCGCACGCACAAACATTAACAGACAGTCACCAGGGGCCTGGCTCTAAGTGCTTTGCCAGGTTTTAGCCTGTTCACTTACGGGACAGGGTGAGGTGACCCCCTCCCACCCCTGCAGGCCCCTCCAAGCACCTGCTTACTGTGAGCACCTGCTCGTGCAGCTTTCCCGCTAGGGAGTAGGCTGTTTGGGGGCAGGGAGTGTATCGCACTTATCACTCAGCATCTGGACCGTGTCAGACGGGACTCTGGGGTGCCTGGGGGCTCAGATAAGCACCTGACTCTTGATTTGTGCTCAGGTCATGATCCTGCAGTTCACGGGACTGAGCCTCATGCTGGGTTCTACACTGACAGCATGGGGGCTACTTGGGATTCTCCCTCCCTATCTGGCCTCCCCTGCTCGCTCACGCACATGCACACACTCTTACGCTCTCTCAAAAACAAATTAAAAAAAAAAAGTGTCAGCAGGACTCTAAATCCGTCAGGAAGAGAACGTGTCCGGCCCCTTACAATAACATTTCTTGAAAAAGGTGTCTCCGGGGGCCGCCTCGGCTTTCTCCTGCTCTCCCCTCAGCCACTGCACTGCAGCCTCCACTCCCACGGCCCTGCCCCGTGGCACCAGGGGCTGCCAGCGGCCAAACCTACTGGTCCCCACGGTCTCCTTACTTGACTATCAGCAGCACAAGGCTCCCCCGCTTGGGACAGTGTCCCCTGGGCTTAGGGATAAGATCACCCTGCTGAGGGGGCTGGTCCTCGCTAGGGCGCCGTGGGGTCCCATTCGGAGCCCGCACCACGGACCGCCACCATCAACACTATCAACTCCACCGCGCAGATGGAAAAGTGAGGCACCAGTAATCAGTGCAGAGCTATTCCTGGGCAAGACCCTGGACACGTAAGCTACCCCCCAAGTTCTCACTCACCAGTTATTCATGTATTTGTGCAACTGACTTTGCCTCTAGTAGTTCGACTGCATCTAGACCTCCAGCCTATTCCTCATCATTGACAGCTCTACTCTCTACAGAGTGAAGGTCAAATACTTCTCTAAAAGCTAAATGAAAATGTAAACCAACATAATGTCCAGAATCTCTACCTTTATCAACCAAAAGCTGAGAGTCAAAACTCCATTCATAGGTCAGAAAATCAACTTAGCAGTCAAAACCTATTTTTTTTTAACAAACAAAACAGAATAGACGTTATCACAACGGGTCATGAGAAGTAAATAGAAAACGCTCTGTTTTATAAAACCTGTTTCATTTATATCTATTCTAGATCACTGTACCAGTATTTCTGCTTCGGTATTACACTTAAAAAAAAAAAAAACCCAAAACTTGGTGATTTACAACTTGTGTTAAATACAGGGAGGTGTGGGCACCTGGGGGGCTCAGTCGGTTAGGTGTTCGACTTCGCTCAGGTCATGATCTCATGGTTCATGGGTTCAAGCCCCATGTCGGGCTCTGTGCTGACAGCTCAGAGCCTGGAGCTGCTTCGCATTCTGTGTCTCCCTCTGTCTCTGCCCCTCCCCTGCTCAAACTTTGTCTCTCTCTCTCAAAAATAAACATTAAAATAATATATAACTAAGTAAATGCCAGAGATGTGTTAGAATTAAAAACAGCTATTTCCTACTTCAAAAGTCCTTTCTAATTAGCACAGTTTTTTGAATTCCATTGGCAAGTCGGTAAGTTTCTAAAATTTTTGTTTCTTTATGGCAAATTTAGGGGTTTCTATAACAGATTTTGCTTCAGAAAATAGATAAAACTTAACATAAAGAAAATTCCTGGCTTAGGTCAACTTTGACATTATAAATCATGCCTTAAAAAAAGGTTCCTTAGATTCACATTCTCAGAGTAAAACACCAGAGTTCTCCTTAGCTAGGTCAGCTGCACACATCACATTATTCTTGGATACAACAAAATCAGTCCTGAGACCGCAAGTTCAATGATTAGTGTCTTAACACCACAGGTAGCTTCTAGAGGCTAAAACGTGTATTCAGTACGGCACACAGCATTCTGGGAAGGATAATTTCCGTGTCTATTTCCCTGATAATGACAACGTCTTGGCTATTAAACGTATGCTGAGTCATTTTAGAACTTGTGTTCGTATTCCGGTACTTAGGAACCAAAGCTGTCATCCCTACCCGCCTAGATTCACAGTCCCTGGTTCACTTCATAAGTATCATCAACAGCCTTCGCCGAACTGGCCCCTGAGCGCGACGGCCACTTACCCACACACGTAAATGTACCCGCTCTCCTGCAGAAGGGCCCTGGCCACCTGCTCGCTGTGAAGCCGCATGTTGTCCTGCACATACTTCACTGGGGCTGCCTCCTCGCCGACAGCAGCATCTCTCGAGAAGGACACCTTCAAGTGAGTTAGGACCCCACGCTTACAGAAGTGTCTGAGCTCTTCCCTGAAATACGGTATTTGATGGGTTACCTGGAAGTTTATGCTTTAACACTGAGAAAGCCTAAAAGCAGAGCCACAGTACCAGAACCGCACAGTACCGGAACAGATAATCCCTCTCCTTGTGTCGGCAGCCGAAAAACAACCACGTGGCTCCGAAGTGTCCCTCCGGATGTTGTTCTTGGAGTTTCTCTCTACGTGAAAAAGAAAGTGGAGATGTTGGACATAAAGAATATGTAAAACCGGGGCACCTGGGGGGCTCCGTCGGTTAAGGATCGGACTTTGGCTCAGGTCATGATCTCATGGTCAGTGGGTTCGAGCCCCGGGCCGGGCTCTGTGCTGACAGCTCAGGGTCTAGAGCCTGCTTCGGATTCTGTGTCTCCCTCTCTCTGCTCCTTCCCCATTTGCATTTTGTTTCTCTCTCTCTCTTAAAAATACACAAACATAAAAAAAAAAGAATATGTAAAACTAATCTATGAGGTCAGGAAATACCCCCAAGACACCGAGGCAGGGTTTGCAGTCACTGAGTGAACACAGCGCTACGTTCGCAGGGCTGCCCAGTCCCTCCAGCAGCTGCTACGGCAGACACGTACCTGCCGTGCATGCCATGTACCTACGAGCTCCTCGTGGCATCTATGAGGACGCTCCAAATATCACAGTGTGAAACCGACACTAATTTCTACACTGAATGTGAATAGCGACTTTGCGACTAAAATTAACCCTCAATGAATGGAATGGAAATGTGGCCGCCAACTTTAAGCCGTAGAATGGTCTGCTGTGAACTGTTTCGGAAACGACACAGCGAAGAGATGAGCCGGCTATGTCTGCCACTCCTCCCTACTCCCTTAAGGAACAAACGAAAACAAAATAAAAACAAAAAGACTTTGTCCAAAGGATATTACACCACAGTCTGGAGACCAGCACACAAACAACTGTTCACTAGCTCCCAAACACCCAAACAGGGAGAGAAGCACAATTTATTTTATATCAGATAGTTCTATTCTGATACGAAGGCACATCTATTAAGATCAATCTGCTGAAAATGACATGTTTGGGTTTAACGCTGAACCTTTGGTGTAACGAGACTTCCACTGGTAGCAGTTTTATCTAGTTAACAGTCCGCACGTCATCCCAGCAGAGAGGGGTGCCTGAAATCGGTCCCCAACTACACACGATATAAACTAGGTACAGCAGGGGGAAAAAAGAGGAAAATAAAGTACCGCAGTAAAAAGGGAACGTTCTAATACAAAACCAAACCTCCGGGACATATCACATTTACTTTTCCCATGGTGACATATTATGCTATGCTATCACACATTTGATAATAATTTTTTAAAATAAAAATTTTACAACCCAAGTCCAATACCCAAAAAAAAACCCACTGCAGAAACAAAAAATGTGCTCTATTAGATTCCCACCCGGGATCACAAGGGATACATTCTCTCACTAGTCACCTGTGTTGCAGGAAGCCAATGAAGGGCGCTATTCCAGTCCCCGGCCCCACCATTATGACGGGGGCTGCGGGGTCACTCGGCAAGTGGAAAAAATTGGTCGTTCGAGGAGAGATGGATATCTGCAATATTAAACCAACGCTCGTAAGTCTGAAAGAAAACCTAGACAAAGGGACGTAAGCAAGATGATCTTCGCTAGAGAAATTAAATAGCAACATCGGATCTTACTGAAACTACGAACACTTCGGTCTTTAGAGAGAAGAAAACCAGGCTGTCTTGCAAATTTTTACTTTCTGTCGAAATCAAAGGTGCTTTAAAAATGACAGGTATATTTCTAAGGTAGAACACCGAATAGATACAATCACACTTTTGTCTTGGGCCCGTGGGGAAGATCTGCTTTCTAGTAGGCAACCCATTACACGTTACAGAGAAATGCATGAAAACCTGAAGACAGGAATCTCTGAGTTTGCACACAAAGGGGCAATGAAGATTAACATCAAGATGGAGTGAAAGCTTCCAGTGCAAATCAGGAAACTGAAGGAAAAAGTAGGGGGTTGCTCCAAAGATGCTAGAGAATCGTGCTGTGCTGGTTAATCTGGGGTCGATGTTACGGGTCTGCAAAAGCGGAAGAATAAATGAGCCGTATACGCAGATAAATACGATCTTTTTGCTAAAATTTCAAAAGACTGTTCTTCTAAACCGTGTGCCAGGGATACTTACAAGGATTCCATTTCTGAATACACTTCCGTTCCAGTCTCACTCTGCTCTATGCAGAAGTTAACTGGGTGATGGGAAACTGCTCTCCACACCCCCATGTGTAATTATATACATTTTCACCTTCAGCGGGAGGAAAACCGTACGAGGTTCATCAACGGGATGAACACCACACTTTTTAAGTGAAGAACTGGCAGAGCTGTGAATGAACACGTGCTCCCGTTCTGGAATGAGACTGTAATTAATGTTACGTTGGCCGTGACTCCACGTACGAGTCTCCCTGCCGGTACGTACTCACATCACAGGACAAGCACGACCGATAGAGAGATGAACACACAAAATCCCTGTCTTCAAGGACTTAGGTTCTTGGAAGAGACGATAATCAAACCTTTAACTGTAAAATGACTGGTAACCATAAGACCCCTGAGCAAAGCGAAACAGGATGCACCGGGTATGACAGAGGTGTGCTAGTGACAGCGCGCGGCCTGAGTTCCAGGGACTTCGAGGCGACCAGGATTAGTCCGCTCTTGCTGCAGTAAACCTCACATGGCTCACACCACCACCAAACACTGCTTCCTGGCTCTCCTTAAAGGCTACGGGTTGGCTACAGCTCTCTGCACCCCAGGCCTCCTTGACCAGCTTCCGAGTTCAAGGAGCGTCCCTGACCCGCGTCATCCCGTCCGCGTATCTGAGAGCCGCGCCAGCAGGGAGCTCCTGCTCGGACGGGGCACACGTCCTGTCCGCTCGCATCTCGCAGCAGAACCTGGTCACACACCAACGGCAGGGGCGGTCCACGCCTCCCAAGGGCAGGGGGTATCTGTCAACGGTTGTCCCATCCACCCGCCAGAGGAAGGTGTGGGGTGGGTCATGTGACCCTTAACGGTCTCTACACTTCCTAATAAAATGTGTGTGGCGCTAAGCACCATACAGTTTAAGTCGTAGCCTTTTTCCTGTACCTCTAATGCCTCAGCACTGAGGAGTCTCTAACAAAGATCTGTTAAAACGGAGAAAGAAGGAGAAAGAAAAGGGTGGAAGGGAGGAAAGAAGGTGTAAAAGGCACCCGAGCTGAGTGTTCGTGGTATGTTTGGGACATACGTATTTAACTTCCTGAAGATCATCTCTTTTCAGAGGATCATACAATGACAGTACTTTTATGTCAGTCTTGTAATATTTCTTTTCAACACTGGGAGGCCTGGGTGGTTTAGTCGGTTAAGCGTCCGACTTCGGCTCAGGTCATGATCTCACGCCTCGTGAGTTTGAGCCCCGCGTGGGGCTCTGTGCTGACGGCTCAGGGCCTGGAGCCTGCCTCAGATTCTGTGTCTCCCCCCCTCTCTCTGCCCCTCCCCTGCTCAGGCTGTCTCTGTCTCCAAAAATAAACATTAAAAATTTTTTTAATTAAAAAAAAAAAAAAAGAAAAAGAAGTGTGTGTCAGGTTCTTAATATTTTGCTGATGGTGAAGCCAGGAGCACAGAGCGCAGAGGAGACGGGGTCTCTCTGAGATACCCCTGTCCAGGCAGCAGCCCGGCAAAATACCACAGTAAAGGGCAATTTCAAGCAGCAGTTTCCCATGAGTCCTCTCAAGTATATGCCTCTTACCAGCCCCTCGGGGCATGAACTTTTCCACTCCAGTAACTCAGAGCAACCACATCGGTCCTAACGTAACACTACAAATGACATGGACGTTTTTTTCAATGCCACAGGGAAAGACGACTTCGTGATAAAGCCTGAAATGTGTTGTTTACTTTCCACCATCCTCGTGGGCGAGCAGGGACTTTAAACTGTTCCTCACGCTGCGGTCTTGAGTGAGATTCTGCCGATGCTGTATCAAAACACGAAGGATGCGCACGAAGTCCAAATGAAGTGTCCACAGTTCACAAAACCAAGTACCATTTTTTTCCCGTGGGTTTAAAAGGCAATTTCGCCCCTACATGCCTTCACACTAACAGCACTAATTCGGATTCTACATGTCTGTGACAAAAAGGGAAGAAACAGGGCAAATCTAGTACCCCGGGGCGTCTGGGTGGCTCAGTCAGTTGGGCATCTGACTGGCTCAGGTCACGATCTCACGATTCATGGGTTCCAGCCCCGCGTCGGGCTCTGTGCTGACAGCTCGGAGCCTAGAGCCTGCTTCGGATTCCGTGTCTCCCTCTCTCTGTCCCTCCCCTCCTTGTGTGCACTTGTGCTCTCTCTCTCTCTCAAAAACAAACAAACTAGAAAACCCCAAATCTAAAGGCTATAAAATGAATCACCGGATGTCAACCGACAGCAAGGTAAGGACTCCCCTGGGACACAGCAGGTGCAGCTACACCAGCCTCCACTACGTCCTGGCCTCTTCCTGCGCCAATTAGCAGAAAAGGCCTTCTTTTCTATGAATAGGACTAGGAAGAAGAAAAGCGTGTATTACACAAAATTCAGACTTTAAATATCTGAGAAAAGACATGGAGCGAAAGCAATGTTTTCCTGACTTTCCAACAGAGATTCTGGAATTCAAGTATGGCAAAAATTTTCCCTTGAATAAACTGCACAGTAATGGAGGAATTTCTGCCGGGGAGACACTGTTTTCTCTAAACAGGCACACAGCATGATTTTAACGATGCCCAAACCAGCACCTCAGGAGCCGGGGCTGGCCCGCCTTCCGCAGGGGACACCTGCGCGTCTGGACGAAGGATGCACGCGACCTCCGCGGCCAGCCAGCCCGTGCACACGCCCCTCCGCAGGACCTCCATCGTGGTGACAGACAAAAACTCCACAACGTTGAAAACGAAATGAAGCTTCCCCGGGTGAGCCAGATTCGAGCTGCAGAGACACACAGGTCAGGGTTAACCTTTGTGGCAGGACTGATGATACAGGCTAGACTCAGCCTTCCTTCCTGAACGCAGGGACGCTTTCTGACGGGCTCTAAGCTACCTTCTGACTCCTCAGGGAAAAGAGATCTGTGGCTACTCAACAGCTCCCCTTCTCCTGGCCCCCATTTTGCGAGATTCGGGAGTTCGCAGTTACCTGTGTGCTTCGAGGCGCCACCAGATTTCTCCCACCTTTCACCTCTCCCCTGGCGGCCTCTGAAGACGGCCTGGCCCAGCACTACCGGCAGCAGGGAGGCCGGGGACTCGCGGCCTCACCTGGGGGGACATGCTCGTGGAGCAGGGACTAAATGCGGTTGTGCTCCTGTGGGGCCGGAGTCCCAACACGGGTCTCCTTCATTCCCTGTCATGCCTGCCACTGTCCTCCACAAACCAGGTTAAACTTCCACTGGGTGAATTCGGAACTGCCAAGGGTTTAGAAGTTGGGAGATTGACAACATTTTGGGAGAAAGATGCTGTGTGTTAGTATCAGTACCTTGCACATGAATATGGTCGGGGCTGGAGCTTAGGAAGATGTTCTAGAAAAAGAATGAAAAGCAGAAATTAATTCACCGCTGCTGAAAAGAAATTATATGTAAGCGTTTGTAAAAATTCACATCTGAGTTTGACGCCTATTTTTTATTTAGAATACCCAAAATAACATGTTTTCGTTTGAATATTTTAGAGCACGTATAAATTCACTGTGACTAAGCAAATTGTTACTGAGTATTTTTTCCAATTCCTTACATTAAAAGCCAGACATATTGCATTTCTTTAACCAGAAATCAGTGTGTCTTTCTCAAAGCTAGTTTCTTAACCCAAAGGATAAAAAAAGCGTCTGTGAATGAGCTTCAAAATCAAGAAACTCATTAAATTTGCTATGTGTGTGCACAGTTTTCTGCAGAAGTGCCCAGAGTTGTCTTATTTGAAATAAGATCATGACCCCCAATAGATTAAAAATTTTAAGGATTATGGGAAATACTCAGGCTTGAAATACTTTTCCTTCTTATATTTACAGAGTAAGAAGAAAATGGGAATGCAGTGGTAAAACCCTCAATTTATCCAGAACCCGGTGGTTTCCAAATACGATTTGTGCTCTTTTAAAAGCAGGTCAAAGAGTCAGGGGCGCCTGGGGGGCTCAGTGGGTTAAGCATCCGACTCTTGATTTTGGCTCAAGTCATGGCTCAGGGTTTGTGAGCCTGAGCCCTGCGTCGGTTCGGCCCTGGGTGTGGAGTCTGCTTAGGATTCTCTCTCCGTCCGTCCTTCTTTCTCCCTCTCTCTCTCTCTCCGTTCCCCCCCCACCCTTCCGCTGCTCACTACTCATGCAAGCGCATTCTCTCTCCCTCAAAATAAATGAACTTAAAAAAAGAAGAAGGGGAAGAAAGCAGGATCTGACTTATTTGGGAGCACGCCCCTAACTGTAAGGGGACAACGGGGGACCTTGTGGCCTAACAGCAAGAAGCAGGATACAGGTTTTCCTGAGCCAAAGATAAATGCAATTCGAAAGGTTTTACTCCCTGTCACTACAGGAAAACGAGGAGAGGACGAAGTTACGAGCACAGGAAAGTGCTACATGTCTACGGCTCCTGCACACTTCGTCTCCATCCCCGGTCCCCGCAGAGGCTGCAGACAGTCCCTCCCTGACACCGACACACGGCTCCTCAGGGAGGGTCATCTCTCTTCTGCTGGAATGAAGATCCCAGGAGACAGTCTGGATGAACAGCAGGGTAATCCTACAGCTGAACATCCTGTGGCAGGTTCACCCAAGCCTCAAGCCTGGAGGCTCCCTGCGGGAGGCGGCGCATACTACAACACGGGGGCCCCCTGCCATCCCAGGAGCGCCCCGAACTGGATGTGCCTCCATGGCCACATCTCTGTGTTCTGCACAGAGAGCACCCGCCTCCTTAACCTCTGTCAAGGAAACCCAATGTTCCTCAGCTTTGAATAAACCTTTTTCCCTTGGGAAACTCGTTTTTCGGTAAAATTTGACCACTTTCAAAACTTTCCAAAAAATAGTTGAATAGAAAAGACACTGAACGTTGACCCAAAGAAGGAGCATGAAGACTGGCTGCAACGAGGGCACAGAGGATCCTGAGGACGGTGGGAGCACCAAGTAAGGAAACAGACCTCGTGGAGCAGGTTCTTCCAACTTCCAGGCTCATCACCCCCCCCAACAGAGGCTCCTCCCAGAGACATGTTCCCACTCCTGGGGTGTGGGCGGGAGGCCAGGCAGCACTCACCCGCAGGGGCACCAGGGGGCTCTCACAGAGCAGGGGTGGGGATGGGGGGGCGCCCGGGGAGCACTCACCCAGCAAGGGCTGGGGATGCAGGAAGCACTCACTCAGCAGGGGCGGGGGGGGGGGTGCAGGAAGCACTCACTCAGCAGGGGCGGGGGGGAGGGTGCAGGAAGCACCCACTCAGCAGGGGCGCAGGGCGGGGGGAGGGCGGCCGGGGAGCACTCACCGAGCAGCAGTGCCAGCGGCGGCCGGCAGGATGGGAAAGCCTGGAGGACATCCAGCAGCGAGGCGCGGGCTTCCCGCACGAAGCGGCCGTAGTCGGCGGTGCCCTGCTGGCTGCACAGCTCAAGCAGCCTGCGCCGGTCGGGCCCGGCCGCGTGTTCCGCCAGGGCTCTGAGCAGCGCCTGCGGCCAGAGCGGAGGAGGCGGGTGAAAGCACCGCGTGGGGCCGGCGGGCGCGAACCCCGGTCACTAGGGCCCTGGGGCGGCGCCCAGTCACCGGGGAGGAAGCCCCAGGGCGCCTCGCAGCGGCGATCAGGAGAGAGAACGGGCACCCGTGCGCTTTCACGTCGGCCTGCTCGAGTCCCCTTGCCTGTTTCCTAACCAGTCCGATCAGCCCCGCTGCGACCTTGAGCTTCACGTCTGGTGTATCTGAGCAGCAGCGATCGGGCGTCTCCTAACTCCTCGTCGTAACTCAAGACAAAACACCCGTTCTCGTCTCAGCCGCCGACTACAAGCTGGACTTCTCCCCTGTGACAACCGGGACGTCCTTTATTCCAGAGGCACTGGGCGCGGCCCCTCCTCTGCCCTACGGGCTCCCGGCTCTGAGAGCGCTGCAGGCTAGCTAACCACCCCGCCAGGGGCTCGGGCAGCCGGGCTGTCCCGGGACGCAGGCCTGAGCAAAAGCACGCCCCCTGGGGCCACGCGGTGTCCAGTACACGTGCCGGGAAATGCGGACGCGGGACGAAGGCTGAGGAGACAGGCCTGTCCTGCGCACGGGCTCTGAGTCACTTCAGACTCACTGCAGGAAGAGGAGGAGAATATACACGAAGAAAGGAAAGCAAGAACATCCCGGATCCCAAGCCTCAAAGACAGAGCCAAGTCCGCACTGTCGGATGAAAGACCAAACTTGCTAATAACGACTTCCGGTTTCCACACATTCCGAACACGACATACACAGATGGCTCTGACACGACATACACCCGGTAAATGGCACGTGCAGTCTCAGCACCCGAGGGCTCTTTAGGGACAAAGCAAGTAAGGGAGTCAGCTGCATCGGCTCAAGCACCTCGTGTCCTGGGGCCCCTCCCGCGCGGGGTCACGCGTGTCCAGGGGCTCAGCTCAGGAGCCCTGCCCGAACGATCCTGAGACTACCGAACCGCAAGCCTTCTTCACGGTGCCGGGCCCAGGGCCACACCACACACGGACCGAGCACTCGGGAAACCGTGCGGGGTGAACGAGCACCCCGGGGCTCTGCACGGGGCTCGGGTAAGGCACCTTTCCACGCTGGGGTATGCGACCTCCTGAGTTCTACTTAGGTGAAGAAGGCGTGCGACACAACAGACTAGAGGACCTTGTTTGTTTCTTAGCGACACAAAATCCAAGTGTTGACTCTGAGGGTTTGATTCTAAAGGACTTCTGCTTCCGAGTTACTTATTTTTGTGTCCAGAATTTTTGCAATGAGTGCGTTACTTTTATGGTAAGGAAAAATATGTTTACGTAAATATGCTTCATGGAATGGTAGAGCTGAACTAAGATTGTGAAATGTGCTGTATTTAATCAAGAAGTTCTCGTCACAGTGAGTTCTAAATGTACTCAAATTACATCCAGGGCTGAGCCTCTCTCCAAAGGAGGGTGCATGCAACAAAGGACGAATAGGACAGACAGGAGAAACGGCCTTGTGGAGGCCGGCCTGCGGGCGGCACCATCCATGCTCACCGGGAAGCACAGCGGGCAAACTCCCCATTCGGACCCGTTTAGGGATGCGGTTAGAAGTCAGGCATGAGGGACGCCTGGGGGGGCTCAGTCGGTTGAGCGTTCGACTTCGGCTCAGGTCATGATCTCACGGTCCGTGGGTTCAAGCCCCGCGTCGGGCTCTGTTGACAGCTCAAAGCCTGGAGCCTGTCTTCAGATTCTGTGTCTCCCTCTCTCTCTGACCCTCCCTTGCTCACGCTGTCTTTCTCTCTCTCTCTTTCCCCCCCTCTCTCTCCCCCTCTCTCTCAAGAATAAATTTAAAAAAAATAAAAAATAAAAGAAGTCAGGTATGAACATCTTCTAAAAAGCAGCTGCCGGCATCCTGCTGACATCTAGTGGACCGATCCCTTTGCAAGTTCATCTAAACATCAGTAAGCGACCTGAATCCTTTCATTCTGAATTAGCAGTGGGTGACTATGCGCTTTTACCCGGAAGAGAGCCAAACATTAAACAGGCGGCGAGTAGGGGGAGAAGCGGGCACCCTCATAAGCTGCCTGTCGTCAATTAGGAAAAGGGTCCGTGTGCAGTTGGACAACACAAGGTCATCTGAGGTCACCTTAATCACTGATTAACGTGTCACGTCAAGTAAATGGCTGGTAAGAATAAGAAAAAGCTCTCTTCTAAAAATCTCATTGCAATAGAAAACACAAAATTTCAATATAAGCACAACCCAAGGGCAAAGATACCACACGTGCCTAAAACATGCCCCGAAGGCCGTGTCTTCTAAGCCTTCAAAGGGCAGACAAGCAGATACAACGAATCTTACACGGAACTAAGTATACTTCTGAATAGTTACCCAAGGGGAAGTACCTTCTTCGGAACTGCTCGTATTTCAAGGCACCAGGTGAGAACGAACTGGAGAGAGCGGCCCTGGGGTATGTGCTGGGGTAAGGCTGCTCCTTTCCAGGCAGACAGGAAAGAGGTCGTGACGTGAAAAATAAAGAATAAAATGTTTTTGCATTCTTAAACACAATTAACTATATTCTTTATGTTACCACTCTAGCAAGGTATAATACGGTTTGTGGCAATGTTTATCCAGTCCAAAAAATTTCCCAAAACATACGAAAAAGAAACCCCAGTTTACAGAAATAAATGAGGAATTATAAATTCCATAGTATTACTGGCCACATCTACCAAATCTAGGTATACGAAACAAGAAGGAAATTATCCAAAGCCAAGGACCCCGCCCCCCCAAAACAAAAAAACCAAAATACGGTTCTTGTCCATTAACAATGCAAATTGTTCTAAAAAAGAATTTTAGAACTGATGGAATTCCACTTCAAATTCTAGGCATATAACTAAAAAAACAAATAATGCCCTTTATGAAAAACTTGTTATATACTGAATA
Organism: Cryptoprocta ferox; assembly: GCA_028646485.1. NCBI lineage: Eukaryota > Metazoa > Chordata > Mammalia > Carnivora > Eupleridae > Cryptoprocta > Cryptoprocta ferox. The sequence goes on from CM053572.1 coordinate 138,913,925, forward strand.
AGCAATAAACACGCTCTGAGAAATACACATTATAAGAAAACCTTAACAAGTCCATATGATAAAAGTTTACTGTGGGACGACTCTGGTAGAACTCCGCAACAAAATAATGCCAACGGCAAAAAACCAACAAACAGATGAGCCCAGCTAACCTACCGGCTTCTCCAAGACTCGGTTACGTTTGTGTGTCCTGTCCAGCAGTGTCCGGGTAAGCCGAAACTGCATGATCCCCCCATCCCGTGTCACAGAGTGTCACAGGCGTAAAAGCTAAGAAACCGGCAGGCCAGTGCATCCGTGTCCCACCGACGGGACGCCAGGCCTCAGGCCGCCTGCGCAGCTGTCACACAGGGCTCGGGAAGGAGGGCCTGTAGTGGTCACCTCCAATCCGTTGGTCCGATGACACTTTAAGAAATAAGAGATCGGGGCTGTACCTTTCTTCTTGGTGTCTGCCTTAATTCCCAAGACGACACAGTGCTCTCTTCTGTCTGTGAGCTCCAATCTCTGGAGTAGGTTCTGAACCTCAGTATCACTGTTGGGACAGATCACGTTGAAGGCATCTCCAGGCTGATAGGAAAAATCTGTTTTCTAGGGAAGAACCAACATGGAAGAAAAATAAAAAGCACACATGGGTTAGAGTCTGAACTGCAGGCTAACAAAAATGTGTTTTTTATTGTGTCATCATTTCAAAATATGAACTGGAAATAAAATGATTCTAACTTCAAAAAATAAGCCCAACTGAACAAACCTACTTTTATTAGGTGTCTTTTTTTTTTTTTTTTTTTTTTTAATTTTAAAGTCATCTGTACACCCGGTGTGGGGCCTGAACTCACAACTCCGAGATCAAGAGTCAGATGCCCCACAGACTGAGCCAGCCAGGGGCCCCAAGAGTTACTTTAAAGAAAAGACTTCCATAGTTATCCAATGTTTTGTTTCTACCATTTAAGTACTTTTTACAATGTTAAAACCTTTCTCATTTAAGGTGCCTCGGTTGAAAATGTTTCACTAATAAATATAAAAATCCGTCTCATGGAAACACACGCACATTACGAGCAAGAGACACTGCTGAGGCCGTCTGCATGGGTCCTCAATGTCTTTGCTTTAGTTTTTTCTTTTGGGGAAGAACAGGGGCAAGAGAGACACTTCCCTTCTCCTTACTCAGCAGAGAACGTCACGGCACCTGCTTGCTGCTGTGAATGAACTCGGGCTGGACGAGCCACCTTCCCCCACATGGCTATTTACAGAGGGACACAGAACGAGAGCAGGACCCAGAGAGCCTCTGACCACACGCGCTTACATCCCCGGCCAGTGAGGGACATGGCGTGAACCCACCTACCGGCCAACCCTTACCATTTTATGACGAATGTAAATCAGAATAAAAAAAGAAAACGTTTTGCCATACACAGACTATTTAACAATACTTCCAAAGGAATGCGACACTACTCACTGGTATGCAAGCACACCTATCTAGTTTTGATGCCTGTCATTTCTCCCTATCAGAAGTTCAACGAAACCTACAGACGGCCCTGGCACCCTTTTCTGAAGGCACAACCCCCTTCCCAGGACTGCCATCGAAATGCACGGCTGAGTGGCTCTGGGGCCTCCAGCACTGAGGTCACCAGGGGCCAGTGGCCTGGGACGGGGCCCGGGCAGTGGCTCATGGATGGAGCTGGGAGAGGCAGCCTGTGCCCTGAAACCATGAAAACGTTTGTGATCATCTTTCTGGTAGGGCCCAGGACTTTGCCCAGGTTCTCAAGGCGCGAGACCCACCACGACATGGACTGGAGCAGTCTATGCCCGGCTGGTCTGAGCTCTGCTTCCGGCCACCGACCCCCCTCAGGCGCCTCAAGGCTCTTCTCGAACGGGAAATGCCACTCTGACCCCGTTACTCCTCCATGGCTTCCTGAGTGAGGCGGCGACACTATTCTCTCAAATCGAGCCACCTCCCAGGTCCCTCCCTCCTCATTGTAGCCCCCTTCCTGCACCCCGCGGGAAGAAAACGGGGAGAAAACACGAGGGGTTGAGAATAATCAGGCCGGGTGTCCGGTCACAGACTCGCCTCCTTCCCGAGCGTGGGGCCCACGGCAGTCTCTCGACAGCACCCAGTGCTCCGACACACATTCTGTAACTTACTGAGATGTCCAGTTCCACCAGAAGAGTGGTTTTTATGGCATCATTTGCAGTCAGCTGAACTGCCTTTGAAATTGGAACTTGAAAAACTGGATCCACGGAAGTCACAGACGCTTGGCTCTCCTCCTCGAGAAACAAATGTGATAAAATATTACTAAATGCGATCTCCAATTTTACTTGCCGTTGCTTCACTTAGTGACTAGGTAAGATCTATAGGATCTTAGAAAATGTCCTGGCTGTTTAAAAATTCGTTTCGAAGGCAAATAGCTACAGACGTCTGCCTCTCAATCCTTCAGATGACACAGCTCATTCAGATCTTAAACTCCTTGGCTATTAGGTAAAATTCTGGGATATATACTGAAAATATCAGATACCAGCATATTCGTGTAAAGGCCTGATAGTCTTCCAGCTATGCAGAAGGAGCCAGTGTGCATGCACCGCTTGAGGAAGGAGAGCGTAAAGGAAGCGACAGATGTTTAAGGTTGGAAGAGGCCTGCAGAGATGCTCACGAGAACCTCGGCCTGCTGGGCACGGACGAAGGGGACGTTCCACACCTGCGCTGGTGAACACAGGAGCCGAAGAAACCACATTTTCATTTTCATGTATTTAAATGTAAGCGGCCACGCATGGCCAGCGGCCCCTGGAGTAGCCCGGGTCCTGGGAAACTGCAAAGAAATCCAATCCGCGGTACTATTTCCACTCCTTTCCTAACCTGATGCTCCCAAGCTCTTTGGAACGTAGAAACTTACAAGACGCCCCGTCAGTTAACACCGGATAAATGGCTACGTGGGAAAAGGGTCAGAGCTCAGAGCCTGCCAGTCATGACGTAGGGCCACCGGGGAAGCCCCCGCCCGAGACAGCCTTCAGCAGCCGGCCCACAGCTGGCTCCTGGTCACCTCGGAGAGACCCCAGCACCCCCGGCCACGCCTCCTTCCAGAGGCAGCCCGTACGCAGTGGCCAATCGATGGCCAGCCCCTGTGCGCCAACTCGGAAGCGCCGTCCAGCTCCGGAGAGCCCCGTGGGACCGGCTGGGGCCTTCGCTGGAACGCCTCGCAGCCCGCTTCTCACTGTGCCCATGTCGCTTCCGTCCCCCGCTCCCCAGGGGGAGAGCTCAAGGGGACGCCCTACGAAACAATCACGCAGTTTGAGTCACAGGAGCCCAGTCTGTGGCAGCCGGTGCTGGAGTGGCTTCGAGACGCTGAAACGGGGTTTGGAGCTGGATCGCCCACCTGGCTGACGACGAGCACACGACACCAGAGGGGACACAGAGCAAAGGCAGCGATGCAGGAGCTGAGGGGAAGGCGCACCGTGAAAGGGAGCGCACCGGACAGCACGCTGTAGCTGGTGCTGCGGATCTCTGGGCAAATAGCACGGATAAGGCCGGTGGAGTTGTAGGCTCTCCTAAGCTCCACTGACACCTCTGGAAACAATGCAAAAAGCTGAGAAAACAATTAAACACTAACGGTAAAGGTCAGAGAGCACCCCCCTCACCGCAGCACACAAAGCAGCGGCTTGTCTCCTGCATCAGGACGGAAGGCGCAGGCCCAACCCTGACAGGGACGAGGGGCCTCCTGGCAGCTGACAGGGACTGAGGCTTGACAATCGGGAACCCCTAGATTCCCCTGAGCCTGCTGAGCCCGCAGAAGGGACTGCTTCTCCCTATGAAGGGCAAGGACTCCCTGGGGCCTGAAGGCCTCTGCCCTGCAAGCCATGCCCACGTCCCCACTCTGCATCCCACGTCCTCCCCTGGCTGCGGGCCGGTGAGGGCTGAGTCACAGCACCTGGTCAGTGAAGGCTAAGTCACAGCACCAGGCCAGTGAGGACTGAGTCACAGCACCAGGCCAGTGAGGGCTAAGTCACAGCACCCAGCCAGTGAGGACTGAGTCATAGCACCAGGCCAGTGAAAGCTGAGTCACAGTACCCGGCCAGTGAGGGCTAAGTCACAGCACCAAGCCAGTGAGGACTGAGTCACAGCACCTGGCCAGTGAGGACTGAGTCACAGCACCAGGCCAGTGTAGGCTGAGTCACAGCACCCAGACAGTAAGGGCTAAGTCACAGCACCCAGCCAGGGAGGACTAAGTCACTGCACCAGGCCAGTGAAAGCTGAGTCACAGCACCCGGACAGTGAGGGCTAAGTCACGGCACCCAGCCAGTGAGGACTGAGTCATAGCACCAGGCCAGTGAAGGCTGAGTCACAGCACCTGGCCAGTGAGGGCTAAGTCACAGCACCAAGACAGTAAGGGCTAAGTTACAGCACCTGGCCAGCGAGGGCTAAGTCACAGCACCTGGCCAGCGAAGGCTAAGTCACAGCATCAGGCCGGTGACAGCAAAGTCACAGCACCCAGCCAGTGAGGGCTGAGTCACAGTACCAAGTCAGTGAAGGCTTAGTCACAGCACCAGACCAGTGAGGGCTAAGTCACAGCACCACGCCAGTGAAGGCTAAGTCACAGCACCAGGCCAGTGAAGGCTAAGTCACAGCACCAGGACAGTGAAGGCTAAGTCACAGCACCAGGCCAGTGAGGGCTAAGTCACAGCACCAGGCCAGTGAGGGCTAAGTCACAGCCCAGGCCGTAGATGTGCAGGGCCAGCTATGGCAGGCACGGGCCTACCTTCTGAAGAAAGTGCAGGACGCAGCAACAGCACCAGCAGAAGCCAGCAAAGGATGTGCAGGCCGGAATGCCGAGTCCTGGGCCAAGGAGGGTAGAACATAAACCTGGACAGAGGAGTCTTGCTAACCGGAAGCGTGTCCTAGGACTCTGGCTTTGACACCCTGGCAACAGCCTCCAGAGCCAGGCATATGCTGACCGCATGGCTACGGGGGCAAGGGAAAAGCAAAGGTCCACACGGAATGAGGCAGGACTGCCGAGACGCCCGAGGCTGGCATCAGAAGACAGCCTTGCCCTCCCCTCCCCTCCCCTCCCCGGATCCCTAACGTGACGACCCCAAGAGGGTGCCCTCAAATAAATGCCCTTCTCCTCTAAGCGTATCCTTCGAGCAAAGGTACACAAATATCCCTTAACTGGTTGAGATGTTAAGAATCTTTCCACCTTGCTCCCAGCATCTGACGCCTGTTAATGCCACCACCTGTAACAGACAGCCCTAGACTGTCCTCCGGCAGCGCCCGGTCATAGTCGTCCTGTCCACACGCCTCTGCCACGCGCATCTGTCCCCGCAGCGTGCGACAGGGGCCCTGTGCCCGCTGTGCCCAGGGTGCACGTGGGGCGCTCGTGTCTGTTCCCAAGCCTGACAATCGTGCACCTACTGGAATCACCTCACTCGATACTTCACAGAATAATCAGGTGTAAATGGAAGAATACCTGAGAGTTATTTACATGCACACAGACTTGTCAGAATGCTTTGGGAAGACACTGTAAAGGCTGAAAAACCACTATCACGTCAATAAAAGTAAGAAATCAGAGGGCTCCTGGGAGGCTGTAGGTTAAGCGTCCAACTCTTGGATTTCAGCTCAGGTCATGATCTCAGGGTCATGGGATCAAGCCCTGAGACCTGCATCTGGCTCTGCACTGAGATTTTTTTTTTCTCTGCCTCTCCCTCCACCCCCTGCCAAAAAAATTTAAATAAAAACATCAAGAAACAAAAAAATCAGGGTGGCTGCACTGAGGGTGTGGTTTATGTGAGGAAGCCCATGGAAAACTCCAATCAGCCACTCTAAAGAAAGAGGGCGTGGCTCTGCACAAAAGACTGGCTTTTATGGGGAAGGTATACCAGTCACGTCAGAAGAGGAGGAGAAAGTAGGTATTACCCAACTTAAGGTTCAAAATTTATAGACTTTTTAAGTTTATTTATTTATACTGAGAAACAGAACAAGAGAGCATACGTGCATAAGTAGGGGAGGGGAGAGAGACAGCAAGATAGAGAATCCCAAGCAGGCTCCAGGCTATCAGCACGGAGCCCGACGCGGGGTTCGATCTGGAGAACCATGAGATCAAGACCTAAGCAGAAATCAAGAGTCAGAAGCCCAACTGACTGAGCCACCCAGGTGCCCCCAAATTGACAGACTACTTTAGAGTCACTTCTCTATTGAACGAAGAAAACGCACTTGACAAAAGACACTTAATATTGGCGAAAACAAGTTTCTAAGATGTTACCAAAAAAAATATTCCCCAAAGCGGAGCCTCTCAAGGCACGGAAAGGCCATGCTGGACAAGAGACTGTGCTGTGAATACGTGCTTTCAGTTCCGCTGCTACGGTAATTTCCCCAGTGCCCAGAACCAAGAATTCTCCAAAATAACAGAGAAACTGAGCTCTTAACCATTTGCTGCTTCAACGACAGAGCAATGTAATAACGCAAGTGCGTCTCCCAACGCACTGGCAAACTTTCTCGGTAAGAAGCCGGGCTTCACAGGTTCGGTACCCACTCGGCCCTGCCTCCCTATCGACGAAGCAGCCCCAGGCCACGTGGGAATGGCCGGGCAGGCCTGTGTTCCAGCAAAGCTCGATGTGCGGGATAGGTGGCGGACCGCACGTGGCCAGGAGGCCACGGTCTGCTGACCTCTGGTGTCATGTAGCAGCAACAAAGCAAACCCCCTGGTGAGTTAACATCCTACGGCATGAAGAGCAGTAAAGCCGCTTACCTGGCCCAGAGACTCGTGCAGATGCACCTGCAAATATTCTGGTGGAAGGGCAGGAATGTTCAGAGACGCCTTCGACAGCGGGGGGATCGAGTGGGTAAGTGAGGGCTCGGACTGGGCGCTCAGAGCGTTGGTCTGACCTCTGTTCACTGCATTCTGTTCCTGAACCTCAGAATCTTTTCTGCCTGAATCGGCTAATCTCAGAAGTTCAACTTGGGATTCAATGTGTCCTAATTCCGGTTTCACAGGATCCGTCCTCTGGGAGGCATTCGAGGCTATCTGGAAAGTTCCATTCATCTCTTTTCCTCTACTGGACGTAAAATGCTTCGTGAGGGCAGCCCAGAGTCCGTCAATCCACGGCTCAACCACAAGTTCTAAACTGGATTGTAGTAACAAAAAAGGAAAAAATACACAAATGCCTAAGTTCTCCACTTAAATATGTAATATTGGGACGGCGGCAGTCTATTGGCTGAGTGCTATGCAGCAAAAACACCAGACATAACAATGGTTCAGAATACAAAATACACACGATTGAGTTCAAAACAACACTATTTTGTGTTCATTAGCACTTCAGCCATAAACAAAGTAAGCATATAAAAGGTCAGAACAGAAATGAAGCCATTTTAGTAATAAATAAGAGCAATGGGATTGCTCTTAACTTTCTAAAATATAGCTGGTGATCTTTATTTTAAGAAGTTGTCATTTCAAATAGGCACGCTAAATTCCGAGGCTGACAGAACTCACCCAAAATCCATGTATCAAATACAATTTTTTTCACCTAGCTAATTTACTGATCTTTTTGTTTTCCCCTTAGAAATTAGAGTATCACCATGAAACCACTCCAGATTAATGCTAGTTTGAATAAGTATAAATAGTTCAAATCTTCCAACGGTTCTGAACATTTTTGATAAAATTTGCAGCAGGTCTGAACATAAAGGAAAAAAGTAATAACACTTTAGGAATGTTGAATGAATCATAGATACGTTTTAAAACGTGGTAGCGTATGTAGCAATAAACAAAGTAGGCTAAGTCAACAGTAACGTCCGTACATTCTCCGAACTGAGAAACTTTAAGAAGAATGAATGGGGGCGCCTGGGTAGCTCAGTCGGTTAAGCATCTGACTTCAGCTCAGGTCATGATCTCGCTCTCGGTCATGAGTTCGAGCCCCGCGTCGGGCTCTGTGCTGACAGCTCAGAGCCTGGAGCCTGCATCGGATTCTGTTTCTCCCTCTGCCCTTCCCCCACTTCCGCTGTTTGTCTCTTAAAAATAAACAAACATTAACAAAAATTAACAAAAAAAAGAATTTTAACACTCGATCCAGTAAACAGGGAAACAAAGCCCCTGACCAGAAGTAAAATATGGACTCAGTGAAAGGCCCAATGGGTTCTATAAGAAATCAGCAAGTAAATGGCTCATATGAGACAAACACTTAATGGCAACTGGGTTCTGGCAAAAACACACACGCCAGAAGAAAAAAAAATGAAAAAATCAATATAAAGGGACAGAACTAAAAGGTGGACACGGAAGGCAACACGGTCGAGCTTTGTCACAACCAAGGACGTGTGTGCTGGGATTTGGAAACACCCCCGGGGTTGCAGCTGCAGAAAATGATGGAGGAAGCCGACCCGAAGGGCGGGTCACGTGGAGAGAAGTGTGTCCGGCATACTCGTGTCAAGTGCGACTATGCCGAAAAGACGTTTGCTGAATTTGTCATTATTCCTAAAGAAAAATCAAGTGACTGAGAATTTAAGATACCCACCGAGTAGGAAAAAATCAAGCGGTGTGCTGTTATCTGGCTCAAATAGCCAAAGGCTAAACGATAAACTAAGGTGGAGCAGGGCGTCTATAAGATCTTTGAACAAGCCCATTAAGAGGATCTGAGAGGAGAAGGCACATAGGGTGAAACACTGAATTGTAAGAATGAGAATAATCTACAGGAAATAGGAATTCTATTTCCGACTGGCATGGTGGCAAACGGGCATTAAGACGGTAAGGGAGAGAGCCCAGGCACACGGCGTGCTGGGAGGGCCTCTGGTCTGTGTGTGCTCCCTGCTGGTGACGCGTGGCCCCACGCCCTGCACGTGGGGACCTACACGCAGTGACCCGTGTGCACAGCAGAGAAGCAAGCACGCAGGCTATCAAGGTTCCTGAGGAAAATGTGGACTTTGACAAAGACCTACACACTTCAAGATGAAGATAACCGTACTGGCGCACCTTCCCCAATTTCTCCCGTTAGCAGGGACGGAGATAAAAGAGCTAAAAAAGCTGAGAAAACGGAGGTATCACTTCCAAAATAAAAGCTTCGGTGCTAAATCAAAAGTCATCACAATTTAGAAACTGCCAGCCTCTGATCAGGTGCCACGAAGGGCCGCGTGGAAATGGCAGAAAAGACGCACAACGCCCTTACCCCACACAGTCATCCGCATGTCCGGTGTCGTAGAAATGCCGGGCACCAAGCTCCTGAAGTCGCTTGTCGATGATTTTCCCGCCGTTACAGAAGTACGTGTATTCGGAGTCACCCAGCCCTGAGAGCCCAGACAGATCATCAGTGCGCAGTCAGATTTAAAGAAGACACATAGAACAGGTAAGTAAAATATTTAAAACAACAGTCCGTACACTGATTAACGGATAAATAATATACAGCTTCACATTTTCTGAGGTTTTCTTGGGTAATACTAAGTATGCAAATAATTGCCTCCTATCTTACAACAGGGAAGTATCAGACGCATCGAAATGAAAACAAATACTTCTTGGCCACTGCTAACAGAAATATTTCCACATTTTTGTTTCCATGAATCTGTAAAAATGTGGAAACCATAGGGGCGCCTGGGCGGCTCGGTCGGTTGAGCGTCCGACTTCGACTCTGGTCATGATCTCACGATTCATGGGTTCGAGCCCCGCGTCAGACTCTGTGCTGACAGCTCAGAGCCTGGAGCCTGTTTCAGATTCTGTGTCCCCCTCTCTCTGCCCGTCCCCCGCTCATGCTCTGTCTCTCAAAAATAAATAAATGTTAAAAAAAAATTTTTTTTAAACGTGGAATCCGTAAAACAAGAATTAGATGCGTTTAAAAAAACGTAACATCTGTCTTTGCAGACTTTTCTGATCTAGCGAGAGGTCTGCAAACTTCAGTCCGTGGGCCAAACACCACTCGCTGTCTGTCTTTATGTAAGGTTGTACGGGAAGACAGCCAAGTCCATCTGTTCACATAGTGTTTACGGCAGCCATCAAGCCACACGAGCAGAGGTAAGGAGTTGTTATAAAGAGCACATGGTCCACAAAGCCCAAAATATTTACCAGCTGGCCCTTTACGGACTGTACTGACCCCCAACCTAGAGCACAGACAGGTAATATACAATCATTTGCCATGTTTCAGGACGAGGTAAATTGGGGGCTGCATCTATGTCTCCTGGTAAGAAAATGGACTAACATTTTCATACTAGGTTAAAAATGTGATATTAAAATGGCCAATTTCTCACTTAATCATCTCCATTACCTTCCCAACAAGAACACGGGGAGCTTTTGGAGGGTGGCGGGGGCAGGAAACGGCCTAGGAATGACTGGAATGGTTGGAAAGGGCTTCAGTCTATACTGTTTTTTGAGGAATTGTTTTTAAAGCAACACGCGTTCATTCTTGAAAAGAAATTAGAAAAACTTGAGTAAAAAAACGTAAATCCTCTAAAATACCCTCTTATTCGAATAAGTCAGCGTCATAACCTCAAATTTCTAATCAGTCACTTAGTGTAATCCACCCTTACAAGATACCCTCCCCAAAATAATTCTCAAAGAGCATTCAAAGAACAATACAGATGACAGGCCAGGAATATGGGCTCTGAATTCTCTCTCTGGCGTCCTCTCTGGCTGAGCTGGTCTTTCGGATCCTTTCTCTTGGTTTTTTAACCTATATTTCCCAGAGCCTTAGGCCAGTGTTTCCTAACCCGGGACACATGTGAGAATCGCCTGGGAGCTTTTACAAACCACTGATGCCAGGGCCCGACCTCCCAACGATTAAGTTAGAATCACTGGAGGTGGGCCCAGGTCACAGAATTCAAGGAAAACTCCACTAGCTGATTCTAGTATGTGGCCGAGATTAGAAATCATACTAGGGCAGTGGTTCCTAAGGAAATCAGATCGACCTGGGCACTGGTTTTAAAAACAAACACAGAAAAACAATAAAACAGCATTCAGAGTTGCTCCTTCAGGAGTTCTTTAAAAAAAAATTTTTTTTTTACATTTACTTATTTTTGAGAGACAGAGACAAAGCTAAAGCAGAGGAGGGGCAGAGAGAGGAGACACAGAATCTGAAGCAGGCTCCAGGCTCTGAGCAAACGTTCAGCACAGAGCCCAGCGCGGGGCTCGAACCCACGAACTGTGAGATCATGACCTGAGCCGAAGTCAGACGTTTAACTGACTGAGCCACCCAGGCGCCCCAAGGGATTCTTTTTATTTGTAACCAAGTCTGGGGTGGGGACCAGCCGCTCACAGTCTGAAAATGGTCCCTGCTTCCACTGAGGTGCTGCTGTGGGGTGAAGCCAAGGGAGGCATTTGCAGAACGCAGCACGATATGTACACTTCCGTGGTTTACATGTTTCTATAAAAGAAAATAAAACAACACACACACACACACACACACACACACGCAAAAACCCCTCAGCAACTCTGCACCATGGTTTGGAAGGGTACGTTCAGGTACCAGGATTCAAACCCATGATAACTGAGGAGAGACAGAATGAAAGCACAGTCCGTACCCAGCAACCCATACCGCAGGTGAGCGAAGAAATCCACCGGCAGCGCCTTGTCCTGGATTTTCTTAACGAACTTGCGAGCGGTGTCGGGCGGGTCGCCCGTGCCCGTGGTGGAAACGACGACCACGAGAGGCGCCGTCTCGGTTTTCAGATCGTACTAGAAGACGAGGAAGGCATGTCAGGGCTCTACAGCTGTATGCGGTTCCGGTTCCGACTTAACGCATCGGCCAGGCAGCCGGCTCCGTCTCTCTCCTAACCAGTCACCTGTTCTGTGCCTGAACCAGTCACCTGTTCTGTGCGTGGCTTAACGGCAGAGAGGGTGCGGAGCACGGTCAAGGTGGGGAAGGTGCACGTCCTGCTCCTTAGACACCAGGGAGCCTGGCTAACTCCTCCCTCCCGTCCGGGGAGCCAGGAATAGTGTGAGTGGTAAACCGAGCTCATCCGTGTTTCTTCGTCCTAATTCTCACCTAAATTTAAATATTCCAAGAAGAGCACTTCGCCATCCCTACTTATGACTCCACGAGCTCTACTGCGCATGTGGATCGTCAAAGCCGCTTCTAAGGAAGGACACAGGATCTGAGCCAACGTTTTAACCAGGCGATTCAATGCTTACAGGACGCGGCACAAGTGGTGCGTGAAACTTTATAGTCTGTGAAAGGAACTCCACCTTGAAAGGGACGACCACGACCTAGGAAGTAGAAAGCTATCTGTTTGAACTTGGATCAGGAACAGGTGGAGAAGTCAATCAGCTGGGACGGCCCCCGTGACTGACACGGGACTAAAATAAGAACACGTACTACTCACCCAGGTCTCAAGTAGCCGCGGATTTAGGTGGTGAGGCGACCCCTAGGGGCCGAATCAGGGCTAGTTACGTAGCGTGGACAACTTTGGTTTTGTTTGTAGCAGACTCAGATTATGTTCTATCACACGGCACCCGCAACGCCAGCTACGAAGTAACCGCAGGATTACAGAACCTGCTGGTTGGTGGGGTTCTCCAGGATCCCTGTCGGATGACTGACATGTGGGGTCCCCTTGGCCCTCCCACATTAAGGGACCAGGTGGTTCTCCTATGAGCAGAGTTTATAATTCACGTGTGCTGCTGACAGTCTAGTTTTCTGAACCAGAGACATGGGAAAGGCCAGAGGAGCTCGTGAACTTGAGTGATTGTAATACACTACATTTGACTCGTTAGTGGCTGGCACAGCATCGTGTGCTTGTATAAACGCTGTTAGTCGCTCTGCACCGGACTGTATAAAACGGTAAAATCTGGAGGGCTCTATCCCACAAACTGAAAGAATACACATGTGCTACGATCTTACAGGTCCTAAGAATTTCTGCAGAGACTGAACGTAAAAAAATCAGCAGTCCTTGACCTAAAGAAGTCGATTCTTCTCTAAATCCTTCCATTTCTACTTTAAGTTTTATTCCACAGAAGAATGACATAGTCCTTGGGGCGCCTGGGGGGCTCAGCCGGTTGAGCATCCGATTTGAGCTCAGACCGTGATCTCGCGGTTAGCGAGTTCGAGCCCCGCGTCGGGCTCTGTGCTGACAGCTCAAAGCCTGGAGCTGCTTCGGATTCTGTGTCTCTGTCTCTCTCTCGGACAACCTCCCCCCACTTGTGTGCATGAGCGCATCCCCTTGCTCTCACTGTCTCTCTCTCAAAAATAAATAAACTTAAAAAAAATTCCACGACCCTTCACTTGCAGGAGCTCTGACATGAATGTCACGTCTTTGTTTTGAGGCACTGGGATTTGTGAGTTGGAAAGCACACGCGTGCACGTGAACACACATCTCATTTGTTGGCACAGTCACCCCGAGAGAGAACAAGGCAAGCATGACTACTTTTGCTTACGGTTAATAGATACTTGCTCCGGTGGTGGGGACTGTTCAGTCTAATTCAAACATACACTTCTATGTTAAAAAAAAAAAAATGGCAGAAACCTTACAACACAGTTGTTTAATAAATTTCTGAATGGGGCGGGGTGAAGGATTACAGTGGCATTCAGCATCTCACTTTGCTGTTTAACATTCCCTCCCAACCAAAATACTGCAGGCACAAAACACCGTAAAAACCACATGCGGAACCGCTTACCTTATCTGACTCACTGATACAGTGAAGATCTGCAGAAAATCCATGTGCAAATGCTTTTTCACAGATTTCCTCTGCTATGGCCTTCGCCTGTCCCTGCTGCGTAGCATAGAGCACCAGAAACCTTCTCATCACTTCAGGGCATATGCTTCAGCTGTAACAATTACACTGGGAAAAAAAAAAAAAAAAAAAAAAAAAACAGAAAAAAGGGATTTTCCTTTTAATTAAGTAATACACCACACGTATTATTTCTCCCTCACAATCTTTTCAGATTGTGCACAGTACCTGCACGTAATACGAAACAGACTTCTCTAGATCTGTTAGCGTTAATTCTCCATGAGTCTTCAAAAGACAGAATTCATCAAACCGTGAGTAAAGCTTTAAGTCCGAGGCTCAGAAATCAGATTCTGGGGTCAGGCTACTTGGGCTTGGGTCCAGGGTCCATCATTCAAAACTACACACCTCTAGGCAGCTTTTCAACTGATCCGTGCCTCATTCCCTCACCCGTACGATGGGGACAAGATGCGCTAGCTGCCAAGACCTGAACAATAGCTGGGACACCGCAGTGCTCAACACATCTTAGGTATTCTTATTTTTAAAAAACGTAAAGGGTCACCTGGGTGGCTCGGTCAGTTAAGCGACTTCGGCTCAGGTCATGAGCTCACGGTTCCCGAGGTCGGGATCTGTGCTGACAGCTCAGAGCCTGGAGCCTGTTTCAGGTTCTGTGTCCCCCTCTCTATCTCTGCCCCTCCCCTGCTAGTGCTCTGTCTCGCTCTCTCAAAAATAAACAAACAGAAAAGAAAAATTTTTTTTTACTTAAAAAACATAAATATTCCGATGAAAGTTTAGGATTCTGTTCCTACATGATCCTAGTGCCAAATAAGCTGACGATAGCCCTGCGGTTCATCTACACATTCTGCTTTATCACTTAATTCAATATCAAATATACGTGAGTGCACTTACATACGTACAAAGAGAGAAAATATTTCCAATCCAGTCAAGCTGGTTTATACGTTTTCCTTGAAGAGAAAACCAGGAGTAAAATAATTATCGCTCACACTCATCCAGTATCTAACACTGAGCGAGCATCCACTTGTAGGCACAGATGTTACCAAATCAAATCTTGGCTTTTCGAGAATGAACCATCAGCAGGTTTATGCTCCTCTGACCAGTTACATCCAAGGATAAATTACGCCACGAAAGAAATGAAAAGAATCGGGTTAGATAACATGTTTAGAATCAGGGAATGTTTAGACTTTAGGGAACAGCGCCCGGCACAGAGCAGGTGCTCAGTAAACCGAATGAAGAAGTGACCACTAGGAAGCTAATACACACCTGGACTCCGCGAGAATTGTGGGCATGGAGTGAGATGGAAACTGTCACCGCTGATCACTACAGCCAGGGACCTCGAGCACGTCCTGGGCGCCAGGCACAGCCCCAGGCGCTTCAGAGGGTGAACCCCCTTGGGGCCGCCACCACTTACAAAGCAGGCGCCGCGGCCCCGCGATTCTCAGAGGCGGATCCCCCGCACCCGCAGGCAGAGCACCAGCAAGGGGGCCGGCCTCCGCGTGCCCCAAACCTTTCCGACTCCCCTGGCCCCCAGTCCGGAGACGCGCTCGGAACAGAGACGCCCACGCAGGGGACCCGCAGCGCCCTGCGGGAGCAGCGCCGCTAGTGCCAACGCCGCCACGCGGCCGGGACCCGCTCCCCGGAGGCGGCAGGAGGCCCCCCGGGCACCGGCCTCCAGGCAGCCCGCCTTCCGGTCTCCGCCCTGCGGGGCCGAGCTGCTGACCGACCCGCGAGCGCCCAGCCCGGCCGGGGGAGGGGCGTGGGGGCGCGGAAGCCGCTGCCCTCACCCACCCTGGGGCGCCTTCCCCCAGGCTCGAGCTGGGCGGGCTGCCCACCGAGGAAACAGCCACCGCCAGGGCCTCACCTGAAGGCGACCCGCCGGAGACTCACGCGGAGAGCGTGGGAACGCAGGCCCTACTCCCGCGCCTGCGCACTCGGTCAGCGCCGGAGGCCGATGAGCTCGGGAAGGACCTGTGCCAATCACAGCGCTCCGGACGCGGGGCGTGGTCTTCGCCGCCGCGCATGCGTCACGCTGCCCGGCGCTTCGGAAGGCGCGTACGGAGGCCCACGAGGCTCCAACGTCCTCGCTGCCGCTCGCTCTCCCGCGGTGTGAGCGCAGTAGGTGTCCCGGCCTGGTAGGTGTCCCGGCCCGGCGTGCGTGGGCCCGCGGCATCGCTGAGGTGTCGGTGCTGCCCCGGCCCCTCCGCTCCTCTCCAGCCGCCGCCCCCGCCCGCCCGGTGCTGTATCGCAGGTCTCCTGGACGTCGGGTTTGGGGGCGCCCGGCGCGTGGGTTCCTTTCGTTCCAAGGAGGACGCGGTCCCCGGGGCGCCCGGTCCCCTCCGGCGCGCGCACTCGCGTTCCCAAATCTCACACGGGGTGTTTAGACCCGGACGGACCGCCCACCTTCTTCCTTTACAAGCTCGCCTCTTCTTGCTTCTTTTAAATCCTACTTTTTCCCGCTTTGCCAAGCTCGGTCCTTTTCTTCCTCAGCACTGGCCAGGTCTTTCCTCCGAGGGGAAGCCAACGTCTCAGGGCTACTTATTGATTTTGACCCTTGCTTTGCGTGGACCTAGACTATTTTTGGCCATTTTACCCGTTAGTCCTTTTGAGTGTATTTCACCAAACGAAGTGCCTTCCAATGACCAACACTTCACATGTAGGAGGCGTGTTTCGGATCTGGACTGTCCGAGGGGGATCCCAGCACCACCACCTAAGAGCTGCGGAAGCTGGGCGTCTGTAAAATGACACCGGAGGTACTTAATTCATGGTGGTGTGAGGGCTAAGCTAGAGGGGGCACAAGAGTGCATAGAAACGATAGTGGTTATCATCGGTAGATGCCAGCCACGTTTCTAAGCTGTGGGGTGCAGGGACTGATCTCCGGGTGCTTGCGTTTCAGTGGGAAAGTTTCGCGGGTCATTTCCTAGGAGTACTCACCCTCAGTTTCATACGCAGTCGTGTGGTTGAGCGAGTCACGTTCTCAGGATATTTGACCGTGTTTTCTTTATTTTCTTTAGTTATAAGATCAAGAGGAGTTGAGACTCTGATGGCATGGCTTTGATTACCCTGCGGAGGAGCCTTTGCCGCTTAGCCGATTTTCGGAAACATGGAGCCCTGGCTGCTCTGAAAAGTCGTCCTGGAAATCCCGTTCACAAGGTGGGCAAGGAGCGTCCGTGTCCGTGGTTCCCTTCACTGCAACCCGAGCCTTTCAGGGTCGGAATCCATCACGCCTGTTGTAAAAAGTTCCATTCCGAAAATGGAAACGCCCTTCACCCACTTGGTGAGCCTGTGTTGTCTCCGGCGCATGATTGGCACGGGCCTGAACAAAATCCTAAAAGCCTGGATGAACCGATGTTTTGCAGGAGGCTCAAGGACTTGGCTTCCTCAGAGGAAGTGTTTCATTTCCTAAGCACGCTGCAAACGTTGCCGGATACAGTGGCAGCGGGAGCCTTACAACGGATTTGGGAAGTGGAGAAAAAAGATGGTGACCAAAAGCTGCCAGAAGAAGTACTGGAGAACGGCGTCTTTCGGGCTTTATGCGTCCGGTTAGAACAGGACTCCTCCAGGCTGTCGGACCCTGCCTTGGTGACTGCGTTACAAGCTCTCTCTCTGTTGAACGTGGACCCTCAGAGTAGCTTGTTACGAAACCTGGTGGCAGAAAGCCAACACCGTGTCAAGAGGGGTGGCCTGGAAGTCCGCAGTCTTTGTATTCTCGGGGAAAGTCTGATTAGACTGCAGGGTCCAGGCTGTGAGACTCTAGAACTGGTTATGTGTCAACTGCAAGAGGAAGAGTTGGAAACGTTCGCCCCTGGGGATATCGTGGCCCTTTATAGAATCCTGCAGGCCTGTAGCGAAAAAGTGGACCGACACCAGGCGTTTCTAAATAAGATAAACCACTTTGCCCTGTCGGCCGTTTCCAGCTTGAGTCCTACGTCGATGAGTGAAATGCTCACTGCCCTCGTGGCTCTTGATCAAACTCAGGCCCTTCCTCTGGTTATAAAATTGGGAAAATACGCCGTGAGGCATATCCCTCGTTTTACTCAAGAAGAGCTCGCGAAAGTCCTGGAGGCTTTCATATACTTTGGGCACAGTGACCGATTTTTCACAACAGCCCTCGAGCAACATGTGGCCTCACTGTGTCTCACTTTGGACCCCGAGGTCGTCAGCAGAGCCATGGCGTACTGCAGTAGGAAACGGATCCTTTCAAAACCCATCCTCGACGCGGTGGCGGAAACTTTCGTGGGCCACTCAGAGAAGTTTTCGCCTCATCAGGTTTCCGAGTTAATCGAACCGTTTGGAAAACTCAATTATTTGCCACCAAATGCGTCTGCTTTCTTTAGAAAGCTGGAGAACCTGCTACTCACGCACTTTGATTATTTTCCACCCAAAACACTGTTGAAAATTCTCCATTCGTGTTCGCTCATCGAATGCCATCCGGTCAACTTTATGGCGAAAATATTCAGCCCTCATTTTCTTCAGCAGCTGCAAGGTGAGTTGGTTATAACTTGGAGAGTGGAAACATTTAAGCCTTGAAGGTGTGATGTTTTCAAGTGGCACGTCTACCTCTTATGCTGAGCAGTGTGGTGCCTTTGTTTTCTCTTCCTAAAAACCTAAAGAACAGATACGAAGTTTCAGATGCCAGTGAAAACACGGAGTTAAAGAATGAAGGAGCACTGCACAGAGAAAGCCATCCCGGGGGCACAGACAGCTGAGCTGAGTCTTGTGGGGACGTGGTGTGACATTGGTGATAGTCGTGACATGTCAGAAGCCACGACGGCAACTGCAGACTCCCCTGCTCAGAAAGGGTTGTCTCGGTCACCTTAATTAAAGGCCACCCACGTACATCAGATGTTAACTGTCCCCACGCTTAAAGGAAATTGTCACTAATTTTAACATACCTGTTACTTTTCACGATAGCTTGAGTTCCTTGGAAGTTCAAGTGAGATGGCATTGGGGTACCTGGGGGGCTCAGTCGGTTGAGCATCCGACTCTTGAGTTCAGCTCAGGTCGTGGTCTCTCGGTTTATGAGTTCGAACCCCGCATCGGGGCTCCGTGCTGATAGCGCGGAGCCTGCTTGCGATTCTGTCTTTCCCTCTCTCTCTCTGCCCCTCCCCTGCTCATGCTCTCTCTCTCAAAATAAATAAAACTTAAAAAAAAAAAAAGTTTAAATGAGATGGCATTGTTGGCAAGCAAGTAGGCATGGTTACCTCTGGCAGGTTATTCCCTGAGTGTCATTTAATAGTACGTTACTTCCTGAGTGATCAGTGTACGTCGTGCGTTCCTGATGTTCCTTTCTTCCATCACACAAACCAAAATTCAAACTCGACTACAACTGGAATCCTTCTTATTTCAGGTGAAGAATCGTATGTGGACAGACTGAGCCTCGCACAGCTGACCCAGCTGTTCCTAACCTCAGTGCTAGAATGCCCTTTCTACAAGGTAAAAGCAGGAGCCGTGTTACCTTATTTCCCCGGAGCAGCGGGGTGGGGGGGTGGGGGGCGGGGGCAGCTTGCTTTAGAGTCCCCTCCCCATCTTTTAAGTTTCTCCCCTTTTGATCTGTCTCACTAACCTCATCAGGAAGCGGAACTTTCCTTCATTCTCACTCGGAGTAACTTCCCCACTAGGTGGCCTTCTCTTTGACAAATTGGCCCCATACCTGTGTTCTTGTCCTCGAAGTACCCACTTCCTGATGCGCCAGGGGTCTGGAGGGTTCCGTGGAGTGCTGCAGGCGTACGAATCAGAGCGCCCTGGATGGACTCTGAGGGTCTGAAGGGCTTGCGCTCCCCACTTCTGTTAGATTCGGAAATGTGAGTCCCTCGTTCAGTTAGGACTGAACGCATCCGAAACTGGTTCAGGCACATTTCTAAGCTGAGCCACAAGTTTCAGTCTTCTCTGATACAGTTTAGTGTAGGTGGACTTTGCGCTTCCTGTCTAGTACTCTAGAGATCCGTCCTCATAACTTAATCCAGCACCTTGTTCAGGATCACAGGTGTGCTCTCCAGACTCGCCCGTCCCTCCCTGGTCCTCCGTGCTAGACCGAATCACGTTTAAGAACAGCTCATTTTGGGGCGCCCGGGTGGCACGGCCGGTTGAGCATCCGACTCTTGATCTCAGCCCAGGTCGTGATCTCCCAGTTTGTGAGTTGGAGCCCCACAGTATTGGGCTCTGCGCCGACAGTGCGGAGCCTGCTTGGGATTCTCTCTCTCCACCCCACTGCTGCTCGTGGGCACAGGCTTGCTCGCGCGCTCTCTCTCTCTCTCTCTCTCTCTCTCTCAAAGTAAACAAACATTTAAAAAACAAAAACAGCTCATTTTAGAGTAAGGTGGAAGAATGGAAAGATACCGCTATTTTCTTTAAAACAGCTTCAACAGGGGCTCCTGGCCAGCCCAGTCAGTAGAGCATAGGACTCTTGATCTCTGGGTTGTGAGTTCAAGCCCCATGTTGGGCATGGAGCCTACTTAAACAAACAAACAAACAAACACAACAGCTTTAACTGTACTAAGGCTTATAAAAGTAAATGCTACTGACCACAGCCTCCTTCCATCCCCGAAGGAGCAGTGTTGGCATTTTTATGTACGTTGTGCACAAATACATGAACACTATCCTGTTTCTCTCTTCCCTCGGAACAGGGCTGCTCCAAGTCCAGTGCGCTCTCACATGCCCAGTACACCATGGGCATTCCTCGAGGCAAGACATGAAAATTAAGTGCATTCTTTTTGTTTTTCAGTCTAGCTACTAGATTCCTGACTAGATTCTGGGCTGACAGATGTGTTTCCCCTGATACTGGTAGATGTCCCTGCACCTGCAGGGAGTGAAGACAGCCACGTCCCCGTCGCTTCTGTTGCCGTGCGTTACTAGTCCCTTGAGTCGTTCTCTTTTGACTCCATGGAAAAGTACCGTGTCACATGTTTAAATGGCATTTTAATGAGCGATAATGAGCCAAATGTAGTTTCACAGTGCTGGCTGGTCACTTACATCTGCTGTGAATTACTTTGTTCCCTCCTGACTCAGATTCCTGTCGGTTGTCTTTTTTCTTTTTTTTTTTTTGTCCTATTTTTTTAATTTTTTGTCCATTGTAAAATAGAGGTATTAGCTACTATGTATATTGCACATATTTGGTCCTGGTGTGTAGTTCTTAATTTTGGTGTGTGTGGGGGGTTAGTTTAATATTGTTTATGATCTCTGTTTACTCTACAGAAATTTTTAAGTTTTCTAAAGTCAGATGTATCCATCTTTTATGGTTTCTGGGTTCCTCTCTCCTGTCAGAATATGTTACCATTCCTAAGGTAATACAAATATTTTACTAAATTTTTAAAAATACTCATTTCCCTTACTGTACGTACAGCGCTTTAACCCACCTGGAATTTATGGTAGTCCTCGACGTGTGCTAGAACTTTCACTTGGTTATTTTCCAGACAGATTGCTGGCTGTGCCATTTATTACGTAGCTCTCCTTCTCCCAGTAAATTGAAAAGTCACCCTTATCACATTGTCCTCTGTTCAAAACGTGAGTGTCCTTAAGGCCCTTGAGACGATTCTAAGAGTTCCAAAGATGTTTCCTGAGATGCAGGAGCACTGTTGTCTCCTCCCTCCCTCTCTCCCTCCTTTCCTTTCTTTCTATGACCGAGGACTACTTTTAAAACACATTTAGGGGGCGTCTGGGTGGCTGAGTTGGTTAAGCGTCCGACTTCGGCTCAGGTCGCGATCTCCGTGATTCATGAGTTCAAGCCCCACGTCAGGCTCTGTGCTGACAGCTCAGAGCCTAGAGCCTGTCTTCGGATTCTGTGTCTCCCTCTCTCTCTGCCCCTCCCCTGCTCATGCTCTGTCTCTGTCTCTCAAAAATATATAAATGTTAAAAAAAATTGTAAACACATTTAAAAGATCCATTGAACTATTGGATTTGAACTATCACAAGAATTTTTTTCTGTTGTCACTTTGAGGAAGGTATTTGTCCTTAATCCTGGAGAAGTATCCAGTCTATAGAGCAATACCAATCCAACTTCTATGCAGGCAACCTTGTTTTAGTTAATGGTTTTGTATCTTCCTTTCTCATGTTTAAACATACAATTTTCAGGGTCAGAAACTTCTTCCTAAATATCAAGTGAGGTCATTTCTTACCCCGTGCTGTTCCCTGGAGACGCCGGTGGATTTTCAGCTTTACAAATCCGTGAGGATTGGGCTGATCGACCTTCTGGGAGCAAGAATGTATTTTGCTTCAAAAGTGTTAACACCGTATTGTTACACAATAGGTAAGTACGGGGGAGTCTTGCTGTTTACCAGCCCCGGCCTGCCGTGCTCTTTGGGAGTATGTGGGACTTCGAAGCCGCTGGAAGGTCTGGAAGTATAAGACGCAGTTGGCCCTTCCCTGAAGGTAGATTGGAAGAGTGGGTGAGCCGGGGGCTGTGCAGTCCGGATGCGTGAGGGGCATCCCGCCTGTTAGCTGCATGGTAGGGGAATGCCTTTGGGCCAAGGAACCTTTTTCCGTGTGCTGCTTTTCTGTAAAATGAGAGTAAGAAGAGGGACCCGGACTTGCCTATGCACTGAGTGAGTGGTACCGCAGCATAGGAAGTGCTGGCAATCAGTAGCCAGTATAATCGCTGTGCTCCTCTAGGTCGGTGCTGCCCGGCACCGGGGCCAGCAGCACCTGTGGCTGCTTCAGTTGACATTAGTTAAAATTTAAAAACAATCCAAAGTTCGGTTCCTTGGTTGCACGGGCCACACGTCAAGGGCTCAGAACCACAGGTGGCTGGCGCGGCCGCACTGGACAGCAAAGGTGTAAACCCTTGCATCATGGCAGAAAGTTCTGCTGGGCGGGGCTGACTGGACACTTCGAGCCCTTCTGCACCTAACAGTTTTCTAAATGAATGAGTGTAAGAGGACCGGCTCCAAGGAGACGGTGTTTCATAGGCTTCAGGTGGTCACAGCTCACTTCCCTCCTCCTTTAGGGGCTCTATTTACAAATGGGGACAGCAGGACATCAGAGGGAAGGAAGTGGGGGTCTGCCAGGCCCAGCCACCACACGTTGGGGTGCAGGAGGCTCTGCCGACCCTGGAGACCCTGGGAGACCCCATGAGGAAAGTTTCACCTCGCGTAGGCTACAGCCTGCCTTCGCTTCCTGTCTGGGGTGGCGGGTTCCCCGCACTCCCCTCAAGGAGAGGAAGTACGGGCGATTCATGTCACGTCCGACGCCTTGGGTTAGTGGCCGAGGCTGACTCGGTGGATCCAGGGCCGTCTAAGTCAAAACGCTCACCGAGGGCCGGCGTGCGCATTACTTGGCAGCCTCCAGCGCAGCTGGTAGATCGCACTGTGGACGCTCTCAGAACAGGAGGAGGAGGAAAGGAATGTAGTGTTTGTGAGGGTTATCACCCGGAGAATTTCCTTTCTTCTCTCACCAGATGTTGAAATTAAATTAGACGAAGAAGGATTAGTACTGCCCTTCACGATTGATGAAGATGTGCATAAAAGGTAAAGAAAGCTGGTGCGGTTTTCACGTTACAGAACTCATTGGGGTTAATGACCGATGGTATTTTCTTGAGGTGGGAAAAGAGGGGCGCCTGGGCGGCTCAGTCAGTTAAGCGTCTGACTCTCAAGTTCAGCTCAGGGCATGATCTCACGGTTCCTGGGTTCAAGCCCCGCATCGGGCTCTTGGCTGTTAATTCCGAAGCTTACTTGGGACTGTCTCTCTCTCCCTGTCTCTCTCTGTCCCCCCCAACTCAAAGTAAATAAATAAAGCATTAAAAGAAATACTTAAAAAAAAAAGGTGGGAAAATAGACGTGTTTCTGGAAGTAAAGACGCTGCTGTAGCATCCCAATTCTAGAAATTCCTTGTAACAGAAATATTAATATTAATCACTTTCTCAGCAGTTTAAAGGATGGCACACTCATGATTTATTTGAAAATAATATTGACACGCAGGAATAGCCGAATCCCAAATAAACTCTTTCCACTAAAAATGTATAAATGTTTTGGATTGTTTTAAAAACTAACTTTCTCCATCCGATTTTTCAGGTTAGCGCTATGCATTGATGATCCAAAAAGATTTTCACTGAAAAGCAAACACTTACTGGGAAAGGAAGCTATTAAACACAGACACCTGCGCCTGCTGGGTTATCAAGTTGTTCAGGTAGGAATTCGCGTATTTTCTTCTCCCCGAAAGCAACTTCTAATTTAGATGTGCTTTCTCCAGGGTGCTAGGTGGTCTGCCGGCCCAGTGGACCAGGCATCTTACGTCTAGTTTAAATGCGAACTTTGTGCATTATTTTCCCAGTTAAAAAAAAAAAATCTCTATATTTTGAAATACAGAATATTCAGATCCCCAGTTTTCTGAAAGTGAGACTCCCCATACCTTCTCTCAGCTATGGTAACCTCTGCTTCTAGGATTACTGAGCACCTGTTTTGCTTTAATGTCCCTCTGATCGAACGAATAGAAATAGACAAGATGACCCCATTAAAACCAGGATCTTCAGGGCGCCTGGGTGGCTCAGTCGGTTAAGCATCTAACTCTTGATCTCGGCTCAGGTCATGATCTCACAGTTCGTGAGTTCGAGCCCCATAGCGGGCTTTGCGCTGATGGCATGGAGCCTGCTTGGGATCCTCTCTCTCCCTCTACCTCTACCTGCCTCTCTCTCTCTCTCTCTGTCTCTCTCTCAAAATACATAAACATTAAAAAAAATTAAAAAAACCAAACAAACTAGGATCTTCATCGTACTTTCAACACTTGAGCCCTTATTTGTGTTTGTATTGTCAATCTCTTAACAAGGTGGTCTGTGCCTAGTCAGCACCGAATGTTCATAGACCTTCCCAGTCATTCGGTGTCTACGGGTCTGCTCTCTGCTGTCCTGTCTGTTCACTTTTCCCCACTCCACAGTTTACCTACATCCGCAGGTCACCCCTCCTGAAACTAACGTGCCGCTGTGTGCGGAGAAGCCTTTATGCTCCTTTACTGCTGACAAGATGGAGCGGAAGCCCCTCTGCGCCTCGGCATCCAAGACCTTCCAGCCAAGCTCAGCCGTCTTTTTCCTGCCCCCGCAGCCTGCACCCCGCTCTCTCCTCCCTCCCTTCGGCCAGGCTGCCTCCACCAGCGGCCTGGTCTAGGCGCTCTGTGCATCCAAGTTCTGGCTCGGGCTCCCCTCCGCCCTGACCCGAAATGTGAGCCTCTCTCCATGCGAGACGCCCATTCTCTCTGCGTGTTCTGCTGCTCATTTACTGAGCTCCACTGTGTGCCCGGCACCCTTGCAGGCACTGGGGGCACTCGATCAATAGCTTTGCCATCCAGGCGCCGTGGTGGAGGATTCGAGGAACCAAAACGCCAGGCTGACTTTAGAACATGACGAGTTATGATGTATTCGATTTCCCTCCCTTTACAGATCCCCTACTATGAGGTTGAGATGCTAAAATCAAGAGTCGAGTTGGTGGAATATCTGCAGAGAAAACTATTTCCTCACAACGTGGGCATTCGCTGGTAACAAACAGGGTACTGGCCTTAGGACTCGGTGAAAGAACTTGTTTCCATGGGACTTGGTCCAAACAAGGATGTAAAAGGATGCAAGCTGTGAGTTGGCCGTGATCTGGAAAGGGTCTGTAGTTTTCCTTATGCCATATATACACTTGCCAGTGGTAAATTTAAAATAAATTTTTATTTTTATTTAATACTAGTATTTTTATACACAAAGCAATTGACCAAGTACAATAAAGAAATGTCATGAGCATTATTATTTTGTATCTTAGAGACAGAGGGCCTGCGTGTGCACACGCAGGAGAGGGTAAAGGCCAGTGGGAGAGAGAATCCCAAGCAGGCTCCACACAGTACGGAGCCCGACTTGTGGCTCGATCCCACGACCCTGGGATCATGACCTGAGCCAAAACTCAAGATCCTGACGCTCAACTGACTGAGCCACCCGGGCGCCCCGAATGTCCTTACTTTTAAATCTTTGTTTCGCCATAGTTACTTGTTAACTGAAAATGTTTTCTTTCAAGACCTTTCTTTGTTAACTCTTGTAACAAACAGAAGGAAGAAATGTCTCCGTACTGTGTTAGAGGCTGTTTCATGGTAAGAAGGAGTAGGATTATGGATATCCACGTGTAAGGACAGAATTACGCAGAAATAACCCTTGAGTTAAGAAGAAAATGTTTTCCATTCGAGTGGGAGCTATTTGGTTTTTTTTAAGGTATAAAGACATGAAAGCTCATATTTTTAGGCAGGACTTTGGGAGGGCCGTTTGGGGGGAGAAGCTGCTGAATTTTGAATCCGGAATGGACAGATTGTCTCCTGTTAAGAGTAAGATGCGTCCCAGATCTGTCCCTTCCCATCCTTTCCCCTGTCCTGTCAGGGTCAGGTTAAAGTGCTGGGGGAGAAGAGGACACAGAGGCCGGGCTGGTGACGCAGAGCTCCCAGCGCTGCGACTCGGGCAGGGAGCCGGCCGCCATCCCGCGCTCCGGCCACGCGCCCGTGCAGCACACTGCAGCCCAGGCTCCTGTGGGTCCCCGGCCTTCTGAGTCGGGTTTTGTTCCCACGTTGTGGGTTCCGGGCCAGCTCAGCGGGCTTGAGCGTCCCACCCATGTCAGGCGTCACAAGCGCCGGGCGAAGCTGGGCTTGAGAAGCAGTAGAGCACAGCGGCCAGGAATCCAGCCGGGGTTCGAGTTCCTGCCTGCTGCCTGATGACCTTGGGCCTCCGTTCCCGCAGGGATAACCAGCAATTATAACGGGCTTGTGAAGAGTTCCTGGGACGGCTGCGACTAAGTACCACACAACAGAAGTTTATTTTCTCTGGGCCCTGGAGGCCAGGAGTCCGCAATCAGCATCAGCAGGGCCGCACCCCCTCGGGGGCTCCAGGGGTCGATCTGTCCTTGCTTCTTCCAGCTTCTGACGGCCCCGGCATTCCCTGGTGTGCGGCAGCGTGTTCACATGGCCGTCGTCCCTGCATGTGTGTGTGTGTGTCTGTCCATCGTCCTCTCCCTGTGTATGCATTTCTGTGCCCAAATTCCGCCTTTTCCAAGGACTCAAGCCCTATGGGATTGGGGCCCACCCTAATGACCTCATCTTGATTGACTCTTGTGAAGACCCTATGTCCAAAGAAGGTCATATTCACAGGCATTGGAATTAGCTTTTTGGGGAGGGGTGGGGGCGGTGGGAGGGACAGGATTCAACCCACAAGAGGTCGAAATGAGAATTAGTTGAAATACAGAAGCCACTTGGAAAAGTTCCCGGAGCAGAGCAAGCCCATAGTCTACGGCTGGTGGAGCGCGTGCCTCTGCCTGCAGAGAAGGAGACTAACAGCCAGCCAACAGCGGGGGCAGGGAGGTGCCTAGAGGCTGCCCAGTCCTGTGCCCACTCAGCCTTCCTGCTCCCTCCCCCGCCTCCAGGCCAGCCCCACTGCCCACTGCTAGCCTCTGCCCATGACTCGCTCATCCTCAGGCATGAAATGGCCTGAGATGAGGTGAGAAAGGAGGGGAAAGAGACCCGACAGCCACACGAGGACATGGTGACGGCTGCTCTAAATGCTATGGAGAAAAAGTACAGCCTAGAGTGTTCTTCCTCCACCTCTGCTGTGGGTCTAAATCCTCCCCCATAGTGATTGTCCTTCCTCCAACCAGTCACATCCCCCTTCCCCTGTGCCTACAGTTCCCTCCCAGTCTCATTTGTCTCTCTCTGCCTTCTGGTGGTTCCCCAGTTATGAAAGTGCGGGGGGGGGGGGGGGGCGGAATGCATTAGCTGCGGAGGGAAGGGAGGGAAGGGAACAGGGCCCAGGCCTGAGGGGCCAGGAGTTGAGTGAAGCCAATCAGTGAGCAGATGATTATAGTGGGGAGCCCCCTGGCCTCCTGGTGTGCGAGACTCCAAATGGAGAACAGCCCAGGCCTGCAGGGGGAGTGAGGGAGGCTCTGTGATCTGAAGGTTAGGCTGAAGGGAGGTGGGTCTGTGCCTTGGAGAACATTCCAGGCATGGCAGGGCCACAAAGCACCCAGCAGTCTTACCAAGGGAGGTCAGACTAACTGATACTGGTTTTACAGCAAATTTTAATCCTGGGCCCCTGGGTGGTTCAGTTGGTCAAACATCTGACTCTTGACTTCAGCTCAGGTCACGATCTCGTGATTCGTGAGCTCAAGCCCCACATCGGGCTCTGTGCTAGCAGTGCGGAGCCTGCTTGGGATTCTGCCTCCCTCTCTCCGCCCCTGCCCTGCTTGCTCTCTCTCTCTCTCTCTCTCTCTCTCTCAAATAAAAATAAACTTTAAAAAAATTATTTTTATTTTTAAAAAATAATACAAAAATAAAGCAAATATTAATCCTGAAAACGTACATGTTTGTCATGAAGATCATTTAGGCTAATAAGTAGATACAAGGTTTCTGGTTTCACCAAGTGGAGTGAATTTGACGAATCCTGTAAGATTCTAAAGCCAAGTCCTTATCATCGGAACCCTCAGGTTTTAATGTTTACCCATACAAGCAAAAGTGATGGTATTGTTGGAATGACTTATCCAGTTTCATAGCTCTTGCTACGATACATTGACGGTATCTTTTTTTTTTTTTTAAAGTTTATTTATTTTGAGAGAGAGAGGCAGAGAGAAGGAGAGACAGAATCCCAAGCAGGCTCCACTCTGTCAGCGCAGAGCCCAACTCGGGGCTTGAACTCACCAACAGTGAGATCATGCAAGAGTCAGACACTTAACCGACGGAGCCACCCAGGCGTCCCTGGTGACATCTTTCAATATCTTGCTGTAGCTTTTCAAAAGTAAGAGCAAAGAAAATTTTTAAAAAAGGAAAAAAAAAACGGGTGAAAAATTGTTCTACTTGAAAGCATTCCCCCCTCCCCACGGCCGTCAGCACCATGGTGGTATTCTTCAGACCCACCTCTAGGGGGCAGCAAAGCTCGGGCTATTCATTGGGTTGCAGCAGTTCAGAAAGGAGATTTCGGGAGGAGAGTGGATCCGTGGGGGCGGGGACAGGAGCTGTGGGAGCGAGGGGTGACCTTTCGGTCAGAACAAAACACGTGCTTTTCCTTTCCTTCCTCTAAAAAAGGAATGCATGTCGCCTGAACCACCCAGACTGGAAGGGTCGACAGGACGCAGGCCAAATGCCTGCTAGGGTAGCAGTTCCTTGGAGACCCGGGACCCTGTCTGCCACCCTCCTACGGCCGGGTGTGTGTGGAGGCTTGGTAAACGTCTGTTGGGTGGAAGGAAAAACAGGAAGGAACCGAACTCAGTGTATTTTTGGTAGAATTCTGAGAGAGCAAGAAGCCTCCGGTTCCCTCTAAGAACACTGCACCCACGGAAGCCTTCGAGTTCAAGTGCAGTGAGGGCATCTGGGCTCAAGGTGGCGAGCTAGGTGACAGCCCCCAAAAGCTGAGATTTCCCCAAACTGGAAACATGCACGGACCCTTAGGAGTCTCCGTGCTTCGCGTAAGGATAGTGAAATGAGACACCCCTTGTAACGTGTTTGGCCACAGCCTGGAAAACAGCAAGTGCTCAGTAAGACTGGTGGGTTGTTGTGACCAGTACGTGTGTTAAGGTTGCATTTTTATTCACCGTCATCATTACAACTAGTGGCGAGGGTGCACGCCAGGAATGCTCCGGGGGAGGAACACGACTGCCACCGTGAACGTGTGGCAGCCGCTTTGGTTACTTGGCATCAGGGACATGGTGCTGGGAACCCTCATGCTGTAAACTCTTTGCTGTTTGAAGTCGGCTCGACAAGAACAGAACATTCCTTTGTCGCCTCCAGGATCCTGAGCCACGTCAGAATCACATGAGTGATTTCGACACGAAGACGTAGCCTCCATTTCCAACCTGATGCAGAGCTTCAGCAGAGAGGGGTGGGGTTTGGACACGACTTCCCACATTTATCTTCCCTTTGAGGATCTGGAGTCAGCTTCTCGGGTCTCGGGTCAGGCCCAACGGTAACCCTTTTACGGGCAAACCTGTTCTGCTTCTCTTCTACTGACCTCCCACGCAGCTTCAACGGGTTTTACCCCCAACCCACCTTCCCCAAATCGTCTGATCACCAGGCCGCCCCTGCCCTTGGTTCCCCTGGGGACCTGTCTCCCTTGCCTCAACAGTCAGTGAGCCTAACTTCGAGGTGGTGTTCTTTGGCTGTGGGATGTCATATGACATCTCACCCTGGGGGCGTCTGGGTGGCTCAGTCGGTTGGATGTCCAACTTCAGCTCCGGTCAGGACCTCACAGTGTGTGGGTTCGAGCCTCATATCTGTGCTGTCAGCACAGACCCTGCTTGGGACTTTCTGTCACCCTCTCTCTGTCCCTCCCCTGCTTGTTCTCTTTCTCTCCGTCTCTCTCAAAAATAAACATGAAAAAGGAATTTTTGAAGACATTTTACCTTAATATACGTGTAATCCCATCTGAGAAGAAAACCAGCTTTCCTGTCCCCACCCTCTCCCAGTGCCCCTGGCGTCTAGCGCACACTCTGATAGTATGTGAAGTTATGTGATATATGATATTATGTGATAGCGCACACTCTGATATCTGAGTTCTGATGACTGCAGGAAACAATATCTCTTAATAACTCTATTGTTTTCTTTAATGTTTATTTATTTTGACAGAGCTCGTGCACACATGAGCAGGGGAGGGGCAGAGAGAGAGGGAGAGACAGAATTCCAAGCAGGCTCTGCGCTATCAGCAAAGAGCCTGACGCAGGGCTTGATCCCACAAAATGTGACATCATGACCTGAGCCAACATCAAGAGTCTGACGTTTAACTGACTGAGCCACCCAGGCGTCCCAATAATATTACCAGTTTTTGCTTTTATTATGGAAAACTCTGAACACGCAAAAAGAAAACATAAAGAACAATGTAATGAATCCATGGGAGTCCTTTTATTCGGCATGAAAAATTACCAAAATTCTCCAGCCATGTTTCACCTATTGCTTCCCTTTCTTTATTGGAAAGTTTGTAGTGAAATCCAGGCTATCATACAGTTTATTCCTAAATACCTAAGTCTGCATCCACAACCAATGAACACTTTTTTTTAATCTAAGCATTCTACCATCGTTACAACTAACAAACTAATAATTATCCTCTACAGTCATTTAATACCTGGTCTACCATTCTAGCTTTCCTAAGCTGTCGCAGAAATTATTTGTCAACTGTTGAATCGGGCTCCAGACAAAGGTCCCATATTACCTTCAGATGTTCTATTACTAAGTCTGCCTCAGGGCAGAGGGAAGACAACATGATGCACCCAAAGTCAGCCCTGGCACCGCACAAAGCCCACGGTGCTGCAGTGGGACTGGGCGGGGGAGTATCACACCCGCACCCCCCAGCTGAGCTGATCCCCCCCACGTAGTTAACCCCCCACGTAGCCGGCGTGCCTGCTTCAGCTATTAATTCACTCCCTTCGAGGGTAGCTCTTCATTCCTTCCCCTTTCCGTTCTGCACAGCACTTTGCAGGTACAAGTTACACACACACTCTGACTTTCTGTTCCACTCGTACTGGGAATACATAACAGGATCTTGGTGGGGAGGGTGGGGGGAAATGTTTTCAAAGGAACTAACACCTCGAGGTAATTAAAACACAGCAAGTCTGTCTTATCTCTCCTTTCCTCTGCCCTTAGGCCCCTGCCCTGCAGCCTCGGGGTGGTGGCCGCTCCTGGAGGAGGGGGGAGCAAGGACTCACCTGAAACGGCTTCCCACGTCAGTAGATGCCGCCACGCCTGCTGCTGTCCACTCCAGGTCTCTTCTGACCCCGAGGCGATGCCTGCAGCGGAGCCCACGCAGCACCTGGCGGGGGTCATTCAAGGTCAGGAGGAAAAGGCCCAAGGGCAGGCTTCAACCCAGATGGACTCGGAGCAGAGGATAAAAGGCGCCGCCTCCAGGTTCATCGATCTGGCAGGCACTTCCGATCACCGGCTCCACGCTCCTCAGAAAGTTCTGGGCAGGGCAGAGCTCTGGCTGCCCTTGATAATTCATTCTTCTACTGACTTTCCTGCCTCTCCCACTCCTGCTCCGTCATTCATGCCCCCTGGAATATCTCCCAAATAAAGTCAGAGCACTCGAGCTCACATCTACCTTTAGAGCGAACCAAGCTATAGCAACTGTATTACTCGTTTTATTTAGTCACCGAAGATCGGTTGAGGACCTACTGTGTGTCAACCATCCTTGCAGGATGTACTTGAGCCATCAAAGAAGAAAAAGATGTATGTCTGTCATCTCGCCCTCCTGAGCACTCAGTCTGGTGCATAATTAAATGTCACGTCCTGAAACTAGCAACAGATTCACATCCCTAGAGCCTTGGAGAAAGATTTTACGGTGCAATTATTTCAGTGTCAGTGTTAGCTGCCTTCTCAAGCTAATTGAGGTCAGCCAGTTCCCTGTTCCACACGGTGATACTGGATCACCTACGCGAGGTGTGCAAAGTCGCGTGACCGACTGACCACCTCTGTCACATCTTTAAAAGAGGTTGGAGAGACTGAGAGAGGTAATGGATTATAAGAGCTTTTTTTTCTTCCTTTGTGGTGCTTTTAGGAGGACTCTGCCCCATGGGGGAAGGATGAGAGACACTTTCCCTTCACTTCACACACAGGAGAGGTGGTTGTGCTCTGTCTCCAAGCTCCAAGGACACGTCAGCCTCTCATGAGATGCCCCCTGGAGCTTGGGGACAAAGTAGACTGGTGTCTGACCTTTGTCTGTCCCAGCCCAAATCCTCTGTCCTTCCAGTGGAGCAAGGAGATGGGCATCAGGGCGAAGAAGGCACATGGGGTTCTCAGAGGTGCCATGAGACCGAACGGTGGCTCGACACTAAGTCCTGCACACGAGGACCTCCAGGGGACACGAGGACACCTCAACAGAGAGGTGCCACCTTGTGCCTTGAACTGAGAGGTCTACACCAGCCTGCATAAGGAATTGCAGACAAGAGATTCCTCCTAAGAGGGGGGATGAGAAGGTAGAGGGTTGTCCCAAGAGCTTTGCGTCTGGTCCCTGCCTAGCTGTCCTCCTTCACTTCCTCCAGTGTCCTCTGTGAGAAGTAAGGGAGATGCTTCATTTTCAGAAATACCAAAAAAAGCTGTGCTGTCTAGTTAGCAGTAGGTTCGCAACGTATTGGAAATATGCATGCGCCCCTTCACATAGGAGTCCCAAACCCTTAGACACTTCACTTCCTAGTTGTTCTTCTCCTCTGTGTTTTGTGGACTTATTTTCACAAGCTTTGCAATGAGCATGCGCCAAAGAACAGGGCGGAGGAACTGACAGTCTCAGGAAATGTACATTTATTCTAGTCAGACTGCTTTTTGCCTTACATGGGCTAGGCAATATCCAGGTAAGGCTGTGACCTCTGCAGTACTCAGCCAATGAGGAACCAGGGGAGGGACTTGCGCGCTAGGAGATAAATTGTCTGCTGGGACCACCCCAGCGTGGCCTGTCCATCAGACACCTGCTCTTTTTTTTTTTTTTTAACAGTTTATTCATTTTTGAGAGACAGAGCCTAAGCAGGGGTGGGGCGGAGAGAGAGGAAGACACAGAATCTGAGGCAGGCTCCAGGCTCTGAGCATCAGCAGAGAGCTCTACGCGGGGCTTGAACTCACAAGCCATGAGATCATGACCTGAGCCGGGGTCGGACGCTTAACTGACTGTGCCACCCAGGCGCCCCAGACACCTGCTCTTGCGAGAATGTTGATTAAAGTCTCCCTTCACTGTGCTCTGAGTCTCCACCTCCCTCCTTTGACTGGGTCGGTGGGCTTCTCACATCCTCGGCTTCTGAAACTCCACCACCCTCTTTTCTTGCTGCCTTTGGAGCACATCAGGATTGGTCTGCCTCGGGCCCCACCGCTGCTCTTCCCTCTGCTTGGAAGGAACTATCTGGAAGACTTGCACAAGTCTGGCTCCTCCTTATTACAGTTCTGCTCCATTATCACCTCCTCCCAGAGGCTGGCCTTTGCCAAGCACCCTGGTTACAGTACTTCCCTAGTTTTTGTCACCCTGTTGCCTTTCCCCTCCTAACTTGTATTAAATCATGAGTTTCTGCTCCATGAACTTTCGGCCAAGGGCCTCTGGAACTAGCATTCAGATCCAGAGACAACATGACCACGTTAGCAGAGGGGTGCCAGCGCTCCAGCCAGAGCCGCTGACTGGAGCGGATTTAATTCCTGGGAGCCTCACACCTTCCCTGGCAATACCAGAAGTACTAGCCACACGCGGCCACCCAGCCCTTGAACTGCGGCTGGGGCCACGTGTTCAAATGACAGTTTGATGGACATACCGAGTAAAATAAATATACTATTACAATTAACGTCACGCGCGTGTGTCTTTGTGCCTTTTCAGTGGGTACCGGGAAGTTTTAAATTACGTGTGTGGCTCCCATTACGTGCCCATGGGGCGGCGCTGCTCGAGACCCTCTTCAAGCTCCTGGTCTTCATCCCCTCTGTCAGCGGACTGGAAGCTCCACGTGGACACCTGCGGCTCGGTTCAAGGTGGCACCTCCAACGCCCGCACAAGGAGGGTGCGCGGTCGGAAACTTCCTGACAAACCAGTGGTCTGGGCGAGGGATCCCACGCTGCGCGGAGAAGGGTCAGCGGGTTGGAAGGCGCTGGTCCCAGAGGCGTCCCCACCCCCCACCCCGGGAACCGCGTCCGCAGCAGGGACTCCAGGGCCTCACCTGCGAGGAAACACCGGGGCGTGGCTGGGGCTGGTGGGGCCCGGAGGACCGGCAAGTGGGGCGGGGAGGAGAGGAGTGGAGGGGTGAGCCCGGAAGCGGGGAGGGGCGGGGGGCGCGGGGCAGGAGGGGGCGGGGCGGGGGCGGGGTGGAGAGGAGAGGGCGGCGCGTTCCCCCCACGGCCCCGCCCCAGCCTGTCCCCGAGGGGACGCGGTTTCCAGGCGACGCCGAACGCGGGCGCCCGGCTGCCTGCAGCGGGTAGACCCGGGCAGGGCCCTCGGCGGTCGGGAGCGACCTCGGCGGGCGCGGGGGCGCTGGACGGGGGTGGCATGGAGGACGACGAAGAGGAGATCACCGCCGCCACGCTGCGGAGCAAGCCCCGGCCGCTGCCCCTCTCGGAGCTCTCCGCCTTCAGCTACGTCCCCCCGCGGCGCCTGGACCCCAAGGAGCACAGCTACTACTACCGCTCGGGCAAGGTGAGCCGCCCAGGGTTGGGGCTGCGCGGCTGGGCGCCGGGCGGCGAGTCGGAGGGGCTGTGGAGACTGGGAGAGAGGCGGGATGGGGGCGGGGTTCACTGCCAGGGGGTGGGGAGAGGGGGATGGGGCGGGGCTGCACTTCCGGGGAGGGGAAGGGGGTGGGGCGGGGCTTCATTGTCAGGGAGGAGCGTGGGGTGGGGAGGGGGCGGGCCTTCACTGCCAGGGAGGGGCGGGAGGGGACTGGGATGGAGGCGTGGCTTCACTGCCTGGGATGGGCGGAGGGGATGGGAGGGGGCAGGGCTTCACTTCCGGGGAGGGGCAGAGGGGATGGGGCGGTGCTTTATTGTCAGGGAGGAGCGTGGGGTGGGGGGCGGGACTTCACTGCAAAAGAGGGGTGGGATGGGAAGACGGGTGGGGCGGGGCTTCACTGCCAGGGACGGGTAGGAGGGGAGGGGGTTCGGGGAGGGGGGTAGGGATGGAGGAGAGGGAGGGTGGAGGCAGGAGTCTTTGCCTGAGAGCCGGATGGAGGTGGGGGGTGAGCAGAGGGAATGGGACCAGGCTGCAGAACCGGGGAGGGGGCTGGAGGAGAGGCGGGGTGGGCGCGTTGCTGCAGGAGGTCAGAGCTACACTTTGGGAGAGGAAGTCCGAGAGAGTCTGGGCTGCAACTCTGGGGTGGAATCTGGGGTCAGGGCTGCAAGGGGGGTGAGGGGTGCGGGCCGGGGCAGAGCTGCACAGTCTGTGAGGACCCCTGGGCGAGGAGACCTTCACCTAGAGGATGGACGTGGGCTAAGCCCGGCGTGTGTGTTGTGGGACGCATGCTCAGCTGGGATGAGGGGCTGGGGGCAGGGCTCAAGGGGTAGGGTCGGGTGCCAGAATGCTCAACCCCGCGTTCCGAGCTCTTTGGGGGTAGGTTAGGGTCCAGTGCTCTTTGGGTGAGGGATTGGGAACCGCTGGGCTTCTAGTACTACCACCCGGAGCGGCAGGGTGGTCGACCCCTCTGCCCAGGATCTGGAGGAGGGTCTCAGGAGACCGGGGCTGCGCAGCTGGTGGGGACAGGACTCCCTCGGGTCTGCCTGAAAGCGCTCACTGCAGCGACTGCGCCCAGCAAGTCCAGGGTACGGACACCCGTGGAGGGCCCTCCTGCAAACCACAAGGCAGATCTGGACATCCTGCAGGGAGAGCAGGACAGGGAGGCAGCACCAGATTCTGGCCTGGCTCCAACCTGCACAGGCGCCTCATGGGAAAAACCTGCTGGTCTGTGATGGCCACCTTGCAGCCAAAGAGGGCGGGGGAAGCCAAAGGAAAAGAAGCAAAGTCAGAGCTTGTCGGGAGTCGTAGGCTGTTGTCAAGCTGTTTTTCCTAAATGTCTCCAGTGTGTCTTGCACCGTGTCTTGCACTGTGTCTTGCAGTTTAGGTTGCAGGGGCATCATTAGTAAAAGGGATCCTGGGGTCGCTCAGCCTGCAGGGACAGTGAGTGGCTCAGAGAGGGTAAACGTTGGTCAAACTCCTAGGAAGAAGGTCTTCCCCTCCTGATGTGTAAGGTGTTCCGAAAGAATGTGACCTTCCTTCTCTCCTCCTCACCCATCACCCACAGAGCCCACATGAACCCTCTCGGATCAGGTCAGCACACATTCAGGGACTTGTCACACGTGAAATGTCAGAGAATAGAATGCCATCGAGCTTACCCTTACGAACAAATGCAGAAGTTTCTGGTTTAGACAACTGTTACAGGTTGAATTGTGTGTCCCCCTAAAATTCTCATGTTGGAGTCCTAATCCCAAGCACCTCGGAATGTGACCTTATTTGGAGACGGGTTCTCTACAGAGGTAATCAGACTCAAGTGACATCATTGGAGGGGGGGGGGCTCATCCAGTATGCCCGGCGCCCTTATGAAAAGGGGACATGACATGCATAGATGGAAGATGAAGGGAGCAGGCAGGGAGAAGGTGGCCTTCTACAAGCCAAGGAGAGAAGCCGGGAACAGCATCTTCCCACACAGCCCTGGGGAGGAAGGAACCCTGTCCACACTTTGATCTCAGACTTTCTTCCACCAGAACTGTGAGACAGTGCATTTCTCTTGCTTAAAGCCTCCCCCCAGTCTGGGTGCTCTGTTTTGGCAGCCTGAGCAAACTAACACAAAAGCCTTGGCCAGGAGGCTCTCTTGTATCTCTTGTATCTGTTAGCGTCTCTCTGCTTGGCTCTGAGCAATAGGGAAGGACAGAAGGAAGGAAAGGGGCATCTACAGCCGTTCTGCACGTCCCTCTTCGGTGCACTGGGAATTAACGTTGTGGGGAGAGGATTTAGAGACTATCCGCTGGGAATTAACACTGAGGGGGATTGAGAGCAATGGTACCCAACCTCATTGCCACCAGGGACCTCCTATTTTTTCCTCCCATGAGGGATATGTTTTGAAAGAACTTTTATCTGTAAATGATTTCATTTATTAAAGGAATATTACAATCGAAGTATGCAAAACCTGTATCATTGCCAATTCATGATTCATGCGGAGCATTACCGCACAGCATGAGAGAACCAGCCAAAAAGCCAGGAATCTGGATGTTTTAAGATGCTCCATGCTGTTTTATTGAGAGAACATAAATTTTGTCTGGCTTCCTGACAACATGAGAAAATTCACAATACACCGTTTTATGTATACCTCTGAGGAGACCTGTTAAGTACCACTTGGAGGCTACTGAGAAATAAGATAAAAGACTAAAGCGGATGGGG
Organism: Cryptoprocta ferox; assembly: GCA_028646485.1. NCBI lineage: Eukaryota > Metazoa > Chordata > Mammalia > Carnivora > Eupleridae > Cryptoprocta > Cryptoprocta ferox. Next base: position 138,951,332 of record CM053572.1, read on the forward strand.
TTCCGGACACATAGTTATCAGAGACTAAAAGCCAGGTTGCAGGTTACTGCTAAGGACTCTGGGCAGAAATGGGTTGTGGACGCAGAAACTCTGAAGCCGGTAGATTTACGTACCCAGCTGTGGGCCCCAGAAACAGCAGAGCTGAAGTCCCACCCACTGTGGGCCAGCCACTGCCAACAGAAAAGAAACAGAGTTGAACATGGCAGGTCCGGTTTATTCCCAGATTCACCAATCTGATACGTGGCTCTACCTCTCTGGGGCCAAGATGCAGAGAGATGCCTGGCATATGAGGTTCCCAGGGCCCTGGATCTGGGAGGAAATCAGGGGTAGGCAGGAAGTATGCTGCTTTAATTCAGGGTTCGGCACACACAGGCCCCTGGGCCAAATCTGGCCCATTGTCCGTTTTAATAAAGTTTTATTACAACAAGTTCCCATGCCCATTCATTTAGTATTATCTATGGCCGCCGCACAGAGTTGAGTAGTTGCAGCAGGAAACCATGTGACCTGAAAGGCTAAAGCAGTGACTATCTGTCTCTTTATCGAAAACCCCTGCTCCGATATATTACTTTACCTGGAAGGTAGGAAAGGGCCTTAGAACAAATTAATGCAAAGTAGATTTTAAGAAAAAAAAATTAGTACAGTTTTAATAGCTGGAGTCACAGGCAAATTCAAATCCTCAGGCCTTTAGTGTCACACAGAAGAAAATGACGTAGCAGCAATATTAACACCTAAATAAAACAGCCCTTAAAAGCGTCAAGCAAAACAAAAGGCATTTCAAAGTCTATTTGCAAGAGAGCCACCAATGGTAATGATGTCCTCCTGGGGATTATATGAACTGGTATTTAATCAGCTGCACAACTCCGGAGGCTGATTCTCTACCATGAGATCATTTGGACTGAAGACGATGAACTCCGTATCACAGATTTGCTAGAGGACTCAGCTGCCCCTAAGTTAATTGTAAATCCAGGCCCTACTCAAAGCCAAAAAGAAACAGATCAGAATTAGCTCGTCAGTCAATTACTGTGTGACACACTTAGTAATTAGTTAGTAGCACAGGCCAACAAGTCTTGGGTGAAAATATTGGCTCCACGTTACTAGCTGTGCAGATGGCCCAACTCTCGATCTCTGGGTCACTTTGCCCACCTATGAAACAGTACCGGCTTCATGGGGCCAATAAGGAGACTGACTTTAATTAATACATGTAAAGTGGCACAGAGTAAGCCCACTGTCAGCACAGCTATGCTTATTTGCTATGATTATTATCATATTTGCTGATATGATAATATCATAATGCTATGATATTATCATAGCAAATATGCTTATTTGCTATTATTATTAGTTTCTTCTCACTGAGGTTTGGTCCCCGGCCAGCGTCTTACATCCTGCACCCTTGATTGCTGTCGGAGGTTTATACGGGTGAGGGACATAATCTGACACTCATTCTGGTGGCTTCTAAGCTAAGGCGTCTCCCCTGGGAGAAACCCCAAAGTTAAGGCTCTCAATGCAGCACGCTTATTTAAAGCCCCAGTAATGCTCTGGATCCAGAGACAAATTTGTCAGCGAAAGCTGCCAGCTAAAATATGATCCACTCCTGTACGGCTCCCGAAGGGCTCAAGCAGCATGAGCTTTTCTTATAAAATACTGTTAAGGAGGCAGCAAGGCAGATGCAGTTCAATGATGTTTTTAAATTACTTTTTTCCTGCTTCTGCCTCGTGCAACATTGCTGCTACTGAAATGGAAAAGCCAAGTCAAAGGACAATGCCCTTTTATGGAGGGTTTGATTAAATTTCTCAAAGTCTAGGAGCTACATTCAAAAAAAAAAAACGCTTAGGGGGTTTTAGAATATGCTTTCTCTCGTGGTGGGCTGGAGTGTGGACAGCCTGTCTCGAGGGAAGCTTTGCTCAGAAAGCCCCACTTAGCTGTAGGGAGAGGAGCTGACTTTCCTTGTCCATGTGTGATGGAGACACAGAGGCTAGGGGCTCCTTCTTTACCCTCCTGAGCGCAGTCTTGCCCTTCACCGAATGCAGCTGAGCCCTTTGTAAGTAAAACGATGCATGTGGATGGTCCAGAGGTGGGTGAAAACGGGAGACTCCGGAGGGCTTGCGTCAGTGTCTCATATACAGGAGGCGCTCAATATGAGTCCTGCCAAGCCTTCCTGGGGGAAGCCTCTTCACCCTTAGGCACCAAGCACATCTGCCACACACACTCAGCCACTCCTGAGGGCTCTGGAGGAGAGGTGAGCTCTGATACTGTAGCTCCTTGACCTCTTAAAATCCAGGCAAATCCCTGCACCCACATGCCTCCCAGTCCAAACGTGCGCCAGCTGAATGAAATCATGGCCACCTTCGCAGACGTTGCCTGTCCCCCCTCTGCCTGTTTTTCTTCTGTGCACGTTTTAGTTTTAGTAGCAACCGACTGAAGGCTTTTTAAAAAATATTTATTTTGGGGAGTGCACAAGAAGGGGAGGGGCAGAAATGGGGGGACAGAGGCTCCGAAGTGGGCTCTGCACGGACAGGCTGGCAGCAGGGAGCCCGATGTGGGGCTTGAACTCAGGAACCTGCGAGATGGTGACCTGAGCCGAAGTCAGACGCTCAACTGACTGAGCCACACAGGCGCCCCTGAGCATTTTACTTAATTATCTTGCTGCTTTTTCCTCTCACTACAATATGAGGTCCATGAGGACGGGATTATTCTGATCGCTCTCTGTCCTCAGCGATCTGAACAGTGCCCGTCTCAGAGCTGGTGCTTCATGAATACCTGCTGCATGAACGGAAGAGGAATGAATAAATGGGATGCAGAGTTTTAAAAAATGTTTATTTTTGAGTGAGCGAGCGGTGGGGAGGCACGGAGAGAGAGCTGAGCCCAGGACGGAGCCCATCAAGGGGCTCCCATCTCACGACCACGAGATCATGACCCGAGTCGATATCAAGCGTCAGACCCTTAGCTGACTGAGCCACCCAGGTGCCCTGCAAAAATTTTAAAATAAAGTCACAAGAGACGTTGTGTTCACACGAAACATGTTCGCACACAGATCCCACAACTACGCATGTGTATTTGCTAACAATATATCTCGGACTTTTTTTCAAAACCGTCCCCGTTTAAGGAACACAATGACACAAGAAAAGGAGCAGCATTATCTCCAACGTATTTGACCAAGAGGAACAGCTTCGATTGGAGCGGCAGCCCCGTGGCTCACACTTCCTCCTGTGATGTGAACACCTGGGGGGCAAGGGGGCAAGCAGGGGGTGGGGAGGGGCTGGTGTCAGTGGAAGAGGGAACAACTGACTCTGAGTCTCCTCTTGGAGACAAGGCGAATGGACAGACTGATGCGGAGCTGACCTTGAGCGCACCCCCAGGATGAAACACATCCAAGGTCAGAGGGAGGCTCTGGTTCATTTCAACTCAAGGGTAAAGGCGGCACGTTCCAGGGCTCTGGTTTTGGGTGAAACCGCCGCCAGCAACAGATCCATTAAAAGTAGTGAAGGGGGCGGGGCGCCTGGGCGGCTCAGTGGGTTGAGCGTCCGACTCATGATTTCAGTGCAGGTCATGATCCCAGGGCCGTGGGATCCACCCCTGAGTCGGGCTCCGTGCTGAGCATGGAGCCTGCTTAGGATTCTCTGCCTCTATCTGTCTCTCTCTCTCTCTCTCTACTCCTCCCCCATTCACTCTCTCTCTCAAAAAATAAATATAAAATTAAAAAGTAGTGGAGGTAATGCCTTAACAAAACTGCTTATGATATATGATTCTTATTAATTGATATAATGTTCAGATTATTGGAAAAGTTATGAAAATTTCCATAACTTGTGATCCTAATGTACCAGGAGAGGAAACAGAATCTTTGCCACAAAGGAACCAAAGAGAATAGCTGAGTGTTGTCCTCTTAAAAGAACTAGCATGTCATGTCCTTGACAAGCTACAATCCTTCTGAGAATAGACTTTTGAATAATGTTAAAATTAATGAAGATGTCCGCATTAAGCTTCACATGCCGCCGGACTTCCAAGGACAGGCTCTGGACTTATCCGAAGTAAAATGAGGCCCTTGTGAATCAAAGGAAACCATTTGGATCACCTCGAGAATTTCCATTCCTAAAAGTAGGTCACACAGCCCTGGGTAGGCAAACAATGACCGGAAGCCTCAAGATGAGAGGTAACAGTACCGTGCCCACGGAGAGAGGAAATGAACACAGCCCGATCATGGCTTGATTATCGTTCTAGTCAAGGTTAGTCAAGGTGGGCTGGGCTGTGCTATGGAAGCAAATCGACCCTGAACCCTGAGAGCCTTAACCACCGGTGTGTCGGAGCCTGCTCATACTGAGACAGAGAGCCAATTTTTGGCATTTCGTCTGAGCTCTGCATTCAGTTGGAAGCCTGAAATTGGCCACGGTGAGAATATTTATACTGCAGAAATCAGCAAACGCCACAAATCAGGTCTTCTTTGTCCAAAGAGCAGCTTGTTAACATAGGCAGGCCACTGGCCTTATGCATATAAACATCACATAATGGAAGTGTGTTTCTTTTTCACATATAGCCCAATATTTGTGTTTCTCCTGCCTGGCCTTCTTTTGTTTTTTTTAAAAATTTTTTAAAATATTTATTTTTGAGAGAGAGACAGAGTGCAAGTGGGACAGAGAGAGAAGGAGACACAGAATCCAAAGCAGGCTCCAGGCTTTGAGCTGTCAGCACAGAGCCCGACACGGGGCTCAAACTCATGGACCATTACATCATGACCTGAGCTGAAGTTGGATGCTTAACCGGCTGAGCCACCCAGGTGCCCAGCCCAGCTTTCTTAATACAGAATCTCGGGAACCAGATTCCTCCTTTTTAGTGGTTCCCCGATTGCCAGGGCCTGGGGATCTTTGGGATCTTGTGGTCCTTTACTGGATCCTTTGAACCTGCTGGCCAAACAGCAAGGGGAGAGAGCATGGAGGACACACACAAGAGCTTTTATGGGCCAAGCCTAGAAGGTGACGCCCATTGGCTTCACCCACAATTCTTTGCCAGAACGAGTAAATGTGATGGAAACAGGCCACTGCAGTCGTCTGTTTATTCTGGAAGAGGCAACGTGTTTGGTGAGCACATAATATTACCCTGCCTGAGTGCCATGTGGAAAACGTATTCATTTCCTTTCTCTTAGTTCGTTCTTTCTTGCAGAATTTACCTGGCTTGGACCAACAATGGAGAGTCCATTTATATCTAAATGGTCTGAAAGGGAGGAGAAAAGAAAGGACTCGGGTCCCAGTTTGCTGGGAATCTTACCCCAGTTATTTGTGCGAGAGTGTGTAACGTCTGGTAGGAGGCATGGGAAACAGCAGAGGAGGGCGACTCGGGAGATGTGCCCTTGTAGACGGTAGGGAGGATGGCCTGTGGTGGCCATGAAAGACAAGGTATGCTAAACAACAGCCTCCAAAGTCTCAGTGCCCTAAATAAGGCTTCTTCCTCATGTTAAATGTATGGGGAGCAGAGGGATGGCTCTGCCCAGGATAGTCACTCCGCAACTGCCATGGAAGCTTCTGGAATCCCCAAAGGCTTCTGCCTGAAAAGGCCCATGTAACCCTCCTGCTCATAGTTCATTGCTTAGATCTGGTCACATGGCTTAACTCGCCCAAAGGAGCAGAGAAGATTAATCCTCTGTAGAGTCAGGGGTAGAGCAGAATTGAATATTGGTGATGTCTCCCAACCCGGTTGTCTGGGTTGAATGGTTTACCGACTCAGTTTACCTGGAGCACAGTGCTCCGAGATTGGGTCTCCAGCCCCACCGCAATGCCCTTTCTTTTGTCTCCATTCTTCCCTTCCACTGTTCAAAACATGGCTACTGCTCCTTACCGAGGGTGTGTCTTAGAGCTGTCATAGCGAAGTACCACAGACCAGTGGCTTCAGCCACAGAAATTTATTGTCTCCCAGTTCTGGAGGCCAGGAGTCCAAATCAGCGTGTCGGCAAGGTTGGTCCCTTCTGAGGCCATGAGGGAGAGTCGGTTCCCGGCCACTCTCCTTCATCTGCACATGGCCATCTCCTCCCTCCCTGTGTATCCGTGTCTGTTTCTTAACTTCTTTTATTAAGCGCTATTGGATTGGGTATGACCTCGTCTTACTTAACGAATTACATTCTCAGCATCCTTATGTCTAAATCACCTGCTGAGATCCTAGGGGTCAGGACTTCAACATGGGGATTTTTGGGAGGATGGAAGTCAACCCATGACACCCAGGGAGGTGGCTTCCCTGGGGCTCCAGCCACAGTGGTACAGTGCCCTCTACACTGACTTCATCCACATCCACATCCTGTGTGAGCCCAGGCAGGACCTGATCCTTCCTGTTTGGTGCCCCTGTACTTTGTGTATCCCTCTGTCGCTCTCTGTGTATTACCTGGTGTTGTTTAATTAATGGGTTTATTTCCATTCCCAGCCTGTGGTCTCCTCCAAGGTAGGGACTCGCTATTTCTGTCCTAAAGCCTAGCAGGGTGCCTTGCACAATAGTTAGGGAGATGTGCTTTGGAGGTTGAAGAGTGAAGGCTTCCACTCCACGCACAGCCCAGGGCTACGGACAAGATATTTTGCAGCGTTACGAGCAGGGACCGCTGTGGGAGAGCATCACAACCAGAATGAGATCACACTACATTTGAACACTCAAAATGCAAAGGGACAAAGGGAGATTACCAGGGAGGCAGTACACGAGCTCATTTTGCTTTGTTTTTTAAAACCAACGTGCACGCTTGAGAGAGGAAATCTCTCAAGAGATTTTGATAGCAAAATCCCAGCAAACCCAGAAACTCTGTTTTGTAATAGCATCTACATCCAGATTGGTTTGGGGGCTCAGTTGGTGAGCATCTGGCTTCGGCTCAGGTCATGATGTCGCGGTTTGTGGGTTCAAGACCCACATCAGGCTCTGTGCTGACAGCTAGCTCAGAGCCTGGAGCCTGTCTTCAGATTCTGTGTCTCCCTCTCTCTCTGACCCTCCCCTGCTCATGCTGTCTCTCACTCTCTCTCAAAAAATAAATAAAACATTTAAAAATAAATACATAAATCCAGATTGGTTTTTATTTGTGTAATTTTGCTTCAAACCGTAAAGGAATGAAAGACAAAAAGGAAGAAGAAAGATGAATAATTAAGATCCAGGAAAAGACAGATTTTCAGTTTGATTAGAAGTTGACAGTGGACAGTCGCGTTGCTCAGTGAGGCTGCCTGCCTCCCGATCGATGTTTTTCCCCCTTATTTTTCAGTGATAGAACAATTCACTTTTACTCTGGAAAGGAGTAAACATGAAAAATCCCTGCAAAGGAGAGAGAGAGAGAGAGAGAGAGAGAGAGAGAGAGAGAGACTCTGATCACACCCCACGGGTGCAATGCGAGCCCTCATCAAGACTGCTCTTAACATACGGCAAGATAGGCCTCTGGTAACCCGCTGGGGGAAACCGAGGCATGTGGCTTCTCCTAGCACTGCTTTTGTGGAGTATTTTAGGAGAGCTGAGAATGAGGAGAGCTCATCACCAAGGGCTCCTCCAGTGCAGGGAACGTACGAAGTGAAACAACCTTGCCTCCCTCATTCAGGAAACAGTGATGGCTTTCTCCCTCTGTTCTGGAGTTCATTCTTCTGTCCTTGGGGTCTGGCTCCCAGGACAGTCAGGATCTCCAGGGGGCTGACTCTGTTCAGGAGGGTCAGGCCTGCATGGAAAGCCCCTGCACAGGAGGACAGCACAAGCCAACAGGTCCCAGAGGAGCCCTGTTCCCCCTGGCCCCTGCTGGTGGGGCTGCTCCTCAGGCCGGGGCACAGCCACTGGTCACCTACATGGGGCTGGGCGGGAACTGATGGTCACCTGTTCCGTGGCCCTGGGATCTCAGGCTGCAGCTGCCGCCCAGGGGCTCAGTCCGGGGGAGCAGGTGTTTCTGTTGCAGGCCCGAGCCGCTGTGTCTGAAACACGCCCACTGCACAGGGTCCACCAGGCCAGGCGGGATGCCGGTGACAATGTGACATCCGCGTTATGACCATGAGCCCAGCTCCAATTCCTGTGTGTAAGGGGGTGCTGTGAGGGGATGGGGTGCTCGGTCACTGTCCAGGTCAGCCTTCTGGCCTCAGCTGCACCTGGCCAGTACCTCTGAACCCCAAGAGGAAGGGTCTGTATTGAGGTGCCTGCCCTTGCAAAGGCCAGAATGCTCCTTTGGGAGAATTATGTCCCACCATCGTGGCAGAGTGCGTGGTATACTTGAATCTCTCTTGGGTCCCTGCCCAGCCCTCTGGCCTGGTGGCTTCCCTCAAAATGCTGCAAGCCTTGCTCACCGTCTGCAGGCTAGAAGTCAGCTCCCAGCCGATGCCATTAGCTTCTGCCTCTGCGGACATCCTACACACTGCATGTTAAAGATATTGAGATTTCTCTATCCTTCCTACGGGTTTAAAACAAAAAGTCTTAATTTTATTTGATTATCAAATGTCTGATTTTTATATAACCAAAGTGATTGATATTTTCTTTGTGACATTTTCCCCAGTGCTTTCATGCGTAGGAAGTCCCTTATGGATTTTCTTTGCACATATTTTTTTGATCCATTCCGAATTACTTTTGACTATGATGTGAGGTGAGGACCCAAGTTTATTGTTCTTCCCAAACAGCTGGGCAATTTTGACCGGAGCAAATGCTGAGTAATGTGTCGCCTCCCCGCTGAGTTGGGCTTTTTGTTTTTCCAGCTGTGGGTAGATGAGCTATCCCATAGGTTGCCTTCAGGGCAAGTGAAACCAGTGTGTGGACAGACCCAGGAGCCCATAGGTGACAGATGACCATGCTCACAAGATGCTTCTGCATGGTGACCCCATTAAATGACCATCGAGGCGCAGACTCTGGAAGGCAGGGCTCCTGCCTCTAAGTTTGCACAGAGTGACTCTGAACTTGCGAAAACCAGGATTCCAGGAGCCCCTGAGTGTCTCAGGAATGGTGCCACTGGATTCTTGGGAACCTAAGATGATAATCCCAAACGCTCGGCTTGTTTGCCTTGTTAGACAGTTCACTGCACCGGGACGGTAGTCACGTGCCTAGGCAGTCTGCACCACTTCCCCGGCAGGAGCGGCGTGTCTTGCACAGGACAGGTGACCTGTGAGGGATTTGTCAGGGTGGAAATGACGGCATGTCATTGCTACCAGCTGCTCTGAGTCCCCCCCCAGTCGGTGAGAATGGGCGATCCATGTTTTCCAGCAGACTAGGCACATGTCATGTGTCCTTTCTTCACCGTTTACCTTCTACCTCCGAGTCCTGCCCTTGGAGGAGATTGTTTCTAGCATCACTGCCCAGGAAAGCAAGTGAACGAGTTGAGTGAGCACAGGTTCGATGCCGGGTACCCCCAAATGCCAGCGGGATGGCGTGTCTGGGTTTGCTGCCGGAGGATTCAAGGCACCCGGCCTGTGACGCAGGAGCGTAAAGGACAGGCCTGACTTGCGGGTGAAGATTAAAGAGGAGCTGACACATGGATTTCTTTCCCTTTTATCAGGTCCCAGATGAGGCAGATGGATTTTTGTAGGAAGAGACATTTGGGACGGAACGGTGCAGATATTTCACATGAAAGCTGTTAACGGGATCATTTTCTAACACATCAGAGCTGTCTGTGTGCATGTATTCTAGATCTATACTATTGTATGTCATAATATTGTATATTGTGATATACGTGCAAATACTATATATGTATATATTATATATCAAATCAATATATTCATGCATTTGTGAATTACATTGCCTAGAGCTGCCACATCTGATTAAAGAAAATATTTCCGTCTCTCCAGAGGGGGGTTTGTACTAGGTGGCCACCTGTTGGGCTAGCGACTTACGGATATTTCCGTTTAGTTATATTGCTGAGTGTTCAGCTATGGTTATGTTTTTAAAGCAGGGCAAGTGTATCGCAGAAAGTCTGAGAACTAGGAGAAGGGTGGAGATGAAGGGCAAACACATTTATTGAGTGGATTACTGTTATTTTAAGGCTGTGCTCTAGTGGTCAGAGAGCGGGAGGAGCCGCCTCAGTCAAGGTCAAGAAGGGGTCTGTAAGAGGCGCAGGAGGAGAGCCTCCCGGAGATGTCCCCGCCTTGCCGGGCCTCTGGGGGACGGCTTTGCCGGTGGGGGCCCGGCCTCCCGCTCGGCTCATGGAGGGTGCTGTGGGGTGACCCTCCCGAGCGCATACTCCGTGCAGATGGGACCTGCCCGTCTCCACCGTCCGTTGGCGGGGAGGCCTGGCTTCCAGTCTCCGCGAGAGCATCCGTGGCTCAGCCCTGCAGTGAACCCCTGCCTTTCTTTTTTTTTCAATCCCCAGACAGGAATCATTTCCCTGTATGACTGTATTTTTAATCAGAGCCCAGGCTACAATCAGAAGCTGCACCGAGATGACAGAGAACACGCAAAAAGCCTGGGGCTTCATGTGGACGAGGAGGTAATGTTGAGACAGGCTGTTGACAAGGCGCTAACAGATCAGCTGTGCCTGCGCGCTGCCCTCGCCCCTGTGCCCCTCCCGTCCCTCACTGGGCCCAGGGCGGCACTAGGCCACCACCGGCTCCCTCTCTTGGGTCGTGTGTCCCTGCATTAGTCTTTATGACTCTGCTGTTGAGTTTACTTAATTTAATGAAGGCAAAACCAAGACATTCTTTTCAACAGATAGAGCAGGTTTTTGCTTAACTCCTGAGTCCTAGCTGTCACAGCCCTTCCGAGGACCCTGGCCCTGCTGGGGAGGGGACCACGCCCGCAAGGATGACCTCCCTAGTTTAGGAACTGGCCTCGAACCTTGACAGACTGGGCAGCCCCTGCTTTATCTTTGCACGATTTTCTGACAGCTTGGGCTCTGCCCGCGGCCAGCTGCCCAGGTGGGTGAGCAGCGGCGGGAGCAAAGCTCGTTCCCGGGGAGGGGAGGTCCGTACCACAGCAGGTGCCGGGGCTCAGGAGGCTGTGGGGCTCCTCAGCGGCGAGACCTTCCTGAGGTCTCCTGCACTGGGACACGGTCCCTGTGGAGTCTCATCTGAGGACAGTGTGTTTATGAAGAGCTGGTGCTGAGTAAGTATCATCAGCTTTTCTACGAGACGCAGAAATCAGAATGTAAAAGCCTCCAGTGGGATTTCTCTCTCTTCTCTCAGTGGGTTTGGGCCTGTGGCTGCTATTGTTTAAGAATGTCCCAGGTCACTTCCAGGGAGACTTTTATCTCGCTGTGAAATTAAGTGGGGACTCTGAGGTATTACTACTTAAGTCACAGACATTAAGTTTTTCTCTACTGTTTTTGTTTACGTGGATTCACTCCAAGTTGGTAGTGAGGCTCCTGCTTTCCTGTCTTAAGAACACACCTGGGGGTGCCTGGGTGGCTCAGTCGGTTAAGTGTCCGACTTCAGCTCAGGTCATGATCTCACGGTTCGTGGGTTCAAGCCCCGTGTCAGGCTCTGTGCTGGCAGCTCAGAGCCTGGAGCCTGCTTCTGATTCTGTGTCTCCCTCTCTCTCTCTCTGACCCTCCCCTGCTTGTGCTCTCTTTCTCTCAAAAATAAAATAAAACATTTAAAGAAAAGAACACACCTGCCCGCTTGTCCCCAGCCCGAGTCTGAGCGCCCCCCATGGGCACAGAGCATAGAGGGGACAAGACAAACGTCCCTGTCCTCTGAGAGCTCACATTCCCATGAGGAAACAGAAACATCATGTCATACAAATAAGGACCTGAATTCCAGGTGGTGATGGGAGGTTTGCAGAGAAAGGAGGCCTTTTAAGGGGGCAGGGAAAGTGAAAGGAGATTGGGGAGCTGCGAGGTGAAGGGGGCTGGGGGGGGTGACGACAGGCCTGGGCACGAGGAGGGCCGGGGAGGTGAGGGGGACATGGAGATGAGGGGAGACATGGAGATGAGGGGGATGCAGGGAGATGAGGGGGAATATGGAGATGAGGGGGACATGGAGACGGGGGGACAATGAGATGGGGGGCATGGAGATGAGGGGACACGGAGATGAGAGGGAACCAGGGAGACGGGGTGCTGGGGAGTTCGGGTGCCAGGGAAACAGGGAGCGGGGAGATGACAAGGTGGAGGGTGGAAAGATTTGTTTTGGGAAAAGCGAGAAGGCGGGAGGGGAGAGAGAGGCAGACGGGAGGAGCCCAGGCGGAGAGAAGGAGGAGGGAGAGAGATCGCAGCCTGAGGTCAGAGGGCACGTGGCCCCCCATGCCGCATCTTCGCCTTTGCTCTGGGTGACGCGAAGGACTGGGGGCCAACGAGGGGCTCCGAGCACAAGGGGCGGGCAGGTGTGGCGTAGTTCAGGGGGTGCCCGTGGCATCACGGAGCCCGGGGGTGCGGAGAGCCAGGTGGAGACGGGCTCCGGGGCACGAGGCGGGTGGTGCCGACAAGCAGGTAGAGCTGACCCCGTGTTCCGGTCACCCCGCCAGGAGCGCCAGCGGCCCGTGGGAGTGCTGACGTCCTCTGTCTACGGGAGACGCATCCACCAGCCCGTGGAGCCCCTGAACCGGGACCACGGCCGCGTCAACCACGTGAAGGCTGACTTCTACCGGAAGAACGACATCCCCAGCATGAAGAGTCCCGGCTTTGGGCACGTTTCTCCGGCTTGAGGCCCCCGCTGTGGCCTGGACTGCGGGATGGCATGGACGGGCAGCGCCTGGGCTTTGTTTCCCCTACCTTGGGGGGCACAGAGCTGGCCGCAAGCCACGTGCTCCTGGGCAGCCGGGGGGTGGGTGGGTGGGGAACCGGCCCTGCGGTGACGACCCTGGCCGGAGGCCTCCGATCCCTGTGATGACCATGTCTCGTGATCGCATCCGCTGAAATGCTGCTAGACACTGAGCCACGGTGAGCACGTGAATAAAAGGAAAACTGTTCCCACTTGATAGTGGTCGGGTGACTGTTCACTGCGTCGCCAGGAGGCGCTCCCAGCGGGGCGTGCACACCCTCTGTCACCAGTTATGGGAACCCTGCTGCCTGCTTGAGTTTCCCTTCCTCCAAGAGAAATGGAGATCATGCGATCACCTTTCGGAACAATAGAACTTGAGATACTCTACCCCCTCCCCCCCACCACACACAGAGGTCTGAGCTGTAAATAAGAGGAGTGTGCACAATTGAGGATGGGTGGCCTCATTGGCCAGCAAGGTCACGTCACTCCTTGGTGGAGAAGCACTCAAAGGTCACGGGAAGAGACTGGGCTTTGATGTTCAAGTCTTGGGTAAGACTGGGCTCCAGTGTTTTCCATCGGCACGGTATGGAGCCCATCACCTCAGCCAGGTGAGCCCACATTTCCTCATCTTCAGAGTGGGATGTCCAAACCTTGACGAGGGCGTGTGGGTACCACTCGGCCACCGGAGCAGAGATCCTAAGACAGGCACCATGGAGCCTCCACCCTTCCTTTGAATCGTTTTCATTTTGGGAACAGCTGCTTCTAACCCAAGTTGGAAATGTTTACTTTGGAGATAATTTGAAACTTATTCAAGGATTAAGATATTGGTTATATTTTTAATGAACGGGGTCTCTGGAAAGAAATCATCCCTCACCTACAGTGATTTCATTTCCCACAGCCTTAGTGGTTAATGAGCAGGTGATCTAATTAATTTCCATACTGAGTCCCTGGGGGCTTGTTTTATTGTTTTGATCCTCTAAGGACATGTGACACTGAATTGTTGACAATGTCAAGGCCGAGTGACTCCTACATATTTCTTTATTCATTTGAAAAATGGTATTTTTTTTCACCATAGGTACCTTTTATTAGTTCCACATACCACCCACCCCCCCCGCCCCTCCAAACAAATAGGAATGGTTTATTTGGAATGCCTTTGGGTACATGAAGCCACATATATAATAATATAATAGAAATATATAAATTTTGGAATATGGAAATTTTTACAAACTACTCTTTCTTCAGCTCTGACTACCAAGCAACACAAGGCATCTCTAAGAAATGCCTTCATCTGAACACGACTACAATAAATCGATGTCAAACGAAATTATTTTTGGTTCCTTTAGGTCAGATCCTACTCCCTTAACCTTCTACTTTCAACAAGCAGGGCCTGACTTGGACAAGGTTTCCAAAGACCTCATGTTTATTAGGCATCAAGGGAAAATGAAATGTATTTCTGTTGGCCTCTCTACTTGGACAACTTAGAGCCCGCGAGTGCCCATCAGTCACCTCGTGAAAGAGGAACATCTGAGTTATCAAACTTGGCCGGTTAGGCGGCTTTCTGGGAGAGCAGAGTGGTTGCCGTCCTTAGGAAAACACACAGAACAGGGGACAGAGCAACATGAAGGATTCACAACCACGCAGTCGTTTCTGAACAGACATGTGAGACACCGCAGGTGGAAGGGACCCACATGCAAGGTGTGTTCGTGAGAGAGGGCTTTCTGCGAGACCTGATGATTAGGGACAGCTTGGAGCAGAGATGCTCGCTTGCGACCAAGGTCGCTGGGCCGGTGAAGTGAACTGCCAGCCCTCTCGTCCGTGTGGTTTGCTCACAGGAGGATTTGTAGTCCCAGAGCTTAGGAAGCCTTGACCGGGAGGCACACTTGCAGGGTTAGGGAGCAGGCAGGCTTGCATTCCAGGCTTGGCTTGGGCGCTGATCCCTGGGAAACTCTAACCAAGCCAAGCCCCTGGACCCCTCTGCGCCGGTTTCCTCATTTGTGAAGCACAAGGGGACTCAGGCCGGGGACCAGCATCACTTGGACAACGTGTTATCTAAGCACAGTGCCTGTGCTGAGAGCCCCACGGCCAGGACCTCTGACTCGGCAAGTCTGGGCAGGGGTCTGAAAATGAGGCTCTGCTGCCGCTGGCTGGGGACCGCACATTGAGATCCGCATGTGCGCGGACCTTTGCAAGGCAGACTCTGATAATGACTATGACTGCTTTAGAAAGTGTACTGTTTGGGGGGCGCCTGGGGGGCTCAGCTGGTTGAGCGTCTGACTTTGGCTCAGGTCACGATCTCACGGTTCCTGAGTTCAAGCCCCACATCGGGGTCTGTGCTGACAGCGCAGAGTCCGCTTCCGATCCTCTGCCTCCCTCTCTCTACCCCTCCCCTGCTTGTGCTCTCTCAAAAATAAACATTTAAAAAAAAGTGTACTGTTTGGTAAGCCTAGCAATACAGTTCTGGGGGAAAAAACCCCAATTCTCCTTTTGAGTTCTTTTCACCAAATTCAGCATATCCGTGGTGGGTGCAGAAAGCCAGGGTTAAGAGTGGTTGGCAAATCATCCAGCTGTGGGGGTCCACTAAGGGGAGGTGACATGAGGTGCCCTGGGAGGGGGCTGCGGGCCCCAAGGGAGGAAGGGCCACAAGGTGAGGCTGCTGACCATTGTTACGAATCACACAGGAGGCTGGTCTGAAGTCAGGGACACTCCGGGGCCTCCTAGTCCACATTTCCGTGAGAGCGAAGACAAACGCCCTTATACTAACTTTTCTTCTTTTGGTCACCTTTCTGGAGAATTGCCAACGCCGAGTTAGTTGATTAGTTGATCCTAAGCAAGCAATTCCTGATGGAGGTGGACCATGGAAGCAGTCCTGCTGTATTCCCATGTCCGCGATCAAGGCCAGTTAGGGGTTTCAAGAAGTGCTTTTTACGTGAGTCTGAGTCCTGGCAGGGTGGCACTGGCAAGAGGAAGCCCTGGGCACTTGCCAAGCTCTTGCGGTCATTAGCGCTTTCAATCAGCCCTGATCCCGTAAGCTACCCATGAGGAAATAGCCCTAAGAGAAATTAAGAGACACGTTCAAAGTTGCATGGCCAGGAAACAGTCAGTTAGGGCCTCCACCTCTCACACACGCCTGCCTTGAGCTGCAAACAGAAGCCAAGGGCACCCAAGCAGGTGGCACGTGCAGCTTTGCTTTTGAACATCAGATGACGCGAGGCTGCTCTATTTTTTCACCCTCTGGCAAAGTGCAATTTCTTTATGTGAAGAAAAAGCTCTGAAACTCTAGAGTTGGATTTACAAGAACAGAATTCCCCACGTCTTCTCTCTTCAACAATGTGTTAACGTTGGCTCTGTGCCTCTTAAGCCTCCTTAGACATAACAGGCATCTTGTGGGGCCTGGCAGCTCTTTCCGGTGAGTTCAAGCTATTGTGACTGCTGATGTACACAGTCAGTGCCCAATTATTCCCCTGCAGCCTGTGTCTGATGGCTCTACCAAACTATTAACGTAGACCAGAGTATATGGGCAGAGAGGGTGCAGCTGCTGATAGAGAGTCCTTTTACTATTCAAATACTTCCCCCCAGGGGCACCCGGGTGGCTCAGTTGGTAAAGTGTATGACTCTTGATTTCAGCTCAGGTCATGATCTCATGGTTGGTGAGTTTGAGCCCCACGTTGGGCTCCGTGCTCACAGCGCTGAACCTGCTGGGGATTCTCTCTCTCCCTCTCTCTCTGCCCCATCCCTACCTGTATTCTCTCTCTCTCTCTCTCTCTCTCAAAAAATAAATAAATAACCTTAAAAATTAAAAAAAAATTTTTTCTCAGGAAATATTCTCTAGAGATACCACAGGGCACTCTGAGCATTTCCAGAGAGTGACAAAAATCAAGTATCTGCATCACAAGCCTCGTGCTGATCTCCCAATCTCTGCTTCTGGGGCACTCTGTGGAACCACCACCAGTCAGGAGAATGGAACACAAGCCTCGATTCTGGAGCAAACCGCAGGAGAAGGAAGCGGGGAAAAGATACGGACTCTAAACCAAAGTACATAAAACTTTTAATGAATCAACCTTACAAAAGACAATGGCATCAAAACATCGGACGTGTTTGGTACAAAACTGGTCCTAGGTCATGAGAACTAATTCTGGTGATGGATGGCTACCCGCTGCTGGCACAAGACACAACAGAGCAAGGCGACAGAACCACGGATCCCGCTGGGGCCCATGGACGGCCACTGGCGATGAGACACATTGGATGAACACAGTCAAATTCCGTGTGGGGTGACAGAATCAACTTACTCACAAATACTGTGTGTTGTAATATCAGACTAGCGGATGCGGTTGGCGAGCTACCATATTTTCCAGAAAAAAAAAAAAAACATGCACTGGAAGATAATATACACCCCCTAGTTTTATTGCCTTAAGAATTTTTGTTTATTTCACCTCTGTCATCTTTGTGAATTCTCTGAACGCATTTCTCCTATAACACCACACTCGTTTACCTTCTGCTTAGGAGTAAGCACAGTGCAAGTGGCAGAGCGATCTTGGGACACGTCAGCCACCAAACGGTATGCCACCAGGTCAGAGGAACGAGTCTGAAAGGCTCCATGGGACAGAACAGAGCACGCACATCAAAAACAAGAAACAAAACCTGCAGTCAGAAAGTGCATTGTACCTTCCTGAAAATACAGTCTTCTTGCCGAAGTGAAGGCAACCCTTCAAGATGCCAAGTTGCTCTGGGAAAGTGACCTTGACATTTCTGTGTTTACAAAGTACGTCTTCAGCTCCCCCTTGCCTTTCACGTTGATTATTCCTCGACATGTGCACGTGTACCCCAGCGTCTGAAGGATGAGGCTTGTCTCCTCAGTGACCTAGAAGCACGTGGACAGATGAAGAAGCAGTCAGTGCCTACGTAACACGGCCTCCGGAAGGTCGTCTGGCCACAAAGATTAGGAGCCAAAAGACATTCATGTTCTCTGACCCTTTCGTTCTACTCTTGAGACATTAGAAGAAGAAAGAATCATGCAGGAGAAGAAAAGCCTTTTAAGGACAACGTGTCATTTCAGGCTACAACGGTGACAGACTCTAAACCACCTAAAAAGGCAAGTGATCCCGAGGGCGGAGTAAACTGTGATGCTGGCATGATCCATATTGGGGCTGAGACCAGGAAATAAGGCAGGATCTGTTCACCCCCATAGGAAAAATGAAGCCCAGACCCACGCTATGATTTCAACTATGTGAAGATTATGTATCCTCATATAAGAGACCTGGAAAGGGGCGCCGGGGGGGCTCAGTCGGCTAAGCATCCAACTCTTGGTATTGGCTCAGGTCATGATCTCACGGTTTGGGGGACTGAGCCCAACGTCAGGTTCTGTGCAGCAGTGAGGAGCCTTCTTGGGATTCCCTCTCTCCCTCTCTCTCTGTCACTACCCTGCTCCCTCCCTCCCTCTCTCTCTCTCTCTCTCTCTCTCTCTCTCTCTCTCAAAATAAATAAACTAAAAAAAAGAGTGAGAAAGACCTGGAAAAAGACAATAAGTCAAAATATATTGTAGTGGGATTTTACAAATTGTCATGAATGTCATTTCACAAAATCATACGTGTGAATAACGGATTTTAATTCACCTGGGAGAAGGCACTGTGAGGAGCACCGCCAGCTCCCGCCAATGGCTCCAAGCTTCAGCGAATGCTCAAGAAGAAAACGAAGAAGACGAGGGGTCTGCGCCTGCCTTAGCACGAGCACGACACACGGAGTCAGGTCTCGAGAGCTTTCTCCCTTCACCGAGTTGACACAGAATGTGCCCAGGGCTGGGCCCCTCCCTTGCCGCCTGCCCATGTGATTCCTGCCGCTGCCCTGCGAGGCAAGGGTCCCCACTGCACAATCCCACTGGGTCCCCCGGGTCAGAGGGCAGGGGGCTTTCCAGGTAGCACGGCTCCTCTCTCATAGTGGGGACAGGTTGTACTGAGTCCTGCCGCGTGTCAGCCGGAGCGTGCACTGTGCTCTCCTGGGGAGCCGTGTCTGGGGTGACAGCTCACGTCTGCCCGGCGTCTGTCTGCCTGAGTGCTGGCAAAGCCTCCTGCTGCAGTCGCTTTCTCAAGCAGAGAAGGGTGAGGTGAGAAAGGACTAGGCCGACAATACATAGGCCCCAGCTTTAGAAGTGAGGGCAGATCCTGTGTCAGGAACACGGTCCCAGCCAGGCCTCCCAGGAGGTATCTGGGTTTTGAGCAGAGAGAGAGGAGCTGTTTTTTCCAGAAAGCCCTGGTGATGCTGCTCTGAAAGTATGTGAGAAAGCAAAGGAGGAGGAGGAAAGGGAGGAGAGGGAGGAGGGAGGAGGAGGAAAGGGAGGAGAGGGAGGAGGGAGGGGGAGGAGGAAGGGGGAGGGGGAGGAGGGATTTCCTCCCACTTCATCAGAGGATGAATGTGACGCCTGTGGAGCCCCGGCCACCTTGGGCGTGTGGGTGACACACACGTGCTGGGCGGGCTTGTGGACAGCACAGCAATGCTATCACACGATTTTGCTTTTGGAGTGGATGCTATCGGGGGACCGTGCGGTGGTGGGGCAGAGGCCGCGGCAGTGAGCCAGTCCCCTTGGGCTTGGCGGCTGAGAGAGGTGTCAAGGGCAGACACTGCCATGGGGCAGAGGCAGACACAGGAGGGCTGTGCTTACGAGAACCCAGGAAGATATCGAGGGGCCCCCAGAAGTAAGGGTGAAGATCTCAAGGGCAGGCTGTTGGAAAGAGCTAGAAAAACCACTCTGTCTTCCTCTAATCTGACTCCGTGACCAGCCCCTAGCACAGGGGCCAATGTGTGGATCCTTGGGACCCTGGGGACCAGAGCAAGAAAAGCGGGTCACAGGTAGCACATGCTCAGGTCCTGTCCTTTGCTAGGTCGGGCCCAAGTCCTAGGGAAGGACAGTGTAGCTGGAAGGTGAAGCCAGGGGCACAGGAAGGACTTTGGATCCTGGGTAAGAACCGAGGGAATAGGGACACAGCCGGGAAACTCAGATTACAGGTATGATCTCATGATAAGGGTTCTCAGGCATAATCGGAGTTAGAGAATTCCACAGGATCTGACTTCCGACCTGGCCCGGAAAACACATCTTTTGGGGCCTTGGGGGTCAATTCTGCAGTCAAGGTGTTCACTGGTGTGGAGAATCGCCACCGGCATTTGTGAGCCATCCCTTGGAATTTGTTACACCAACCACACAATCACCGTGACGCAAGGAGGAGGGAGCTGTCTCCCCGCTCCCCGACGAACACCAGCTAGGATTCCCCCAAGTCCAGGGGCAGCCTGGCTGGGCGGCCCGCAGGCTTTCCGCAGTGTTCCCTGAGCTCCCAGGCTAGAGAGCGTGGTGCGTGTGCGATGCTCTTTAATCGAAAGAACCTGTTCCGCAGGCCCGGGACAAGCTTTCAGCGATCTCAGCATCATTTCGGATTTTTCCTAGCATCTTGCTACATTTCTTGCACGAAAGTTGAAATGCGAAGCTACTAGAGGTGGAGTGACCACAGCCTCAGGAGAAGGAATGTGCTGGACACACACCTCCCAGCGGCTGCGCGGACTGAAGGCACGCGGATGAGCTTCTCTCCCAACAGGACCTGTCTCGTTTCCTCCAGGCTCCGAGTGCACAGAGCCGGCCGGGGGCGCTGCTCAGCCCTGAATCACCTGGAGCTTTATGAGGCCCAATATCCTCCTGGAGACGCACACGAGCTCAAACTCATTTTAAACATTGCCATTGACCTGCAGGAGATTTACGACCTCCAGAAGGGAGCATTCTCCCAGACCAGCCTCTCTTAAATTGTTTTTGATACGTATCCCAAGTGCTTGAAAACCACTTGGAGAGTCGTGATGCGTGTTAAAGCCACCATCTGTCTTCTAAATGTGCCAGGTGTGGGAAGGGGATCCTAGGTTGGCCTACGGGTTGGGAACGTGTGTCCTTGATAGAAGCACCTTCTCTCTGCACCAAACAGAAGACCCCACATTGTCCAGGATTGCTGGAGCATCCCTGGGCATTGGGAGCACCCAATGACATGCATGAAGGAAGCTCTCGAGGCCGTGGTGCCATTAAGGCAGTCAATGAGGTGCCAAGATGGCAGACCATGCCTCCCATGGTGGGCAACTGGGCCACCCATCTCCACACACCGCGCCCACCACTCCAGCCCCATTTCTGGCCAGAGCTTCGTCTGGATTGGCTCTCGTGAGCACAGCCAGCTGGCTCTCTCCCCCGGGCAACGGCGGTCTGGCTGGGAAGCCCCAGACGTTCCTCTCTTCCCCACGCCACCTGCCATCTCTCTCCGTTCTGTTGCTCCGTTGCTTACTTTCAGCAACTGCTGACTAATCATCTGGCGGGAAGAAGGGGAGCGTATAGTCCTGTACCCAATAAAAATTGAAGCGAGGCTGTAGAAAGTTCACAGAGACGGAATCTTCTTGAATGAATCAGGTGGGGAGTGCAAAAAGCAAGTAAGCAAAAGGTTAATGAGAAACCCACTCTTGGGCTTCTAGAACTCTAAGTCTCCATCATAATGTTAGGAGGCAAGGTTACGGACACGGGCTAAGCCAAGGCACACAGAACAGGGACTTGTCAAATTCTCCGTAAATGACAAAAAAAAAAAAAAAAAAAAAAAAAAAAAGCCCATTATTTGTGTCCAGTGGTTTTCATACAGATTTGCCACTTGGCAGGAATCTATCTTCCAGAAGTGAAGTGTGGAATCTGGAGTGAAATGGGGAATCATTGCTTTTTTTGAGGGTGTGGCAAATAGAAACTTCTGCACAGACACACGCGGGCACACATCCTTCTCATTAGGAGAAGTCAGTCTCTCCTTCTCAGTGTCTAGCCCTGTGCCCACGCCTCCTCCCCTGGGTGGATTCCAGGGCTTTCCAGGCATTCCGGATATCCCAATCCCATGCTGGCCCGATTTGGCACAGCCATTTCATGTCACCCTGAATCTCATCCTTCATCTTTCCCCAGTCGGCTCCTTTCTGCCTCCTTCCAATTCAGCCTCCGGGACAGGAAGTCTGGGGGTTCTGTCCCGTTTGGGTTATACAATCCCTGTCACTTGCAAAGCTCTTTTCAAGGTTCTGATGCCAGGAGATGGAAGAGGAGAGAAGGTTCCAGCCCTGACTTCATGCTCAGGTGTCAGACGGCCGTGTTGATTGTTGGCAATCATTCACTTTCTCCAACACAATAACCTTTACAGTATTACGTTTCTAAATTATTGTTAACAGCGAGTGCAGAAACAGTTGGACGTTTCCCCCCCGTAGAAAAGACTCACGTCCATTTCGAGTGCTTTCACGGTGTTTCAAGGCTTTCTCAAGATTTAAGTAACTTTCAAGGTTCTTTGTTCTAATTAATATACCACTGTCATTTTGATGATGCTCATTTATGATGTCCAAGAGGACACGGGGCCCCCGGGCGGCTCAGTCGGTTGAGCGGCCGACTTCGGCTCAGGTCATGATCTCATGGTGTGTGGGTTCGAGCCCCGTGTCGGGCTCTGTGCTGACAGCTCAGAGCCTGGAGCTGCTTCGGATTCTGTGTCTCCCTCTCTCTCTGCCCCTTCCCCGCTCGTGCTCTGTGTCTCCCTCTCTCTCTGCCCCTCCCCCGCTCGTGCTCTGTGTCTCCCTCGCTCTCTGCCCCTCCCCTGCTCATGCTCTGTCTGTCCGTCTGTCTCTCAAACATGAATAAACATTAAAAAACAAAACACGACGAGGGCAGGCCCGGCCCAGGACGGCAGCGCCGCCGGTTACCTGTATCCTGTCCAGCACGCCGGTGCTGTCCATCCTGCTGGCCACGTTCACGGTGTTGCCCCAGATGTCGTACTGTGGCTTCTGGGCTCCAATCACGCCAGCTATCACAGGTCCGTGGTTAGCACCTGCCACACGTCAGAGCCGGTTAACGAGCCTCGACTGACAGCGACCGTCTCACACAGCAAGGCTGTACAAGAATACTTCTGCGTCATCGCTATGGAACCAACATTAGCCCAACTCGCGGAATTCCAAAACCAAGGAAAGTAACTGTTTCCCTACACACGTGTACTTACGTATCATTATTATTCCATAATACCACAGAGTGGGTTACGCTTTAAAAACACCAAACATTATAATAGTTTTATTGTTTAAGGTTTTAAAAAATGTTTGGGGCGCCTGGGTGGGTCAGCTGGGTAAGCGTCTGACTTCGGCTCAGGTCAGGATCTCACAGTTCGTGGGTTCGAGCCCCGCGTCGGGCTCTGTGCTGACAGCTCAGAGCCTGGAGCCTGCTTTGGATTCTGTGTCCCCCTCTCTCTCTGCCCCTCCCCTGCTCGTGCTCTGTCTCTCTCGCTCTCAAAAATAAATAAACATTGAAAAAAATTAAAAAGTTTTTAAAAAATGTTTTGGGTAGAGAGAGAGAGAGAGGAAATGGGAGGGGGAGGGGCAGAGAGAAAGGCAGATGGAGGATCCAAAGTGGGGCTTGAACTCACTGCAGGGCTCAAACTCATGAGCTGTGAGATCATGACCTGAGCCAAAGTTGGTGGCCCAACAGAGCCACCCAGGTGTCCCTATAATAGTTTTCTATGTTGCTATATAATCTTAGACAAGAGATGATCACTGTTTTCCAGTAGTTTTGTGGTTAATGTTGATTCTGAAATACACGTCTTTCTGTCTGAAGCAGCTACGCTGAGTGGATATACCACATTTACTGGCACTTCTGCCACCGATGGACTTTTGGGTTCGTGCCTACATCTTGCTGAATCTGCCACTTTGCCCCCACACCAGTGTGGCATTTTCTACCTGCTGTGCACTGGAAAAGTCTGGGGGTTCTCACAACGGCCCTGTGGGGTGGGTCCTGTTATCACTGCCTCTGGCTTCAGGCGAGAAAGCAGGGAAGGGCGCCATCGGACAGGCAGCAGATGGCAGCGGCAGCCGGCTCCGTGGCCCCCGCTGGTAAGGACGCGGCCAGGAGCTTCCCATGCACAAGGCTTCTTCCCACCTTTCAGGTTGTTGCCTTTGATAATGTCCCAATGCCAAGTTTACTGAAGTCAGAGGAGCACGTTTGTGCCTCTGATTTCCATCGCTAAAGCACCTTCCAAAGGGCTCCCGCAAGGGGCACCATGCTAGGGAGGGAGTCTGCCCGTGTCAACTTTAGAACATCAACAGATCCAAGTATGGACAATACAGAGATCTTGATGGAGTTCAGATTTGAGGAAATTCCCTTGGGGACCCACATTTGGAAGGGTCTTGGGATAGACAGGCTCGTCCCTGGGGAGCAGCTGTGACCCCCCAGGCCATCTCCAGACAAGTGCGGGGACGTCTCTCAGGCTCTGTGGCTTGGGTTCCTGGCCCCCTTGAGCTGGGCTCTTTTGCAGCTCTGCACCCATCAGACTGAGGACAACCCAGCCTCTGGCGTAAACCTCCTTGCAAACTGTGAATCTCCAGGGACAGCCATCCAAAGGTGGCTGGGGGAACTCAGGAGGCATCGCTCTCCAGCCCAGCTGGCCCCCGCCTTGCCCATGTGACTGCCCAGATAATCAGGCAGCCCGGGCCACCACTAACACAGGAGGCCGGCGCTCTGACTGCCCTCTCCGTGACTGCAGTTATAACCCCACGGTTATTACGTGCTGACACCTGGGCTCAGCGTGAGCTTTCACACTGCCCGTGCCATCTCCTTAGAAGTCTGCTCAACTTCTCTAATCAGAGAGGCCCGGATTCTCCCCCAACCCCTGTGCACCAGGGAGGATGAGTCCTTGACCCAGGATCTCAGTTCAAACACACAGACCCACGGTTATTCTGGGAGTGGTGCAGAGGAAGGCCACAGAAAGAGAAACAGAGATACTTCGGTTGATTGTGCCCCAGATCGGAGTCCTCCCCTAGATCTAGAACCCCCTTCTTAACTGCAGGAGTCAACCTGTGGTGATTAACGAGGGTGCTTCTGAGATCCCTTTTCCCACTGCTGAAGTGCTTAGCGCACTACGGCTTGTTGGAGAGCCGAGGCAAAGCTTCCTCTCTGCAATGGAGACGTATGCAGGAAACACAGTAGAAAGAGCGCTCCACAAAAATCTTTGAAGGTACGCAAGAGGTGAGAAGGAAATTCTGCTTTGCTTTTGCGGGCGACCCAACATAGCCCACACTGAGCTTCAGAGACCCCGATAATTCGTTCCAGCCCCTGGCTGCCGGCCGGTGACCTCAAGCCCCCTCTGCCAGCAGCTTTCCTCCGGGCTGCCCAGTCCTGCTAGGTCAGCGCCTGGTGGGGCGGGCAGCGGGGAGAGTCTGGGCTGATGACGGCTGGCACGGGGCTCACTCTCCACTTAGTGCAGGAATGTGCTTCAATTCTGGTTCCCGATAACCGACTGATTCTGCAGCTTGAGATGCAGAAGAGGACGTGAAGAGTGAATTCAGCATTTCTTATTTGTATCATCTATTTTTTTTTTTTTTAAGTATTACTCTTCCAAGTTCCTACCCTGAACCGCCACTGGATGGCGCCACGCACCCAAGTGCAGAGGGCAAGCGGCCCCCTGAGAGAGGCCGAGGGGTGGGGAAAGGCAGCCGCAGAGCCCTTGAAACGTGGAGCTTAGGCTTCCTCAGAAATCTAAAGGGGCTGGCACGTGGGGTGAGTGCATAGATATTATTAGTTATTCAATAATCAGTGTAAGGTAAACACTCAATAAATCCTTATTGAAGAAGGTCAACTCAATTGCTCACATTAATTTGGAAACTACTGTTAAGGTCCAGAGCAAGGAAACTGGGATTTTTGGGGAAGTAACGCATGCGCCTAGCAAACAGTGATCTCTATTTCACCTTGCAGTGAAGAGCAGTATTATTTTGGTTTGAATATGCTTAATAATAGAGCAGATCATTTCACCATGGAATAGACTTTTTTAAAAAAATGAAGGTAGTTTGAAAGTGTGTGGAGCTCATTTTGTAAGCTGTCAAAACAATGAAGAAGCTCGAGGATCAAGGGGACACCTGCACGTTTGATGTGGTCAGCAGGCTGGGGGAAAGCCTCCGCCTGCCTGGCCCTTCTCACCTCGGTATAAGGTGAGGCCCGTTGTGCACGGAGGTGAGAAAGTATAAAGCAAAATGCGTCCCGGTGCGAACAATGAACAGGATATATAAGCAGCCAAGAGGCACCATTTTGCTCAAGAGATGTAAAATATTTCTGGGTTTTAAAATTCACAACATAGGCAGAGCAAAGGAAGAAAATCGCTCTCAATTTGTTGGGATTTTTTTTTTTTTTTAAAAAGTTGAAATCTATATCCGGAAGAAGTGAAAAGCCATTCAGATGGAATCTGTTAAAAGAGCGCCTCTTACGCTGACTTGCTTTCAGAAGCAACAAAACGTGTTGCCAAAAGGAAGATAAAACGGTCGAAAAGGCTCTTACCGATCATGAACGGCCATAACCACAAAGATGGCAAGGCAGCCGCGTGCTAAGCGGAGGCGGAAAGCGCACTTTTTGTTGTCACAGACGTTTGTAGAAGGCAACTAAGCACGGAACAGGCCCATGAATCACCTTAGAGTCAGGGAAGCTCTTTCCAGAAGGTCTTTTACATGTTTCTAACTGCTTATTTATTTTTGAGATAGACATTTTTAAATTTTAAATTCAGTTGGCCTTTTCTCTCGGAGTTGGAACATTCAATCAGAAGAGCTAGAGCTGTTCAGAACCTGGGACGTGTGTTTGGGGGCGTTTGGAGGTTCTGACCCCATGAGTGTGTGACTATTTCTACAATTCTAAGATGCCTTAATTTTTGTTATTTTTTATTTTTTGACATTTTTGGATCTCCGAAGTCTGGCGGCGTCTTATAGCCCATGCTAATGTCCTTGGCAGCAGCTCCTGAAATAACGGCCCCTCACGACGGCCTAAGGCCACGCACGCGGCGGCTTGCGGAGAGGC